>CM077093.1:144336695-145536695 GCA_039513925.1 Platanthera zijinensis | reverse complement strand
CCTGCAGGGCCTACTAGGCTGCCAAGAGCCAGAATGCTGCAACTACCAAAGAAGAAACTTCTAACACCCTAAACTGTGGGAAGTGATAGTAGCAAAACAAAAACGAGGAACCGGATCGAAGGCAAACGCAGTCCCCCAATCACCCATGTCCAAGTCAAAAGCTCGAGGGTCAACACGTGAAAACACAAGGGACCTTCCACCCGACATGCCCAGCCCGTACCTGGAGCAAGAAAACATGGGTGGCCTTGGCTATATCACTCAACTCCACCCCCATAAAGAGCTACAACCACCACTACTAACCACGACCCACGATTCGGCCTTTAGGAAAATAAAGAAAACGGCCGACAAGGAAAACCCAGAAATACAACTGGAAATCCACTCGGAAATAAAATACAAGGTAAAGGAAGAGTGTTGAAATAAACCAACACGACTAGGCGTTGAGTGAAACCCACTCAGTGCCTACCTATACTTTGGCATTGAGCGAGCTAGCCTCACTCGCCGCCAAAATAATACCACTACCCACAAGCCCACTAAAGAATACGAAGCTCGACGATAGTCGAACGACCAAGGCAGAAGACCTAGAACTCGAGTAGTTGCCTGCCACTTGAGTATCTAAACTCCCGCACTCGAAACCATCTAAATTCGCCTAGCAACAGAAAATATACAAAGCGCACGATCAGTGACGCACGATCAGTGGTCGTGCGCACTCATCGGCTGATGATCGTGCGAAGCGAACCTGGAAAACCTGACAGAAAACCTAGCAACTACGCACGATCAGTGTCGCACGACCACTGGTCGTGCGCACTGTTGCCAGCACTCGTGCGATTTTCCGAGACAGAACTTTGGAAACTGAAAGACAGCCGCGCACGAGCAGAGGCACACGACCAGTGGTCGTGCGCCCTAACGGTTGATGACCGTGCGCGGTCAACCTGCACCGTTTGGAATTTCCCGAACGACACCGGAACGCGCACACGACTCACGCCACTGCTGTAGCAGCAGACAACTATCAACGTCACGCACCACTACCATACGAACTATGCCTAATCATTCGAGTAATACCATAACGAAAATCGGCAACCACACCCCCCTCCTAACTCTCCCTCTCGGCTACACCCGAACCAGAGCAACAATCAAAATAAAGGAAAACAACGGCTCCACGCCGACAATTTGGATTCCAATCATCACAAAAAATAGGGGGGTTTCCGTAGGAAGAACTAAGCCCTATAGTTAGCAAGAAAATGAGAACAACAAGGCCTCTAACCTGGGCTAACCGGGATTTAAATTTCATCAAGAAAATTCAAAAAAAGGAAAACTTGGCAAGGGCAAGAATACCACTTGCCTCAATCACAGCGAAGCTTTGGACTGCTTTCCTCCTCTTCGCACGGACCAAAACGACCGCAGCACCTAAAACAAAAACTCGGCCATTAATGGCGGAAAACTTCCAAAACCGAAAATTCCAATCCTCCCAGAACTCCACGAAAATCGAATTTCTTACCGCAGGAATGAAGGTCTTGACGAGAGCAATCCAAATCCACTCTCGGAATCGAATTCCGTCCACAAACGCTCCGGGAATCGGCGTCCGAAGGCAAGGGTAGGCGGTTTCTCCGTTTCCTCTCGCACAGGGGCGGCGATTATTAATCGGGGAAGAAGATGATCGGCTCTCTCATTCTATATATATATATATATATAATTATATAATAATATAATTAATTACAAAATTACATAAAGCACCTAAACGACGCGAAAACCGAACTAACTCGGAATTCGACGAAATTCGCACCGTAGCTAAATACCCACGCTACGAACACAACGGCGAAGTCGAAATTAATTTTCGACGAACAGAACTCGAGTTATACCCAAATAAAGCCAAACACCAACATCCCCCGAGAGGCCACAACGGGTCACCCAAAACGACTCGGCTTGCTAGGGAGATCTTGCCAACAGGCTACAGAATAGGGCACTCAGTTCTAAGGAGCTAAACCACACTCCACAAATGGCACAAGCCACGGAAACGCGTCATCGTAACGCCAAACGAGAATAAAAATAATCGCTGAAAAAACGGGGCGTTACAGCTGTGCTAGAATATCTGCTTTCATGGTGTTAACTAATCAATCCAGGGTCTCTTTAGACTTGGTAGAGATTTCGGTTGAAATTTTTGCAACTTGTTCTTTCACGATTTTCTCCCCCTTGCTGATTTCTACAGATAGCTTTTCGATAGCTTCATCTCTGAATGTGCCTACTTCTTCACAAACTTTCATCACATTGGCTTTAGCTCTTTTGTCTATCAGAATCTGGTTATGTGCCACTATTTCAGATTGATTTCTGACTTCACCCATGCTGGTGATGGTGTGATCTATCGCTTTTCCACCTATTTGGAAGAGTTGCTTAAGTTCATCAGTGTTGGCTTGAATTTCTGCAAAGCCTCTGCTCATCTCAGTTTTAAGAGCAGAGACCTTATTGGTAACTGATTTCAGAGACTCATCAAAGTAATGTCTCTGTTCTTGGAGCATCTTCTCAATCTTACTGATGATGTATGAGGAGCTGAGAGAAGCAGAAGATGGAGCACTGGCAGAAGTAGAGACTGGAGGGAGCTGAGAGACTGAGGGAGTCCAAGGAGGGATTTCTTTCAGAACCACTGAGCTTGCAGTTCTCTTATTGTGAGTGATTTCTACTGAAACCAGGGGATCTGTGAAGGAGGGAAGAGTGAAGGCTAATCTCCTTAGAGGAGGTTCAACAGGTTCTGGAGATAACTCCTCTTCATCGGACAGGATGATACTATCATGTTGTTCTGCTTCTTCAATGGGAGACTGAGCTAAGGATGGAGAGGGTTCCTTGAGAGGGATCTGTTCATCTTGTACCTGAACCTCAGGAGTATCAACAACTGGATCTACAGGAGGTAGGGGACTGTCTGACCTTAGTTCTTCAATGAGTTTATCAATCTCTGCAGCTGTGGACAGAAGGTCTTGTTGAACTTGAGTCTCTTGGGAAACTTGATTAACTGCTGGACTTTGTACATCCGTTGGAATATCTTCTGGAGGAGGAGGAGGAGGAGAAGGATCTTTTAGTGTCTGGGAGGGAACTTCTGTCATCAGAATCTGAGAGCTAGATGAGGCAGGCTCCCCCTCAAAAACTACACCCAGGGTGTCAGTAGCTTGATGTAGAGGAGGAGATGGAGTCCTGTCATCAGCAACATGCTGAGGGCTGGGGACATCTTCATCCAGAATGACTTTGGAGGATTGGGCAGTGTTCTTGAGTTGGATTTCATATCTTTGGATGGAAGAGATGGATACCTTTTTCATGTGATGGAGGGGAGTTCCTTTGGAGAAATCAAACACTATAGGATTTATCTCATGAAGGAGGAGGGAGATAATCCTGGCATAGCTGGGTTTTTTCACACTTTCTTTGATCTTATCCAGTATCATCATTCCGAACTGGAATTTCTTCCGGCATACGATGGCTTGCATAACATCAAAAAAGTTTTTAGAGATTTCTCTTAGGGAATAGGTTTTGCAGAGAAGAACTTTGGCAATGACATCAACAAGGAATTTGCCCTCTAAATTAAAATCTGCACGTCGGAACGAATATCCTTCATACGAGTCTTTTCCACAAGAGAAACTGGTTCTCTCAGAATCTTCAGAAGTCAGATCATCTTCCTCATCCACCACGGGCAACTGTAACAGAGTAGCTAATGAAGTTTTGTCCAGACGGATCTCTATCCCACTGACCTTGGATTTGAGAACTGTACCATTTCGCTTGATCTTTAGATTCTTGTAGAACTCTTCCACTGCAGAAAATAGTATCTTACACGGCGTCTGTAACAGGAACGACAATTCTGCTGTGTCAAGGAGAATGTGAAGGTTCCGGAAGTCGTCAGAGAGTTCGGCAATTCCATCTATAACCAATTCGGACCCGATTCCTATCTTGGATGGAGGAGGTATTGAGTTCTAGAGTAACGGATTCTGGAGAGGAGAGCACTCTGTGGTTCTAGAA
This sequence comes from Platanthera zijinensis, assembly GCA_039513925.1. NCBI lineage: Eukaryota > Viridiplantae > Streptophyta > Magnoliopsida > Asparagales > Orchidaceae > Platanthera > Platanthera zijinensis. The sequence continues at coordinate 145,532,705 of CM077093.1, read as the reverse complement.
GACGAAGCGCCGGCGAGTACGCGAGAAAGGTTTCGTGGAATGGATTACGGGATCATTCTATTTATATACATAACCCTAATTAGGTTTAAGATTGAGTTTTAAAATAAAACATACCTTATGGGGGCGGCAAAAATCGAGGTGTGTGAAAAGAGAAAAATGAGAGTTTCAAAGTTCTGGAATTTCAAGGTACTCGAGTATATATCAGCATACACGAGTATTCTGTTGTAACCTACACGAGTAAGTCGAAGACCAAGTAGATCATGAAGTACTCGAGTGAGTTACTAAGTACTCGAGTATGTAGAATATGTCCTCGAGTGAATTTTTACTTACACGAGTAGAGACTTTGAGTTACTCGAGTATATAGTAATGTACTCTAGTGTATTCATGTAACCACTCGTGATTGTTTCCAAGTACTCGAGTATGTGAGTACACTTACTCGAGTATTTCACTTTGAAAAAAATATTTTTCTCGATGCAATGATCTTTACCTCCACCACCTTTTAACTCTGAGACTTTGATAGAGACCACTAATCTTCTTTGTTGAGCATCCCAAGTTCAGTTTTGAAGAATGAGAACTTGGTCTCATCTAGCGGCTTCGTGAATATATCTGCAACTTACCTATCTGTGGAGACGTATTGTAGATCTATGTCTCCATTCTCCACATGCTCCCGGATGAAGTGATAGTGAAGCTTTATGTGCTTTGTCCGGCTGTGGGAGACTGGGTTGTTGGCGATTTCTATAGCACTGGAAGAGTCGTAGAGCAGAGGGATGCTCTGGAACTTCATGTTATAGTCTTCAAATTGATTCTTGATCCAAAGAAGCTGTGCACAACAGCTGCCTGCAGAGATGTACTCTGATTCAGCCATTGAGATGGCTACACAGCTCTGCTTCTTACTGATCCAGGAAATAAGTCTCCTTCCGAGAAATTAGCAAGTCCCGGAAGTACTTTTCCTGTCGTCTTTGCTTCCTGCAAAATCTGCATCTGAAAATCCAATTAGTTCACTATCATTACTTCTTGGGTACCATAAGCCACGATTTGGTGTACTTTTGAGGTATCTCAAGATTCGCTTTGTAGGAATGTAGTGAGATTCCTTAGAGTTCACCTGAAATCTAACACATACACATGTGGAAAACATTATGTCTGGTCTACTTGCGGTAAGGTAGAGCAAGGACCTAATTATGCTTCTGTACTTGGTTTCATCAAAAGGTTTCCCTTTCTCATCCTTGTCCAGAGACATAGCTGAGGCCATTGGAGTCCTCATAGAGGTTGCGTTCTCCATTCCGAATTTCTTAAGTAGCTCTTCAGTGAATTTAGTCTGTGAGATGAAAATTCCATCCTCAGATTGTTTCACCTGAAGCCCTAAGAAATACTTCAGCTCTCCCATACTGCTCATTTCAAACTTCCCTTGCATAAGTTTAGAAAACTTCTTGCAGAGGTTGTCATCCGTAGAGTCAAAAATAATGTCGTCAACATATATTTGTACCAGCAAAATCTTGCCTTTTATTTCCCTAAGAAATAATGTCTTGTCTATCTTTCCTCTTGTGAACTTGCCCTCAAGAAGGAAGCTAGACAGCGTCTCATACAAAGCTCGGGGAGCTTGTTTATGACCATATAAAGCTTTTTGCAGTAAATAAACATGATTAGGAAAGTTTGAATTAACAAAACCTGGCGGTTGATCTACATACACTTCTTCCTTTATGTCACCATTCAGGAAGGCGGACTTGACGTCCATTTGATAGACGGTGAAGCCCTTAAGTGCAGCATAGGCAAGAAATAACCTGATCGCCTCCAGTCTTGCCATTGGAGCATATGTTTGGTCAAAGTCGATTCCTTCTTCTTGACGATAGCCCTTGGCGACAAGTCTGGCTTTATTCTTTATAATTGTTCCATCTTCGTCCATCTTATTCCGGTAGACCCATTTTGTCCCGATGACATTCTTACTCTTGGGTATAGGAACAAGTGTCCAAACTTTGCAACGTTTGAACTGATTCAACTCTTCTTCCATGGCTAGTATCTAGGATGCATCCGAGTTTGCTTCCTCGAACTTCTTAGGTTCAACCTGTGATAGAAAGCTCAAGAATAAATTCTCGTTAGTTGTAACTCTCCGGGTTCTGACACCATCCTGAGGATCTCCTATGATTTGATCTAAGGGATGATCCTTCAGGTGTCTGAACTCTAGAGTTCTTGCATCTGGGATCTCTTCAGCCACTGGTGTTGCATCTTTAGCTGGGATGAGTTCTTCATCTTGATCATCTACCTCTCCAATAGGGGTAGTAGAGGTGATCTTGATGAACGTCTCATCTTTATCTTGAGTAGGCTCATCCAAGCTAAGTTCCTTCATCTTGGTACCTGCATCTTCAATGAGCACACTAGAAGAGTTTCTTTGCAGCAAACTCGTCTCATCAAATACAAGGTGTATCGACTCTTCTATCACCTGAGTTTTTCTATTAAATACTCTATAGGCCTTACTATGACTACTATAACCTACAAAAATACCTTCAAAGCTTTTCTCGCTAAACTTGGTAGTGCGATACTTGCCGTTGTTAAGTACGAAGTACTTACAGCCAAAGATTCTAAAAAATGAAATGGTTGGTTTCCTGCCTTTTAGAAGTTCGTAAGGAGTCTTATCATGGTTCTTGTTGATGAGAGCTCGATTTTGCACGTGACAAGCGGTTTTGACTGCTTCAACCCAGAAATACTCTGGAAGTGAGGCATCACTCAACATAGTCCGGCAAGCCTCTATGAGTGTTCTGTTCCTTCTCTCAGCTACTCCATTTTGCTGTGGAGTGCGCGGAGAGGAAAACTCATGAAAGATACCTTGACTTTCGCAGAATTCTGTCATGGCTCCAGACTTGAATTCCGTTCCATTGTCACTTCTGATTTTGACTACGGAACAGTTGTATTCATTCTGGATTTGCCTAACAAAACTAGTGAAAGTACTGAAGGTGTCTGACTTGTGTTTCAGAAAGAACACCCACGCAAAGCGCGAGTAATCATCCACAATAACCAACGTATATTCCTTATCTCCCAAACTTTTAACTTGCAGTGGACCAAACAAGTCCATATGGAGAAGTTGTAAGCTTCTATTGGAATCCTTACCTATTATGCTTTTAAATGAGCTCCTTGTTTGCTTGCCTTTGATACAAGCGTGACAAAGACTGTCCATAACGCACTTGACGCTTGGTGCATCACGTACTAAGTTTCGAGAGAATAGTTTATTAATAGTTTTGAAATTTATATGTGCTAGTCTCTTGTGCCATTAGTCAGCAAGAGATACACTACTTTTTGCTAAAAGACACACTGGTGTAGACGAGTCTATACAAATGAAGTTTAAACAGAAAATATTTCTGCTTCGAGTGCCTGATAAAATAGTTTCCATGTTATCAACCGATTTTATCAAACACTTGTCAGCTTGGAATTCAACCACGTATCCTTTGTCGAATAGTTGGCTTATGCTGATGAGATTGTGTTCCAATCCTTCAACATAAGCTACAACCGAAAAGGATACGCTACCGTTAGTAATCATACCGTAGCCTTTAGTTATTCCTCGATCTGAACCTCCAAAGATGACCTTTGGTCCGTTGCAGACTGAGGTGAAATTCTGGAGTAGGCTTCTTGTCCCGGTCATATGCCGAGAGCATCCACTGTCCAAGTACAAGATTGGCATTTTGGTGGTCTTTGGACATACCTGCAATTACAATCATTTAGCCTTAGGAACCCAAACAAGTTTGGGTCCTTGGTCTCGAGTTAGAATACTCCCCCTACGAGCATTAGCCTCATGAGTGGTCATTCTCACGTTGCTAACTTGAGGGGTTGCAACATTTCTAGGATTGAACCAACAATCGATGCAAAAATGACCAATTTTGCCACAACACCAATGGTCGAACCTGTTGTATCTTTGCCTAGTGTATTCCTGCTTGATTTTCTTAAGTGATGGTCTAGCAGGAACTTCACTCTTGGAGGAAGAAGCTTCATGATGATGGCAGTTACATGAAGTCTTCTCCTTCATAGGCCTTTCCACAATAAGTTTTTCCTTTGGTGTCTTCTTGATGTTATGACCATGAGCATATGGTACATAGTTCTGAAGTTGAATCTCTTCATAAGGTGCCTTAAAGACACTCTCGCCAAAGTTACGAGGACGAGTCCAACCTTGGTATCTTGACTTAGGCTTCTCGGGGATCGGCCTAGAGAAGTGTCCATAGGTGGACTCATAGTCATATTCGTTCGTAGGAAAGATAACTTTCTTGAACAAAACCGGTTCCAAGGGAGCTTTCCCCTTTTCTTCAGCGAGAGCCTTCCGGGCAGCCTTAATCTTTCTCTTGGCCTTGTTTCTCCTAGAAGATTTACTAGAAGCACCAATGTTTCCTATACCAGCACCCTTGGCCTTAGCTGAGAACTCAGCAACGAGTGCAAGAACTGTCATAGGCTTGGAGAAACTCTCAACAAGTTTCTTCTCAGCCTCGAGTAGTTGTTCCAATTCTTTGATGATTTCATCTTTAAGGTCGAGGTGCTTGAGAGCTTGATTGTATTCTTCCATAGCAGTATTGAAGTTCTCTTGAAGAGAATTAGTCTTTGTGACTTCTTCTCTCAAGCTGCTCACAATAGCCTGTAGAGATTTTATCTCTTTGGCTTGAGTTTTCACGACTCTGCGACATTTTTCGTAAGCCGTGAGAAATTCCTTATACTGTCCCTTGAGTTCAGATTCATCTTCAGAGGAATATCCCTCTTGCTCATTATCATCATCAGATTCAGAGAGAGGAGTGTGAGATTTTACCTCCCCAGTGAACTGGGGGACTTGTTCATCATCAGAGTGAGCCATGAGCCCGAAGTAAGCTTCCTCTTCTTCACTCGACTCAGATGAGTCGGAGTCGCTGAGAGTTTTGCTCTTCTTGGCTAATAAGCTCTTCTCTGTCCTCTTCTTGTGGTATGAGGATTTCTTTTCCTCTCTTCTTCCACCCTCTTTCTTCTTGTGAGGGCAGTACGTGATGACGTGACTTGGCTTATTACAACAATAACAAACGATGTCAGTTGAAATTTGTTTGTTCTGTTTGGAGTTATACCTGTCATGGCTGCTCGAGCCATTCGTTCGCTGATCACCGTTATGTCGTGATCTTCTGTATGAGGTATCTTTGCCTCTCCATTGCTTCTTCTTATTCAGGAACTTCTTGAACTGCCGCGAGAGCAATGAAAACTCTCCTTCAGATAGTTCTGAGCCTGAGGTGCTTGGCTCGGAGCCTTCTTCTTCACTTACTTCTTGAGGAGGTGCTGGCGAGGCAGCTTTGCCCTTCCTTGAACTGTCAGCCTTTAAAGCAACCGACTTCTCTTTTGAGGAGAAGCGACTTATCTCTTCTTCGGCTTTTCTGGAGTTGATTTGCAGTTCATAGGACATCAGCTTGCCAAATAAATTCTGTGGATCTGTCTCTGCTAGTCTGCCAAACTCTCGGATGGCACAGACTTTATTGTCCCATTCTTTGGTGAGAGATCTCAGAAACTTATCATTCAGCTCCCCATTAGTAAAGACTCGGCCATACACTCTCAGTCCATTGACTATCTTAAAGAAGTTTTCAAATGTGTCAGCTATGGGTTCCTTGTGACCTTGTCGGAAGGCTTCATACTTTTGATTTAAGAGGGATCTCCGATCATCCCTAAATTCCTCAGTCCCTTCCATCAAAGTCACCAGGGATTGCCACATCTCCTTGGCAGATTGGCAATGTATAAGATTTTCCAGCATTGAGTCATCGACTGCACTTGCAATAATATTTTTAGCTTTTTTGTCCAGGAGATAAGTGCAATCTCGTCCTTATCCAAGTCCATCAACTTCTTTGGGACCTTTTTGGTTGGGTCTATTGTTGATGCAGTCATAGGAACATGCGGACCTTCTTCCCCAACCATGAAGATCCGGGGATCTACTGCTTCCATGAAGAGCTTAACTCTTTCCTTCCACATAGGAAAATTGTTCTTGGTGCAGATAGGGAGCTTAGCAAAATCCTTTGTCTTACTCATGCTTGATACTTCTCTGGAGACAACTTGGTGAGGGTTAGATCAAGGTGTTAACCTTTTAACGATCAACCTCCCTCTGATACCAATTGAGAGCGCTAAGTTGTCAACCTAAATCACCTAGAGGGGGGTGAATAGGAGAATTTCGTGTCAAATGCGGAATAAAAAATATAACACAACACAGATCCGTAATCAAGCAATCACACAGACAACAAGAGATTTATAATGGTTCCCCAATCTTGGGTACGTCCACTTTCCTCACCGATCTAGAAAATCACTAGACTCGGCTACTCCAGTATCTCGGATTGCAAAAACAATCCTACACCTCGGAACCATGTTCCTACAAAAACTCGATCCCAAATGGATCTACACTCGGAAGATAAAACTTCATACCACTCGGAGAAAGATCTCCAACAATGAAATTTGTTTGAATAAAATTTACAACAAGAATATCACAGATCTGGATCTTTGACGTAATCTTCTTCTTGAGAGCTTTTCGGTTTGAACAGAAATAGTTGAAGAAGACTTGACTAAGATCCACGATTCTGAGATCTGGAATCACCACGATCAAGAAAGTAAATCAGAGACGATGAAGCACGGAGAGATCGGATGATTCTTCTTGAGTCTGGATCGCTAGAAAAACTAAGATCGATAGCAGCGGCGTGAGAACGACGATCCAGAGCTTCTCCCGAAAACGGTAATGGCGGCGGACAGAAGGATTAGGGTTTTTCGGGATTTTCTCTTTCTTAAAAAGATAGTCTCTATAAAAAACATATTTAGTCAAATCTGAAAGGACCTATTTATAGGCTATCTCCAACGGTCATAATCGTAATTAAGATTGACACGTGGACCAATCAGAAAAAAGTTAATTTCAAATCTCCGTCAATTCTGGACTTAACGATTTCTGGAATTCTGAGCCAACATACTCGGGTTAGATAAGATACTCGAGTATAAAGGTCTGCTACTCGAGTAGATAAGAGAAACATGTACTCGAGTAATAGAAATGACTACTCGAGTGCCTTGGAAGAACTACCTGAGTAACTCTAGACAGATTACTCGAGTAAGAAGAAACATCTACTCGAGTACTAATCCAAACTACTCGAGTATAAGAATAATCTACTCGAGTGCTAAGCCAGTCTACTCGAGTATAAGAAGGATCTACTCGAGTGCTAAGCCACTTACTCGAGTATATGAGCGAAGTTACTCAAGTATGTGGACTTAGAAAAATTTAGACTGAACAACTAGCCCTACTCGAGTATAGTTAAGAGACTACTCGAGTATGACTAAGGCTCTACTCGAGTACACAAACACCTACTCGAGTAAGGAAAAAGAGGTACTCGAGTATATGAAAGGATTTACTCGCGTATAAGGACTTAGAAACTTTCTGAGATGAGAAATTCCAGATCAACTCGAGTACGATCAGAACACTTACTCGAGTAACTTGAGAACTACTTGAGTATGTAATCCAATCTACTCGAGTACTAAGTCACTTACTCGAGTATATAGAAGATACTACTCGAGTATGTGGACTTAGAGAAAAAAAATTTCTTCTGGGAAAGTCTTCAATACTCCAGAGTCCAGTAGTCTAAGTGCATGGAAACAAAGTGTACCCCAATAGAGAGGCTATACATGAGTCAACACCTTGGATAACACAATGAGGAATTGCATTGTATGGTCCTGTGTTTGATGACCCACTATAGACTGACATTGGTTCACACTTGGCAATAGAGTCCTGCATGCACAACTTAAGCACAACATCAAATACAACTTAATTCATCTTAGTTTCAGGTCTGACTTCCCACAAATCTGGGGTATTGTGAAGACAATTCCCAACAGAGAGGTTGGTCTTTACCTTCATCTTCAGAAAGGAGGACCCTCACATATGCTTTATCCTCTTCCTGGCACCGGGTCCCTGCTGTCTCCGATCCCTCCATGAGGTTTGAGATGGTTTCCCACATGGACTTGGCAGTCCTACACTTGTCCACTCTAGAATGAGATATACAAGACCAGACGTCAGTGATGATCTAATGAATCAACTTGTCCAAGTTGAACAGTGAGAGCTCGGTCTCAGACATCTCTTCGGGACTCTTGTGGATTTGGAGATCCTTTCCTGAGCCAGAAGCCTTCATGGGAATGAAGGGACCCTCTTCCAAGATGAATGATGCTCGAGGGTCGATGGCCTCCAGATGAAACATAACTCTCATCTTCCAGATGGGATAATACTCTGTTGTGCAAGCAGGTAGTCTTAGAGGAGAGACATAAAATTCCAGCTCCATGCTTGAGTCTTGTCTTCTTCTTGACACTAGAACCGGGATCTTACTCAAGGTGTTAACCTTATTGCTGAGGAACCTCCCTCTGATACCACTTGAAAGTCAATCTAGTGTAAAGTACCTTCACCTATTGGGGGGATAGGTGATTTGCAGTTGTTTTGCGGAATTAAAAATTTACCTGCACAATAAAATAAAACAAGCACAGTACAGAGACACACATGCAGTTATAGTGGTTCCTCGATTTGGGTACATCCACTTTCCCCCTTCGACCTATCTCCCAACAAGGGACGACACGGTCACTTCACCAATAGGATTGAAATCCAATCCTCTCACTATGGAAGAAACCCTTCTACCCAAAGGAGTCACTACTCCTCCACAACGGGTTGCACCCAACCCTTACAATGAGGAACCAAAGTTCCTTTACAACAAAAGTAAAAATATAATGTACAAAATACAAACTACGTTTGGATCGCTCGGTGTCCCTGTTCGTTCGATGAAGCGTTCTTGAAGAAGACGAAGAGTCCACGACCTAAGCACTCTCTTGGAGAGGATCTCCTCGAGATCGGCGGCGGCAGAGGATTGTGGCGGCGATGCTCTGTAGATCCAAACTACGTAACAAAGCTAGCAAGGTCTTACAACGATCTTTCTTGGATCGATCGTCTCAATCGATTCGGAAGGGGAAAGTATTCCCGTTCAACAAACCAAGAGACAAAGGATCTCAAGATAGAAATGTGAGACGCGTTGCTTGGCTGAGTTACTATCGTCGAGAGATCAAGAAGAATCCGATTAGCGGCGACGACAAACTATCGAGCGGCGACGGCGGCGGAAGAAAGTCCGCCATCTCTAGGTCACGTCCGTGACAGCCGACCTTTTTGTTTTTCTTCGCTGTCTTGTAAGTTCAAAATAAGAGAGTATATATACTGTAGAATACCCCCTTATGACCATTATGGGCCCCACAAGACGAAACCCAAATTTCGGTTTAAACAGCGCTTGAACACTTGGTCAGGTCCAGTGAGCCAACGGAATTCGCCTAAGGCAAATTCGGCGGGAATCATTGGTGATTATCTACGAATCGGCAAGAATCACTTATGATTCCCGTTGAATTCTCCTTAGAAGAATTTTAGCTGAAGAGCTTGCCATCCGGAGAGAATCGGAGGGAATGCGTAGTGATTCTCGACGAATCGGCGAGAATCAGTTGGGGATTCTCGCCGATTCTGCCTTAGCAGAATTCTTGAAGGCGTTGAGCCAGCCGGATGCCGTCTGCGGGAATCGACGAGTGATTCTCGACGATTTGGCGAGAATCACTAGTGATTCCCGTCGAATCGGCGAGAATCACTTAGTGATTCCCGTCGAATTTTCCTTAGAAGATTTCATCTTCCTTCCTATGCACTTGCTCTTTGACCCATCTTTGCTACTCTTCTGCTCTTGATCTATCTCAGCCTTGTACTTGAAAATAAGTACACTGCAATAGAGAGAGTACACATGAGCCAACACACTGATCTGCTCAACGAGGGATTACGTTGCGCAGAACCGTGTATATTGACCCACTGCACCCTGACATTAGTATGTACTTAGCGTGGAATAACTGCAAGCACAACTTGAAGATATATAATCAAATACATTGTGAATTCATCTTAGCTTGACAGGAGGCTTCTTCAAATCCAGGTAATTGTGGATACAATACCCAACAGGATGCATAACCTCACCACATGGCTTCGACTAGCTCGTTTTCTTTTCGTTGCATGAATATGTTTTGAAGTATGGGATGCATAACATTTTCATGTGTACGCCGCTCATAACATGCATTAGGGCCTTTTTAGAATGCATAGCACAAAATGCATTGCATAATATTGCATAAGCACAACGTGCCAAGCTAAAGACTGGCAGGATGACATATGTACACACATAAGTTTTGAGTCAATAAATAATATAAGTTCATGCATTCCTGATCTAGGCACAAGAGTTAGAAAGGTGGTGGTAAACAATCCTAGGTTAGGCATAACATCAATTCTTGTAAAAATTAACTCCCAGAGCAAGTTTAGCAGCTTTAAGTTCATATTTATGTATGTATTGTCTGTACTTGTAATTAGTTATAGCTGTTGTACTAGGATCTGAGTAATGTTATTATGATTTTAGGATGGCGAGACACCCTTCGACTAGATCGACCCCCCTATCTGAGGGTGAGTCATCTGGAGCGAAGAATGATGCGGTGATCGAGAGCCTGCGACAGAGTAGCGATTCCTTGAGTAGGCAAATGGTGGAGATGCGAGCCCAGATCCAGTCTCTTGTGACAAATGTGGCAGGATAGACTCAGGGAGTGCAAGGCCATGCAGGGGGGTTAGTTGTTCCTCCTCCTGCACCCCTGAGACCTTCGGTGGTGGTGCCAGCAGAGATGATATTTATCTCGCAGTTTCAGAGACTTAGCCCTCCTACTTATGATGGGAAGGCAGATTTCATTGTCATAGATGATTGGCTGATCTCCATGGAGGAGATGTTCTCGTACTCCGGTATTTTAGATGATTAGAGAGTGATGATAGTCGCCTATCAGCTTAAGGGTTTGGCTAAGAGTTGGTGGCTTAGAGAAAAAGAGAGCTTGGTAGCCGGATGCTCTTGGGAAGTATTCAAGGAAATGCTGTTGAGGAAGTTCTTGCCTTCGGTCGAGCGTGACCGTCTGATGAACTACTTCCTCCACCTGAAGAAAAGACAACTCACGGTCGGTGAGTATGAGATATAGTTTAGCAAGTTGAGCCGGTTTTCTCCTAGGATGGTGAGTGTTGAGGCTGATCGAGTCAAGCGGTTTCTTGGTGGCTTGAGGAGCAAGGTTCAACAGTTGACCAGTGCATATGGATCAGAGACTTATGCAGGGGTAGTGGAGGCTGCTCTGAAGGTAGAGGCAATCGAGACCGCAAAGTGCAGAGGCCAGCAAATGAGGAAGGATAAGAGGAAGTCTTTTGAGGAGAAGAAACCCCAGGTACCCGGTGCTGCTTCGGGAAAGAAGAGCAAGGTGGTGTATAGCTTCTATGGCCGGTCAGGCCACCCTATTGAGAGGTGTTTCAAGAAGGCAGCAGCTCAGAAGAAGGATCAAGTTAATGCTATTCAGGGTGCTCCTAGGAGGGATGTTTCCTATTCCGTTTGTAAGCGACTCGGACATGATGCTGCCCAGTGCTAGTCCATGGATAAAGTCTGCAATCAGTGTGGACAGAATGGCAATATCAAGGCTAGGTGTCCTCAGGTCCAGCCATCTCTTCATGCAGTTCCACTTTAGGCATTACTTCCGCCTCAACGCGTGGACAAGGGCAAAGGAAAGTTGAACGTGATCTCTTCCGAGAAGGCTCAAGCTTCGACTCAGGTCATCTCAGGTTAGTTATTTTTCTAGCCTGAAAGTTTTATTTACTAGAATGGTTATTGTTTTGTTTTGGTAGTTCCTTAGTTTTCAATACTCCTATAGGGAAATTTAAGGTGAAGAACCGCTGGGCACATGTTCTGTTCGACTCCGACGCTACCCACTCATTTGTGGCTAGAGCCCTTGTGGAGCGACATCGGTTGACTCTAGATCAAGTTCGTGATACCTTCCACGTCAAGTTCCCTTCTGGTGAATCTTTGTTATCAGATGTGGGCAATCTAGATTGCCCTATTTTGTTAGGAGACTTTCTTGCGAAAGCAGACTTGAAGATGATTGATCTAGAGGACTTCGATGTTATTCTGGGCATGGACTGGCTCTCAAAGTATGATGCGGTTATTCAGTGGAAAGGGAAGCGCTTGGACTTCATCAAGGACAATGGCCAGCCCGGCAGCGTATATGATGATCCGTGCCAAGATTCTCCTGTCATTCCTGCAGTATGTGCTAAGAAGCTGTTTCATTCTGATTGTTTTGCTTGTTTAGTCTCGGTGGTTGAGACTGCTATTAGTGTATCGCGCTTAGAGGAGATTCTTGTTGTTCGTGGGTTCGCTGATGTTTTTCCTGATGACCTTCCTTGACTTCCTTCCGATCGGGATGCTGAGTTAGTGATTGATTTGGAATCGGGTACGCGTCCTATTGCTAAGGCGTCGTACCGGATGGCCCTTCGTGAGTTAGAGGATTTGTGAGTCCAGTTTGATGATTTGTTGGCAAAAGGATTTATCAGGCAGAGTTCGTCGCCTTAGGGTGCTCCTGTTTTGTTTTAAAGAAGAAAGATGAGTCGATGCGGCTTTGCATCGACTATAGGGAGTTGAACAAAGTCATTATTAAGAACAGGTACCCTCTGCCGAGGATCGATGACTTATTTGATCAGTTACGTGGCAACACGGTGTTCTCCAAGATCGATCTTCGTTCTGGCTATCATCAGCTCAGGATCCGTGAGGAAGATATTCCATGGACTGCGTTTAGATCGAGGCATGGACATTTTGTGTTCTTGGTGATGTCGTTTGGTTTGACCAACGCACCATCAGCATTGATGGATATGATGAACCGGGTGTTAAAGGATTTTCTAGACAAGTTCGTTGTGGTTTTCATCGATGATGTGTTTGTCTATTCTCGCAGTGCTGAGGAGCATGAGCAACATCTGCGCTTGGTTCTATCGGAGTTAGGGAATCACAAATTATTCACCAAGCTGAGCAAGTGCAAATTTTGGTTGCCTATGGTCTCGTTTCTGGGCCACGTGGTGAATAAGGATGGGATCTCGGTCAACCCGGAAAATATCGTAGCAGTGATGGATTGGAGCAGGTCGGGCACGCCCAAGGAGATCAGAAGATTCCTAGGGTTGGCCGGCTACTACAAGAGGTTCGTGGAGGGTTTCTCTACCCTGGCTGCACCTTTGAATAGGTTGACTCAGAAGAACATGACCTTTGTTTGGAGCGAGAAGTGCGAAGAAGCCTTCCTGGAGCTAAAGAACAGATTGTGCACTGCTCCCGTTTTGACCCTACCGACTAAGGGTGCGGAGTATGATGTGTATGTGGATGCTTCGCATGTTGGTCTGGGTTGCGTTTTGATGCAGGATGGAAAAGTGATTGCGTATGGGTCAAGGCAATTGAAGACTCATGAGAGGAATTACCCTACGCATGACCTTGAATTTGCAGCAGTGATTTATGCGTTGAAGATGTGGAGGCATCTACTTTATGGGGCTCAGTGCAAGATCTTCTCTGGTCATAAGAGCCTGAAGTACGTGTTCACGCAGAAGGAGTTGAATCTGCGCCAGCGACGGTGGCTAAAGGATGTGGCCGATTATGATGTGGAGATCCAATATCTTGCAGGCAAGGCCAATTGGTGGCCGACGCCCTAAGCTGGAAGACGGGGAAGATCTTTAATCTCTCCGCCGATCGTTTAGTGGAAAAGTTCCTCATTATGGATATCTCAGTGGGATGCTATAACATGCAGAGTAGTTTGGCAGTGGCAGAGCCGTCTTGGATTTCTCTTACTATGTTGCACCAGAAGGATGATCCAGACCTGCTGCACTTATACCTCAGGACTGAGAGAGGGGAGTTGCCGGATTATTCTATCGATGATGCGGATACTTTGAAGTACCGTGGCAGATTTTGCATCCCCGCTGTTGGAGACATCAGGGGTATGATATGCAGAGAGGCTCATGGATCCAGTGTTGCATACCATCAGGGATTTATAAAGATGTATCGTGATTTGAAGCAGATTGCCTGGTGGTATGGGATGAAGAGTGATATAGCCCGATTTATTGCTGAATGCAACACTTGCAAGCGTGTGAAGGCCGATCACGGAAGGCCTAGTGGCATGTTGACTCCGTTAGAGATCCCGACTTGGAAGTGGAAAAGTATTTCTATTGACTTCATTACGGGCTTACTTAGATCTCCAAGGGGATATGATTCAGTTTGGGTTATAGTGGATAGACTGACGAAGTGTCCTCAATTCGTGCTGTATAAGATTGATTATCCGATGAAGAAGATAGCAGAGCTGTACTTAAATGAGGTCATCAGATTGCACGGTGTGCCTGTTAGCATCATTTCTGATCGAGACTGTCGGTTTACTTCTCGTTTTTGGCAGAGTCTGTAGGAGGGTTTGGGTACAGATCTGAGGTATTCTAATGCTTACCACCCACAGACCAATGGGAAGACAGAGCGGGTGAACCAGATAATTGAGGATATGATCATATGCTCCTTATTAGACCACGGTGGAGTGTGGGATGAGCGGTTACGACTTATGGAGTTTGCATAAAATAACAGTTATCAAGAGAGCTTGCAAATGGCTCCGTTTGAAGCTTTGTATGGGAGGCACTACAGAACTCCCCTGTTTTTGGCTGAGGCAGGTGAGAGACCCTTGTTGGGTCCGGATGCGCTCGAGGAGATGGAAGTCACAGTGAAGCTTATTCGAGAAAAGCTTCGTATAGCTTCAGAGATATATGAAAAGAACGTCAATCGGCGTAGGTCTGACTTGGAGTTTTCTGTAGGGGACCTTGTTAAGGTTTCCCCGATGGTTGGTGTTAAGAGGTTCGGTAAGAATCAGAAATTGGACCTGAGGTATGTGGGCCCGTTTAAGTTTATTGAACGGATTGGCGTGTCAGCATATAGGTTGGATTTTCCAGCAAACTTCCCAGGTGTTCATAATGTATTTCATGTAAGCCAATTGCGGAAGTGTGTGTGAAGCAGTGGGCAAGTCTTGGATGTTGTGTCCCAGTTGGAGCCTAATCTCTCTTTTGTTGAAGTGTCGGTCCGCATTTTGGATACTCAAGATTGGGTACTGCGGAGGAAGTCCATCCCGATGGTTAAAGTTCTATGGAAGAATCAGGATTTTGAAAGCGCGACTTGGGAGTTAGAGTCGGCTATGAGGGAGGCTCACCCTCAACTGTTCCCCTGATTGGATTGGTATGTTTTCTACTTGTAATATTTGGCTTGTTACTTTTCCTTCTATAGTAGAAGTGTTGTGCGTAAAGTTTCGGGACGAAACTTTCTTTTGGAGGGAGTGACTGTAACGCCTCCGATTTTTCTGCGATTATTTAATTCTTATTTGGCGTTACATCAACGTGTTTTCTTGGCTTGTGCCATCTGTGGAGTGTGGTCTTAACTCCTTAGAACTGAGTGGCCTATTTTGTAGCCTATTGACAAGATCTCCCTAGCAAGCCGAGTCATTTTGGGTGACCCGGTGTTGCCTCTTTGGGGGATGCTTGTGTTTTGGCTTCGGGTGGATATAACTCGAGTTTTGTTCGGTTAAAGTTAATTTCGACTTTGCTGTTGCGTTCGTAATATGGGTATTTAGCTACGGTGCAAATTTCATCGAATTCCAAGGTAGTTCGGTTTTCTCGCCATTTTGGGTGTGCTAATAATAAATGTAAATAAGTAATTTTGTGCTTTTTAACAAAAAAAATGTGGCAGTCAAAAGCTGGGTGGTTTTAATACTGTGGCTATAAATATATATTATTATAGTATTTCTTAATTAATATTTAAGTTAGTATTAATAGGGTTCTATATATAGGATAGTTTGGTCTTAAGAAAAACCGCTCCTATTCATCTTCCCGAAAATCGAACCAGTCTACAGCTATTCGCGAAAAGAAGCGGAGAAACCGCCGAACCTGCTCCCCTTCAGATGCCGATTCCTGGAGTGTCTGTGGACGGAATTCGATTCCGAAAGCGGATTTGGATTGCTCTCGCCTAGACCTTCATTCTTACGGTAAGAAATTCAAATTTTGTGGTGTTTTTATGGGTCTCGAAATTTCTTGGGTTGTCCGTTTCCGCCATTAAAGCTCCAGATTTCTTCTTTAGGTGTTCTTGCTGCTGGTGCCGAGTGAGAGTAAAGGAGGACAACCAAGCTTCGCTGGAAATTTGAGGCAAGTGGTATTCTTGCCCTTGTCGTGTAGTTCCTTTTTTGTCTATCTCCTTGTTGCCCTGTTAGCCCTAGGATAGAAACCATTGTTCATTTTCTCGGCTTCGGTTTATATTCAACATACCTGATATGAGTTTCCTGTTAAGTGGTACTCCTAGCAGCCGCCCTTTCTTTTTATTTTTCCTCCAACTGTTATTAGAGATGGCCTTGTTCTCGGGCTGAGTAAGGGTTCAGGGTTGGGTCAATTTTCATGTGCTGTAGTTGTAGCCGGGTAGAGGAGAAAAGTTATAGTTTAATTTTATGCAAAAATCTGTCTTGCTTAGGCTCGAGTTTGGATGAATTTGTGCTTGCCTGTGTAGTTGCTGTAGCAGAAGCCTTTCCTTTCCTTAGTCTAGATGATTAGAATATTTCAGGGCTCAGCATTGAGTGTGGTGCACACACTCAACACCGAGTCTGCTTGGATTCGGCATTGAGTGTGGTGCACAAACTCAATGCCGGGTCTGCTTGGATTTGGCGTTGAGTGTGGTGCACACACTCAACGCCAGGTCTGCTTGGATTTGGCGTTGAGTGTGGTGCACACACTCAAAGCCGGGTCCGATTGGATTTGGCATTGAGTGTGGTGCACACACTCAACGCCGGGTCTTCTTTGACTTAGCATTGAGTGTGGTGCAGACACTCAACGCCGTAGCCTTTTTGGTCTATTCTTTTGCGGGTAAGTATTGTGGCGTTGTGTGAGTCGACCTCACTCAACGTCATGGATGTCAAGGTATTGAGTGTGGCGGACTCACTCAATGCCGCAGCCAATCTGCGTGGCTATGTTGGTTGGCGTTGAGTGAGGCGGACTCACTCAATGTCGTTGCCAAACCGAGCGGTTGTGTCGGATGGCATTGAGTGAGTGGGCCTTACTCAATGCCATGGCGGTTTAGGTGTTGAGTGAGGTGGACTCACTCAACGCCGCAACCCATTCTTGCGGTTAAGTATTTTGGCGTTGAGTGAGTCGACCTCACTCAACGCCAAAAATGTTTTGGCGTTGAGAGAGGTGGACTCACTCAACGCCACAGTTAGTTTTTGCGGCTTTGTACTAAGGCGTTCAGTGAGTGAACCTCACTCAACGCCGTGGTTCTTATGGCGTTGAGTGAGGTTAGATCACTCAACGCCACAGCCAATGTTGCGGAAAGCATTGAGTGAGTGAACCTCACTCAACGCCGTAGCTGTTTTGGCATTTAGTAAGGTTAGCTCACTCAACACCAAAGCCAATATTGCAGAAGGCATTGAGTGAGTGAACCTCACACAACACCATAGCTGTTTAGGCATTGAGTGAGGTTAACTCACTCAACGCCACCGTCTGTTTAGGCGTTGAGTGAGTGGGGCTCACTCAACGCCATGCCGTGTTGTGCCATCTCAACGCTTTTCACTTACCTTGATTTTCTCTCCGGAGTGAATTTGCTTTGGTTTTGAGGTTCCTTGTCGGCTATGTTTTTCAAAAGGCCGAATCGTGGGTTGTGGTTAGTAGTGGTGGTTTGAAGCTCTTAATAGGGGTGAAGTTGTGTGACTTAGCCGTGGCCATACTTTTATCTTGTTCTAGGTACGGGCTGGGCAAGTTGGTGGGACGTCCCTAGTTCTTTCGCATGTAGACCCTTGAGCTTGCTTTCTTGGAAATGGTAGTTGTGGGACTCAGTTTTCCTCCAACCCGGATCCGCGTTGTTTTTGCTAATGCCATCTCCCCCAAATTTAGGATGTTAGATGTTTCTTCCTTTGTAAATTGTAACGTTTTGGGCTCATGGTAGCCTTGTAAACTATGCAGGATTTTTGGGCAGGGTTGTTGCTGTTTCCTCGCACATAGTGTTTTTCCTTTTTTTCGTGCCTTAGACAGTGGTGCTTGTTACGGTTTACTTACTCTTCTTGCTTATCATTTAGATTAACATTTCCGTACAACTTATTTGTTTTTGCTTGCTGAGGTATTCTTTTCTTCTTGAATGCCTCAGGTTCTGGTTAGTAGCCGATTAGGCGGCTAGTTGTGCTGTGCTGTTGCTAGTGGTCACTCGTACTGTGGAGATCAGTTCCATGGTCTTGTGAGGTAGTTTTGTGCTTCTTTCTTACAGTCATGCATACTTGCCAGTGGGTTCGTGTCAGTTTGTTGGCGCCCACTAGAAGTTTTACCTTGATACTAGATATGTTATCTTTTTGCTGCTACCTTTTCTTGAGATAGTCTACTTGCTCTTGGGATTATTTATGCTAGGTTTCTAGTTACTTTTAAACATAAAAACACTATATAAGTATATCTCATGATCAGCATGTTTTATAAAACTAAAACACTATTTTCCAAATAACGTAAAAAGATCGTTTTCCTATATATAGTATAAATTAAATGTAGGGTCCTGCATAGTATAAGTTGTCCTCTAGGGGAACTTATGCACTCTTTTAGGATGTCAAACCTGAATAAAGTATTTTTCGCAGCGTATAAGTATAGTTTTTAAACTGTGGACTAGATGATCCACTGAGCTGAGGGATACAGCCTTTAAAATGTAACTTATTTTCTAATCATTAAACTTATGAATTTTAATAGTCTAGTTAGATGGTGTTCGCTTGAGCGTCGACAGTTATCCCCTGCTCGACGTGGAATGACGATGCGTGTTTTCTCATACTCTGATGCTTCTTAAATTTAGAGAAAATGCGGGTTGTAACAGCCGCCGTTGTCCATGTTGTCCCGCCGCTCCTCTCGCCTTCATGCCACCGAAAAGGGCCTCCTCCACCTCTTTTTCCATGGTTAGATCATAGAATTTACTAGGGCCAAGGTTCGGGCTCAATTGAGCCCGATCCAAATCCAAATTTCCATCGTTTTCGGCCAAGAAATAGCTTGGTTTGATCATTGGAATAGACGTCTCTGACGGCCGTGCCACCGGCTAGGGGTAGCCCCCACCTCCCCGAAGGTTTTGGTGGCGGTGGCCGACCGGGGAATTGGCCGGGTGGACGAGAAATCGGCCTGCAATCTGCTCCAGAACGAGACGATCTGGGCAGTCGGCTGGAGGTAGAAAACAACCTTATGCCGTCTATTTAGGCGCATTAAGATTTGTGCAGGAGGAATATAGATTTTCATTATTTTGATTTCATATTATTCTGTCACACTATATGCAGTATTTAGTTTTAATTTTTAAAAATGCTTAGGCTCATCTAGTGGGAAAGTCATCAACACAAAATGTGTAGCCCTAAGGGTCTATTTCAATCCGAAATTGATTTGGACCCATGGTTGGGCCAGGGAACCCATTATGGTGGGACCTATACCTAGGGCTATCCTGAAATTCAAATGGATGCCCACCTTTCATCCCTTGTCCAAATGAGCTAGAATTTGGGCAGGGTCTACCTTAGCTATACCTAGGGCCTGTCCAAAAATGGGAATTTTTGGAGAATAGTTTTCTATAGTTTTTAGAAAAATTTAATAAATCATGTATAAATTAATTAGGTGTCATAAACACCTCAAAATCCACCCAAATTATGGTGGGTTGTCTTAGAGGGCATGTTAAGGCTCTGGTAAAAATTTCATCTCATTTGGAGATGTTTTGATTAGGTTTTTACCGAACCCTTGGTTGACCTTTATAGGGTTAATTAGGTCAAAACACACCCTTAGGGTTTTGAGTTGTCAAATCACCTTAATAGAGGCTGAAATTTTGGTCACTGACTTGTTATGGTATGACACACTCTCCAATGGAATTTTGGGTGGTTTGATGCAGGGTAGCCCAAGAACTCAGGGGTAGCCCCATTTGTGGGATTTTTAAGGTTTGATGGTCATTAGGTCAAATGACCTTGGAATGACCTGAAAATTGGTGGAGAGGACCATAGGGTGTATATGGTCCTCTGGTTGAAGTTTCATTGAATTTGAAAGTCTTTAACCCCCTCAAATCCCTAACCCTAGATTAGGGCACAAAGCCCAATAGTTGGGTTTAGGCAATCAAAACATCTCACAATAACTTGAAACTTGGGCAGGGTATTTATCTGATAGGAAATTGTCCTAAAATAATTTTGGTGGAATTTTTAGACTAGTAAAATCAGTACTTCCTTTATAACCCTAGCTGTGCCCCTAATTTTGTTTTTGCTTTTTATGAAAATTATGTCCATTGAGAAGTTATGAAATTTTGCATTTGGAAGTTTTACTTCATGGTAGCCCCCTTGTATTTTTATTGAGAATTTTAGATGATTATTTTAGGTACTTGATTCATAAATTATGAATTATGGAATTTTAATCATAAATAGATGTGGAGCTAAATATTGTTATGAAAATTATGAAATTTGGTCAGTAAGTGTTTTAAGTTAATATGTAGGTTCTGAAATTTTCTCATAATTTTTAGGTAACTATTTATAGTACTTGCTTCAATAACCCAAGAGTATAAAATTATCAATGTAAATTAAATTAGGAGTTACTGTTCACTGAAAAATTGGGGGAATCCTTCTAGAGTGTTTTTAGGCCATGATGATCTTACTGGATTTTTGTTATAATTTTTGGAACAATATTTCTGATCTTTGATTCTTAAAATGGTATTATTGACCTTATGTTCTAAATTGTGATTTGAGGGCCTAAACCATTCTAAAAATTTATATATCTTGGATTTATTGTTAAATTACTGATTAGTCTTTTTCATGATTTTATGAAGTCCTATACATACTTGAAAAGTGCTCTTCATGTTCAGAATCTTCATTTCCTAATGTTGGAAGAAAATAATTAAATACTCATTAATTTAGGAAAAATATGAATCACTGGCTTTTATCTAGTTAGGTCATGATAGGCCCCCATAAATTATATTGAGCCATTCAGAAGATTATTTATATTGCTACCTATTATGTGCATCATATCGTTAGGTAAGGACTGCGAATAGCCTTAATGCAGAAAGTGAGTAATGGTAGGGTTAGGCCTAAGATTGGGGAATTCAAATAGCTTTGGTTTTGGATAAGTAATATGGGTAACCATGGAAGATGTTTGGGAAGGGTAGTAAGAAGTGGTTTTGCTAGAGTGTAGAGGTGCTCGAGTTTGACGAAAGATCGTCTTTTCCGAGGAGAGGAAGGTTAAAAATCACATTAGGTTAGTCTATTGTAACACTAGAAGACAATGGGTAAGGGGAATAAACCAATAACAATAAGTGCCTTGCGAAAGGGAACGATTGGCTTCCGCTACCATCATAGTTCCTAGTGCCCTTTGAGAGCCCTTCACAGGGAATACCGGGGGCAGTCCTGGGTTAACGTAAACTGTATTAACAATTTTGCTAAAGAGTAACTTAGTAATTAGGGTTGCAAATTGCACAAACACTGTTAACACAGGAAGATAGTTGGGAGCTTCGGCTCGATTAGTTAAGAGACGAACGGAATGGTCCGGGGAGCTTCGGCTCGATTGGTTAAGAGACGGACGGAATGGTCCGAGGAGCTTCGGCTCGATTGGTTTGATACGTTAAATTTTCATGTGCATTAAAGGGAAAGGAAATAAAGGTGGTGGGTCTTCGGTATTGGAAGGTCGATGCAACGACACCAATACGCTGACTCGGTAAGTGTGGCTAGCACTTTGCCAATAGAAGTCCGGTGCACCAGCCGACAAGAGTACGTAGGAGTCCGCTTCGTGAACCAAGCGTTGAGGCGTACGATAGGTCTGACTGGTAGTGCTTTAATGGTTTAGAGGTGGGCGAGGCCAAACCCACCGCTTCCGTCTTCCACTACAGAGGTATCCTGGGAGCTAACGACTCCGAAAGGGGGAACTAAAGGTCTGTGTGCACAGAGTCGGGTGTGTTTGTTGCACTTGCATGATCCATCATACCCACTAGCATGTCATAGCATAATCGATTCATTTAACCCCTGAAACCTAAGGTATAAGTGGAATGGGACGCTTATACATTAGGACTTGCAAAACGACCCCTTTGTCTATAAGCTTGTGTGGGCAAGTTTATAAATTAAGTTCAAATTCTTTTTATATATACTGCTGTTAAAAACCGTCACCCCAACGTATAAATTGGTATAGGACTCTTTATATGATGGGAGCCCTGCAGAAGATCCTTTGGCTTATGCGTTTCCGCACATAAGTTAAGGTAATTTTTCCATACTTTACTTTAATGCCACATGTATTATAAAATTGCTAGTAAATGGCCACTGCCACCTGCTTTTGATTACTCTCCACCTTCAAATCATCCCCTCTCTTCCTCTCTGCTCGGTGCCTAGGGGCCATGGGGAAAGGGGCGGGGGATGATAGGGCTTATTCTTATAGTCTAACAGTTTTCGGACCACATCATTTAGGGGATCGTGGAGCCCAGCATGGAGGAGCAGCCCCGGAGGTCGGCCCGTTTGGAGATAGGGCAGTCTAGCTCAGAAGTTCAGAAAACTAGGACTGTGAGTCCCAACTTATAGAAGATGTTATAGTTTGCTTCCGCTTGAGTGACCTGTAGTGAGGATTATGATGTATCGAGCAAAAGCCCTTACTTTAAGTACCTTTTATACTATTTCTGTGGACTATCCCTTCATGGAGACTTATTTCTATACATGTGATTTCTGTGGACTTACTTTAAATTTATTGGGCTACCTTTCTGTGATCGAATTGGTCGGCAGAATCGGCGCTTTGTGGTGATGACCCTTCAGGGCGTAAAGGTGTCACTGCAAAGTGGCGATCCTGGGCCTAAGACCCCGGTGTTTAAAAAGAAAAAAAGGCGCGTCTTACACACAGCTCACACAGAGCGTACAATACAAATTCCACAAAGGCTCAACCGCCACAAAGAATGGCTCTCACGGCCACATCGCATACATCTCATGCAGAGCATAAAACACAAGGAACACACAAACATCCTCACAAACGCAGTAACCTACACATTTCGTACACGGAGTCTTCTCTGGCTCGCAATATAAACATCACCAATCAAGAGAAACCATCTGGATTGGCTTCACACAGCATGTCTATTCTGTACTACTCATTTATGGATCTAGATGCAGACTCAACCGGTGATATCAACTATCAACCCGCTTGAATCGCTTAAGCTTTCCACCTTTTGGTGGAGGATTCCATGCACATGTATAAAGGAGGACTTCACTTGTCCAAAAAGGAGATCGATACCTGTGACGATCACTTTTGAGCCAGGGAAATCTAGCAAGATGAAAAGCACCGCAATGACCTTGCCTTCACAGAACTGAACTCGGCTCCAGACTCGGAACTCCGAAGCTCTACTGGTGGCCGGAATCCTTCTCCTTCTTCCTTCCTTGCTCTCCCCTCACTCTATCTCTTTTAGAAAGAGAATGGAAAAAAGATGAGAGTTTATCTTCAACTATCGGCCTTATAACAGCTTGGAATAGCCTTGGACCATATGATCTAATTAGATGGAAATGAACGGCCATAATCAGCCCTGAAATAACTTTTCCTGGGCTGACACGGCTTGTGACACGCCCATATCACAGGCCGTGTACCATAAGCAGAGAAGGAACCGACTCAAATTAGACCAGGATACGGGCTTCAACACACAAGTGTCAAGCTCCTGAGACACCCGTTTCAATCAGTATACGCCCGTACTGAGGGGCGTGTCCCTCAATCGACACAGGACCAAGCAATCCAAAAGGGACACGGGTTCCCAACACGCCCGTGTCAACATTGACATGCCAGTGTCACCCAGAACACGCCTGGGATCCAGGCCGTGTTCCTCACCCGACACTGCATAGCTACCAACCCGAGCAGGATACGTCCAATGCACACGCCCGTGTCGTAGGCTGTGTGCCCGACACACATGCCTCTCGAAGATCGTCTACTGTATTTCGTCGAGTACTCGAGACAACATAGTGAAGGACATAGCCTGGGACACACCTGTGTCCCAGGCCGTGTTCCTCACTCGAGACAATCGAGACCAAAAATCACACTCGAGCAAACAGATCAGGATAAGCCCTGGGACACGCCCGTGTCCCAGGCCGTGTTGCCCAGCCTGAAGTTAGATTTGGGATTTGGGGTGTTACATAAACTTGTTCCAAGGAACATCCTGCATATATTGAACTTGAACATATATCAAATACAATTATGCTTTTAGTATTGATTGTGTTGCCTCTTCAAATCTAGGGAACATAGAGGGCAATTTTCCCAAAAGACAGTATCACCTATAGTGGTAGTGGGTGCAGTGTATTTCGTCTTGATCATGGCCCACACGTGTATGCTCTGTGTCATCAGGAAAATATTCATTTTCATTCTATTATGACTGTAATCACTCCCCATGAACATCGAGGGTCTACTCACACCCAGTCCCTCAGGAAATGTGTGAACTGTGTGGGTCATCTTACTTCAGGTTTTTAAGCCTTTTTGAAGTAACCTAGCTATAATACCACTTATTGGATCTAGTGGCAAACCATAGAGGGGGGGGGGGGTGAATAAGGTTCATGATGTTTATTAGTAATTCAAATTATTTCGATCAAGGAAAACTAGTTCTGAAAGCTATCATGGGCGTTAGCTAGCTAACGTGTGACAGTATATTACAAAAGTCATTTTCTGGACAGATTCCTCCTTGGAGATCTATGCACCCTTCAGAAAATTACATGATAAAACACACAACGTTATACGCAGGAAATAAAATAGAAAATGAATTTCATTCCAAAGTAAAATCAACAACTGTTTTTAAAGATTACCAAAACTTGATCTCTGTGATGTCGGATATCGTAGGCGGTGAATGAAGAAAGACTTTTAGTTTTCTATACGGACCCAGTCCCTAGACCTGTTTGCTCTCTCCCTTTCCATACAAGAAAGGTCTTCGAGCCGGCTCTTCACCTTCACGTAAGGAAGTGTCTTAGTGTACAACCCCGTGTTCGCCGAAGGAACCTAGGCGAGCAGGCGGGCCAGCCCTGGCCCGCGCCCTCAGCCGGGTCAGCCCCAGGCCTGCGCATTTAGGCAGGTCAGCCCCGGCCCGCTCCCTTAGGAGGGTCAGCCCCGGCCCACGCCCTCAGGCAGACCAGTCCTCGGCCCGCGCCCTCGGGCGGGTCCACCTTCGTCCTGCGCCCTTAGGCGGGTCAGCCCCGACCCGCGCCTTTTTGTGGGTCTGTCCCGGTTGGGGGCGAGAGCTCAACAAATAGCGGGTGGGTAGGACCGGCCGAGCTCACACTCGTCTAGTGCCAAGCCGGGATGGCGAGTACGGACTCCACCCGATTCCACCCGGTACTCAGCGCCCATGCCGAGTATTAGCCATCATTGGGCCACTCGCCCCCAAGCCGTGAAGTATTTTTACCATTTTGCCCCCGCTGGTCTGCCCATAGCCAGTTAGAACAGCAGAGTTACGCTGTTGGCAGACCCAGCTGGGACTGCACATAGCTGTTCCGAACAGCGGAGGTTGGCTATTTGCAGGCCGTTTCCGGAAATCTATAAATAGGACCCAAGGGGTACCTCAGAAACACACTTACTTGTCTCCCAATCTTCTCGTGCTTTTTGAGGTACCTTAGCCCGGTTTTTATGCTAAGGAGGGGAAGCGCTTTGAGATCTTCCGGGATTGTGGTGGGACCTCTGTGTCGGGCTCTTGGTCTAGTCCTTTGCACTCTTCCTCTTCTTGTCGTTCTTCCTGCAGGAGCGAAGTACGAATGCGACCTCCCCTTCCCCAAGGGTTGAACTCCTCAGAGACCGATTTTCGGTTTCAACATTTTGGTGCGGTGAGCGTGGAGCGTGGTCAACTCAGAAAACCTTCAGCGAGTTCAAATGACTGGAGGAGAAGGGCATGGATCGGACAGGACCGACTCGCCACCCCAACCCCCTCTCGCTACCACAGGGATGTTCGAGGAATTCAGACAGGAGATCCTCGGCATGGTCCGACTCGCACTCGGCATGCGGGCCGAGAGTGCGACCCCGGTGATCCCGGTCCTCGCAGACCCGACACTCGGCGAGGCGGCCCCCGCTAGACGAGCCGGGAAGGAAGTCGTTGAGGAAGGTCGAGGTGCCGAACTCCCAAGTCGAGTGCTCTTCCCAGGTTCGGGGAGCGGCGGCCGGTTCGGTGAGCTAGGGGTGCAAGATCATCCAACTCGCCCGGTGGGCGGAGGTAGTCCCTTCAGTGAATTGGTTTCTTCTACGCCAGTCCCGGATTTGTTCAGAGAGCCCGAGATGTCCTACTACACCGAAAAAGGGGATCCGATCCAGCACATCCAGTGGTTTGAGGACGTGGTCTCAATCCAGCAAATTTCGGACGGGTTCAAGTGCCGACTCTTCGCCATTACCCTTAGGGAGAAGGCGAGAAAGTGGTTCCATCAGCTGTCGTACAACTCCATTTACTGCTTCGAAGATCTACGCCAGGGGTTCGTGCTGAGATTCACCACCTCTAAGAGGAGGAAGAGGGAGTCGAAATCTCTGTTCCGTATCAAGAAGGGGGTGAACGAGACCCTGAGAAGCTACGTCGACCGCTTCCAGGAGGAGGTTGCCCAGGTCCAAGAGACGTCAGGCCATTCACTGGTGAAGGCCTTCACCCTGGGGCTGCAGCAGGGTTTCTTTCGCATGGAGTTGAAAAGGGTTCCCTCCCTCTCATATGAGGAGTTAATGGAGAGGGTGGCAAGAGAAGTCGACGGGAAGGCGTCGAACCCGGAGTTTGCCCAAAAGCTAGCCAGATAGGCTACGGAAGAGGAGAGGCCCAGAGGAGGTAGAGGCCAGGAAGAGAGTAGAGCCGAGCCCCGTCAGAGGGATGGGCAGCATCAGCAGCAATAGCAGCAGCAGCCTGGTTGGGGGTGCCAAGAGCCAAATCATCAGCTAGGATGGAGGCCCGAGTGGCTGGAGCAGAGGGCGAGGAGAGGGTTTTACGGAGGGGACCGTCGCCAGGGAGGCTAGGGCCAGCTCTACCCTCTCGGAGGGAGGCGAGGCCAAAAGCCACCGCTCCCCGACCAAGAGCAGGCAATGGCCATAGCCATGGTGTAGAGAAGAAGGCCAGTAAGGAGGAAGAGAAGGGAAGTCAGGGTAGAGTTGCCGTATTGCGACTTCTACCAGGAAGAAGGGCACTCCACCGTCACGTGCCCAGAGTTCCTCGAGATAAGGGGAAATAGGGAGCAGCAACACCAACAAGACCGCTAGGGAGTGCGGATCGAAGAAGTCCTGTCTCGGTGGGAGGAGGACAGATGCGAAGACCGGGCTGATGTGGGGTCCCGGGGAGGGATAGGAGCAATCCACGGGGGGGGGGGGGGGGGGGGGGGGGGGGGGCAGGGTCGAGGCCTCCCGCAAGGCGAGCCTCCACACCATGTATCGCAGGAGCGATGGCTCCACATACCAGACCCCTCCCCCAGAAGAGAGAATCAAATTCTCTGTCTAGGACATGCCGGGACATGAGGACCCCTTTTGCGATGCATTAGTCATCTAGACGGCCATCGAGGATTTCACCGTCTTCTGGATCCTCATCGACAACAGGAGCTCGGTCAACGTCATCTTTAAGAAGGCATTCGACGCAATGAAGGTGGAGGCTAGGAGGGTGTTGGCCTCAGATGGGCCCCTGTTTGGCTTCTCGGGGGAAAGGAAGGAAGTCGAAGGAGGAATAGGACTCAATGTTTCTCCGGGGGGGGGGGGGGGCAGTCCCGCAATTGCAAATTCGTCATCGTGGATGCCCCTAGTAGCTACAGCGCCATCTTCGGGAGGCCCCTCATCAGCGCCTTCCGCTGCGTCCCCTCGTCTTTTCACCAATGCCTCAAGTTCAACGTCGAGGGGGTTTAGGTCCGGGTCCACGGAGACACCAAAGTAGAGAGAGAGTGATACGTCACGGCAGTGAACTCTATCTCTTGGCAGGAGGGAGCCGAGGAGATGGGGCGTAGGATGGAGGAGGCGGAGCAGGAGGCTGACAGAGAAGGTATGGAAACGGAGGAGAGCCATTCCCGAGAAGAAGTGGCGAAGGAAGTCCAGGGACCGGCCGAAGCAATGGCTATGGAGGAAGTCGAGGAAGAAGTCTTCACCCCGGAGAAGAGGATGCTGAGGAGTGGGGGAAGCAGTCCCGTCTAGAGCCGGCGGAAGAGGTGGTCGATATGGAGGTTCTCACTTTCGACGACTGGGTGGAGAAGGTTCGCGTCAGCAGAGGCCTGACTCCGGAGGCTCAAGGCAGGATGCTTGAGTGCATCCAAAAGAACGTGGACATCTTCGCCTGGAGTGCTGCGGAGATGCCAGGGATTGACGCCGACGTGGCTTGCCATCGCCTCAACCTGGATCAGGAGGCTCTCCCCATCCAGAAGAATAAGAGGTCCATGGCAGACAGGATGGCCGAGCCAATTCGAGAGGATGTTGCCAAACTTCTTAAGGCCGGTTTTGTATCTGAGATCCAATACCCCGGCTGGGTCTCCAACGTTGTAATGGTTAAAAAAGGAGACGGCCGGTGGAGGATGTGTGTTGATTTTTCTTTACTTAATAAAGCATGCCCTCAGGATTGTTACCCTTTGCCTCAGATCGACGCGCTGTTTGATTTAGTCATCGGTTTCCCTATAATGAGCTTCCTAGATGCGTTTTCAGGTTACCATCAAATCAGGATGCACCCTCCCGTTGTTAAAGACGTTTCTTTCATCACGGGGGGGGGGGGGGGGGGGGGGGGGGGGGGGGGGGGGGGGGGGGCGGGGTCGAGGCCTCCCGCAAGGCGAGCCTCCACACCATGTATCGCAGGAGCGATGGCTCCACATACCAGACCCCTCCCCCAGAAGAGAGAATCAAATTCTCTATCTAGGACATGCCGGGACATGAGGACCCCTTTTGCGATGCATTAGTCATCTAGACGGCCATCGAGGATTTCACCGTCTTCCGGATCCTCATCGACAACAGGAGCTCGGTCAACGTCATCTTTAAGAAGGCATTCGACGCAATGAAGGTGGAGGCTAGGAGGGTGTTGGCCTCAGATGGGCCCCTGTTTGGCTTCTCGGGGGAAAGGAAGGAAGTCGAAGGAGGAATAGGACTCAATGTTTCTCCGGGGGGGGGGGGGCAGTCCCGCAATTGCAAATTCGTCATCGTGGATGCCCCTAGTAGCTACAGCGCCATCTTCGGGAGGCCCCTCATCAGCGCCTTCCGCTGCGTCCCCTCGTCTTTTCACCAATGCCTCAAGTTCAACGTCGAGGGGGTTTAGGTCCGGGTCCACGGAGACCCCAAAGTAGAGAGAGAGTGATACGTCACGGCAGTGAACTCTATCTCTTGGCAGGAGGGAGCCGAGGAGATGGGGAGTAGGATGGAGGAGGCGGAGCAGGAGGCTGACAGAGAAGGTTTGGAAACAGAGGAGAGCCATTCCCGGGAAGAAGTGGCGAAGGAAGTCCAGGGACCGGCCGAAGCAATGGCTATGGAGGAAGTCGAGGAAGAAGTCTTCACCCCCGGAGAAGAGGATGCTGAGGAGTGGGGGAAGCAGTCCCGTCTAGAGCCGGCGGAAGAGGTGGTCGATATGGAGGTTCTCACTTTCGACGACTGGGTGGAGAAGGTTCGCGTCAGCAGAGGCCTGACTCCGGAGGCTCAAGGCAGGATGCTTGAGTGCATCCAAAAGAACGTGGACATCTTCGCCTGGAGTGCTGTGGAGATGCCAGGGATTGACGCCGACGTGGCTTGCCATCGCCTCAACCTGGATCAGGAGGCTCTCCCCATCCAGAAGAATAAGAGGTCCATGGCAGACAGGATGGCCGAGCCAATTCGAGAGGATGTTGCCAAACTTCTTAAGGCCGGTTTTGTATCTGAGATCCAATACCCCGGCTGGGTCTCCAACATTGTAATGGTTAAAAAAGGAGACGGCCGGTGGAGGATGTGTGTTGATTTTTCTTTACTTAATAAAGCATGCCCTCAGGATTGTTACCCTTTGCCTCGGATCGACGCGCTGTTTGGTTTAGTCATCGGTTTCCCTATAATGAGCTTCCTAGATGCGTTTTCAGGTTACCATCAAATCAGGATGCACCCTCCCGTTGTCAAAGACGTTTCTTTCATCACGGGAGATGGGTGCTATTGCTATAAAATGATGCCCTTCGGGCTAAAGAATGCATGTGCAACGTACCAAAAAATGATGGGCAGGGTCTTCCAAGAGCAAAGGGGAAGAAATTTGGAGGTGTATGTGGATGACCTCATGGTCAAAAGCCTCGACGTTGATTCTCACCTCCGGGACTTGGAGGAAACTTTCGCTCCCCTCCGAGAGTACAAAATTAGACCAAACCCCTCGAAGTGCATCTTCGGGGCGAGCAGGGGCAAATTACTGGGGCATCTCCTCACCACCGCCGGTGTGGAACCCAATCCTGATAAGGTAAAGGCAATTCTGGGGTTGGGGCCACCACGCAATTCCAAAGAGGTGCAACGGCAGACGGGAAAGCTAGCAGGGTTGAGTAGCTTCCTCTCTCGAGCCGGGGAGAAGTGCTCTCCCTTCTTCAAAACTTTGAGGGGAGGTCGGAAGTTTGAATGGACCTTGGAATGCGAGGAGGCTTTCCAGGCTGAAGAGGCAGCTGACTCAAGCCCCCCTACTCCAAGGGCCAAAGGAGGGGGAGGACTTATTTATATACTTGGGCGTCGGGGCGGAGGCCCTGAGCTCCGTGTTGGTTCGGGAAGAGGGGAAGAAGCAGCTTCCAGTTTACTATGTTTGTAGGGTGTTGAGGAAGGCCGAGCTCTGCTACCCCATCCTGGAAAAGTTGGCATTTGCTCTAATCATCTCGGCCCGGAGGCTTCGGCCTTACTTCCAGCCACACTCGATCCGAGTAGTGACCGACCACCCCCTTCGAAACATCTTTGGTGGGGTGGAGCATTTGGGCAGGTTGGCAAATTGGTCGGTGGAATTGAGCGAGTTCGACATCTTCTTCGTCCCTCGCCTCTCGATCAAGGAACAAGCTATGGCAGATTTTCTAGCTGAATACGTGGTCGAAGTGGCGGAGGAAGGCCTCACTCGCCCGATTCCTTGGAATATTATGGTCGACGGCGCTCTGGGGAGGCACTCCATTTGAGTCGGGGTCATCCTAGAAAGCCCCCAAGGGACAAGGATAGAGCAGACGGTGGTAGTGCACTTCCCCATCACCAACAACCAGGCTGAGTATGAAGTAGTGATTGCAGGGCTACGCTTGGACATGGAGTTGGGGGTGCATGATGTACAGGTCCTCACTAACTCCATGGTGGTGGCCTCCAAGATCAAGGGGGAGTTCGAGGTCAGGGATCCCACCCTGCAGCTGTACTTAACTAAGGTGAAGGGGGTCATCTGCGCGTTCCAGACTTTTTCCATCCGGCAAGTGCCCCAGGAGGAAAATGAGCAGGTGGACCAACTAGCAAAATATGGTCCTCGGGCGGGAGGAATCATCACCGACTTATTTCGGCCTTCCGTCGAGGAGGGGGAACTGATGGAGGTGGAGCAACGCCCCTCATGGATAGACCCGTTCACGACCTTCCTGTCAATGGGGAAATATCCCGAGGGGATGGATAGGAAAAAGATCAAGTACAAGTAGGCATATTACCTCCTGCGAGATGGCCAGCTATACAGGAAGACCCTCTCGGGCATGTTGGCCCGATGCGTGGCCGAGGAGGAGGTCAGAAAAATCTTGGAAGAAGTTCACTGTAGGGAGTGCGGGAGCCACTCTGGGAGCCGGACACTAGAGGGGAGGATCATCAGACAAGGATACTTTTGGCCGACTTTAGGCCGCGATGCGGCAAGATTCGCCAAGGAGTGTCACAAGTGCCAGCTATTCGCTCCCCTTCAGCTGCAACCGGCCCAGCGCCTCAGGAGCATCACGGCCCCTTGGCCCTTCGCGATCTGAGGAATGGATTTGGTTGGACACTTCCCCCAAGCCAGCGGCCAGAGGAGGTTCCTGCTCGTGATGATCGATTATTTCTCCAAGTGGCTGGAAGTTAAGGCGTTAGCCAAGGTGACCTCCCAAGTCGTGAGGAACTTCGTATGGAGGGAGATCATCTGCCATCACGGGATGCCCCAAGCCATCGTCACGGACAATGGGCCTCAATTCACGAACGCCGAATTCTTCGACTTTTGCAAACAGCTCGGAATTGACCATAAGTTCGCCTCGATCCATCATTCGAGAAGTAATGGGCAAGTGGAGGCAGTGAACAAGATTATCATCAACCTCCTCAAGAAGAAAGTAGAAAACCTGAAAGGTAGTTGGGTGGAGCAGCTCCCCTCGGTTCTCTGGGCCCTCAGAACCATGCCCAACACATCCACAGGAGAGACCCTATTCAAGCTTTCCCATGGATGCGAGGCCATGCTTCCCATAGAGCTCGAGGTCCGAACACCCTGGGTAGTGGAGGCAGGAGAAGACAGGGAAGAGTGGAGAGCCGAGAACGAGGAGGAACTGCGGCTCTCCCTTACATGGTAGAAGAATTGCGGGACCTCTCTACCATTAGGCAAGAGAAGGTGAAGAGAAGAATGGCCAAATATTTTGACAAGCACGTTTGGGTCAAATAATTCGCGGAAGGAGACTTAGTCTTGAGGAAGGTGGACGCCGCAGGGAGATCAGCCGCAGTAGGGAAACTCAACCCCAATTGGGAAGGCTTGAAGGTAGGAGGTTATCGCCTTCAGAATGCGGAAGGCTAAACCCTGGGTCCCACCTGGAGTGGTGACGACCTGAAGCGTTTCTATCCCTGAATCATGTAAACTCTGTTCTATGAAATAAAATTCTTTGTCGAGATGCTCAAGTTCATATGTTTATGCAAGTTGAAGAGAGAGTATGCCCCAGACCCCGAGCATATCCCGTTATCAGGCTTCCACCAAGCTGGCAGGGCATGATGTCACCCGGAGGAGTCTGCCCCAGACCCCGAGCAGATCCCGCTATCAGGCTTCCACCAAGCTGACAGGGCTGGATGTCACTCGGAGGAGTCTGCCCCAGACCCCGAGCAGATCCCGCTGCCAGGCTCCCATCAAGCTGGCAGGGTTGGATGTCACTCGGAGGAGTCTGCCCCAGACCCCGAGCAGATCCCTCTGCCAGGCTCCAATCAAGCTGGCAGGGCTGGATGTCACTCGAAGGAGTCTGCCCCAGACCCCGAGCAGATCCCGCTGTCAGGTTTACACCAAGCTGACAGGGTTGGATGTCACTCGGAGGAGTCTGCCCCAGACCCCGAGCAGATCCCGCTGCCAGGCTCCCATCAAGCTAGCAGGGCTGGATGTCACTCGGAGGAGTCTGCCCCAGACCCCGAGCAGATCCCGCTGTCAGGCTTCCACCAAGCTGGCAGGGCTGGATGTCACTCGGAGGAGTATGCCCCAGACCCCGAGCAGATCCCGCTGTCAGGCTTCCACCAAGCTGACAGGGCTGGATGTAACTCGGAGGAGTCTGCCCTAGACCCCGAGCAGATCCCGCTGCAAGGCTCCCATCAAGCTGGCAGGGCTGGATGTCACTCAGAGGAGTTTGCCCCAAACCCCAAGCAGACCCCGCTGCAAGGCTCCCATCAAGTTTGCAAGGCTGGATGTCACTCGGAGGAGTCTTCCAAGACCCCGAGAAGATCCCGCTGCCAGGCTCCCTTCAAGCTGGCAGGGCTGGATGTCTGATGAGTTGTAAATATACCTATATTTTCGTATTTTATTTAAGTCAATTTTGTTTGTTTTTTGTCTTTTTTATCTGTTTTATCCAATAAATTGCTTATTTTTGTAAATATTATTTCTAACTTAGCTTTATTTTTATTCCAGAAAAATTCCAGAAAAAGTCAAAATGTTGACTGACACGCTCGTGTCACATGACCGACAAGCCCGTGTCACACCCTCGACGATCGCAGACCACAGGTTGCCAGCTCGACGATCGGCGATGATCAAACCAAGCTCGACACGCCCCAAGACACGCCCGTGTCAAGGTGTGACACAGGCGTGACTTAGCCACCTGGCCCGACGTGACGCGCGCGACTTTGCGGCCGGACCGCGCCCAGATCGACCTCCCCGTCACGCCCCAGTCACGCCCATGACTGACACATGTCACGCCCGTGACCTAGGGCGTGACCGCCACATTTTCAGCCGAAGTCAACTTTCCAGTCAAGTCACCCGATCAGCTCATGAATAGTGTCGACACGCCCCCCTGTCACGCCCTAGTCACGGGCGTGACCAACCCGAAAATTTGCCTATAAATAAGAGCTTCCAGGAAGCTTATTTTGTCCACTTTTTTGACCACTTTGCTTAGGGGAGGTGCTGCCCATTTGGATTCCATACTTATGTAAGGAGAATTTCTCCCCCCTCTCTCTCTCTTAGTTTGTATTAGGGTTTTTGCTTTAATAAAATTTGAATTTTTCTCTCTTAATTAGTATGAAAAATCCATTTGAATGCGCCTACTTAAGCAATTTTTCGTTCATCTTTTTGTGTTTCTTTTATGTTTTCATTTTTATAGCTTTGATAACCTAGTTAGATTTAGGATTTATCGGCATTTCTAGCCGTTGTGCCGTCCGTTTAGTTTTCATTTTCTGCACTTTTTAGCTTTAGCTTTTTCTTCTTTATCATTTTTCATTCATATAGGTTTTATAAAAACTCCCCTAAAGGTGTTTGTTTTTATTTTCTTTAACTTAGGCTCTTAGGAATGTAAAACTTCTCGTTGCTTTTTAGTTTTATTCTCACTTTTTTGGAGGTTTTATAAAAACTTATGAATAAAAATGTAGTCGTTATAATTTTTCGTCAACTTCATTTTAGCTTTTTAATTTCAAAACTTTTTAGTCCCTTTAATTTTTATTTTCACTTTTTATGCATTTCTACCGCATTCTAGCGGTAGAAATGCAGTTGTTCTAATTTTTCACTAACTTTCATTTTGCGTTTATTTGCAAAACTTTTCGCTCCGGTTAATTTTTATTTTCACTTTTTATGCATTTCTACCGCATTCTAGCGGTAGAAATGCAGTTGTTTTAATTTTCTGAGCACTTTGTTTTTCTTTTTTTTGCAAGTGTGTGTGCGTGTATGAGTTAGGTTTTACTGCTTTATTTCAACTCCTATAGAGTGTGTGTGTGCGTATGCATTTATTTCCGCCTACTCGTTAAGAGTTAAATGGCGCTCTGCTTTCATTTCCCGCCCACTCGTTTGAGTGGGACTTGTCTTTTTACTGCTTTCATTTTCTTCCTACTCACTTGAGTAGGAAAACTTTGTGTGGGTGCGTGTGTTTTCATTTCTGTAGAGTGCGTGTGTGTGTTTTACTTTCAAGTAGAGTGCGTGCGTGTATGAGATAAATTTACTCCCGCCCACTCATTTGAGCCGGGACTTGCAATTTTATCGCTTTCTCAATTATGTAGAGTGCGTGCGTGTAGGAGATAATTTTACCGCTTTATTTATCGCTTTCTTCAATTAAGAAGAGTGTGTGCATGTGTGCATTTATTTCCGCCTACTCATTTGAGTAGGGCTTGCTTTATTTAATTTTCTTTATGGTTTTGAAGTGTGCGTGAGTGCCTGCATCAATTAGCCTTCAATTTATCTAATTGTCCTATTTTTCGTGTTTTCTCTTATAATTGTTCAGTGCTTAATTTAACACTCACGCTTCACCTAAAAACATAAAGCCGTCCTCATATCGATGAGTGGCTAATCTCTTTTAGCCTTCGGCATCGAAGAGCATTGGGACATAAAAAATGATTTGAAATAATTAAAAAACTTTATTTTAATTTTAATTTAAGGACTTAAGGTTTACCCCGGGTTAACGACGCATAGGACCACATAATCGATGTGTGGGCTCTATTTCCGTTATCCATACGCGACGCCGAGAGGCTGCACGTATGGACCGATCCCCCTTGGGTAAAAAGAACTGCATACGCCCCCTCGAAAGAGGAGAAATGTAGTTCTGCCAGATTGGGTTCCCCACCCAATTGCGGGGTTCTTAGCGTAATGCGGGCGTTAAGGGGAATCCTTCATCGGACTAACGTTTGGTCGAATAGCCTTAGCGCCCAGGTGAGCGATATCCCTAGACCAAGGTGAGCTCATGTTCTTGGAACCTCCACGGCCAAGTGCCTTTTATTAATTTAAAAACAAAGTTTAATAATTGTTGAGAATTATTTTGGTCTTAATCCGATTCGATGTCGAGCGTTAACCCGTCATCGAACTAACTTAGTAAAATTCAGCTCTCTTTCTTTCCGTTTTAATTAAACTAAAAAATCCCACCTTACTGATTGTAATATAATAGTGTTCCTGGAAGAGTAGATATAATCAACGCGTCCCCGAGAATAATACGACCTCGGTATTTTCCCGAATACCGAGTACTACTTGCGATAGGTGCACTTGCCTCCTCTCGTTAGAAAACTCGATCTTCTAACCGGCCAGCAGAATCTGACCATTTCGAACCAACCACAGTAGGTCTCTGTTCCGCGGCCATCAAGTTTTTGGCACCGTTGCCGGGGAGCACGGTTGTTATATTGAATCCGGGACTCTATTAATTTTACTTTATTTTCAAATAAAAAAATTTTATACAAAAAAAAATCCATCCCCCTTTCGTTTTTTTTAGGGTGTATGACCCGTGGACAACCTTCGAGTTCTGAAAATCTTGAATTCGACCCCGAGATCGACCGCTCTCTTGTGCGTATCCGATCTCTCCGTCGAATTCCCTTTTTAGACCTCGCAGAATCTATCGGAGAACCCTCTTCTTCTTCAATGGCCGACCCGAATAATGCCCAACCGGCCGAGCGTACTATGTCTTACTACCCTCGGCCCAACTTGGATGTTACGGGGTCGAGTATTGTTCGGCCCGCTGTGGCCAACATTAATTTTGAAATTAAGTCAAGTGTGATTCAAATGATCCAAAATGCCGTGCAGTTCGACGGACTGCCGGATGAGGACCCCAATAATCACTTGTCTAATTTTCTTGAAATTTGCGATACTATTAAAATTAATGGCGTCACTGATGACGCCATTCGTTTGCGCCTTTTTCCCTTCTCTCTTAAGTCCAAGGCTAAGTCAAGTGTGATTCCTTACGAAGTATTTTCCGCCCACGAAAACTGCAAGACTGCGGGCGGACATATCTTCGTTCGTCCAAAACGACTCCGAGTCTCTTTACGAGACTTGGGAACGCTTTAAGGAGTTCCTCCGCCGGTGCCCGCACCACGCTCTGCCAACGTGGTTGCAGGTACACATTTTTTATAATGGACTGAATAGTCAGACGCGTCAAATGATTGACGCGGCTGCCGGGGGCACTCTGAACAATAAGACCCCCGAGGCCGCCCAGGCCCTTTTCGAGGAAATGGCGGTGAATGCCTACCAGTGGAATGTCCCGCGGGCGCGCCCTAAGCAGGCGGGCATTTTTGAAGTGGATGCCACTGCTCAGCTAGCCCTCCAAGTGGAAAGGCTAACTAAGCAGGTGGCGGAGATGACTGTTTCCTCCTCCACTCCGCCTTGTTTTCTCCCCCCTCTAACGTCTGTGTAGTCGACGAATTCGTGGACTACATGGGAAATCTGGTGCGTCCCTCATTTCAAAACAACCCTTATAGTAGCCACTATAATCCGGGTTGGAGGAACCATCCGAATTTCTCCTGGAGCAACCCGAACAACGCGCAGCGTCCCCCTCCCCCTCCTTTTGCGCCAACGTTTCCTCCTCCCCCTCCTATGAAGCCATCCCCGGTGGAGGAAAATTTTAATCGTTATGTCGCGTCCAACAAGTCCAATATCCGGAACATCACCGGATCGCTAAAAAATTTAGAACTCCAGGTTGGACAGCTGGCGCGACTTATGTCGGAACGCGCCCTGGGGGCACTGCCAGGGAACACGGAGCCCAATCCAAGGGAAACCGCCAATGCTATAACCCTCCGTAGCGGTAAGGAGGTGGTCGATCCAAAACGGATCGATCCTCAGGTACATATTTCACCTCCGACCCTCTTCCCTCTTCTTCGATTACGCAACCCTTACCGATTTTTAACGACAAAACTATTTTAAACAAGGCGTTGCCCTACCCGCATAAGTTAGATAACGAGCGAGTAAATGCGCAATATGAAAAATTTATTTTATTACTTAAACAAATTCATATTAATGTTCGTTTTTGCGAGGCTATCTCGCAAATGCCAAAATATGCGAAATTTTTAAAAGAACTACTTTCTAAAAAACGCAAACTCGAGGATATTTCGCATATATCTCTCAACGCTGTCTGCTCGGCGGCTCTTACTAGTAAATTGCCCTTAAAACAAAACGACCCGGGAAGGTTCTCCATCCCGTGCCTTTTTGGCAATGTATTAGTAAAATACGCCTTGGCAGACTTAGGCGCGAGCATTAATTTGATGCCGTTCTCGCTCTTCCTGCGTTTAGGTTTGGGTACTCCTGCTCCTACCAATATGCGCATCCAACTAGCGGATCTCTCGGTTAGGTTCCCCATCGGGGTTGTTGAGGATGTCCTTGTCCGAGTAGACAAGTTCATCTTCCCAGTGGACTTCGTCATCTTGGACATCGAGGAAGATGCCAACGTACCAATAATACTTGGTCGCCCTTTCCTCGCGACCTCACGTGCGTTAATTGATGTAAGTAATGGTCAGCTTCTCCTTCGGGTAGGAGACGACCAAGTTACTTTTTCTATTAACTCCTCTATGGAAGACTCGTCGCCGAGCGACGATTTCTGCTACTCTTTAGATTCTTTTTATGGAGATTGTTCTTCTCCAGTTTTCGAGTCCGAGTTTTTAAACGAAAATATTTTTTCACTCAAAAATTTTTATTGCGATGAGGACGCATCTACGAACATGCCTTTTGAACCAATTGGTTCAAAAGACATTAGCACTAAAACCTCACTAGAAGAACCGCCCATCCTAGAACTCAAACCATTACCCGAATCCCTAAAATACGCCTTTTTGGGGAAAAATGATACACTCCCGGTAATCATTTCTTCGTATTTAAGCGATTCGGAGACCTCCGATTTATTGGAGGTTTTGCTTAAACATCGCCACGCAATTGCGTGGCAAATTTCTGACCTAAAGGGGATTAACCCTTCTTTCTGCACTCACAAAATTTTCTTAAACGATAATTGCCGCAAAACCATTCAGCCGCAGCGGCGTCTTAACCAAACATGAAAGACGTCGTGAAAGCTGAGATAATTAAATTATTAGATGCGGGGATTATTTATCCCATTACTGATAGTGCATGGGTTAGTCCCATTCATGTCGTGCCCAAGAAGGGCGGTCTAACCATAGTGGCAAATGAGCACAACGAGCTCGTCCCAACTCGTACTGTTACGGGTTGGCGTGTGGTCATCGATTATCGCAAACTTAATGATGCCACCCGCAAAGACCATTTTCCACTACCGTTCCTTGACCAAATTCTTGAGCGTCTTTCCAGTCATCCTTTTTATTGTTTTCTCGACGGTTTATCGGGGTTTTTCCAAATCCCCATTTCCCCCGAAGACCAAGAGAAAACAACTTTTACTTGCCCCTTTGGCACCTTCGCCTATCGAAGAATGCCATTTGGCCTCTGCAATGCTCCGGCTACATTCCAAAGATATATGCTAGCAATTTTTGGTGAGCTAGTAGAAGATATTATGGAAATATTTATGGATGACTTTTCTGTATTCGGATGCTCATTCCCGGATTGTCTTCGTAATCTTGATCGTGTCCTCCAGCGATGCGAGGACACGAATCTTGTTTTAAATTGGGAAAAGTGTAACTTTATGGTTCGAGGAGGTTTGGTCCTCGGCCATAAGATTTCGATTAAGGGGATAGAGGTCGATAAGGCCAAAGTAGAAATCATAGAAAAACTTCCTCAGCCGACTAACATAAAATCTATTAGGAGTTTCTTAGGCCACGCGGGCTTTTATAGGCGCTTCATTCAAGATTTTTCAAAAATAACAAAGCCGCTTACTCACCTCTTGGAAAAGGAATCACCTTTTGTCTTTAGTAGCGATTGCGGGTCTGCTTTTAACTTTATAAAACAAAAACTTATCAATTCTCCAATTTTAGTGGCCCCTAATTGGTCCCTTCTGTTCGAAATCATGTGCGACGCTAGTGATATTGCCTTAGGCGCCGTTCTTGGCCAACGCGTAGTAAAACATTTTCATCCTATTTATTACGCTAGCAAGACGCTCACTTCCGCACAAGTGAATTACACGACGACGGAAAAGGAACTCTTAGCCGTCGTTTTCGCTTTCGATAAGTTTCGCTCGTATCTTACGCTATCTAAAGTTATCGTTTTTACCGATCACTCCGCCCTTAAGTATTTACTAACAAAAACCGACGCGAAGCCCCGCCTTCTTCGATGGATTCTCCTCCTACAAGAGTTTGATTTGGAGATCTGAGATAAGAAGGGCGCGGAGAATTTAGCGGCAGACCACCTCTCCCGTTTAGAAAATCCGGGTGCGGAAGCGCTCGTCGAATCTGAAATAAATGACAGATTCCCCGAGGAACGCCTTCTCGCCATTCGTTCGTCTTCGTCATCTTCGCCTTGGTTCGCAGATTTTGCGAACTACTTAGTCGCGCGGGTACTTCCAAAATATTTTTCAAGTCATCAAAACAAGAAATTCTTTTCCGACTTGAAAAATTTCTTTTGGGATGACCCCTTTCTTTTCCGTATCTGCGCGGACCAAGCGGTTCGAAGATGCGTCGCGGGAGTGGAGTGCACACAAATATTGAGGCACTGCCACGAGGGTCCAGCAAGGGGGCACTATCAAGCCAACCGGACCGCTAGGAAGGCGCTAGAGGCGGGCTACTTTTGGCCCACTCTCTTCAAAGACGCGCACAATTTTGTGCGCACATGCGATAGCTGTCAGCGATTCGGTAACTTCTCACGTAGAGACGAGATGCCCCAAAATATGTTTTTATAATGAGAAGTCTTCGATTTATGAGGCATAGATTTTGTTGGCCCCCTACCTCCTTCTTATAAAAATTCATATATTTTAGTGGCGGTCGACTACGTATCACGGTGGGCCGAAGCGCAGGCTCTCCCCACCAACGATGCGCGAGTCGTCGTTACATTTCTAAAAAAATTATTTTCTCGCTTCGGCACGCCTCGCGCTATTGTTAGTGATAGGGGAACGCATTTCTGTAACGCTCTAATGGCTAAGACGTTAGCTAAATACGGAGTCACGCACAAGCTTGCCACCCCCTACCACCCGCAAACAAGTGGCCAAGTTGAGGTAGTAAATCGAGAGATAAAACGCATATTAGAAAAAACCGTTTCACTTAATAGGAAAGATTGGTCCGTTAAGCTTGACGACGCATTATGGGCGTATTGTACGGCGTACAAAACCGCTACCGGTTGTACCCCGTTTCGATTAGTCTTTGGCAAAGCGTGCCATTTACCCATAGAACTGGAGCACCGCGCACTTTGGGCATTAAAACTCTTAAACCTCGACTCTAACTTAGCCGCTCAGAATAGAAAACTGCAACTAAACGAGCTCGATGAATGGCGTGCGAATGCTTACGAGAGCAATAAGTTCTATAAGGAGCGTTCTAAGTTTTATCACGATCGAAAAATTAAAACCCCCAAAATTTTTTCTCCGGGCGATCTAGTCCTTCTTTACAATTCACGTCTTAGGCTTTTCCCGGGTAAGCTAAAATCGCGATGGTTCGGCCCCTTCAAGGTTGAAGAGGTTTGGCCATATGGGACCATACTCATCTCCCACCCCGAAAAAGGCACTTTTAAGGTGAACGGTAATCGGTTAAAGTCTTATATAGCGGGCGACCCTGTGATCAGTAGGAGCGAAACCATAACCCTTCTACATATATAAACCCGCCACTATAGTCAAGCTACGCGACTATAAACAAAGCGCTCCTGGGAGGCACCCAACGTCTATCTTTTTTTACGTCTTTATTTATTATGTTTTCTATTTTTCTAATAAATGTAGGGTTTCTAATGGGCTTCCCCGCGCGCGGATCAGGGACGTTTTCTGCCCCCCCTCTTTTCCTTTTTTGTACATATACCTGATGTCTTGTTCCTCATACTTAGCATACAACATTGGGGACAATGTTGGATCTAAGTATGGGGGTGTTTTCGTATTTTCGTACTTTCTTTTTCACTTACAAAAAAAAAAAAATTAATAATAATAATAAAAAAATTTAAAAAACAAAACAAAAAAAATATATATATAACACAAAAAAATCAAAAAAAAATTTCAATTAAAAATTTTTGAAGTTTCATTTTTGAAACTTTGACTTATTTTTAACTCGGTCCGCGAGATCCGGCTCATCGAGCCATCCACATAACGAGTCATCTCGCGGCTACCTAGTTTATATTTTTGTAAATATTCTTGTAAATATTTTTGTAAATAATTTTTGTAAATACTTTTTGTAAATATTCTTTCTCTTTCCCCTCTCCCTTTTTCCCTCTCATCCTTGTAAATATTTTTTCTTTTTCCCAAATTTTTGTAAATAAAATGAAAATTTCATTAAAAATACAAAAAAAATTCACAAAATATAAAAATACAAAAAATTCACAAAACTTAAAAATCCAAAAAAAAAATTTCACATTTTTTCTTTCTTTTTAGTATGTATATATTAAAGATATAAATACAAAAACACAAAAAAAAGAGCATAACTTAAAAAAAAACAACAAAATTTTTTTTTATGTAAGTTATGAAACAAATAAATCAAACATCTCATTCTTAAGTTTCTTGTTATCCAAAACTT
Source organism: Platanthera zijinensis (assembly GCA_039513925.1). Taxonomy (NCBI): domain Eukaryota; kingdom Viridiplantae; phylum Streptophyta; class Magnoliopsida; order Asparagales; family Orchidaceae; genus Platanthera; species Platanthera zijinensis. The sequence goes on along the minus strand of CM077093.1, from coordinate 145,490,275 downwards.
TCGTTTTGAGTTTATTTATATGCGAATTTGATCAATTCTTTGTTCACTATTCGTTTGTTAATTATAGATTGAAAAATCTAAATAGCCGGGGTTAAGTTTTAAAGAATTTATTATACTTTGTTAAAAATAGGGGACTCGCTTTAGGCACTACTTCTAATTTTTCATAGATAGGAGCATGTGTACCATGTTAGAAAATAACGACTATAGTATTTAATTATGCTTGCTTTTAGCTTTCTGGAAAATTGGAACGTACAATTTATAAAGGTTGCTCTCAATTATTTTTCAATTAAAAATCTAGTTCTCTTTTCTCCTCTTACCTATCATAACCTACTCGGTATGATAAAAATATTTCCCCAAAAAGATCTTATGTCAATGGGAATAAGATTTCATTCCGTAAACATAGGCACCCAATAAATTAAAAGATTATATGTTACGGAGTAAGAGGATAAAATTCATTACTCCAACACATATACATTGGGTTATTTTTATTTATGAAGAAAAAATTTTATGTTAAGGAAAATAAGATTTCGTTTTCCTTTAACATCCAAATCAAAAAAATTGGAGGTTCGAGAAAAAATAACCTCGCCTCAAAATCCAAGCATCTTCATAAACCAACATCAACCCCCCTTAGCCAATTTCATGACTCTAGAATTAATTCAAAAATCTTTTTGAGTGCATAATTCGTAAATTGCATTATTTCCGATAACAATCCTATAAGCTAAAGTTCGTATAACTCCAAACTATTTTCTGTTAATCTAACCAATACAATTATTGCTTTCTATTTGATTACATCAAGAAGTCTTTTGGCCAAAACTTTTACCCTGTTTAAATCATCTAAATAATTTTAGGACTTAACTCTTATACCCCGTATATTTTTATTTGATCTCTCTTATAATTAATTTAGCGGTAGCAGAACTTAGGGTTTTTTATTATTTCTTATAAGTTCACCGCAAACTTTTGCTCTGGAATAACAAAAGCTTAAGTATGGGGGTGTTTGATGAGTTGTAAATATACCTATATTTACGTATTTTATTTAAGTCAATTTTGTTTGTTTTTTGTCTTTTTTATCTGTTTTATCCAATAAATTGCTTATTTTTGTAAATATTATTTCTAACTTAGCTTTATTTTTATTCCAGAAAAATTCCAGAAAAATTCAAGAAAAACTCAAAATGTTGACTGACACGCCCGTGTCACATGACCGACACGCCCGTGTCATGCCCTCGACGATCGCAGACCACAGGTTGCCAGCTCGACGATCGGCGATGATCAAACCAAGCTCGACACGCCCCAAGACACGCCCGTGTCAAGGTGTGACACGAGCGTGACTTAGCCACCTGGCCCGACGTGACGCGCGCGACTTTGCGGCCGGACCGCGCCAGATCGACCTCCCCGACACGCCCCAGTCACGCCCGTGACTGACACTTGTCACGCCCGTGACCTAGGGCGTGATCGCCACGTTTTCAGCCGAAGTCAACTTTCCAGTCAAGTCACCCGATCAGCTCATGAATAGTGTCGACACGCCCCCCTGTCATGCCCTAGTCACGGGCGTGACCAACCCGAAAATTTGCCTATAAATCAGAGCTTCCAGGAAGCTTATTTTGTCCACTTTTTTGACCACTTTGCTTAGGGGAGGTGCTGCCCATTTGGATTCCATACTTATGTAAGGAGAATTTCTCCCCCCTCTCTCTCTCTTAGTTTGTATTAGGGTTTTTGCTTTAATAAAATTTGAATTTTTCCCTCTTAATTAGTATGAAAAATCCATTTGAATGCGCCTACTTAAGCAATTTTTCGTTCATCTTTTTGTGTTTCTTTTATGTTTTCATTTTTATAGCTTTGATAACTTAGTTAGATTTAGGATTTATCGGCATTTCAAGCCGTTGTGCCGTCCGTTTAGTTTTCATTTTCTGCACTTTTTAGCTTTAGCTTTTTCTTCTTTATCATTTTTCATTCATATAAGTTTTATAAAAACTCCCCTAAAGGTGATCGTTTTTATTTTCTTTAACTTAGGCTCTTAGGAATGTAAAACTTCTCTTTCTTTTTTAGTTTTATTCTCACTTTTTTGGAGGTTTTATAAAAACTTATGAATAAAAATGCAGTCGTTATAATTTTTCGTCAACTTCATTTTAGCTTTTTAATTTCAAAACTTTTTAGTCCCTTTAATTTTGATTTTCACTTTTTATGCATTTCTACCGCATTCTAGCGGTAGAAATGCAGTTGTTCTAATTTTTCGCCAACTTTCATTTTGCGTTTATTTGCAAAACTTTTCGCTCCGGTGAATTTTTATTTTCACTTTTTATGCATTTCTACCGCATTCTAGCGGTAGAAATGCAGTCGTTTTAATTTTCTGAGCACTTTGTTTTTCTTTTTTTTGCAAGTGTGTGTGCGTGTATGAGTTAGGTTTTACTACTTTATTTCAACTCATGTAGAGTGCGTGTGTGCGTATGCATTTATTTCCGCCTACTCGTTAAAAGTTAAATGGCGCTCTGCTTTCATTTCCCGCCCACTCGTTTGAGTGGGACTTGTCTTTTTACTGCTTTCATTTTCTTCCTACTCACTTGAGTAGGAAAACTTTGTGTGGGTGCGTGTGTTTTCATTTCTGTAGAGTACGTGTGTGTGTTTTACTTTCAAGTAGAGTGCGTGCGTGTATGAGATAAATTTACTCCCGCCCACTCATTTGAGCCGGGACTTGCAATTTAATCGCTTTCTCAATTATGTAGAGTGCGTGCGTGTAGGAGATAATTTTACTGCATTATTTATCGCTTTCTTCAATTAAGAAGAGTGTGTGCGTGTGTGCATTTATTTCCGCCTACTCATTTGAGTAGGGCTTGCTTTATTTAATTTTCTTTATGGTTTTGAAGTGTGCGAGAGTGCCTGCATCAATTAGCCTTCAATTTATCTAATTGTCCTATTTTTCGTGTTTTCTCCTATAATTGTTCAGTGCTTAATTTAACACTCACGCTTCACCTAAAAACATAAAGCCGTCCCCATACCGATGAGTGGCTAATCTCTTTTAGCCTTCGGCATTGAAGAGCATTGGGAGATAAAAAATTATTTGAAATAATTAAAAAACTTTATTTTTATTTTAATTTAAGGACTTAAGGTTTACCCCGGGTTAACGACGCATAGGAACACATAATCGATGTGTGGGCTCTATTTTCGTTATCCATACGCGACGCCGAGAGGCTGCACGTATGGACCGATCCCCCTTGGGTAAAGAGAACTGCGTATGCCCCCTCGAAAGAGGAGAAACGTAGTTCTGCCGGATTGGGTTCCCCACCCAATAGCGGGGTTCTTAGCGTAATGCGAGCGTTAAGGGGAATCCTTCGTCGGACTAACGTTCGGTCGAATAGCCTTAGCGCCCAGGTGAGCGATATCCCTAGACCAAGGTGAGCTTATGTTCTTGGAACCTCCACGGCCAAGTGCCTTTTATTAATTTAAAATCACAGTTTAATAATTGTTGAGAATTATTTTAGTCTTAATCCGATTCGATGTCGAGCGTTAACCCGTCATCGAACTAACTTAGTAAAATTCAGCTCTCTTTCTTTCCGTTTTAATTAAACTAAAAAATCCCACCTTACTGATAGTAAGATAATAGTGTTCCTGGAAGAGTAGATATAATCAACGCGTCCCCGAGAATAATACGACCTCGGTATTTTCCCGAATTTCGAGTACTACTTGCGATAGGTGCACTTGCCTCCTCTCGTTAGAAAACTCGATCTTCTAACCGGCCCGCGGAATCTGACCATTTCGAACCAACCACAGTAGGTCTCTGTTCCGCGGCCATCAATGTCACTCGGAGGAGTCTGCCCCAGACCCCGAGCAGATCCCGCCGTCAGGCCTCCACCAGGCTGACAGGGCTGGATGTCACTCAAAGTAGTCTTCCCCATACCCCAAGAAGATCCCACTGTCAGATTCCCACCAAGCTGGAAGGACTGGATGACACTCGGAGGAGCAAGTTTATACTCCAGCCGGTTTAAGATGATAAACCCCGCCAAGCCACAGGGATCGGACGGACAATACTCCAGGAGTCCGCCCGGACCCTCCCGCCGTCCGGCTAAGGCGGGACGCTTTAGAAGGCGCAACGCATAAGTGAAGGAGTTCGTCGCCCCCGTCATGAACGATTGGGCTGACGGGCCGGCTAGAAGACCCCAACCAATCGGCGAGCTGGGAGTGTGGGTCGCGGCCTGTCATTCGGCGAGCCCCGAGGAAAGGACGCGGTTCCGAGAATTCGGCTGCACCAAGACTCCCGGAAAGGCCGACCATCGCGAGGCCCTTTAGTGCAACAGCCCGGCCTTACTCGCCCGCTCCGCAGCAAGAGCATAGCAGCGAGCCGGGACGGGGGATGCGAGTCGCCCGCCCGTGCCGCGACTACCCAACGTTCCCCATGCTCATAAGTCAAGATTCCCTATCTAGAGCGAGCAGACGGCCTCACTCGCTCGCGGCAGTAAAGTCAAAGAATGAACATTCGAGGCAGAATGTAAACGGTGAACGCGAGAAGCAAGTGGCGAAGCACGGAAAAAGAAAACATTTACATTACAGCAAAAGGAAAGAATCAAAGGTTTCTGATCACACTAAGACTTATCAAAAAGAAAGATTACAAAAACCCAGGCATGGGCCCTCGGCATTGCTACAAATAAAATCAAGCGAGTGCAAGCCCTCGGCGAGGGGATCCTTAAGCGGCGAGCCCCCTCATATTGGATGAAAGTGGGAGTCGCCCGGCTTTAGTACCGGGAGGAACAACTCCGGTACCACCTCATTCGCCGAGAGCTTAGCACAACTGCTCCTGAGGAGGTTGGCCCGCTGCAGCATCTGGAAAATGTACTTCGCTGCGCTGGCCGCATTCTTCTGCATCATCACCTCGATCTCGTGATCGATGTAATGAGCTAGCTGACAGCTGCTTGTAGACGGCGGCGGCGCAGCTGCGGCAACCTCCAGTGCATCCACCCGCGCCTATAGTGCCTATTTCTCCTGCTGAAGGGTGGCGATCTCAATACCCAGCCGACTAGCCGTCGCCGCGTCCTGTGGAGTGGAAAGTCACTGGGTCAAACCGCGCAAAACGAGGGAAGGCCAACGCGAGTTAGCTAACTTACCTCCCCCCCAAGTACTGCGCAGGGGCGGCATCGGATGCCTCGGCTCGCTTCCGTAGTTCGTCCGCCTCCTCTCGAGCGAGCCTGCGGGCCGCTTCCTTCTCATCTAGTATCTTGTTAAGGGGCAGGACGTTCTTGTCCAACCGAAGGCACCACCGGCCGACCATATGGGCCAGCTCGAGGCTATGAAGCTGGGCCCGCGCGCCTTCATAGATCAGCATCCGCGTCGCCTCCTCGTCATAGACAGCGGCATCCTCTCGCCCGTAGACGCCGAAGGATAGGTTGTACGCATCCCCGCTGCTAGTTTCCTGCTCCACCCAACTCGGCAGTGCCGAGGATATGGAGACCCGGTTGGTCTCCTTGTCCCACTGAAGTAGCGGGACATCGAGCTCATCCAAGGGCCCCTCCCCGTATCCGAAGTTGCGATGCCCCCGGGGAACTAGCTTCCCTACTGACTGGCCCCCTTCTTGCGGCTGTGACGTATCTGCCCCCACAGCAGCTGGGTCGATGACCGGAGTGGCCGAGGGGCGAGGGGAAAGAGAATCAGTGGATGGTTGATCAGCAGGAGCCTTGCCCATGTCGCGAGCCGGGAGAGGCACTCCACTCGCTTTCTTCGACTTCTTGGGCGGTGGCGGATCCTGGGCTCGCTCGCGACTGGGCCGCTTTGGTGGAGCGGGGACCGATAGCTCGCGGTGTGCGACGGCCGCCGCCTCGACCCGGGCAAGCTCGCCAGACGCGAGTCACGTACTCTTTTAGGGGGATGGAGGGGAATGTCGCGCTCGCCTGGAAAAGCGTGGGACTTAAGACTATTCGAAGGATGGTTTTCAGAAAACGGAAGCAATCGAATCACTTACCTTCACCGGGCGGGACGAGGACGAGGTCGTCCAGGTTCCTGCAGAGGAAGGCCACTTAAAGTTCTTCCCGGTGAAGAACCCGAATAGTGCCGCCTCATGGCCCCCTAAAGTTGGGGGCGGTAGCTCGCCTCGCCGAGCTTGATCGGCGAGAAGGGGATGTTGCCGAAGTCCCCCTTGACAAAGATGAACTTCTTTAGCCAATTGTGGCTCTTGTTCACTGTCTCCCGCACCTTCTCCTGGCTGCTGGCGAAGCAGGAGGTTCCATCCTTGTTCGTCCGAAAGGAGAACAGTTTGTGGAAGACCGCGAGGCTGAACTCGATCCTCTCCTCGCGAAGGAAGCAAGCGAACCTGACCGCCACTGCGATAGAGTTAGGGGTCATCTGTCCAGGGACAACCCCGAAATATTTGAAGACTTGACGGATTTCCGGCCACAAGGGCAGCCAGAGACCCGCCTCGAAATGGGCGGTGGGAATCGCGAGCTCCTCTACCGAAAGATCATTTATGCGCTCGCTCGTCTCGGGCCGCCTCGCCTCAAAGCCTTGCGGGACGAATTGGCCAAGGACCTCATTGAATTCCCGCTCAGTGATAGCGGCGGCAGGGAAATCCTCGGAAAAGGCCCAAGCACACTTTCCCCTCCCATCCGCCTCGCCGCTGCCACCGTCACCAACCATTTTGCGAGAGGTGCACTAAGCAAAAAAAGGGGGGGGGGAGGTCCTCGCGGGAAAAGAAAGAAGAAGATTTTTAATGTGGTAGGTGAAAAGTAGATCGGCGGAGCCTATTTATAGAGCCAAGAGGGGCGGGAAAAAGCCTCAGTGGCGGGAAAAGTGCGGATAGCAAGATTAACCCCGACGCTTCGACTTCTGAACCCGACCGGGATCCTCGTCGACTCGCAGGTTGGCCGCAAGAGGTTCTCAGCCGCAAGCCGCCCGCACCCGCTCCCGCGTGAGAGAGTAACGAGCGATGCTGGCTTCTCCAAGAGTGGCTCGCAAGCCCTTAAGAGGAAGACCTGCGGGAAGTCGGCCCGCTGCCGCCAGAATAGATGCGAGTAAGGCCCGGGCAGACCAACTCTGCGATGCCGAGCAAGCAAGAAGGCGAACTAGCGGAGCCGGCTCGCCTCACGCTTCCCGGGCACCCTCCCTCGCAGCCGCCAAGAGAGCCTGCCTCTCTTCGGACATAGGCATCTTCCAGCTTTTAAATCACGGAAGAGGGCAAAGAAAAGGAGTAGTCTTCAAAAGTCCGGCAGCTTATTTATAGAGCAAAGGTGGGACCCCCTCCAAAGATTCCCTCCAGCTCAGCAGGGCCCCCGCCGAACACGTGGTGTTGGATGTTTCTTTCCGAGCTCCTGCGAAGCTCGCAAAGAGCGGGGATTGTGTACAACCCCGTGTTCGCCGAAGGAACCTAGGCGAGCAGGTGGTCAAGCCCCGGCCCGCGCCCTTAGCCGGGTCAGCCCCAGGCCTGAACCTTTAGGCAGGTCAGCCCTGGCCCGTGCCCTTAGGCAGGTTAGACCCGGCCCGCGCCCTCAGGCGGACCAGCCCTCGGCCCGCGCCCTCGGGCGGGTCCACCTTCAGCCTGCGCCCTTAGGCGGGTCAGCGCCGACCCGCGCCTTTTTGTGGGTCTGTCCCGGCGGGGGGCGAGAGCTCACCAAATAGCGGGCGAGTAGGACCGGCCGAGCTCACACTCGCCTAGTGCCAAGCCGGGACGGCGAGTACCGGCTCCACCTGACTCCACCCGGTACTCAGCGCCCTTGCCGAGTATCAGCCATCATAGGGCCACTCGCCCCCCAGCCGTGAAGTATTTTTACCATTTTCCCCCCGCTGGTCTTCCCATAGCCAGTTAGAACAACGGAGTTACGCTGTTGGCAGACCCAGCTGGGATTGCACATAGCTGTTCCGAACAGCAGAGGTTGGCTATTTGCAGGCCGTTTCTGGAAATCTATAAATAGGACCCAAGGGGTACCTCAGAAACACACTTACATGTCTCCCAGTCTTCTCGTGCTTTCTGAGGTACCTTTGCCCAGTTTTTTGCCTAAGAAGGGGAAGCGCTCTGAGATCTTCCGGGATTGTGGTGGGACCTCTGTGCCGGGCCCTTGGTCAAGTCCTTTGCACTCTTCCTCTTCTTGTCGTTCTTCTTGCAGGAGCGAAGTAGGAGTGAGACCGCCCTTCCCCAAGGGTTGAACTCCTAAGATTGTGTACAACCCCGTGTTCGCCGAAGGAACCTAGGCGAGTAGGCGGGCCAGCCCTGGCCCGCGCCCTCAGCCGGGTCAGCCCTAGGCCTACGCCTTTAGGCGGGTCAGCCCCGGCCCGCTCCCTTAGGCGGGTCAGCCCCGGCCCGCGCCCTCAGGCGGACCAGCCCTCGTCCCGCGTCCTCAGGCGGGTCCACCTTCGGCCTGCGCCCTTAGGCAGGTCAGCCTCGACCCGCGCCTTTTGGTGGGTCTGTCCCGGCGGGGGGCGAGAGATCACCAAATAGCGGGCGGGTAGGACCGGCATAGCTCACACTCTCCTAGTGCTAAGCCGGGATGGCGAGTACCGGCTCCACCCGACTCCACCGGGTACTCAGAGCCCTTGCCGAGTATCAGCCATCATAGGGCCACTCGCCCCCCAGCCGTGAAGTATTTTTACCATTTTGCCCCCGCTGGTCTGCCCATAGCCAGTTAGAATAGCAGAGTTACGCTGTTAGCATACCCAGCTGGGACTGCACATAGCTGTTCCGAACAGCGGAGGTTGGCTATTTGCAGGCCGTTTCCGGAAATCTATAAATAGGACCCAAGGGGTACCTTAGAAACACTTTTACTTGTCTCACAGTCTTCTCGTGCTTTCTGAGGTACCTTAGCCCGGCTTTTTGGATAAGGAGGGGAAGCGCTCTGAGATCTTCCGGGATTATGGTGGGACCTCCGTGCTGGGCCCTTGGTCTAGTCCTTTGCACTCTTCCTCTTCTTGTCGTTCTTCTTGCAGGAGCGAAGTAGGAGTGCGACCGCCCCTTCCCCAAGGGTTGAACTCCTCAGAAACAGATTTTTGGTTTCAACACTTAGATCCCCTCTAGATCACCCGATCAAGACATCCCTTCCCAAGAACAAATTCTCACGGAAACCTCCCCGAATTCCGATGACCTTCTCCGATCGATTTCCCTCATCACAGGTATACAAAGAAAAGAAAAGAAAGATTTAAAGATTGAATCTACCTCTTGACTATTCCTCCATTTAGAGATCTGTGATCGGTGCTTGAAATCTTCGTGTGCTCACAACCGATCAAATCTTCGAAGTCATTTTATTCGTTGGCTCGCCGGATTTCTTCGTGCGCGAATGGGAGGTAGGCGGTTTTCTTATCCATCGACGAAGATGGTGGAACAGCACACAGAGGCGGCTACCGAACCCTAGGAAAGTTAGAACTAAGTCTCATTTTGTCTTTGTTAGGAATACATAAAACGAGATGCCTTTTATATGTCTTTGTAAAAATAGGCTACTACCAGTGGTAAGACTAGCGCTCGATGGAAGGTTCACGCGCTTGATGCTAACAGCTATACTGCAAATTGGAAAAAAAATATTCAAAATCAATATTTTCCTTTTTTTCAAAGCTAGCACGGCGTGGTAGGAAGGTAACGCCTCCCAGTAGTAAAGGCATCTCTACGAATCCGTCTCGACGATCGTTGAGTAGGCTAGCGCGGTGTTGAATAATGAAAACGCATGCACGATAACTCCCCGAGTGCATGGCTGAAATAAATCCTTGAGCAAGTGCGGGAGATAGTACTAGCACGGTGTAGTAGTAACCCGAGTGCCATGTCCATTTAGTTGACGCTCCCGCTAGGCAGTAACTACTACAACTCAGTGGTAGGTGCCAAAGGAGAACTTCTTGTATTACTTTGACCTCTAAACCTGCACACTCTACCAAACACAAAATGTGATAAAATACAACATGGTGTTTGATATTAGCAAACTGAGGATATGTGAACCATCAAATCCAACATATACTTCCTGGACATAAGATTTCGACCATCAGTTCCTGCATAAAATCCAAAAACTCTTTTGTGCGAAAATTCGACTCTATCCCGTTTTAAGCGGGTGGAGAAAAAACTCGGAAGGTGCTCAACCAATTAGAGCCTGGGGCCTGTTGCTACATCAGGGCTTGTTGGGACCTGAAGGCCTCTAAGATTATAGGTAGGATTTTCCCCAAGTCCGACTATTGGAATGGAATAGGATCAGAGGAACAAGAATGCCCATCATTGGATCTATATGTACTAGAATCTACGTACAAAACACGAATTTTGGGTTAGGTTAGCTAAACGTAGGGTAACAGGTGGACATATATAGTGTGAATCATAAATTGGCATACCACTGCATCCGCTAATTAAGTTTGCCCACAAATCGAATAATCAAGCGGGGGTAACACTATGTTCGATTGCTTCTTCATCATAGAATCATTGCAATCTGATACCAATTATAAAATCCCCCATCCGGACCAATCGTAGGATCATTTAATATATCTATGTACTCCAGCTTCCTGTCTTAGATAGAGCCCAAGAAGTTTGAAGAAGCTAACATAGACTCATTCTTGATAGTGGCTATGCAAGAAGAATTGAACCAATTCAAAAGGTGTAATGTCTTGAAACTAGTTCCCATACCTCGAGTACATAAAATCATAGGAACCAAATGGATATACAGAAACAACCTAGAAAAAAGTGGTGTTATAATCAATAATAAAGCTAGACTGGTTGCTAAAGGGTACATGAAAGAAGAACGTATTGATTTAGATCAAACCTTTGCACCAATATATAGACTTTAAGCCATAAGATTATTCTATATATAAGTTGCTTACAAAGGATTTAAGGTCTACAAAATAAATGTGATGTCAGCTTTACTGATTAGTGACCTAAAAGAAGAGGTCTATGCTGAGCAGCCATCAGGTTTTATAAATCCTTGTTTTCCTGATCATGTATTTCATTTAAGAAAAACTGTGTATGGTTTAAAACAAGACTCAAGGGCTTGGTATGAAACCTTGTATAGCTTTCACACTGAAAAGAAATTCTCAAGGGAAAAGATAGACAAGACATTATACCTAAGTAAAGTCATGGGTAAGGTTTTCCCAATCAAAATTTTTGTTTATGAAATAATTTTTGGGTCTAATAATTATGTCTTATGCTAAAACTTTGCTAAACTTATGCAAGGGTAGTTTGAAATGAACAGTATGGGTGAACTCAAGTTTTTCTTGGGTCTCCAAGTTAAGAAATCTGAGGATGGTTTATTTATCTCTCAGTCTAAGTTTACTAAGGAGTTAATCAGGAAATTTGGAATGGACACTGCCTCCATCATGAAAACTCCTATAAGGTCAAGTATGTCACTAAATAAGGATAAGAATGACAAGCCAGCTAATGAAACCTTGTATTGAGGAATAATTGGCTCACACCAATATTTGACTACTAGTAAACCAGACATTATGTTTGGTACATGTATTTGTGCTAGGTACCTAGCTTTCACTAAAGAATCTCATTACTCTGTTATAAAGACTATTTTTGAGATATCTTAAGGGCACACCAAATCTTGGCCTTCGGTACCCTAGGAATGATGATTTTGAACTAACAGGGTATTCAGATGTAGATTTTGAAAGTTGTAAAGAGGATAGAAAGAGTACTTTTGGTACTTACCAATTTCTAGGGAGAAGAATGGTATCCTGGATTAGTTAAAATCAAACTAGTGTAGCAATCTCCACTGTAAAATCTTAATACATCTCAGCAGGGAGTTATTACAGCTCTTGTGGATCCATCATTAACTTAAGGATTACAATATGCAGCTAAGTAGAACTCCTATGTTCTATTACTCTTCTAGTGATAAATCAATAGAGAAGAATCCTATATCATATACAGGACCAAGCATATTGAAATTAGATATGACTTCATAAGAGAGAATGTTGAAAAAGAAGATATCAGCCTTGAGTTTCTCCCCACAGATAAACAAGTGACTGACATCTTTACTAAGCCTCGAGATAAAGCTAAGTTTAACTTCTTCAAGTTTGAATTGGGAATGTTAAATTTGAAGTAGCTAATACTGTCATTCAATATAGAACTTTCTATATGTTCTTTTAAAGGCTAATCTTTTGCAGGAGAACTTAAAGAAGAAATGGTCAACTGACTTGGCCTTGAATGAAGTGTCAAGCATTAATTCAACAACAGGCGTTTAGTGAGACGTTTAGGCATCGAGTTGTCACATAAGTTATCGAATGGATATGATGCAAAAACTCAGATGGGTCGGAAAGCATCAAACTTATCAGGTTAAATCACATCCATCCATCTAAATTATAAATCACAACAAGGTACGCGCATCTACACCTTCTCGAATAATGTAGGGTATAAATAAAAATTATTCCTAGAATAAACTTTATCATTCCTTGCCCTTCAGAAATTCTGGCCTATATCGAAGATTTCTCACACAATTTCTCCTCGTTCAATCTCCCAAGTTCAATGCCTCCAAAGGGCACAGTCTTCTTGTTTGATGGATGTGAAGTTATGCGAAATAGATTCAGAGATGCTCCTGAAAAAATCCAATATGTCATTTGTCTCCTATCAGTAACTGAACTTGAATTTTTGCTGTCAGATCCCTGTGCTATTTGGAAAAGAGAAGTCCTAGAACTATTTGCTAATGTCAAGGTGGACTCTTCCTCCACGAAGATCACGACATCCATCAATGGAGAATAGCTTAAAATCACAACTTGGAAGATTTTCAAGGCACTAAAGCTCCCAAGCTCAACCCTAGTGAGGAAGAAGATGAGCTGTTCTAGGAAGATATAAAGTCTGTCTTCAAATAGTGTCCTCTTTCCAAACATACCAGTGGATCTATCATAAGGAAAGACATAAATTTGAAGGGTAAATTCTTGGCAGATGTCATTTGAAAAGCCTTAATATGCAAGACTAGATCTCATGATAAGATCTCAAGAAAGATGTTTGAAATAATGGGTAGAGTAATTCTCTCAAAGAAAACCAATTGGGGCAAGTTGGTGTTTGACAAGGTAATTAAGTGCATCTATGATCCCAATATGGGAAGAATTCTATCTATGTACCTCTTCAACTCTGTTTCAGTAATTCTAAATATGAGGCTAGGTGCAAAGATCCATCATATAAGAAAGATGGATGCAAAGATATTTGATATATGGGATAGGGTGCTGATCAATCACCCTCAAAAGTCTGAAAAGAAAAAGAAAAAGGAAGTTGAATTAATTGTACTAGAAAGCACCAGCAGTAGCTCTTCATACAGTAGGAGTACTGAACCCCATGACCCTCACTTATCCAGTTCAAGTTATTCTAAGAAATGGTATGTGAGTTCACAAGTCTCAATTTCATCTTACGTTGCTGCCATAGTTTTTCCCAATAGAGTGTCACTTACTTATTTTGAAGGAGACACAGTTATAGAGCATGTTTAAAATCTAGTGACAACTATTGTGTTAAGGATATGTGTTGATACTAAGGGGGAGATCCTAGAAAAGAATGATCATATTGAGGGGGAGAACATCATAGTAAGTCCTGCTGTTGAGAGGGAGACTCATCCTAAGCTCCCTTCTCAAGAAGCGTTAGCTAAGGTGGAAGTATCTGTAAAAGAAATCAATGGAGATGATGTCATGCTACTTACTGAGGATCATGATAAAGAGGAGCATATCCCTATTGTATACATTCTATATCACTCCTCTGAATATAAAATTGTTGATTCTAAAATGGGAGGAGACATAAGCGAGAGACATGAAGTGTTAACAATCCAGTATCTACTCAGCTGAATGATGAGAATCTCACCTCTTTTCAATCACAACTAAGAGGGATCCTTGATGAGCAAAGAAGAAAGATTGAAATGCATGTGGATGATTCAGCCAAAGAACTGAAGAAGGATCTCTTTATTAAAATCACTTCCATCAGATTTGAAGTCAACCAGCTGATAGAAAACATAGCACAATTCTTCATGAGAGTTGCTCCAGTTATTGATCATACTGCATTTCAACTTCAACGAATTCAGTAGAGCCAGAATGATATCCAAAATCAATGTGCTACATCTAAAAAAATGCAAATGGTTCATAATGTGATAAAAACCAATATGGAAGAGCATAGAAAAATTATTGAAAGGAGTTTGGATTGTTGCACCTGAATCCTAGATGATCATATGTTGGAAGTTAAGAATCATGTCATATCTGGTGTCAATCACATGGATAACAAGATAACCTACTCCAAGGACTACGTGAACAATCTTGTTACCAAAGAAATTATAAAGGGGGGATATCTCAATGATAAGAGCAAGTGGACACCATACTATCTGGACCTATAATGTAATCATGGAAGCACTAGGCCAAGATGTCATGCAATATAATTAGCTTGCAGTCCCTAAAGATGGAGTTGGAGCTGATTGTGAAGCTGATATTATAACTACAGTTCCTGCAGATGAAGTTGCATTCAGTCCCACCTCTCAACATCTATCAAAGGGAAATGGTAAAGAAGTTGTTGATGAGGAAGAGGATGCAAGGATAAGGAAAAAAGGCAGAGAAGAACTGGAATCTAGGCCAGAATATGTGTAGTGGAGACCAACCTCCAAGACCGTCATACTAATTTTCCGGAATCAGATCAAAGAAAATAAGTCTGATAGAGCCAAGATATACAGTTCTATCGAATGGTCTAAGTATAAAAATCAAGAAGAAGGACAAAAATTAAGAAAGGACAAGCTAGATAGAACTATACCAATGGATGCCCCCAAAACCCTGTAGATACCATCCAAAGCCCTACACTTACATTGAGAGATAAATTGAGAAAAAGAAAGTGGCATGGGAAAAGACTGCAAAAAAATCTAGGTGGGCATTGTAATTAGGGAACCTGATTCTTAGCAATGTTATAAATTTAAGGTTCCTAAGAGGTATAGAATGTGGGATGTTTATTATATACTTACACATCTTTTATTATTAATGATATCTGAGATATTTTTTATTACTTGTCTGAGTGTTTTCTCATTTTGAGTTGATCTCTATTATCTTCATTGAAATGGTGTATATCATTGACTAGAATACTGCCTTTTCAAATAGGGGGAGATTGTTGAGAACATTTATTACAACGTCCTTGATTTGAAAAAGTCCCATAAGTCAATAATATACACAAATATGTATTTAATATTCCTCTAAATTAGCTTTAGCAGGTAATCAGTATTGATCAACTAGCAACTTGAGAGTAAGTCAGCACTCTCCAAAAGTGAAAAATATTTGCTAAGTACAAATGCATCAAGTCATCTCACATCTCACAATGCTCATATTATGTTTGCGTTGACTCAATGATATTCACTCAGTACTTCGGAAGAGAAGCCGAGAATCAGCCTAAGTTCAAATGCATCGAGTCATCTCACATAACTCAATGCTCAAGATTCATATGCGCTGACTGAATAGTACTCTCTCAACACTTCAACAAAAGATCAGAAATTCAGGCTATGTACAAATACGTCGAGTGAAGGTCTTTCACTCAATACATCAATAAAAGAGCTGAGTTTCATTCCAAGTATTAATGTATTGAGAGAAGATCATTCACTCTTTGCCAAAGCAGTGAAGCAAAAAAATTATCTAATTACAAATACATCGAGATATAAGAATTGACTCAACGCCAAAGTTGTTTGTGTTGAGTTAAATGAAGTCACTCGATGCCTCTTTAGAAAGACTTCACTCAATGCTTCAGCAGAAAGGGAAAAGTGGTCAAAGTTCCAATATGTCAAGTCATATAAGATCACTAGATTCCAAATTAGAAAGCACTGAGTTAAGTGTTGTGTCTCAACGCTTCATTAGATTTCAAGAATTTGACTAAGTCATATTACTTCCAGCACTCAACGCCTCTACTGCTGATAAAAAATTTATTCTTAGTCCATTGGTGTTGAGTCCATTTTGCTGGCATCATACATTATTCAAATCGATGCGGATTGTGCGCTAAAAGACAGAAACTATCGTATTTCCCTAACACGGAATCTTGAGATGATTCAACCATTAAAGTCAGTCATGTCGCTTACCTAAATAGGATATAGCCATTATAGATCCTGAGATATAAAAGCTAAGTGTGTGGGACTTTTATAAAAAATGTTTTGAAGAAATTTTTTATAAAATTTCTGAAACCCTAAGTCGTAAACAATCGCCACCAGCAGAGAAGGACTTCAGATCTTTTGTTCTTGAGTCATTGTAACACTCTATAAATCTCTATTGTAAGATCACACCGAGATCTGAGTGTAGGACTGAGTTATAAAGTCTAAGTGTAGAACTTATTTAATGTTTGAGGTAGGCTTCTTATAGAGAATCTGAGGTAAGAATGGTAGGCTTCTTATAAAGGCTGAGGTAGGGCTTGTTTGTAAGCCTGACATAGGAGATTTGTTACTATCTCTGAGGTAGGACTTTGAGCAGTATGAGTTGTAGGAGTGAGAGCATCTCTGAGGTGTAGGATCCTGCGTAGGATATGAGGTGTAAGATTATTTGATTGGAGTTTTGGAGGAGTTGGCCGAATCTTGCTCACTACTAGATATGTGAAGGGGAATAGTGGATGTTCCCTACATAGGGGAACCACTAAAAACTCCTTATGTGGTCTTTGTGTTCTTGAAAGATACTAACCTAATAACAACACATCAAGTATAGTTATAAAAAGGATTAAAAGATTTAAAAGGAACCTATTCAGCCCCCCTCTAGGTGTTTTGCTAGCCTTAAAAGACTTTCTCATGGCCACCATAGCTGGGCATTACAGGCTCACTACTAAACATGATAGCCCCTAGTCTCAAAACTTCACGCCTCAAAAACATAAACAGAGATGTATGTGAGTTATCGTCAGCGTTAACGCTACCGCATGACGATATCAAATAGAACATCGATTCTGTTATAATCTTGGGTGTTTTCCTGGAGTACACCTCCAGGACTATCTACAGCAACCTACAACACCCCCACACCCTAAAATATACACGTTTAACCACAGAGTCTTCTCCAACATGCAAATAAATCATCACCAATCGAGACTAATATGTCCAAATGGGCTTCACCCAGCATGCATATTCTATTCTTCGATTCCGGATTCTATATGTAATTTTATCAGGGATACTACCGGTCAACCTGTCGAAATAATCACCTCCACTACTTCATGGAGCATCTTCCTACATATGCCTAAACAAAGGACTAACATGTCCAAGGTTTTTAACATGAGAATCGTTACCCTTGTAGATCGCTTAGGAGTAACGAACATGAATTTTATCCAAATAGAAACGTTGGCAACACCTTCCGCTCGATGGATATTGCCTTGGCATGCGATTCCGACCATAAGAATGCCTTCAACAGCTCTCCAAGAGCTAAAAATTGCCTTCTTCCTCTTCCTCCTTCCTTTCTCCTCTTCTTTCTTAAGCTTGAAAAGAGAGAGGTAAAAAGAGAAATGTGTTGGAACGTCACCTCGTTTTTGGTCTATTTGGTCTAGGTTCTTTTAGGTTTGTTGACCCATCATGTATAGCCTAGGGTCATTTGTTTTTCTAAGTTTAAGGTTAGTCTTATTAGGTTAGCCTTTGAACATGTCTTTAGAAGACTTCGGAGACTCAAGAATTAAAAGACAAGCAGTTTTAAAGACTACAGAATTTCTAATCGACGATAGCTGAACTCAGCTCAACGATCGTCGATCTACGATCAACGAACTCAAAGATCCTTCTCTGAGTTGAGCTCAATGAAAGTCCAGCTGAGGTCGACGATCTCTGATCTCATATCAGAAGTTCAGCTCGACGATAGTCTTTCTCTGGTCGATGAACTTTGAGCTCAGATTGGCAGTCCTTTTTCAGTTCATTATTGCTGAGCTCAGCTTGACGAAGGAGATTTCTCAGCTCGACGCACTTTGAGTTTAGGTCGACGAAATTCTTCCTGAGGTCGACTATTTTCTTTCAGGTTCTGTTCGACGTTTTTACTCTTAAGTTTCTCAGTTCAACTGTCAATCTATTTGATTTTATTTAAGCAGTAATACTCTTATAATTAATGCTTATATTCACAAGAATATAGCCGTTCCATGGCCGCATTAATTATGGTATTTCATAGAGTTATTACTTGGCTTATTTCCAGAGACATTTAGGGAATTCATTTAAGACATTTCTAGCTGTTCAGTCCTCAAGAATTTCTGCAGTTAATTAAGGATATGATTTAAAATTAAAAGCCGATTTTCTTCAAGAAATATAAAGAGCGATTTTTCAGAAGATTGAATACAGAGTGAATAAATATAATATATATAAGCTTATGAATTATGAATATAGAAAACTGGAAGAAGAACACAGCTCTCATACAATTTTAGTCTTCTTCAGTTTTTCTTCAAGACTTTTCAAGAGACAAACAAACTTCATTAGTCTAAAAGTTTCTTGAAGTTCTTCTTCAATCTGAAGGTCTACACCCTGAGCAAAGCTCTCATTCTCCTAAACTCTTCTACATCTCAGGGGGAGCTTTGAAAACAACATCCACTAGTCTTCTCTCTGATAGTTGACAAAGAAGACATCATCTTTATTTTCTTTCACCACTGTAAAAGGGTTTCTTAACTCCCTTCAAAAGTTATTCCGTTTGGTTGTCAAGTCTCCTGATCAAAAGGCTTTGTTTGGTTTTTGGGTACCTGGTCAAAAGCTTAAAGGGTTGTGAGATATCCCTTGAAATAGATCTTGTGGTTACAGGACACCTTAGCAAAAACCTATGGTGGCAGGGCACCTGATAAAAAACCTGTAGTGGAATCCTACCAGGTTGGTAGAAGAGTGGATGTACCCAAGTTTAGAGGAATCACTATAAAATCTGTGTCGTCTGGATTGCTCTATTCTTTTATTTATTGTGTTGTGATTGTCTTTGTTTTTTTTTCTCTCTATACATATAGATATCGCTTATTTTAATTCCGCTATAAAAACTAATAAAAGTTTTAAAATACTTTATTTACCCCCGTCTAGAGTTAAGACAGATCTATCCCTTACTTTCAAAATGAGAGGAATGAAAGCTCTTCAACTACTTATAAATCCTGGGTTTAATAGGATGTCCAAAATAAAAGGAATCAATAGCCAGATTTACTTTGAGACTTTCTATCTCAAGAACTACTATCGGGCGGTATCACCCTAGTGTTGGAGGTATTTAAGGCGATGGTCGTTTGACCAAGTCAGCACCGCTTAACATCCGCTTCATTACCAACTGATGTGTGGCACATGGCTTCCTAGCTCACTACCGCGTGGTGATACCATTAGCACTAGCAGTAGCTCTTGGCATTAAGACAACCAATTGGCGGTATTGCTATCGCGAGCAATAGCTTCAAAATACAGAAAATGTTATTTTCAGCTATAGGAAACCTGGTGTGTTACAATATTGATGGTCTACAGAGGGAGTATTGAAGGAAAGAAGGTAAGGATTATCCAATTCATCGGTTTGAGGAAGGAGATGAATAACCTCCCTTTGATCTGCTTTAAGATCTATACAGATTTGATATCTATAGAACAAACCAAATCTCTTTTGCTTGCGCACCTAGTTCAAGTTGATTTTTAGGTATGAAAAACTTAAATCTAGACCTCGGGCTCAACATAAAAGTTTTATCCCTTGGAAAAAACTTTTTTGATTGGGGTTGCACATTTTTAAGGTGTATTGTAGATCCCTAGATCTTAAATTGAAAATGCTGGTTGAAGTATAATATAGATTAAATATCATACAGAATTTTCCCTGTTTTACACAGTAATGGTTAAGCCCAGTTTTAGAGATGATACACTTAGATCTGGACCTCGGGCCCTTCATAAAAGTTGTATCCCTTATAAATACCTTTCCAAGATGAAGTAACTCATTATTTTTGTGGACTATGGCCCCAAAAAATCCATTTTTAGTAAATGGTGATGCAAATAGTAGCAGACTCATATTTTGTGTATTATTTCATGAATATTGATCGGATGCTTTCAAAATTTTGTAGATATACAGTTGACGACATTGTCAACACCCCACTTAATATTAAGAATTTTTGATTGATATTTTCTATAGTTTCATTAGTAATATTAAATAAATTTATTGTATTGTAAATAAATATTATGACTTTTGATGAGGCTAAAATTTGGTTGACCTGCATGAATTGGTATTTTTATATTATGGTAAAACTTTTAGCAGTTTTGGATATGATATGATCACTTAAATAATTTATCAATTCATGGCACTCTAAGAGAATGAATATGGGAT
Source organism: Platanthera zijinensis (assembly GCA_039513925.1). Taxonomy (NCBI): domain Eukaryota; kingdom Viridiplantae; phylum Streptophyta; class Magnoliopsida; order Asparagales; family Orchidaceae; genus Platanthera; species Platanthera zijinensis. The sequence goes on along the minus strand of CM077093.1, from coordinate 145,470,166 downwards.
GGGTACTTTAGGCATAATTATTAATTAAACAGTTTCCTGATTTCAACAATATTTGGAGGTGTTCATTATGATTCAAATACGATATGAAATTAGTTGATATATTAATTGTCTTTAGTTTTAAGGATAGCTAAATCACCTAGGGGGTGAATAGGTTAATTGTTTGTTGTGACTTTCTTTTAATTTTCTTCTTTAATTGTTTGGTGAGTTAGTAGATTTTTGCTTTCAAGAACCAAAGAACCTGCAACAAAGAAACACACAGAAAAACACACATAGAAATTATAGTGATTCCCTAAATTATGGGTACATCAACTTTCCCTCCCACCTTTCTAACTTATAGTTTGACAAGGTACTTCTCTAATCTTAGCTCCTAAGAGCTTACAACATGATCCCACAAGACCACTCAGTCTCTTCAAAGACCTACAGCTTAGGCACAAGGCCCTACGACTCAATGATCTAATGATCACCTACCTAAGGCCCAAAGTCCATACAACTCAGGATGGGAGGACAACCATACCTCAAATCCACAAAGGAACCTACTTCAGAGAGAATGACTCTCCTATAGCTTAGGCATAAAGTCCCTACCTCAAATCCAAAGGATCCTACAACTCATCCACAAGTGCCCAAAAACTCAGAGAGAATGAATCTCCTACCTCATACCCAAAGGTCCTACCTCAGATCCACACTAGATCCTACTCTCAATGATCAATTGATCACCTACCTCCAATTCTCAACAAATCCTACTCTCAGATCTGCACCCAGATCCTACACTCAGGCTAAATAGCCCTACACCTCAGATCCAAACTTGAATTCTACCTTATAACAAATTTCCTCCTACCACTCAGATCCAAAAAGGATCCTACAAAGTGGAAGTGGGTTGGTGAGTTGGTCTTGACACAATAGATATTTCTTTATATCAATCTTTCTGGATTGAGATAAACTCAACCAAACTTTGACTTTAGGGAAATAATCTAGAAGCCTTCTGCTACCAAAACTGAGTAATACTCAGCCCTATCCTCTACTTCTCGACACCAGAGATTTTTCCTATTGGGAATGAGAAGTGACTGCAGCTTGTCTTACTTCTTCCTGAGCTGAGAGAATCCCAGCACTAACATCTTCTCAAAAACAAGGATGCAGATCTTGATTTGGCTTGTGCTGGAAGTAACTTCCAGAAACTGCTCTGCTTCTTTTTTCTTTCCTGGGCTAAAGAGATTCTTCCCTAACTTTGACACTAGAGAAATTTTCCACTTAGCCTTCTATTAAATCACTGCTTCTCCAAGTTCTCCTCTTCACAGCTTCCAAAAATGGATCCTCAGTATATTGCCTGCTGGAATTGTGAAGGACTGCAGCTAGGGTAAGCCCTTGCTCCCTCTTGACTACAGAAATCAGTTGTCTCTCCTTCTCCTTCTACCTTAAAAAGTAAGCTTTCTAACCTTGCTGGTGCTGGTGAAAATGGCACCAGCTTACTTGCTTTTGATCCCAAATCATGAAGCAAGGGTTTCTCCCTTGACTGCTTCCATTTTCTCAGAGATTAACTCTTAACTTGATGATGTCGATGAAGAAGACAACATCAAACTTTTGTTGAACTTCTAGACCTGTTTATTTGAACTTCGTTCTTTAGCCTCTACAACAATGGTGAGGAAGAAGATGAGGGCCAGCTGTCTTTTCCAAAAGATATTTTTCCCTAAATCTCTACCTTTTATTATTAGCCCATCAACGACTCTTTTGACCCGTAGGCCCCACTTAAATTGACAGTTGCACCTTTGTTTTTGCATTAATTACAGTACTGATGGCACGCAGCTAAATTTGTCGCGTACTGTAGTTTTCCCACAACAAATTTTAATTTTGTTGACTTGTTGACTTTACTGACGTCACCATATGTGGACTTAGCCCAAATCAAGTATCAGTAGTATAAGCATTGAGTGAGTAAGCATCACTCAATGCCAAAACACTTAGACAGAAATTCTGTCACTAGGCGTTGAGTGAGTAAACTTCACTCAACACCAAAACACTTAGAAAAAGATCTTTGCCATTAGGCGTTGAGTGAGCAAACTTCACTCAACGCTAAAACACTTAGAAAATCTTTGTGCCTCTTTGCGTTGAGAGCGGTTAGTCCACTCAATGCTTTTTTCCTTAGAAAATATTCATACTTCTCTTGCATTGAGAGCGTTGAGTGTGTCTTAATCACTTAACGCTTTTTGCCTTAACCAGACTTTCTGTAACTAGGCTTTGAGTGAGACTTCATCACTCAATGCCATGTTACTTAGACAAATTTTGTCACTTGGCGTTAAGTGAGTAAGCTAAACTCAATGCCAAACTACTTAACAGATATTTTTTTGTTATCTGGTGTTGAGTGAGTAAGCTACACTCAACGCATTTGGATTTATCTAAATTTCTGTGAAATCACAGTCTCTGATTGACTAAGGTTCAGTCAACGCTTTTTATCATATGGTGTTGAGTGAGTAAAGTTTCACTCAATGCTTGTGGACTTAGTCTAATATCTACACAGAATATCTATAGCATTGACTGTCTAAACTATACTCTACTATTTATGTTGTATCGCGTTGAGTGAGTAGACTTCACTCAATGCCTGTGGACTTAGCCATATTCCATCATATTTCTTCTTAAGCTTTGACTATCTTAGACTATCTCATAGCTTTTTTCTATATGGCATTGAGTGAGAAGACATCACTCAATGCCTGTAGACTTAGCCACATTTTAAGCTTGCCAATTGTTTGGCTGAGACTATACTCAATGTTTTTATTCACCTATCGTTTAGTGAATAGACTTCACTCAATGTCAGTGGACTTAGGAAATTTCCAGCCTATCCATCATCTTACCTTGCATCTGGCATTGAGTGAGTAGACTTCACTCAATGCCTATGGAATTAGACAGATTTCTATCCCTCCACATCTTTACTTTGTGACCAGCTATCACAATCTCTTAAACCTCATGTCTAACCATGTTCCAAGGGTCATCCTGCACACATTGAACTTTGAACTATAACAAATACAATTATGCACTTAGTATTACTTGGGATTCCTTCTTAAAATCTAGGGAAAATTGAGGGCAAAATTTCCAATAATCTCCCTCTATTTGAAAAAGGCAGAACGCATCAATACTAAGAAGCATATCACAATGAAACATATTAATAAACGTTTGGTTCAAGTATCACTTGAATCACCTGTCTACTAGTTCAATGTGCACTCTCCTTATACCATCCTACTAGAACAACTTTCCTAATAATATGAATTTACTCAACTTGGCTAATATGTAGTCATTGCATTCCTAATACTACATGAAAATTTCCAAGTAGTATCTCTTCATTTCCTCTACCTTCTCCCCCTTTTCTGGCTTCTTTAATAGGCATGCTTCAATTGAGGGAAGAGAAGGATCATGGGAGAACTTTACTCTTGGACCTTTTGACCATCATGCATAGGAAGAGTTGATTCCTTAGCTTACTTTGATACAATTATGTCAACACTATATTTCAGGGAAACCAACATTATTTCTACTGATCTCAATGAAATTTAACCTATCAAGTAAAGTTTATTACTTGCTAATTATTTATCTAACCTTGTTAAAATATATATAACAAATAGGCAGATGGACTTTAATTTGAATCTAAATTAAAAATATAGATAAGTAGATCTATAATCTATAATACTTAATGTGCATGAGTCATACAACATTAAGCATTCCCCACTCCACTTTGAAAGAGTTGAACTTAGTCTCATCCAATGACTTAATAAAGATATCAACAACTTGACTGTCATTGGGGACAGATTCTAAGCCAATGTCTTCACTATCTACAAGTTATCCTACAACCTAGTTATTTAATTTCTAGAATCTTAGTCCTACAATATGAGACAAGAATCTTAGCAATAGAAATTGCACTGGATGAGACAACAATAAGGGTGAATGACTTACCTGAAGATGGTAGTCCACTTGCTGCTATTGTATCCACAGAATCAACATTCTTCTATGGTGATATCATTGATATGCAACATCACAACAACCCCTTAACACTTGAGTGGTCAATTGATCCATATGAGCTAGATGATGTCATACATCCCCTTGATCTAGTGCCACACTTCCCCATTTTATAGCTTCAGAAGAGGCAGATTTAGTCAGGGAGGAGCTAACTGTTCATGTTCTCTTACCGCAACATTATCCCTTCAGTAGCAGTAGAAATATCTTTGCAAGAGCAGTCCATCTCAGATTCAGAGAAGATTACGATACTATCATATATAATATCCCCCTTAATGTATGCATTGTCCTTATGACAAACTGATCAGCATTTGTGAAAGCTGATCCACTGTAGTAGCTGCCTCCCCCTTCTCAATAGGAGACTGATGTTATTCTAGCAAGTACTAGAAATGCTCCCCTTTAATAGGAGCATTTCCTGTCATCATTTCTGCAGGTGTTGATCTTGCTCCCCCTCAATAGGATCATCACTTTAATAATTTCTAATGGACACATGAGTCCATATAAGTATTGATACCAATTGAGAATCTTCTTATAGTGTTTATACCACATCAAGGCTTATCTAACAACATGAAAAATTAATCCTGCAACATAAACTTAAATATGGAGCAACTGAAGTTGTACCAAGTTCCACATACCCAACTCAACCTAGAGGGTGTTGAACTTGACTTCATCTAGTGGCATGACAAACATGTCAGCCACTTGTCAGTGAGGACAAACTCAGGATTGATTTCTTTCTTATGCTCTCTAATTTATTGATACTTAATCTCAATAATCATAGTCCTGTTATGAGGGATAGGATACCTAGTAATTGAGATTGTACTAGTAAAATCATAATATGAATGAGTTCTACATATCTGGAAGTTATGGTCCTTGAGATGAAGCTTGATTCTCATTAGTTGAGCCCAACAACTCTCTTGCACCATGTTAGATCACTTCTTGCTGAGCCAGATCTTCTCAATTTCTTTAGCAACAGACTTGTCTTTGGCTCTTACTTACTTACTGCTTTGTCAAACAGTCCTTTTTGAATAGGAGGAATGTTGTTTGCATGTTTTTCAAGCCCCAACAAATTTCTTGCATTTGCAACCCAACCATCATTCTCCCCCTTGATCATTACCTTCATCCTTGATCATCTCCAGTTACCACTCCCATAGTGATCATACCACTTGACTAGAGATCATTTCTCTTGAGATGATACCACTGACACAACTCTCCAATACCACTTGATATCACTTGAATCTTGAATGAACTATTCTTGAACAGATCAAGTCCATACTGCCCACTGACTTGGACATCCTTTTCTACAGGTTTAGATGATATTGAAACCAGAGCACACTTCTTTACTTGTTTCCATAAAAGTACCAGTCACTGATGATGAACTGCCTCTTCAACACTGCTCTCAGATGAGAAACCTATGCTTTCCTTAGTAATACGTACAGTCCTCTTTTTCTTCACTTATTTGGTGGTGTCTCAGCAAAACTTTGTCTCATCAATCAGGCATCTTGACCTTTAATGGATGGATTTAGTTGGTCCTCATCCATGTCTCGTGTACTTATCCTTCTTCAAGATTTCACTCAACATTCTCTACCTCTTGGATAGTAAGAGAAGTAACCTTGATGGTCTGTTTACCCATCTACAACTACATGATTGCAGATCTTTGGTCAATTCCTTAAGTTTGTATGATCCTAAAGACAGACTTCTTATTCCAGTCTTAAGTCTGAAACATCCTCTGTCAAAGTACCACATGGGGGTATGGGCACTTGGATTATCCTGCAAAATAGAGTTTGCAATGCCTTAGGACCACAAAATGAATTGGGTACTAGGTTACTGTTACCAAAAACATGTGCATGCCTACCTACAGCAGTCTTGTTAGGAAGACTTACCCTTGCCCTTGGTACAATGTGGTTGTGCCAACAATATTTGGCAAAGTGGCCCACTTCGCAACAACACCAGCACTCATGGATATTATATCTTCTCTTTTGAGCAGGTCTGGCAGCATGGTTGACTGCAGACTGGACAGAAGGAAGAGCAGTTTCCTTGTTCTTATTTCTCTTAGCCACAGTCTGACTGAGGATATGTCTGGCAGTATAAGATCTTGGTTTTTCATGAGGTCTACCAACAACAGTCTTCATTGCAGAAGTCATGTTGTTGATGGACATAGAATTACATAAGTTTAACTTGTTGGCAGACTTGCCCTTGGTCAGAGTGGGAGCAGGGTGATCTAGAGAAAGGCCACTGCCTTACTCATGAGTGAAAGGGCTGGAGCACTAAATACAAAAGGTCTATGATGGGCCTTTTGGAATTCTTCATTGGGAGCATTATAGGCACTCATTCCCCTATCCTTTCTTCTTCTATTGTTAGATACATTTGTATTCTTACAAGAATGATTCCCATTCTCTTAGTGACCATGCATGAAGCCTTGGTGATACCTGTGAGAAGGGAGGAATGCCTTATGAAAGGTTGACTGGGGCACTACAGGAGCTTTGCCTTTCCCTTTGGAAAGGTCAACACTTGTGCTTCCCTTGACTGCCAACTCCTTCTTACCCTTTTGAGAGGAGAAGGAATCTATCAAGGGCAACATAGTACTTATCTTAGAAAAACAAACAACTACCCTTTTATCCTTAAGGAACACCTCTTCAAGATCCAAGATGATCTTATCCTTTTGGCTTATGGTCTCAAGTTAGATGACTGAGATGGCCTTTAGTTGGCACACTTCCCAAGTCTTTTGATCCAGCAAGGATGTTATCTCACCTTGCTGGGAAGCAATTAACTGAAGTGAGGCAATCTCCTCAGCATGCCTCTTGACTAACTTCCTGCTTCTCCTCAAAGCCTCTAGAATTTTACCATACTTGTCAATCAATTGATTGATATCTTCCTCATATTCAGAGTCACCTTCATCACTGGATAAAGAAGCTTCTTAATCTGGACTGGTCTCATGACCTGAGCAATAGGAAGAACTAGATAGAGATTGTACCTGATCTGGACAGGGCTGATCCTGGCAATATTCTCTTCTATCATGACAACTAGCCCATAATAGCTGGAGTCATCTTCCTCATCCACCTCTGAATCACTTTCTTATTATGACAGAGGTGCCATGATCTTTATCCTTGCATTTGGATTATCTTTTTCTTCAACTGCAATAGAAGCAAGTAGCCTAATTAAGGCTTATTCTTCTTCAGACTCTGAATCATTGTTAGAATGTCTGACTTTCTCTATCCCTTCCATATAGATAGTAAGAAAATCCCACATCTCCTTGGTTGTCTCGCGGTGGATCAAAATTTGGAAGGTGGAGTCATCCATGGCACTTAACATGATGTGTTGTGCGCTCATGTCCATAAAAGACAGGATGACTTCATCCTCAGTCATTTCACCATATCTCTTTGGGGTCTGGATGTAACAACCCGACCCGTCAAATAACATATAATAGAAGGTCCGGCCGAGGCCCCACATTATGTGCCACAAACAGACGGCGAGGTCACAGGTTAAAACCAAAATACAGACGCACCCTAACCCAGAGCATTCTAGTTGAGGGATATAAGTTGCACGAACTCAATCCATGAATGTCCACTAATATATAAATAACACATTTATATACAAGACCAGGAATGTAAACAAGCACACCGCTCACGGCCATAAGGCCTTAGAAGTTTCTCTTTACAAACATATGAATTCATACATCGGCACGCAGGCCGGCCACACATGGAATCCAAATCTTCGTACGGCCTTCAAGGGCCTACCAGCAGCAGCAACACAAAGATCTTAGGCATGCTCAATCCATTTCAGCATCAACAAGGGAAGCACCTATATATGGGCATCCACCCCATGGGTGATAAACAAAGCAACGGTCAACATTCAGCTGACCAATTATAACAACCCTACCCCTTACCCGGGGCAGTGGTTCCTTCCTTGCATGCAATACAATCACAACATGTATATATATATATCAATACACAATATCATCACAAACACTAGCCTTCGTGACAGATGTTCCGTGCACTCAGGGCATGATTACGGTGCATTGGAACATCCTTCGTACACCACCGACTAGAGGTTCTTAACTTGTTGGAGATGGAGCATAGTCTACTACAGCGCGAAGACTGGAGACCCTCTCTCCCATCCCATTCAGAGGTAGAAACCTCATGGCAACCGTGATCACTATAAGTCATCCTACTCAAGTATTGCAACATGTCAGGAAGGTCTGAAACCCCCCATTTGCAATGCTACCCATCGACTGCTCATCCAATCCTTACACTGAACTTGTTTGGTGTCCCACACACTCAGAGGTTCTCAACTTGTTGGCTATGGGCATCAGCCGCCAAATCCCTATTGGAGTCCTCTCGCACCCACCAACTCAAAGGTGCTCGCAATCCGTCTCATAACACAGGCACACGGTGCCACTCCTCATTCCATCAACCAGCTCGTGTCGAGCATACAACTAAAGGAGCTATGCAAAGCATCCTTCTCACAGTTCAAAATCGTCCATACAATCTCCGCAAGAAAATCGAGTTATACACAGAGTTTTCTCTGGTTCGTAGCATAACCAATCCAGACTATACGTCCAGATGGGCTTCACACAGGATGCGTATTCCGTACTAAACACTTCCGGATAAAAATGCAGACTCAACCACGAGAATCACTTACACTCTGCCATCTTTTGATCGAGGATTCCATATATATACATGCATAAACAAAGGGCTTCACCTACCCAAGGAAGAAAGATTGTTACCCTTGACGATCGCTTCGGCGCCATGAAAGAACTAGCCGGATGGAAATCACTGCAGCGGCCTTGCCTCCGCAACGCTAAACTCGGCTCTCGATTCGGACCGCTGACGCTCTACCGGTGGCAGGAAAGCTTCTCCTTCTTCCTTCCTTGCTCTCCTCTCTCTTTTCCCTTTAGAAAGAAAATGGACAACATTAGAATGATATGTTGATCTTCATTCTCTACCTTATAATAACAGGGAGGAACTTGGACCATAGGATCTAAATAGAAGGGAATGAATGGCCTCGATCTGCTTCGAAAAGCATCTAAGCAGAGCTGACACGACTTGTGACACACCCGTGTCACAGTCCGTGTTCCTTGAGCGGCTACAGAACTGACTCAATATGGATCAGAACACAGGCTACGACACGCCTGTGTCACTACCTGACATGCCCATGCCAACCAGTACACGGCCATGTGACTGCCATGTCACCCCATCAACATAGGATCAAATAACCCGAGAAGAACACGGCTAAGGCACACGCCCGTGTCCTTGGCCGTGTGCCCAACACGCACCTGTGAAACGCTCGTGTCACAAGCCGTGTACCACACTCAACGCCACTCCACTTAACGCCACTCAACGTCGCCAAGTTACCAACCCAAGCAGGACACACCCTGGGACACGCCGGTGTCCCAGGTTGTGTCGCCTCTCAACGATCGTCAACCGTTCTATCTCGAGAACTCGGCTCGACACACAACGCAAAGGACACGACCTGGGACACGCCCGTGTCCCAGTCCGTGTGCATTGTACACGCCCTGGGACACGCCCGTGTCCCAGGCCATGTCACCCAGCCTAAACTCAAAATTATAATTTGGGGTGTTACAACGCTCCCCTCCTTATAGAAATTTCGTCCCAAAATTTAGCGCAACTGAGATATCAACACAACAATGCAATCGAGCACAACTAACTAAAATGATCCGGGTTTAGAGCTCAGAGGCCGCAGCTTGTCTCGCCCCACGGCATCGCACAACCACACATGTTTTCAACAAAGACACATACATATAACATATACAATGTACAAAATAAAAGCAATAAAGTGCACACTCCACTTTATTTCCGCTCATCTGCGTCTCTAAGCAGCTTCTTGACATCCTCCTGCAACTCTAGGTTAAACACTCGAGTCTGTTGAACTTCATAATGTGAGCTTTGTGGCTCCTACACTCAGAGATTGTACACTTGCGGTTGCTCCTGGGATGCAGATGATTCCGCCACAGCTTTTCCCTTTTCTTCATAGGTCGCACCGGACTTTTTCTCACCGTTTGAGGCGCCACTCCAATAATCTCGAGCGATATGCCCCTGCCACCAACATTTAAAATACGTATGTGTCTCTACACATCCTTGCCCGTATATTGCTTCCGAAGTAACATTCGACTGAACTTGTTAGGCAGGCCTGATCCGCTTCTTAGCACGTTTCCTAAACTTCGATTGATCGGACCGCGGAACTTTTAATTCTGACTTTTCTGCCGCCAAGTTTTTCTTGTCCTTCACCTGCTTCAAATCTTTCTCCAGCGCATAAGCTGTATCCACTAAGGCTTGGAAGACTTTGTTCACTGAACTCGGAAGTGCCAATCACAACTCATCTCAAAGTCCCTCAGAGAATCTATTCGTCTTCCTCGCTTCTTCCGCAAAAGTCGACCCCGCATAACGCCCCAACCTGATAAATTCATGCAGGTAATCATCCACAGACTTCTCCCCCTACACCAGACATTGGAATTCGTTTTCCAAAGCAATTCTCCGCGATACTAGCAAATACTTTGCCAAAAACAATCTGGAAAATTCATCCATTAAAATCTCTCCCAGGCCTCTGCCTGCCAACTGGTGCATCTCGACTTCATCCCACCACAGTCTCTCCTCTCCTTCTAGTAGGAAAGAGGATAACGTAACTCTCTGCCCCTCAACAATCCTGAGCGCTGTCAGGATCCTCTTTACTCTAGAAATCAAATCTTCCGCCTGCATTGGGGAATTCTCCCCGAAAAACGTTGGTGGATGAAAATCCATAAACTACTTCAAATGCTCGTGAGTCGCTCGCTCGTCCACCCGAGCTTCAACACGGGCTTGCCTCACACCAACCCGAACTGGCTACACTATAGGCCTTGGCTGCCCAACAGGTGGTGCTTGAATCATGGCAAATATTGCCTCCGCAACTAGGCATACGGTTTTCGCAAAAGAGGAGGTGTGGGAACCTCGACTGGTGCCGCACTCTCATCCGAATGCTGGGGCTCAGACTGCCCAGCACCACTCCTTGTCACCTATATGTGAATAATATATCAATAATCAACCTCTAATCCAAAAGGGCAAACATACCGAATACACCCGCGCACATTCCTGGTGGACATTCTTGAGTTCAATTATGTTAAAACGGTTCGCACGTACACATGCTCTCCACCCGACAAAAGAATTCAGCCACGAATTCGAAAGCGGAAAACTGAGGGGCCTTTGATACAAAAAAGTAACAACTCGACCCGTTAAATAACATATAATAGAAGGTCCGGCCGGGGCCCCACAATATTTGCCACAAACAGACGGCAGGTCACAGGTTAATTCCAAAATACCAACGCACCCTAACCTTGAGCATTCTAGCGGAAGGTTATAAGTTGCACAAACTCAATCCATGAATGTCCTCTACTATATAAATAACACATTTATATACAAGGCCAGGAATGTAAACAAGCACACCGCTCATGGCCTTAAGGCCTTACAAGTTTCTTTTTACAAACATATGACTTCATACATCGGCACGTAGGCCGGCCACACATGATATCCAAATCTTCGCACGGCCTTCAAGGGCCTACCGGCAGCAGCAGCAGCAGCACAAAGGGCTTCAGCCCGCTCAATCCATTTCAGCATCAATAAGGGCAGCACCTGCATATAGACATCCACCTGATAAATAAAGAAACGATCAGCATTCAGCTGACCAATTATAACGACCCTACCCCTTACCCGGGGCAATGGTTCCTGCCCTGCATGCAATACAATCACAACATGTATATATATCAATACATAATATGATCACAAATACCGGACTTCGTGCCAGACGTTCCGTGCACTCAGGGAACGCTTACAGTATATCGGAACATCCTTCGTACACCACTGACTAGAGGTTCTTAACTTATTGGAGATGGAGCATTATCTATTGTAACGCGCAGACTGGAGACCCTCTCTCCCATCCCATTCAGAGGTAGAAACCTCACTGTAACTATGAGCACTATCAGTCGACCTACTCACATAGTGCAACATGCCGGGAAGGTCCAAAACCCCCCATTTGCAATGCTACCCATCGACTGCTCAGCCAATCATAACACTGAACTTGTTGGGTGGCCCACCCACTCAGAGGTTCTCAACTTGTTGGCAATGGGCATCAGCCGCCAAATCCCTATTGGAGGCCTCTCGTACACACCCACTCAGAGGTGCTCGCAATTCGTCTCATAACATATGCACACAATGCCACTCCTCATTCCATCAACAAGCTCGTGCCGAGCATACAACCAAAGGAGCTAAGCAAAGCATCCTTCTCATAGTTCACAATAGTCCTAACAATCTCCGCAAGCTAATCGAGTTATATACTGAGTCTTCTCCGGTTCGCAGCATCACTAATCCAAACTATACGTTAAGATGGGCTTCACACAGCATGCCTATTCTATACTACACACTTTCGGATCTAAATGCAGACTCAACCACTGGAATCACTTACTCTCTTCCATCTTTTAATGGAGGATTGCATAGATATACATGCATAAACAAAGGGCTTCACCTGCCCAAGGAAGAAAGATCGTTACCCTTGACGTTCGCTTCGGCGCCATGAAAGAACTAGCCGGATGGAAATCACCGTAGCAGCCTTGCCTCCGCAAAGCTGAACTCGGCTCTCGATTCGGACCGTTGACGCTCTACCGGCTGCAAGAAAGCTTCTCCTTCTTCTTTACATGCTCTACTCTCTCTCTTCACTTTAGAAACAGAATATCCAACATAAGAATAAGATATTCATCTCCATTCTCAGCCTTATAATAACAGGGAGGAGCTTGGACAACAGGATCCAAATAGAAGGGAACGAACGACCTCGATCTTCTTTGAAAAGCATCTAAACAGACCTGACACGGCTTATGACACGCCCGTGTCACAGGCCGTATTCCTTGAGCGGCTACAAAACCTACTCAATCTGGATCAGAACACGGGCTATGACACGCCCGTGTCACTACATGAAACGCTCGTGTAAACAAGTACACGGCTGTGTGACTGGCCGTATCACCCCATAAACACAGGATCAAATCACCCGAGAATAACATGGCTAAGGCACACGCCCATGTCCTTATCCATGTGCCCAATACGCCCCTGTGACACACCTGTGTCATAGGTTGTGTGCCACACTAAATGCCACTCCACTCAACGCGACTTAACACTGACCGGTTACCAACCCGAGTAGGATACGGCCTGGGACACACTCGTGTCCCAGGCTATGTCACCTCTCGACGATAGTCGACCATTCTATCTCGAGAACTCAACTCGACACACACCGCAAAGGACAAGACCTCAGACACGCCCGTGTCCCAGGCCGTGTGCACTGGACACGCCCTGGGACACGCCCATGTCCAAGGCCATGTCACCCAACCTGAACTCCAAATTACAATTTGGGGTGTTACACTGGATAGTTTCATTTGATGTAGAGACCTTCATGGGAATGATGGGTCCTTCTTGAATTGATTCCAAGACTCTAGGATCAATGGCTTCCACGATCTGCCTGATCCTTTATTTCAAACTCCCAAAGTTGTCCATACTGTAGATTTGAAGCTCCATTTCATATAGTTCTCTTCTAAACCCATAAGTACAATCCTTTTAGCTATCCTTTGAGGTCTACTCAGACTGTTAAGTCCTTTTTCCCTCTGATATCACATAAAAGTCTTTAGTTTCAAGGATAGCTAAATCACCTAGATGGGGGGGGGGGGTGAATAGGTTATTTAGATCTTGTGACATTCTTTTATTTTACAAATTTAATTGCTTGCTGAGTTAGTAGATTTTTGCTTTCAAGAACCAAATAACTTGCAACAAAGAAACACAAAGAAAAGCACACACAAAAATTATAGTGGTTTCCCAATTTATAGGTAAATCCACTTTCCCTCCCACCTTTCTTACTTATAGTTAGACAAGGCACTTCTCCAATCTCGTCTTCTGAGAGCTTACAAAATGATCCCACAGGACCACTCAGCCTCCTACAAGATCTACAGCTCAAGCAAAAGGCCCTACAACTCAGTCATATAAAGATCCCCTACCTCAGGCCCAAAGGCCCTACAACTCGGGCTTACAGGATAGCCCTACCACAGATCAACAAAAGATCCTACCTCAGAGAGAATGAATCTCCTATAGCTCAAGCACGAAGGCCCTACCTCAGATCCAAAGGATCCTACAACTCAGGCATAAGTGCCCTACAACTAATAGAGAATGAATCTCTTACCTCAGAATAAAAGGTCCTACCTAGAATAAAAACTAGATCTTACTCTTAGTGATCAATTGATCACCTACCTCATATTCTCAATAGAATCCTACTCTCAGAATTTCACCCAGATCCTACACTCAGGCTAAACAACCCTACACCTAAGATCCAAACTTGAATCCTACCTCAGAGCAAATTTGCTCCTACCTCTCAGATCCAAAAAGGATCCTACAAAGTGGAAGTGGGTTGGTGAGTTGGTCTTGACACAAGAGATATTTCTCTATGCCAATCTTTCTGGATTGAGATAAATTCAGCCCAACTTTGACTCTAGGGAAATAATCCCAAAGCCTACTGCTACCTGAACTGAGTAATACTCAGCCCTATCCTCTTCTTCTCAGCACCAAAGATTTTTCCTGTTGCGACTGAGAAGTGAATGCATCTTGTCTTGTTGCTACTTGAGCTAAGAGAATCCCAGCCCTAACCCCTTCTCAGCATCAAGGATGCAGATCTTGCTTTGGCTTGTGCTGGAAGAAACTTCCAAATAACTTCTCTGATTCTTCTTTCTTTCTTGGGCTGAAGAGATTATTTCTTAACTTTGATTCCAGATGACTAGTCCCCTTAGCCTTCATTTAGATCACTGCTTCTCCATGTTCTCCTCTACACAACTTCCAGAAATGGATCTTCACTATAGTGCTAGAACTATTATGGACTATAACTAGGGTTTGCCCTTGCTACCTCTAGAATGCAGAAATAAGTGTTCTCTACTTCTCCTTCTAGCTCAGAAAGTAAGCTTTCTGACCTTGCTGGTGCAGGTTAAAATGGCACCAGCTTATTTGCTTTTGATCCCATATAATGAAGTTAGGGTTTCCCCATTGGCTGCTTCCTTTTTCTCAGAGATTAACTCTGAACTTGTTGATGTTGATGAAGAAGACAACATCTAACTTTTGTTGAGCTTCTAGACCCGATGATTTGAACTTCGTTTTTCAGCCTCTGTAATAATGGTGAGGAAGAAGATGAGGGCCACCTATCTTTTCCAAAAGCTATTTTCTCTTCCACGATCTCAACCTTTTATTATTAGCCCATCAACGGCTCTTTTGACCTGTGGGCCCCACTGAAATTGACAGTTGCAACTTTGCTTTTACATTACTTGTAGTACTGAAGGCACGTGGCTACATTTGTTGCTTACTGTAGCTTTCCCACAATAAATTTTAATTTTGTTAATTTGTTTACTTTGCTGACATCGCCATATGTGGACTTAGCAAAAATCAAGCATTAGTAGTATAAGCGTTGAGTGAGTAAGCATCACTCAATGCCAAAACACATAGACAGAAATTCTGTCACGAGACATTGAGTGAGCAACCTTCACTCAATGCCAAAACACTTAGAAAAGTTCTATGCCATTATACGTTTAGTGAGAAACCTTCACTCAATGCTAAAACACTTAAAAAATCTTTCTACCTCTAGGCGTTGAGAGCATTGAGTCCACTCAACGCATTTTGCCTTATAAAATATTCCTTCTTCTCTAGCATTGAGAGCGTTGAGTGCATCTTCATCACTCAACACTTTTTACCTTGGCCATACTTTCTGTAACTAGGCTTTGAGTGAGCGGTCAACACTCAACACCATATTACTTAGGCAAATTTTGTCACTTGGCTTTGAGTGAGTATGCTTTACTCAACGCCAAACTACTTAATAGATATTTTTCTGTTATCTGGCGTTGAGTGAGTAAGTTACACTCATATTATTTGGACTTAGCCAAATTTCTGTGAAATCACAGTGTAACGCCCCAAATCTCGAGTGTTTGAGTGGACTGTGTGTGCTGAATAACACGGCCTTGGACATGGGCGTGTACAAGGTCATGTCCTTCTCTGTGTACTGCAGTAAGGCACAGGACGGTCTCGAGTGGGTCTCGAGTGGGACTCGAGTCAGGCACACGGCCTAGGAAATGGGCGTGTTCAAGGCCGTGTCCTTCTCTGTGTACTCGAGTGTTGCACTAGGCGATGTCGAGTGTGGCACACGGCCTGTAACACGGGTGTGTCAAGGGCCGTGTCCTACTAAGGTCGATGAAATTCACTCGACAAAATGCTCTCTACACTCCTCGAGAGGGAAGTCGAGTTGGGAACAAGGCCTGTGACACGGGCGTGTCCATGGTCGTATCCTTCTAGGGTTTTGGCTAGGGTTATGAGGCCTGTCTAACACGGGCTAGACCCGGGCGTGTCCGAAGCCGTGACTGGCACACGGCTTATAACACGGGCATGTCACAGGGTTGTGTCCTATTCTCGATAAGTCAGTTTCTTTTCCGCTTAAGGCACGCGACCTGTAACACGTGCGTGTCACAAGCCATTTTAGGCCCAGGAAATTTAGTTTCAGGTCGATTTGTGGCCGTTCATTTCCTTAAATTAGGATCCGGCGGTCCAGTTCTATCCGTGCTATTATAAGTCTGAGAGTTGAAGGATAAACTCTCATTTCTATCAAGCCTTTCTCTTTCTAAATTGTTAGAGAGTGGGGAGAGCAAAGAAGGAGGAGGAGGAATCCAGGTACCGGTTGAGATTCAAAGCCCCAAATCGCGAGCCGAGGGTAGATTTGTGGAGGCAAGGCCATTGCGGTGCTTTTCATCCGGATAGTTTTCCATGGCTTTAAAGAGATCGCCAAGGGTAACGATCTTTCTTCCTTGGACATGTGAAGTCCTTGTTTTGGCATGTGCATAGATTTCCCCCACCCAAACGTGGCTTTTAAGTGATTTCCTTGGGTTGATTCTTGGAATCCCAAGTCTTTCATATAGATCCGGAAATGTTTAGTATGGAATAGGCATGTTGTGTGAAGCCCATCTATACAGGTTGGTCTGGATTGGTGATGTTTCATTTTGTGCACCGGAGATGACTCCACGTATAAACGTGTATGTTGTGGAGTTGATAGGTTGTGCCTGTGAAGGGTAGTAACAGGAAGTACTGGAGTGGAATTCCAAGAAAATATCCCCATGTTTCTTGTGTTGTATGCTATGTTTGGGTTGAGTTTTGATGTAGAAAGAGAGCTTCTGCTGAACCTGCCAAGCGACTGCAAGGAACGCTGGCATTAGCTCCCCTTTTGGATTGTGAAGGTAGTGCTTAATGGACAGTGTGGCTATTGTGATCTGCGAGTTCTTAAATGGCTTAGAGCGGAACAGGAAAGCTGAAGCTGACCCGCATCTATCGTGGGGCCATGAGTACTGCGTTATTCGGCGATGGTATGGAGACTTGAGCAACAGGTAAGGGTGGAGCTAGACCTGCGTAATGTCTGCTTGACAAGAGAGCACCAAGGCATTGGGCTTTCGTCGGTGGCATAATGAGATTCTTAGGCCTGCGCGCCATTAAGACTAAATGCTCAATACCGTTAGGTTTCAGACCTTGAATGGTGGTGGGACCCTAGTACTTCCGGTACACCAAGAATATGACCTGAGTGCACGGAGCGTCGGGATGCGTGGCCGATGTTTGTGATAAATTGTTTGTGTGTGAGTGCACATTTTGTGATATATCTGCTTGTGAAATGTCATGCCTACAGGAAAGGAATACCACTGCCCTAGGAAAGGGTAGGGTCGTTATAAATTTGTTAGCTGAATGCTGACCGTTGAATTGTTTGCCGCCATTCTGTTGGTTGTTCTTGTGCAGGTGCTGGAGAGCCGAGCGGGAAATAGCGGGTATAATCCCTTACTGCTTTTGGTACCGCTACTGGCCCTCGAAGGCTGAGCAAAGAACTTTGTTATTTTCATGTGTGGCCGGCTTGCGCCCCGATGTTTCTAATCCACGCTTGTAAAGCTTAGCTGTAAGGCCTTAAGTCCAAACATTTGTGTATTTGTTGTACATTCCTTCGGGGTGATATATAAATGTTGTTGTTTATATATAGTGGACATTCGTGGTTGTTAAGTTCAAGTTTAATCTTAAGCTTCCGCCAGCATGCTTTGAGTTAGGATGTGAATATATTTTGACATTAACCGATAACCTCACCGCCAGTTTGTGAATATGGTATGGGGCCCCGGCCGGAGCTTCTATTATATGTTACAAGCAGTTATGCACGGGGGACCCCGTGCGGGGTGACGACATTGGTCGGGGGTACGACATTGTTCGGGGCTGCGACATTGGTCGGGGGTGGCGACATTGGTCGGGGCGGAGACATTGATCATGGAAAATGACATTGGTCAGGGGAAGCGACATTGGTCAGGGCGGCGACATTGGTCGGGGGTGGCGACATTGGTCGGGCGGCGACATTAATCGTGGACGGCAACATTGGTCGGGGGAGGCGACATTGGTAAGGGGCAGCGACATTGGTTGGGGCGCCGACATTTACCGGGGGCGCCGACATTGGTCGTCGGCGGCGTCATTGGTCATGGGCAGCGACATTGGTCATGGGCGACGACTTTGGTTGTGGGCAGCGATATTGGTCGTGTGCGGCAACATTTGATCGTGGTCGGCGAAATTCGGCAAAGGCTAATATTATTTTTAGATCATTTCGAAATTTGGCTCAGTTCAGTTATGTCTTCTCAATTTTTTTTCATCCTCGTATGAATTCTTGAATCGTTATTTTCTATTTGAGCGTTGATTAACAAAGGCTTCGTTTGGGGGGACTTATTTTCACCAGTCAAGTGGTTACGACCGCATGAAAAGGACATTGCGGTCGTAACTGCTTGACCGGTGAAAATAAGTCTCCTCAAACAGAGCCAAAGATTCAAGAGGGTGTGGGTAATTTGGTAGTGACAACAAAATTAAAAACATGTAATATTAGTTACTTTTTTCTTAATATGAGAAATTGTTCATAGAACTCCATTGATATTAATCCAAATCGAAATAAACTTATTTACAACTGGGACAAGTTAAATGAAAATGATTAACAAAGCTACACTACTTATGAAATATACACTACTTTGTTGTTGTTAGAAAATACAATACTTAGTTTACCTAAACAGAATAGGTATGAGTATCAAAAAAATCTACTATGTATAACAATATTTCTAAAGCATCCTACCTAAATGGAAAATGCAGGGCCGACTTCCAACTCTTGGTTAGAACTACCATTATGAAGAGTGAGATTTAGATAAATAGGTAATAATAGTTGCATTAAAAACAGTTTACCTAGATGAAAGAGGAGGCCCGCGCTTCATGGAGTTCTTGTGCCGTATTGAAGCGGACGTCGCGCGCTTCCACGCAATCATTTTCATTCTTGGTATCCTACTTGAGGACCCCTGAAGTCTTGAGAGCATCAATACTAATTCCTGGAGTTTTGTTGCTCCTCTAAAAAGATCATCTGCAATGCACCTCTGCACTTGAAAGTCATCAGTCAATTGTTGGGGGCACGAATCAATAATTTTTGTGAGTTCATTATGTCAATGATACAACTCAAAATGCAATCATCTCTTTTTTACCATTGATGTTATAGTTTTTGAACTCGAAGAACCAATTCTCTACAGCAGTTCCTTCTGAAATGGGGCAAACGTATACTACACAACTTACAATCATATTAAATGTTAAATAATGTCATCAAATGAGACTGTAGTTTTGAGCAAAGAAACAATTTTCTTAAATAGAGTTGCAATGAAAGAAACTGATGATAGTTTGGATCATAAATCAAACCTTGTAAAGAAAGAGTGTGAGCACAGACAGATATGAGCACTCTTCATAATGTTATCACTAATATCTCTTAATAAATCAAACCTTCCAAACTATGCTATCACTAATAATTTTGGGTTTTTTTTAATAATAGTAATAGTAATAATCATAATCATAATGATAATATTCCACCTTCCTTGGTCTCCCCTTCCACCCGAATTAAACTCATACAATCACTAGGATTGATAATTTTATAGATACACACAATAAAATTATAAATAATAACCTGGTAAGAAGAAGAAACAGCGCCAAACATGAAATCTTGAGGGAGGTCAGCGCGAACCATAGTACTCTGCCCAGTTTCTGAAGAGCAACACACAGAAGTTGTCAATATAATCCTGCGAGCTGATGATTTCTTATAAGTAGAAATATTCACACTTGGAGGCATCAGACCGCAACCCAATGATAAATCCATAGTATAGTACGACATTCGAGTCAAAGATAAATTAGCTATGTTAGGATCTAGGTAAAAAATAATAAAGCCCAAATGCAGTATATTATCAATAAAATAAAATCTGTTCAAAATTGTAGCATATGTCTAATAATTGCTGAGCACAATCATTCACTAATAAAAAACATAATTAAATACTGTAATCAAAAATGAAATTTGATACCTGCAGCTACCAAGCAGTAATCTTAAACAACACATAGAAATGGAGCTTGCCAAAATTATAGAATTTGAAAAAAAATCTAAACAACTAAATAGAGAGACATTGAAATCTGAAATCTATAATCTCAAACCCATCAATAATCATGGGAGGAGGAGCTATAAAACTGTAAGCTATCAACTCAAGGGAGGAGCAGCTAGCATCATGATTAGTACTGCTTATTGTAATAAGAAGAAATTATAGATGTTTGCTCACAAAATTTTAGATGTTTGAGATAAACTGCTAATAATATATGGACAAAATAACCCAGACAATATCAAGCATGGTGTATGAACAATCAACCCGGACAACATCAAGCAATCAACTTTAAGAATCAACGGAAGCTTACACAAACATGAACAATCAAAATCAATAAACAAAGCTTGAGGTACATACAGTGATAGCATGCTTTATGTGCTCATTTGCCCAATCTATGACGTGATTCCAAAAAAACATGTGCTAGCATATTACCGAGCATTCAGTGATATGTGAGCATATGTTAATTCCTAAAAACATGTGACCGGGCATACAATGATAGCAAGCTTTATGTGCTCAAGTTAAGCAGTGCAAAATGGAAAAGAGATACCTGAAAACCTGTAATAAATAAAACATGTGACCGGGCATACAATGATCGAAAAAAATATGAAATCAAGGAGGTTTTCCCTGATATAGTTTATAGAAATATCAAGGAGGCTCACCCTGATATAGTTTAGAGCAATATCAAGGAGGTTCTTAAGGGCTGCAATCTCCATAAAAAATGGCAATCTGATTACCGAACTGATTTTATTAATCAAAACTGATTACCAAACTGCATACCAATCAGTCTTAACTGTTAAAATCCTAAACATCATTTGCAATTAACACTGTAAAGAACCTGCAGTTAACACTGTAAATGAATCGGCAGTGAACAGTGCTTCCTCTAACGATTAAACACCTTAATAGCATGCAAAAATTACCGGTTGTGAGTACTGTAAATATTAATTAACTGCTTTTAGTGAAATGTTTAGAAGAACACAATTTAGAGGAACACAAAAATGTTTAGAGGAACACATAAATTATTAGAGAATATCTGCAGGACGTATGTGTGCGTTCTTCCTGACAAAAAATGAAAAAGAACACAAAACTTTCTGAAATCAGATGGGAGTATAGAAAAAAGGAATTAGCGAGTAATAAACATCAATCTCTGCCGCCGAACATTACTTGCCAGTAATGTTCTGATGCCAGCTATGTTGTTTTAAAGGTGTGATTTTATATTGCCAGTAATGTGTAATGACCAAAAAATTAAAAAAATTGGTATTAAATGTGCCCACACCATTACCTGAATGTTTCAAAGAAGATCTGGCAGTTAGGTAAAAGCAATACCTAAATCAAGCATGGGAAAGAAATAGTCAAGAGAAGGTTGCACTCAAGTAAGAAATTCCAGAAATGTTGCAAAAAAGATTACCTTAATGTTTAGGTTTTTTTTCCAAAACTCTTGAATCCGGTAGTTTTGCTAGAAGAAGCCTTGAGATGCCGGTGAAGGAGCATTCTGCAGTTCTTGAGCCGAATTTGCGTGTCGGAATAGCCTTGAGATGCCAGTGATGCTGCCATAGGGGACAGAATGTGTGCGATGAGATCGCGGGTAAGAGATGACGAAGAGCCGGTGCCAGAGGAAGGGAATGTGTGCTGTTGAGAGTGCGATTAGGGTTGCGAAAGAGCCGGCGTTGAAGGTTTCTTGAGCAGACGGAAAGGGGAGGGCTGGAAAGCTAAAAAGCTAAAATTGCCGATCTGTGGGCTCTCCCCTATACGATCCATGGCCTTTCATTGTTATATATCGTGCGTCCGGAAAATGCTGATCCGTGGCAATAGTATAAAGATGATCTGAAGCCTTTGATTATTTTTGGGTTTATTAATGTTACACCATATGTAAGGGTAATTTGGGTATTTATAATGTTACACAAAATTAAAAACCTCCTTACTTATAGTATAAAGATGTAATGGATGGGATTCTTATAATTTGGTATTAGATTGTCTCGTTCTTCCACTTTAAAATTCGTGGTCGAATTCTTTGTGGTGTAGAGAGCACGTGTAAGTGTGACCCGCTTTAACATTAATTAACTCAAGAGTTTCTACTAAGGAATGCAAATACACTTGTTTGAGGAACCTGCACGTTCCTATTTTGTTGTTATTGCTTGTGCAAGGTCTCTAAAGTGTGTCTTGTTCACCTATTGGTGACTCGTCGTGGTGTTGGGAAGTCTGAGCCCCAGTGTTCTGATTAGAGTGCGACACCAGCTGAGGTGCCTACACATCCTCCTTCTATGGAAACAGTACGCTTAGTTGCTGAGGCACTATTTGCAAGGATTCATGCATAGCTTACTGGGTAGGCGCAACCGGCATTGGTGCCAGAACGGTTGGTGTAAGACCGAAACCTATTGAGGCTATTGATCCTCGAGCAGCTGAACGTTAGTTGAAGCAGTTTATGAGCTTCAATCCTCCGACGTTTACGGGTGTGGGAACCCCAACGCAGGCAGAGGATTGGTTGTCTCGCGTCAAGAAAATATTGACGGCGATAAGGATGGAGGAAGATCAGAAGGTCACCTTGGACACCTTCTTGTTGGAAGGAGAGGCTCGGCTATGGTGGGACGAGAGGAGTTGCATCACTTAGCGGGCAGGCAATATACCGTAGTCTCGATCGAGGAGTTTTCGTGACTATTCCTTGCAAAGCACCTACCAGCAGCACAACGTATCGGCATGGAAAATGAGTTCCAGCGTTTAACGCAAGGAGAAAGTAATGTTGATACTTACTTGTATGAGTTTATGTGGTTGGGATGCTATGCGGGTTCTATCTTTGCTGATGAACAATGTAAGACCAATCAGTTCTACAAAGGTTTGTGGGATGAGTTGAGATTCCTACTCTCAAGTTTGCTGAACAAAGGGTTTCAAGCATTGGTGGATACGGAATGTGCGTTGGAGAAGGATATGAAGCAGGTGCAGGGAAAAAGGGACCTGACCGTGACAAAGTCTGAGTTCAAAGCACCTCGTCCTGGAAAATCGAGCTACCAAAGGAACTGGAGCAAAAGATCTAAGTCCTCTGGACAGGCTCCTTCTACAGTTACGTCGGGGGCAACTTCATGGCAAGAGTCTCGTACCTACTTTACATGTGGTAGGGTGGGGCATATAGCCCGTAATTGTCGGGTTGGTCTACCAAAGGTGGAAAAGAAGACGGGAGCGTCTTATACTGATAAGGGAAAGGCAGTGGTGGAGTCCTCTGCATCCCAGGCGCATCCCCAAGTATATAATCTTTGCCAGCAGGAGGCCATAAAGCAAAGTGACATCGTCACTGTTACGACCTAAGATATTGATTGCTTACTTTTTAGATTT
This sequence comes from Platanthera zijinensis, assembly GCA_039513925.1. Classification (NCBI taxonomy): domain Eukaryota; kingdom Viridiplantae; phylum Streptophyta; class Magnoliopsida; order Asparagales; family Orchidaceae; genus Platanthera; species Platanthera zijinensis. The sequence goes on along the minus strand of CM077093.1, from coordinate 145,446,357 downwards.
CATACCTTGTGTGTAGCTTGTTTATGATGTGTTTGTCTTAGTCTTTGTCCTAATTTGGAACAATCTGATGAGAGCACTATTTGATACGGGTGCTTCACATTCATTTCTATCTAAGGACTTCGTAGCATGAATTAGAGTACCTAGTCATATGACGACAGATACTGTGAAGGTGTTGTTACCAAATAGATGTGTGATGTGTGCGGATAGGACTTGCTATGTGGAAAGAAAAATAAAAAGTCGGGATTTATGCTTCAATGCGTTTGTACTTCCGTTATCGGAATTTGATGTGATCTTTGGTATTGACTGACTCTCAGAGCAGCATGCCTTTATTGATTGTAATTTAAAGGAGATCACACTAGGCCAGAATACTGAGCTTGAGACTAAGTTTGCTGATATGTGAGGAGTGAGCGGGACCTTGATGTCTGCACTCCAAGTCGTCAATGTTGTTCGTCAGGGCGCAGAGTTATTCTCCACGCTTATTCAGGCTGTTGAGCCAAACGCCAGTGTGAATGATGTTCTGATTGTATCGGAGTTCGCTGATGCGTTTCCTAAAGATCTTCCTGGGTTACCACCCCAGCGGGAGATCGACATAACTATTGAGATAGTGTAAGGTGCGAAATCTATGGCCCGCTCGCCGTATCGAGTAGCCCAAAAGGAAATGGCAGAACTGAAAGTTTAACTGCAAGAGTTGCTGGAACTAGGATATATACGCCCAATTATGTCACCTTTGAGTGCACCTGTTCTCTTTGTGAAAAAGGAGGATGGTAGTCTGTGGTTATGTATTGATTATCACGAATTTAATCAACTGACAGAGAAAAACAAGTATCCTATTCCACAGATTGATGACTTGTTGGATCAGCTAGTTGGATTAACCATCTATTCTAAACTAGACATAAAATCTGGTTATTACCAGTTGAGGATTTGGGATGGTGACAATCCCAAGACAGCGTTTGGAACATGCTACAGTCATTATGAGTTCAATGTAATACCATTTGGGCTATGTAATACGTAATCGGTGTTCATGGATCTAATGCACCGAATGTTCCGAGAGTACTTTGACTTGTTTGTAATCGTCTTCATTGATGATATCTTAGTGTACTCTCAATCGGAAGCTAACCATGCGAACCATTTACGGTTTGAAAGTGAGAGTAAGATCTATCTCTACTCTAGAGGGGGGGGGGGTGAATAGAGTTTATTTAAATTAATTTCACAGTTTTGAAATAATCAGCACATATAAAATTCAATTTATAGTATAGTGTAGAGTGCTAGTAAAGAGTTAAAAACAAAGAAGTAAAGAGCACAGCACACAGCATATCAATCACACAAACAAGCCAAAAGACACAAGGAAATATAGTGGTTCCCCAAAAACCTGGGTACATCCACTCTTCTACCACCCTTGGTAGGAATCCACTCAGGATGAGTTGATCAGGTGTCCTGACACCAATGAGCTTTTGATAAGGTGCTCAAAAACCAAAACTGGATTTTTTGATAAGGTGTCTTGCCACCACTGAGTTTTGACAAGGCTCTCAGAACCAGACAGAACTTTTGAATGGAGTTCAAGAATCCTTTTACAGCAGAAAAAGAAAAGATAAAGAGATGAAGTTGTCTTCTCTGTTCTCAAATCAAATGAGAGAAGACTAGTGGATCTTTTGTTGTCAAAGCTCCCCCTGAGATGTAGACAGGTTCAGGAATGGAAGCTTTGCTCTAGGGTGATAGGTCTTCAGAAGTTTAGATCTCCAGCAAAAGATTGTTTCAGCAAAAAGGCTGAAAGATGAGGTGTCTGGAGTTCTTGAGATGAACCTGTGATCACTTTTCTGTAAGCAAAAAGATTGTTATTCTGATTCTTCAGAATTGATCACTTGTTATCTGTCACAGATTAATTCTTGTTGTTGTGCTCTCTGTGTGTATTATTGTATATTCTATCTGACTGAAGATAAAAAGGAAGATCTGATTCTCTGAAAAAATTCTTGTCAAAGATAGCCGTTGGCAGTCATAACTGTCTTCCATAAAAAGTCATGTCTTCTAGAGGAAGGTCCAATAAAACATTCCCTGAATAATTCCTTGAAACTTGCTCCAGAATAAAGACAAACGGCTAGCAGATCTCCTTGACATAAATGCTGAGAGAATTCAAAAACATTCCAAAGACTGGCAGCATTTGAATCCTTAGAATCGTTGATCTCTCAGAAAAATCGTCGATATGAGCTCTACGATCGTCGAACTGAGCTCAGAGATGGAAACAGATCAAACAGACAGAAAACGTCGAACTGAGCTTGAAGATCGTCGAACCGAGCTCAGCGACCTAAAGAATAGCTGAAGAGAGATCGTCGACCTGAGCTCGAAGAACGTCGACCGAAGTTCGACGATTTATCGAAGTTGAGCTCAGAGAGCGTCGAACCGAGTTCGACGTTTCGTCGACCGGATCTCGACGAAAATTGCCTTAGACTTGGCTCTATATCCTTGATCTTGGAATGGTCCTGGGGGCAGCTTCAAACCTAAGTTCTAAGCCCTAGACTCATTCTAATGTTGACCCTTACAACTATACAACTAGGTCAACCTGGTTTCCTAAGACAAACATAGTGATCCTTACCCAAAGTACTAATAGGGTGTTCCAACAATCTCCCCCTATTTGGGTTAGGATTACTATTTACAGACAGAATTAGGAAATAAATAAGCATACATTCAAAACAGAAGCTAAATCAACAATGCAATAAGAAAGATATAGCAGCAATACAGATCACAGATAAAAAGTCAGCAAATATCCAGAGGAGGATGATTGTTCAGCTTACACAATTCACTTCTTCTCAGTTCCCTTTTTAAACATAATTTCTCTGTTGGGAATGAGGGCTTCTTTCTTGGATCTTCTATCATCTTCTGCACCTAAGGAAGTTTGAGATCTGGGCCTTGGAACTACAGCCTCAGGGTGCAGCTTCAAATAATCTTCTGGATTAAAGAATTTTCTTGATGCATATCTATCCAGTTCTTTCTTTCTCTGATCTGATAGAGTTGTTATGTTGGAAGTGTCCTTGCCTTGCTCTCTGGCCTTTTTCATTTGATCAAGAGCAGCCAACTCTTTCATTCTAGCTGTCCAGGACAAGGGGTTGTTCTCAGGATCCTCAAATGGAACAGGAGGTTCATATCTGTTGATGGATTCAGAATCAGTAGGAGGAGTCCTGGAGACAACTATATATTTTAGCTTATAAGGGAAAGGACCTGAAGTAGAATCAGTATGGCCTTGTCCTTCCCTTTGTTGAAATCTGTGCCCTCTCTAGCTTCCTCTATATTGACCCCTTCTAAATTGATATCCCCTTTGATGTTGCCCCTTTGATAGTATCTTTGATAAGACTGGGAGGAGCTTTGTCTGGAAGCTGGAGCTTGAGAGGTTGAGCCTGAACCAGAATCTGGAGGAGGAGGAGGAGGAGGCTGATACTGAGAAGATCCTTTTTCATACTTATCCAGCTTCCTTCTCTTCTTCAAAGCCTTTTGTTGGTTCTTGGAATACTGCATCCAAGGCTCAGATATGGGGCAGTCATGCAGAATATAGTAGGGAATGTCATTAGAATCCTTTGCCTGAGCTGGGGGGACTGTCATCATGGCCTTGCTTCTGGCCTTCCTCTTCTTGGCAATAGTATTTGCAGAGTCATCTGATTCAGTTTGAAATTGATCACTCTCTGAACTTTGAGGTCTGTCATACAAATCATCAATGCTTTTTATGTATTTCTCTTGTAACTTCAACTGATCAGGAGGCAGGGCAGGAGTAGCAGCAGCAGCAGAAATTTGAGCAGAAAGAACTTTTGAAGTAGAAACAACATCAGGAGATGGAGCAGAAGCAGCAACAGCAATAGGAGTAGAAACAATAGCAGGTGCAGGTTCTTCCAGGTAAGAAGCAAGTTCTTCAGCAGCAGATGTATCTTCAATTACAGGAACCATTTCAGTATCTTCAGTAACAGCAGCAGCAGCTTCATCAACAAGAGGCACAATGGCCTTAGTAGCCGTATCAGAGATGGAAACAAAAACATCCACAGCCTTCCAGGAATTTACATATGCTTTAATTTGGCTGGGATCACAGACAGAAATAGGCACAATGGCCTTAGACAAGTCTTCAATATGTGGAAATGGCAAAGATCTGAAGTAAACTGTATCAAACTCAGAGAGCAGACTCTGGAGATCCATTGCAAAAGCAGGAGCTGGAGCAAGAGCTGGAGCAGACTCAGGCACAACCACTACTTCAGAAGGCATCTCCCCTGCCTGGATTCAGGGAGAACTGAATCAAGGCACCCAGAAGAGGTAATTGCCTGAGAGGGAATGAAGGAGGAGAGCTGGGAAGACAGCGCCTTGACATGGGTCAGGAGTGGAGCCAGAGTGGTCTCCAGTAATGAGGTTAGCTTAGGAGCTAACAGCTCATATAACCTGTCTGCCAGGGCTGATAGATCTGCATGCTCAAGAGGGGCTTGAGCAGAGGTAGGAGAGAAGGTTGTTGGAAGGATGTTGGCTGGAGCTGGTGGCATGAAGAATGTGGAGATAGGAGGTGAGGGAATGGATGGCTCTGAGAGTGGAATGGAGGAGATTGAAGATGTTGAGGTGGAGATAGGTGAGGCAAGAGAAGGTGTGAAGGATGGTTGGGAGAGAATTTCGTGTAGCATTTGTTGGAATGAGGAGGTAGAGGGAGGCTCAGGAGGAGTGGAAGGTGAATCATCCATAAAGGAATCATCTACAAGGGAAAATGATGGTGAGGTGAAGATTGGATAAGAGAAAAGAGGATGGAATTCCTCTGAGGTAGATGCTGGAGGGGGTGAAACTGGTGAAGAAATGGTAATGGGGGAAGATATGGCTATGGAGGTGATTGGAGGTGAGGATGAAATGGCTGGGGTAGAGACAGCTGGAGGAGGAGGAGAAGCAGGCAACACTTCTGCTGGGGCAGAGACCAGAGGTGGAGTGACTGAGGCAGTCCTGGTGCCTGAAGTCAGTGGTACAGCAGCTCTGGTAGGGTTAACAATCTGTCTGTCCCATTTGCTGAAAAGGGCACAGGAGAGCCTCTTGGATGCATTAATGAACATCCCAGAAGAGGTTAGCAGCTCAGGGCATCTGGAATGCAGATAGACCCCTAGAATTCTCCCAAAATTGACAGCAGTCTTATTCAGCTTCTTCTTAATCAGGTTGAAGAAAATTGATCCCCAGTCTAGATGTTTCTTATCAAGCAGAGCTCCCATTAGACAAAATTGATATCTTTATATGGTCTCATGGGCTGAGTGCTTGGCCAGAAGCACTTTCCCAACTACATCAGCCAAAAATTGAAATTCTATCGACAGATTTTTCTTCAGCAGCTTGTTAGGGTTCACAGCATTGTGACCCATTCTATCAAGCATGGAGTCATATTCCTCTCCAGATAACTCTATGGAATCTTCTCCAGAACTAAGATGAAAAACTTCAGTTAAAAGAGCCGGGGACAATTGTACCTGAGTCCCTTTTATGAAGCCGACGACAGAGTTCTCATTCTCATCTGTCGCTGTATAACACCATTCTTTTATTTCTTCTAATGCAATCTTCATTCTGGTAGTCATTATTTGGGATAACTCCTGTTCTCTGAATAGATTGAGAATGTCTTTGAAGCGCTGATCGCTTCCATCAAATGAGTTCATGTCGATATCAAACCCGGTGTCGAATTTCATTTTGGAAATCGCAGCATTGGAGCCAGCCATTTGTACCTGCAACAAAGAACCAAACACGACCAAGCGTAGAAGATTTGGAGGGAAAAAGAAGAAAGTTGCAGAGAGTATGAAAGCGCAAAGATGAACGACGGCTGAAGAAATGATTTTATATTAGGGTTCGACGGCGAAACGGAAAATCGTGGAGCTCGGTTCGACAAAACGTCGATCTCAGCTCGACGATTTGGGCGACAGAAGGAATCTGAAGAGACTTCAATATCGTCGATCTTCGTTCGACGATGTTGAAAAGCGTCGAGCTCCGCTCGACGACCTCTGAACAGAAAGAGAGAGAACCTAGAGCTAACGGAAGCGCTGAACTCAGATCAACGATTTCGGAAACGTCGATCTCTGGTCGACGTTTTTTTTTTTTGAAAAACGTCGATCTACGTTCGACGATTTCTGGGAAAGCGTCGAGCGCAGTTCAGAGACAAAGCCTATTCTACAGACACAAAAAGAACTGAATTTTTTAGCCTAGTTTTGGTGTGTTTTAACTTTTCAAAAATCTTGTAAATTAGTTTAGGCTTCCTCCACCTAACATGCCTAACTGATTTAGGAAGAAACTGTGTTTCTTTTCATCCAAAGGCTTGGTGAAAATATCTCCCCTTTGCAAATCAGTAGGGATATATTGAAGTTCAATTTTATTTTACTCTACATTATCCCTTAGAAAATGATGCCTAATCTCTATGTGTTTTGTCCTACTATGGAGGACTGGATTTTGTACTATAGAGATAGCACTAGTATTATCACAAAAATTTTAGACTTCTCTATGTTGTAGCCATAGTCTATGAGCTGATTTTGTATCCACAATATTTGTGAACAGCAACTGCCTGCAGCGATATATTCAGCTTCAGCAGTTGAGGTTGACACAAATGTTTGCTTCTTACAAAACCAGGAGACAAGTCTGTCACCAAGGAACTGACAAGTTCCACTAGTGCTTTTCCTGTCTATTCTGCATCCAGCATAATCAGCATCTGAAAATCCAGTTAATTCAAATCCTGAGTCTTTTGGATACCAGAGTCTTAGATTTGGACAACTTTTTACATATCTAAGAATCCTTTTAACTAGAGTTAGGTGTGACTCTCTAGGGCTTACTTGGAATCTAGCAAATATGCATGTAGCAAACATTATATCTAGTCTACTAGCTGTAAGGTACAATAGAGAGCCAATCATTGCTCTATAAGTTGTCTGATCAACTGGTTTCCCATGTTCATCAGCATCCAATATAGCATTGGTAGGCATGGGTGTTTTCATACAAGATGCCTCAGACATAGCAAATCTCTTAACCAATTCTTTAGCATACTTGGTTTGGGAAATAAATATGCCCTCAGCATGCTGTTTTACTTGCAATCCTAAGAAGAAGGAGAGCTCACCCATGCTACTCATTTCAAATTTGGAATGCATTAGGTTGGAAAACCTTCTGCACAAGTTTGAATCAGTAGATCCAAATATGATATCATCTACATAAATTTGTACTAGTAGGGTATGGGACTTATGGGTTCTAATAAAAAGAGTTTGGTCTACTTTCCCCCTAACAAAATCGTTTTCTAGAAGAAAGCATGCTAGGGTCTCATACCATGCTCTAGGAGCTTGCTTGAGACCATATAATGCTTTATGCAATTTGAAAACATAATCAGGGTGAGTTAGAGAGATAAAACCTAGAGGTTGTCTAACATAGACTTCCTCTTTGATGTCCCCATTGAGAAATGCACTCTTCACATCCATCTGGTAGACCTTGAATCCCTTGTGAGCAGCATAAGCTAGGAATATTCTAATGGTCTCTAACCTTGCAACTGGTGCAAAGGTCTGGTCATAGTCTATTCCTTCTTGTTTAGAATAGCCTTGAGCAACTAGCCTTGCCTTGTTTCTGACAATAACTCCTTGATCATCTAGCTTGTTTCTGAACACCCACATTGTTCCAACAATGGAGTGATCCTTTGGCTTAGGCACTAGTTCCCAAACTTTATTCCTTTCAAATTGATGCAACTCCTCTTGCATTGCAATGATCCAGTGTGGATCTTGCTCTGCATCTTGAATGGATTGAGGCTCAACATGAAATAGGAAGCAGGTGTGCATCAGGTTTTGGTTGACCTGATTTCTGGTTTGCACACCAGCTGAGATGTCTCCAATTACTTGGGTGATTGGATGATCTCTTATTGTTACTAGATCAATAGGGGATGTTGATTGTTCACCAACCTGTGTTGTTGTTTCCTCTTGTGGAATAACAACTGGCTCTTCAGGGGTATTTTCTTCAAGACGTTGAACTTCTTCTTCATCATCACTGCTCTCATTCTTTTGCAGAATAGGTTGAGTGGTTGTATCCTCTTCTTTAACCTGTAATCTGTCCATACTTTCTGAAATACAGTGTACCTGCAAAGGTTCTATGGTAGAAGTAGACTTCTCCTTATAACACATGTTAGTCTCATCAAAAGTAACATGAACAGATTCTTCAATTTTACAGGAAGATTTATTATATACCCTATAGGCCTTGCTGATCATGGAGTATCCCAGAAACACTCCTTCATCAGCTTTAGCTTGGAATTTTGCTAGATACTTCTTGTCATTATTATGAATATAACAAGTACACCCAAAAATTTTAAAATAATCTATTTTAGGTTTCTTCCCTTTGAGCAATTCATAGGGAGTCTTGCCCTTTAGTTTATGGATCAGGCTTCTATTTAGCACATAATTGGAGGTGTTCACTGCCTCAGCCCAAAAGGATAGAGGTAGGTGAGCATCTGTCAACAATGTAGTAGCAGATTCAATTAGGGTTCTATTTTTCCTTTCAGCTACCCCATTTTGTTGAGGAGTTCTAGGAGCTGAGAAAGTGTGTCTGATCCATTCACTTTGATAGAACTCTTGCATAAGAAGAGAATCAAACTCTGTCTCATGATCACTTCTGATCAGGGCAATGTGAGTGTTGAACTCAATCTATATACATTTGAGAAACTTTGTCAAACACTTAAAGTTATCAGACTTCTTCCTCAGAAAGAATACCCATATGAATCTAGAGAAGTCATCTACAATCACTAAAGCATAAGATTTCCCTCCTAAGCTTTGTACTGTAATGGGTCCAAAAAGATCCATGTGCAACAAATACAGAATCCTAGGTGAATCACTCTTATTAAGTGACTTAAAGCTATTTTTAGTTTGCTTGCCTAATTGACAAGCCTTGCAAAGTCCTTCCTTCTTGTAGGGGCCAGAAGGTAGTCCTCTAACAAGGTTGTCCTTGGATAGCCTAGCAATGGTTCTAAGGTTTAAATGTCCTAATCTTTTATGCCATAAAACATTTGGCTTAGATATGAAATTGAATAAACAGATATCTACTTTAGATGAAAGAAAATCTACTAAGTAAATGTTACCTGTCCTTTTACCTGTTAACACAGTTGTGTTATCCTCTGACTTGATCTTGCACAGGGATTTGTTGAAAGTCACCTTGTATCCTTCATCACATAGCTGACTGATCCATATCAGATTGTGCTTCAGTCCTTCTATATATGTCACCTTCTTGAAAGTGACTGAGCCTATCTGAGCAGCACCATATCCTTTGGTTTGGCCAAAATTTGAATCACCAAAAATCACTTTGGGTCCAAGTTTGGTTATGAAGGATGATAGGTTCTCCCTATTCCCTGTCATGTGCTTTGAGCACCCACTATCTAGATACCATTGTTGGTTAGATACTGGATAGGTCTTCACCTGCACAAAAACAGCTTATATGTTTTTGACCCAGTTTACCAGGGGCCTAGGTTGATATCCTTTGAATTCAGAAATGAAAGACATCCCAGGTTGACTCTTATAACCTTCAGGATGGTATCTCCTAGGAGGTACTATCCATTCAGTATAGGGGTTAAAGCCTTGGGATGTGGGACTTCTAGGATTGAATCTAGATGTGCCATTGAAGGAATGTTCACAAACCTGATCTATGTTCGACGATCGTCGAGCTGAGGTCGACGATCTTGGGTCAGATCGTCGATCTCTGTTCGAAGATTGATTATTCTGGAGTTCAGAGTTTGGATATCGTCGAGCTGAGGTCGACGATCTTGGGTTGGATCGTCGAGCTCTGTTCGACGATCGTCGAGCTCTGCTCGACGTAATCTGTTGAACTGAAATTTTCTCTGGCAGATCTGCATTCTTCCTAGCTACCTCTACTACTCCCTTCCCTTTGTCAGAGATAAATTTGATTGGAGTTGTTAATATTATAGGTTGGCTGGATGAAGCACCCAAGCCCAGTGTACTATTAAATCTAGAGTTCACTGTGCTTGTAATGTCCATCAGTCTGATACTTCTCCCATTTAGGGATTCTTCAAACTTTTTGGCCTTTGATAGTTCACTTTTCAGTGAAGCTATCTCCTCCCTACAGCATTCCAACTCCTCAGAGAGTTTGAGGTTCTCTGATTTTATAGTGCTATACTCAGATAGTTGTTTTCTGAGGGAAGTGATTTTCTTCTCAGACTCCAACAGATCTAGGCATAGTACCTTAAACTCATGTTTAAAATCCTCAGAACTGAAATCAAATGAATTGATTACCTGATCTTCTTCTAGTTGAGCTTCTGAATCTGATTCTGACTCTTCTACTTCTGATTCTGTTTGAGAGGCATTGATAGCCATCATGCAGAATTCCTTTTCATCAGCATCATCCTCATCTTCACTGGAGCTGGATGAGGCTTCAGAGTCTTCTTCAGTTTCACTCAATGTCTCAGCAACAAATCCCTTCCTTGTATGTTTGTTCTTACAGAAGGAGGGTTTGTCTAAGCTGTTCTTTCTGAAGTCCTTTTCTTTTCTTCTTTCTCTTCTATCTTTCTTGTCCTTGTTCTTATTTCCTGGACAGTCATGCACAATATGGCCTGGTTTCCTGCAACCAAAACATATGATTTCTTTATTGTTATTTGATTTATCATACCTTGGTTTATCATGACCCTTGTATGATCTCTTTCTAAAGTCTTTTCTGGCCATCTTGTAGAATCTTTTGGCCAGTAGACTTAGGAGCTCATCATTTCCTATAGCTTTATCTTCAGGCTCCTCTTCTGCAGCTTTGAAGGCTATGGTCTTTTCTTTCCTTGTGACTGGAGAAGTAGCCTTTTGTTCTTCTTCTCTGTTTTTAATGAGCAGCTCATAGGATTTGAGCTTGCCCAGGAGAGCTTCAGTGGTAATCTCATTTAGACTTCTGGCATCTTTGATTGGCCAGATTCTTGAATCACAAGTGCTGGGGAAGCACATTAGGATTTTGTCATTAAGCTCAGTCAATGAGATTTCTTTATCCAAGGTCTTCAGTTCATTGACAATCAGACTTAATCTGTTGTACATGTCTACAACTGACTCAGCTTCTCCTTTCTTGAAGTTCTCATATTGGGTTATGAGGTGAGATCTTCTGTCTTTCCTCTCATCAGTAGACCCTGAGACAATTTCAGAGAGCTTGTCCCAAATTCCTTTGGCTGAGTTGCAGTCAGCTACCTTCTGAAATATCTCATCAGACATTGTCTGAGCTAAGATGTTCATGGCCTTTGCATCTGCAGTTTTCCATTTCTTTATGTCTGCATCTATTCCTGAGGGAGGTGGAACAGCATTTCTGCTTGAGCTTGCTGGTGGACTTGGACAAACTGTCAAGACAGAATTGAAAATATCTTCATCAATAGAGTTCATATATAGTCTAATCCTTGCTTTCCAAAGTAGAAACTTAGATAGATTGCACACTGGAGGTCTGGTGCTTGCATAATCCTTATTCTGTGCCATGTCTTTGAATAATATAAGATATGAAGAAAATAACCCTCTTAAGAGATAGATTTTACCAAGGATCTCTTGGTTCAGGTGTTAGCCTGTATGAGCAACCAACCTCCCTCTGATACCAATTGAAAGTGAGAGTAAGATCTATCTCAACTTTAGAGGGGGTGTGAATAGAGTTTATTTAAATTAACTTCACAGTTTTGAAATAATCAGCACATATAAAATTCAATTTATAGTATAGTGTAGAGTGCTAGTAAAGAGTTAAAAACAAAGAAGTAAAGAGCACAGCACACAGCACATCAATCACACAAACAAGCCAGAAGACACAAGGAAATATAATGGTTCCCCAAAAACCTGGGTACATCCACTCTTCTACCACCCTTGGTAGGAATCCACTCAGGATGAGTTGATCAGGTGTCCTGACACCAATGAGCTTTTGATAAGGTGCTCAAAAACCAAAACTGGATTTTTTGATAAGGTGTCTTGCCACCACTGAGTTTTGACAAGGCTCTCAGAACCTGACAGAACTTTTGAATGGAGTTCAAGAATCCTTTTACAGCAGAAAAAGAAAAGATAAAGAGATGAAGTTGTCTTCTCTGTTCTCAAATCAAATGAGAGAAGACTAGTGGATCTTTTGTTGTCAAGGCTCCCCCTGAGATGTAGACAGGTTCAGGAATGGAAGCTTTGCTCTAGGGTGATAGGTATTCAGAAGTTTAGATCTCCAGCAAAAGATTGTTTCAGCAAAAAGGCTGAAAGATGAGGTGTCTGGAGTTCTTGAGATGAAGCTGTGATCACTTTTCTGTAAGCAAAAAGATTGTTATTCTAATTCTTCAGAATTGATCACTTGTTATCTGTCACAGCTTAATTCTTATTGTTGTGCTCTCTGTGTGTATTATTGTATATTCTATCTGACTGAAGATAAAAAGGAAGATCTGATTCTCTGAAAAAAAATTCTTGTCAAAGATAGCCGTTGGCAGTCATAACTGTCTTCCATAAAAAGTCTTGTCTTCTAGAGGAAGGTCCAATAAAACATTCCCTGAATAATTCCTTGAAACTTGCTCCAGAATAAAGACAAACGGCTGGCAGATCTCCTTGACATAAATGCTGAGAGAATTCAAAAACATTCCAAAGACTGGTAGCATTTGAATCCTTAGAATCGTTGATCTCTCAGAAAAATCGTCGATCTGAGCTCTACGATCGTCGAACTGAGCTCAGAGATGGAAACAGATCAAACAGACAGAAAACGTCGAACTGAGCTCGAAGATCGTCGAACCGAGCTCAGCGACCTGAAGAATAGATGAAGAGAGATCGTCGACCTGAGCTCGAAGAACGTCGACCAGAGTTCGATGATTTATCGAAGTTGAGCTCAGAGAGCGTCGAATCGAGTTCGACGTTTCGTCGACCGGAGCTCGACGAAAATTGCCTTAGACTTGGCTCTATATCCTTGATCTTGGAATGGTCTTGGGGGCAGCTTCAAACCTAAGTTCTAAGCCCTAGACTCATTCTAATGTTGACCTTTACAACTATACAACTAGGTCAACCTGGTTTCCTAAGACAAACATAGTGATCCTTACCCAAATTAGTAATAGGGTGTTCCAACACGGTTGGTGTTTCATACCCTACGGAGAAATAAGCTATATGCTAAGTTCTCAAAGTGTGAGTTTTGGCTGTAGTCATTGGCTTTTCTTGGCCATGTGGTAAGTGGAGAGGGCATTGCGGTGGATCCATCAAAGATAGGAGCCATACAGGAGTGGCCAGTGTTGTCTTCGGTGGCCGAAGTCAGGAGTTTCCATGGACTGTCAGGCTACTACAGACATTTTGTAGAAAACTTCTCATGGAACGCTTTGCCTCTTACCACATTTACGAGGAAGGATCAGAAGTTTGTTTGGAAGCCAGAGTGCGCGCGAGATTTTGAAAGGCTAAAGAGTCGTTTGACCACGATGCCTGTTTTGACATCGCCATGTGGTACAGACGGCTATGAGATTTATAGCGATGCTTCAGGGAGCGGCTTAGGCTGCCTTCTTCTTCAGTTTGGAAAGGTGATCGCTTATGTCTCAAGCCAGTTAAAAGTGCATGAGCGAAATTATCCCATTCACAACATGGAGTTGGCTGCGGTGATTTTTGCACTTAAATTGTTGCGTCACTAGATATATGGCGTAAAAGTGGATATATTTACGGACCACAAGAGCCTAAAGTACCTATTGGATTAGAAGGATCTTAATATGCAACAACGAAGGTGGATGGAGTTTCTCGGGGCCTACACCTTTGATATTCACTACAGTCCTGGGAAGGGAAAGGAGGTCGCAGATGCCTTGAGTCGTAGAACCCTGTGAAGGGAAAATTTGTTACAGATGCATGATGAGAGTCTGATCCAGGAGTTGGAAGCGTTAGAGATTTCTTGTGTTTACAATAATTCCACAGCAAATGCATGCCTGAACTTGACGGAGGTACAATATGACCTTGCGTACAGGGTTCGACGAACAATGGAACTTGATGAAATTCTACAATGCTATGCAGTGGATGGTTCACATGACCAATTCTCCTAGGATGATGGACTTTTGATGAAAGAGGGTCGTTTGTACGTCTCAAGTATGGGTAAGTTGATGGAAGAATTGATGTATGAGACTCACGTTGCAAAATACTCAATTCACCCAGGGAGCACAAAAATTTACAAGGACAAGAAAAAGCTATTCTGGTGGCTAGGCTTAAAGAAAGACCTAGCACATTACGTGGTTAAATGTCAAATATGTGCCTAGGTAAAAGCTGATTCCAAGAATCCTGGAGGTTTCCTGAAGTCGTTACCTATTCCGGAATGGAAGTTAGATGATATTTCGATGGATTTCGTGCACGGTTTGCCGAGATCTCAATGCGAGAATGATTCGGTTTGGGTGATCGTAGACCGGTTGACTAAAGTGGTTCACTTATTTCCGAATAAGAAGGACGATTAAGTGGAAGTCTTTGAGTAATAATATGTTGAGAAAATCATACGATTGCACGGTGTTCCCCGTAGCATCGTAAGTGACCATGAGTGACGCTTCACATCGAATGACTGGAGGCTGATCCATCAGTTGTTGGGAACAAAGTTAACATATAGTACGACCTTTCATCCCCAAACGGATTGCCAGACTGAGAGGACTAACAGAATGATGGAGTACATGCTCCGAATGTGCGCCTTGGATTTTGTTAAGAGGTGGAAAGATAATCTCTATAAGGCAGAGTTTGCCTACAATAATAGCTACCAAGCGAGCATAAGTATGGCAACGTTTGAAGCTTTGTATGGTCAGAAATGTCGTACATCATTAGCTTGGGCGGAAATAGGTTAATCTAAACTATATAAGCGTAAGGAAGTCGAAGAAGCTAATTCGACAATACACTCTTTTCGGGAGAGGCTACTGATAGTCCAAGATAGACAAGCAAAGTATTATAATACCAAGCCCCGAAACGTTGAGTTTGCGGTTTGCGTTTGGGTCTATTTGAAAATAGAGCCCTTCAAAGGCATGTCCAGGATTCAGCGCTTGAAAAAGTTAAGTCCGAGATATCTTGTTCTGTTTGAATTAATGGAGCTAATTGGAGAAGCTGCCTATCAGCTAGCTCTTTCGGCAGAATTGAGGGGATTATATGATGTGTTCCACATATTAGTGCTTTGAAAAGCCGTAAAAGATCCAGCTCAAGTGATTGCTAATGATCGCGTACCGCTCGAATTTGGGCTAACAACCAAGGTTAGGACCATTCAGATCGAGGATAAAGCCAAGAAGTAGTTACGAAACAAGACAATCGGGATGGTCAAGGTCCGATGGGACAACTGCGGCCGTGAGGAGCCAACATGGAAGCGAGAGCAAACCATGCATGCTGAATTTCCAGAGCTGTTTATCTAAACTTATATAATAGTTTTGTTTTTTTTGTACAGAACATAAAATGTTGTAAACATTTTGATTACTATTTTCTTAGTCCTGTATACAAATTTCGGAACGAAATTTCTTATAAAGAAGGGAGGATTGTAACACCCCAAATCTCGAGTGTTTGAGTGGACTGTGTGGGCTGAGCAACACGGCCTGGGACACGGGTGTGTCCAAGGCCGTGTCTTACTGTGTGTACTCGAGTGAGGCATAGGACGGTCTCGAGTGGGTCTCGAGTGGGACACGAGTGAGGCACATGGCCTGGGACACGGGCGTGTCGAAGGCCGTGTCCTGCTCTGTGTACTCGAGTGTGGTGCTGTGCGGTGTCGAGTGTGGCACACGGCCTGTGATACGAGCGTGTCCAGGGCCGTGTATTGCTGAGGTCGACAAAATGCACTCGACAAAATGCACTCGACGCTCCTCGAGAGGCATGTCGAGCTGGGCACACGGTCTGTGACACAGGCACGTCAAGGGTCGTGTCTTTCTCGGGTTTTGGCTAGGGATGTGAGGCATGTTGAACACGGGCTAGACATAGGCGTGTCAGAAGCCATGTCTGGCACACGGCCTATCACATGGGCGTGTCACAAGGTCGTGTCCTGTTTTGGCTAAGTTTGTTTCTTTGCCGCTTAAGGCACACGGCCTGTGACAATGGAGTGTCACAATACGTGTTCGGCCCAGGAAATTGAGTTTCAGGGCGATTTGTGGCTGTTCATTTCCTTAATTAGGATCCGACGGTCCAGAGTTATCCCTGCTGTTATAAGTCTGAGAGTTGAAGGATAAACTCTCATTTTTATCAAGCCTTTCTCTTTCTAAAGTGTTAGAGTGTGGGGAGAGAAATGAAGGAGGAGTAGGAGGAATCCAGCTATCAGTGGAGCGTCAAAGTCCCGAATCGCGAGCCAAGTCCAGATTTGGGGAAGCGAGGCCGTTGCGGTGCTTTTCATCCGGATAGTTTTCCATAGCTCTAAAGAGATCGTCGAGGGTAACTGTTTGGTATTGTATCCACAATTACCTGGATTTGAGGAAGCCTCCTGTCAAGCTAAGATGAAGTCACATTGTATTTGATCACTTGTCTTCAAGTTGTGCTTGCAGTTATTCCACGCTAAGTACACACCAATGTCAGGGTGCAGTGGGTCAATATACACGGGTCTGCGCAACTTAATCCCTCGTTGAGCAGATCAGTGTGTTGGCCTACGTGTACTCTCTCTATTGGAGTGTACTTATTTTCAAGTACAGGGCTGAGACAGATCAAGGAGAGACAAGGAGCAAGGATGGGTCAAAGCAACTCACGGGAAGAAAGACGAGATAACGTCTAAGTTTGATTTGAAGAGAATCACTAGTGATTCTCGCCGAATCGTCGAGAATCACTCGTCGATTCCCGCCGACCGCAGCCGGCCGTCTCAACGCCGCCCTGAAATCTGCTAAGGCAGAATCGGCGAGAATCACTAAGTGATTCTCGCCAAATTGTCAAGAATGATCTTGCATTCTCGCCGATTCGGCGAGAATCAATTTTTATTCCCGCCGATTCTCTCCGGCTTGATATTTCTATGTAGCTAGAATTCAGCTAAGCGAAATTCGGCGAGAATCGTAGGTGATTCTCGTCGATTCGTCCAGAATTACCTACGATTATCGCCGAATTTGACTTAGGCAAATTTCTGCTATTCTCTAGACCGGTCCAAGTTAACATGCGCGGTTAGGAGCCAGTCTTAGGGCTTCTTTTTGGTGGGGCCCACAACGGTCATTTTAGATGACCTAATGTATAAATACAACGGTATGTTGAATAGTAAATAGAACGAACAGAGTAGAAGAAAAGCCGAGCCGCCGACGTGACCTAGACCGCGAGGCTTGTTCCGCCGCCGTCGCCGCTGATCGGGGTTAATTCCTGATCTCCCGGCGACAGAAGCCCAGTCACGCAACGCGTCTCACGAGTCCTTCTTGAGAACCTTTGTCTCTTGATTTGTAGATCGGGAATACCTTCCCTATCCGAATCGATTGAGACGATTGATCCAAGAAAGACCGTTGGTAGACCTTGCCGGCTTAGCTACGAAGTTTGGATCTACATAGCGTCGCCGCCTCATTCTTTGCCGCCGATCTAGAGAAGATCCTTTCCAAGTGAGATCTAAGGTCGTGGACTCTTCATCGTATTCAAGAACACGTCATTGAACGAAGAGGGACACCTTATTCTCCATAAGTAGTTTGTATTTCTTATACACTCCATTTTCAATTTTGTTGTAAAGGAACGTTGGTTCCTATTTGTAAGGGTTGGGTGCAACCCGTGGTGTAGGAGTGGTGACTCCTTCGTTTGTATGGGTTCCTTCCGTTAGTGTGAGGATTGGATTTCAATCCTGTTGGTGAAGTGACCGAGTCGTCCCTGGTTGGGAGATAGGTCAAAGGGGGAGAGTGGACGTACCCAAATCGGGGAACCACTATAATTTGCCTGTGTCTTTCTGTGCTGTGTTGTTTGGTTTATTTGTGCAGGTACAATTTTAATTCCGCAAAAACGCTGCAAAACACCTATTCCCCCCCCCCCCCCATAGGTGAAGGTAGTTGGCACTAGGTTGACTTTCAAGTGGTATCAGAGGGAGGTTACTCATCAAAAAGGTTCACACCTTGATTAGAATCCTGCCACCAGTGTCAACAAGAATGGAGCTGGATTATGATATCTCTCTGTTAAGACTCCCTACGTGCACAAAGGAGTGTTATCCCATCTGGAAGATGAGAGTGTCTTTTCACTTGGAGGCTATCGATCCTCGGGCATCACTCATCTTGGAAGAGGGTTCATTCATTCCCATGAAGACCTCCAGCTCTGGAAAGGGTATCAAAATCCCCAAGTGCATTACTGAGATGTCTGAGACATAACTCTCATTGTACAATCTGGATAAGGTGATTCGTCAGGTCATCATTGATGTCTGGTCTAGACCTTCTTGATCTAGACTAGAAAAATGTAGGACGGCCAAGGTAATGTGGCAAACCATCTCAGACCTCATGGAGGGATTAGAGAAAGCAGGGACCAGTTGTCAACAAGATGATGAAGCCTATGTGGGGGTCCTCGTCTCTGAAGAAGAAGGTAATGAACAATCTGTCAGTATCAGGGCTCCGGTGTCCTTGTCGGAGACTGAAGAAGAAATTGAGGAAAGCAGTTTTGATGAAGCTGACTCAATGGTCTCTCCCGATCTTAACAGTAACTCTGAAGAGCTGAATCAGGAGCATGTAACTTCCTCTTCTTGCCCCTCTTCCCTTGATGTTCCTGAAGATAGGAATAGTTCTGATGGCTGTGTATCTAATGATGCACCGGATATGTTGAATTTCAATCAAAAGATTGAAAATCCTTATTCCCTGCTGAGTGCCCTTCAGAAAAGCAACCTACTTGTTGAGGAGCAAGCTCAGGAGATTGCTCGACTGAAGACCTTGATGGATCTCCAATTGGAATCCATCAAGGTAAAGGACTCAAAAATCTCAGATCTAGAGAGTCGTCTATATAATGAGAAGAGAATAGTGTCTAACTTTTCCAAGGTAGATGCTATCAAGAGAAAAAGTGAAAATGGGTGGATCTCCCGAATTATTAATTCATGGAGAAATGGGGAGACTGTGTTCAGACCTCCCACCCCAAGTAGGAAGGGCACTCATCATGCCTTCAGGTATGACCACAAGAACAACCGTGGTCACTGCAAGGATGACCAGCCCTCATGTGGAAACACCCACAGTGCAAGGGCTGTCATGGCCACCCATGAAAGAATATCTAAGGCTCATCCTGAACCATTTGTATTCTCGGCCACTGCCCCAACTCGTCATGAATCTGCCTCTACCAGCTCTCACGACAGCACTGTCCACCCTCGGAAACAGGAAAGGTGGGTCTGGAAAAATGTGGTAAGCTCCTGTGGGGCCTTTGGGAGCGTGCTGACTGAAAAGAAGGCACCACCTCCCAGGCCTCATAACTCACACCACATGCATTCTTTCCTCCCTCCCATGTGTCAAGGTGGAAAAGGCAAAGTTGTGAGTAGAAACGGCTCTATCCTATTTAGACATGAGATCATGACTACCTCAGTCAGTAGGTCAGGACTGAAAAGGCGATACAACATTCACGAGTGTTGGTGTTGTGGCAAGGTGGGTCACTTTGCCATAGATTTTTGGCACAACCCCTCTGTGTCAAGGGCAGGGGCATATCCACCTCCTCTTGGCATAGTTAGACTTCCTGACAGGATTCCTGTGGGAAGGCATTCGAGTTTTTATGCTGACAAGAACCTAGGACCCAATTGATATTGGGCTCCTAAGGTAAGGTAATTCTCTTTTGCAGGGTAGTCTTGGTTCCCGTAAACTTGATGGGAACCTGACAGGAGATGTTCTAAGAATGACTTGGAACAAGTATCTGGAATAGGAGCAGTGCCATCGACACAGGCATACTCAAATTGACCACCTGGTGTGCCTTAAACAGAAGATCTAAATGATAAATCTTATGATCCTAGGTACTTGCATTCAGTCTCAATATTTGAGTCATATTATATCGATATTTACATATATATATATATATATATATGTATATTTACATATCCACACAAATTTGTGAATTCCTTCTCTCGAAAGTAAATGGTTATGTGTATATATACACATATATGCTTGTACACCTAAGGAAAGATTTAAATTGTAAAATGACCTTTAGATACAATAATAAAGAATTCTTGGAAGATACACACTTATACATTTGAAAATGAACCTCAACAGGCATAAGTCAGCCCACTGAAAATTAAGAAGGTACATCAATGGGAGTTACAAAAGATTACAACTGATATCAGAATATTGTGTTCATCTCGATCGAGCAATAACTTAATAAATTTGCCTGCCTCGGTTATTGTCTAGGGTGAACCTGAATTAATTTGCATCCTTACAAAATTATTGTACTAGGGTATAACATAGTCCTTATGCCTCATAACGCTATGTGAAAAATTCGGTCTAAACTCTCGGTACAAAACAGTTAGGAAAATCTTTCGGAATCACGTCGAACCCGCCTGGTTCGCTACTGTATATTTAGATCGAGTAAATCCCGCCGATTTCTCCCTATGCCTTAATCCCTTCGATTCGCCTTCCTATTACACTAACATTCCGCCGATTAGCTGGTTCGTGTTCTTCCCGTCGATTCGCCTGGTTTGTGGATTCCCTCCGATCGCCCGAACCCAACGGAATCGCACTATCCGGACACCATCCCATCGATCGCAGCTGCGACCGCCAAGGATCTCCTTTGTGCCTCCGACAACTAAGAACAAAGGACGGAGGGCTTCCACTCGACATTAGGGTAACTGTCTATTCCCGTTCTTCCTCCTTTTTAGTGGCTTGTCTAATGTGTAGCCTCCTACTAGGATCGCTGATAAGATATCGACTTGGGTATTTTCTCCCTAGGTCTATAATGGCTCCAAGAACCACCGCCGGCCTGGTCACTGGATGTGAACTAGTTCGAACCGGTTTTTCACATGCCTCAGATGAGTTCATGAACATCATCCTCATGCTTGAAGAGGCTGGACTCACCTTTATACTGGAGCACCCCTGCAAGATATTGGATAAGGAGGTGATGGAGTTCTTTGCAACCACCATACTTTGGGATGAAGACACTGTCATCAAGTGTAAGATTGTCGGTGCTCGGATCAAGATGTCTGCAAGGAAACTGACTCGATATTTGTAGCTTTCCAGCTCTGATCACGAGGATTATCTAGAAGAACAAGATAGAGCCAGGACTCTTCTGTTCTTCGACCTACCTAGAGGAATCAAATCCATCAAAAGGAAGGAGATGAACGAGGAAGGCAAGCTTCTGTCTGACATCGTTGGGAAAGTCCTGATATGTAAACCAGGCTCCCACGATCATATCTCAGGGGAGAAGTTTAAGATCTTAATGGTCATCGTCTGTAGAAACCGATTCAACTGGGGGCCATGCTGTTTGAGAAAATAAAGGACACTCTGAGAACCCCCAGCTTTGGACGGATCATTAGTCTTTATCTTAACCAACTGGATGGCGATAAGTTTGATATGAGCAAAGGAGTTCCCATCCACTATCTGAAGAAGATGGACTCCAGTGTATTTGATAGATGGGAGAGACGGATAGAGCAAGCTGCCGTGTGAGAAGAACGAGATGAATATCCGGCTGTGTCACATAGGGCTGAGGACAATAGAACCCCAGCAGATTCTGTGGCTGTCCCCGGTGAGGTTCCTGATGTACTGACTGCAGGAACTGAGGGGGAGTCTCTATCCACTCCTGCTGATGTCAGATCTTACATCTCTCAGATAGCTCGGGATACAGTTGAGAACCTGCAAGAAGAAAGTGAGGATGAGGTGGAAGATGAGGCGGCCCTGAATGATAATGATCTGGGAGATGGAGGTGATGTCGAGGAGAATGTCGAGGGAAATTTAGACAATGCCTCAGTTGAGATTGAGAACATGGATGATGAGGAGGAGGAAGAAGGAATCGAGAGGATGGAAGTGTTGGATCCTCGGGATGATGCTGAAGAACAAGCTCCTGAGGAGTCTGGTGAACGAATGGAGGGGGAGTCCTCCCAGCAACTATCGGTAAGCATTCCTGAAAAACCTACCGAGGCTGCCCAAATTCCCCCTGTGTAAATAGTACTTGTGTCCAACTCACCAAGTGCATCTGCTGAAGAGCCAGATCAAGGCTTGCCTGAAGATCATCCACTGCAAGCCAATCTGGCAAATCATACTGTCAATATAGTTCAAGGAATTCTGGATGAGCTAAAGGGCTCGTTTGAGAAAACACAAGACAAAGTGCTAAAAAGGGTTAAAGAATCTGAGGATCTAATGTTAAAGAATATTGTGGAAGTCAACCACAAGTTGGACGTTATGGAAAAGATATTTGAGGCAAAGTATACTGAAGCAGGCACAGCTGCCTCTCTGCTGATGCAAGGTCTTAAGAAGAACACAGATGATCTGGCTGTCATTAATCAGAACGCACATGTTGTGGCAGATAACATTCAAAAATTTGATGCCACCATGGTGACCCTAAACGCCAATCAAAAGACAGTGCTCACTGAATTTACAAAAACTGTGAAACACATCGATGAGTCCCTGCACGCTTACGCAAACTCAATGGCAGTGGAAGCCAAAAAGGGTGAGGAAGAGTACAAAGCTAAGATGGCTGGGCTTTAACAGATAATTATCGAAAATTTCGATCAGTCTAATAGGTATGCTCTTAAACTCTAACAAAATCATAATTGACACCTTC
The DNA here is from genome assembly GCA_039513925.1 of Platanthera zijinensis. NCBI lineage: Eukaryota > Viridiplantae > Streptophyta > Magnoliopsida > Asparagales > Orchidaceae > Platanthera > Platanthera zijinensis. The sequence goes on along the minus strand of CM077093.1, from coordinate 145,423,825 downwards.
AATCAATCAAATAGATAATAATTGACAAATTCGATCAATTGAATAGGTATGTGTTTGAAACGGCCCATTGGTTAGTACAACAAGCCACGGGCATACACGTTCCCATTGCTCCTCTGGAGCAAGAGGAGTACACAGCTGCTACTGCTGAAGAAGAGGCAAGTATTGAAGAAGTTATACTGAGTGAGGCTGAAGCCAAGAAGGCTGCTAGGGCTGCTTCAAGAGAAGAACGTAGTGGCTGGTTTGATCAAGAAGCTCTAGCAAAAGCTAAAGGCAAAAGAAAAAATCAAGAAGGAACCTCAAAGGAAACGCCAACTGAAAAGAGAATCAGACTGAAGGAGGATGAGGTGCGAAATGAAAGGTGGAGCCCAGTATCAAGAAGCATCATTTTGGACACATTTGTGTTGCAACAGAGGGGGGAGATAAAAAGGAACGAAGTCTACAGTCAGTACGAGTGAGAGCTGCACAAGACCTTTAAAGCCAAAAGAAACATCTTCTTCAGGTCCAAGACTGTGGCAAATAAAGCTCCCCCTCCCAGATACTACCCTAAGCTAAAGGAATACTTTGAACGTCAAAGCAGCAAGCACTTGGCGCAGCAGCTAAAAGACGAAATAGCTAAGGATAAAGAGATCTAGGAATTTAGCTAATATACTCCTTATGTTTTTGTTATTATCATCATGTATACATATGAACAATTATCGTGGATATATATATATATATATATATATTATATATATATATATATATATATATATATATATATATATGTAAGTTGATGATTGTCTCTCATATTGCTCTGTTTGCTTTTATTGTTCCTCTCTTATTTTAATGCATTTATTATCTGGATTGGTGAAATTCATCTTAGCTAGTAGGATTTTGGCTTCTTTAAATAGGGGGAGATTGTTGGGTATTGTATCCAAAATTACCTGGATTTGAGGAAGCCTCCTGTCAAGCTAAGATGAATTCACATTGTATTTGATCACTTGTCTTCAAGTTGTGCTTGCAGTTATTCCAAGCTAAGTACACACCAATGTCACGGTGCAGTGGGTCAAAATACACGGGTCTGCGCAACGTAATCCCTCGTTGAGCAGATCAGTGTGTTGGCTTACGTGTACTCTCTCTATTGGAGTGTACTTATTTTCAAGTACAGGGCCGAGACAGATCAAGAGGAGACAAGGAGCAAGGATGGGTCAAAGCAACTCACGGGAAGAAAGACGAGAAATCGTCTAAGTTAGATTCGACGAGAATCACTAAGTGATTCTTGCCGATTCGAAGTGATTCTCGCCAAATCGTCGAGAATCACTCGTCGATTCCCGCGGACCGCAGCCGGCCGTCTCAACGCCGCCCTGAATTCTGCTAAGGCAGAATCGGCGAGAATCACTAAGTGATTCTCGCCGAATCGTCGAGAATGATCTTGCATTCTCGCCGATTCGGCGAGAATCAATTGTGATTCCCGCCGATTCTCTCCGGCTTGCTATTTCTATGTAGCTAGAATTAAGCTAAGTGGAATTCGGCGAGAATCGTAGGTGATTCTCACCGATTCGTCGAGAATCACCTACGATTCTCGCCGAATTTGACTTAGGAAAATTTCTGCTATTCTCTGGACCGGTCCAAGTTAACATGCGAGGTTTGGAGCCGGTCTTAGGGCTTCTTTTTGGTGGGGCCAAAAACGGTCATTTTAGATGACCTAATTTATAAATACATCGGTATGTTGAACAGTAAAAAGAACGAACAGAGAAGAAGAAAAGTTGAGCCGCCGACGTGACCTAGACTGCGAGGCTTATTCCGTCTCCATCGCCGCTCGTGTTAGTTGGTCGCCGCCGCTGATCGGGGTTACTTCCTGATCTCCCGGCGACATAAGCTTTGTCACCCAATGCGTCTCACAAGTCCTTCTTGAGAACCTTTGTCTCTTGATTTGTAGATCGGGAATACCTTCCCTATCCGAATTGATTGAGACGATTGATCCAAGAAAGACCGTTGGTAGACCTTACTGGCTTAGCTACGAAGTTTGGATCTACATAGCGTCGCCGCCTCATTCTTTGCCGCCGATCTAGAGAAGATCCTTTCCAAGTGAGATCTAAGGTCGTGGAATCTTCGTCGTCTTCAAGAACACGTCATTGAACGAAGAGGGACACCTTATTCTCCATAAGTAGTTTGTATTTCTTATACACTCCATTTTCAATTTTGTTATAAAGGAACGTTGGTTCCTAGTTGTAAGGGTTGGGTGCAACCCGTGGTGTAGGAGTGGTGACTCCTTCGTTTGGAAGGGTTCCTTTCGTTAGTGTGAGGATTGGATTTCAATCCTTTTGGTGAAGTGACCGAGTCGTCCCTGGTTGGGAGATAGGTCGAAGGGGGAGAGTGGACGTACCCAAATCGGGGAACCAGTATAATTTGCCTGTGTCTTTCTGTGCTATGTTGTTTGGTTTATTTGTGCAGGTCCAATTTTAATTCCCCAAAAACGCTGCAAAACACCTATTCCCCCCCCCCCATAGGTGAAGGTAGTTGGCACTAGGTGGACTTTCAAGTGGTATCAGAGGGAGGTTACTCATCAAAAAGGTTCACACCTTGAGTAGAATCCTGCAACTAGTGTCAACAAGAATGGAGCTGGATTATGATATCTCTCCGTTAGGACTCCCCACGTGCACAAAGGAGTATTATCCCATCTGGAAGATGAGAGTGTCTTTTCACTTAGAGGCTATCGATCCTCGGGCATCACTCATCTTGGAAGAGGGTCCATTCATTCCCATGAAGACCTCCAGCTCTGGAAAGGATATCCAAATCCCAAAGTGCATTACTAAGATGTCTGAGACTGAACTCTCATTATACAATCTGGATAAGGTGATTCGTCAGATCATCATTGATGTCTGGTCTGGACCTTCTCGATCTAGACTGGAAAAATTTAGGACGGCCAAGACAATGTGGCAAACCATCTCAGACCTCATGGAGGGATCAGAGAAAGCAGGGACCAGTTGTCAATAAGAGGATAAAGCCTATGTGGGGGTCCTCGTCTCAAAAGACCTAGTCTTGCATATAGATTCGGAAATGTGTAATACGGAATTGGCATGCTGTGTGAAGCCCATCTGGACAGGTTGGTCTGGATTGGTAATGTTTCATTTTGCCCACCGGAGAAGACTCTGCGTATAAATGTGTATGTTGTGGAGTCGATGGGTTGTGCATGTGAAGGGTAGTAACAGGAAGTACTGGAGTGGAATTTCGAGAAAATACCCTTGTGATTCTTGTGTTATGTGCTATGTTTGGGTTGAGTTTCGGTGCAGAAAGATAGCTTCTGCTAAACCCGCTAAGCGACGTGAGGAATACTGGCATTAGCTCCCCTTTTGGATTGTGAAGCAAGTCCTTGGTGGACAGTGTGGCTATTGTGAGCTGCGAGCTCTTAAAAGGCCTAGTGCCGAACAGGAATGGTGAAGCCGACCCGCGTCTACCGTTGGGCCATGAGTACTACGGTATTCGGTGATGGTATGGCGACTTGAGCAACGTTTAAGGAAGGAGCTTGACCTGCATTATGTCGGCTTGACAAGAGAGCGCCAAGTCATTGGGCTTTCGTTGGTGTAATAATGAGAGTCGTAGGCATGTGTGCCATTAAGACTAAATGCTAGATACCCTTGGGTTTCGGATCTTGAACTCTTGTCGGACCCTGGTATTTCTGGTACACCAAGAATATGCCCTGAGTGTATGGAGCATCGTGACGCGTGGCCAACGTTTGTGATATATTATTTCTGCGTGAGTGCACATTGTGTGATATATCTTCTTGTGAAATGTTATGCCTGCAAAAAAGGAATACCACTTCCCCAGGAAAGGGGTAGGGTCATTATAAATTAGTCTGCTGAATGTTGACCATTTCCTTGTTTGCCACCATTCTGGTAGGCTATCCTTATGCAGGTGCTGGAGAGACGAGAAGGAAATAGCGGGCTGAAGGTCTTGCTGCTGCTGCTGCCGCTGCTGGCCCTCGAAGGCTGAGCAAAGAACTTTGTTATTTTCATGTGTGGTCGTCCTGCGCACCGATGTTTGTAATCAACGCTTGTAAAGCTTAACTCTAAGGCCTTAAGGCAAAATTTTTGTGTATTTGTTGTACATTCCTTCAGGGTCATATATAAATGTGGTTGTTTATATATAGTGGACATTCGTGGTTGTTGAGTTCAAGTTTAATCTTAAGATTCCGCTAGCATGCTTTGAGTTAGGATGCGAATATGTTTTGATATTAACTTATATTCTCGCCGCCTGTTTGTGACATATGGTGTGGGCCCCAACCAGACCTTCTATTATATGTTATGTAACAGATGAGTTCGATACACACAGTCTCTGACTGACAAAGGTTGAGTCAATGCTTTTTATCTCATGGCGTTAAGTGAGTTTTCTTCACTCAATGCTTGTGGACTTAGTCAAATATCTACACAGATTTTCTATGGTATTGACTGTCCTAGTTATACTCAATGATTTATGTTTTATGGCGTTGACTGAGTATACTTCACTCAACGCCTGTGGACTTAGCTACATTCCAGCCTATTTCTTCTTAGGCTTTGACTGTCTTAGCCTGTCTCACATCTTTTTGCTGTATGTGTTGAGTGAGTAGACTTCACTCAATGTCTGTGAACGTAGCCACATTTTCAGCTTGCCAATTATTAGGCTGACACTATACTCAATGTTTTTACTCACCTGGCATTGAGTGAATAGTATTCACTCAACACTTGTGAACTTAAGCGATTTCCAGCATATCCATCATCTTCCCTTCTATCTGGCGTTGAGTGAGTAAACTTCACTCAACGCCTGTGGACTTAGACAGATTTCTGTCCCTCCACAACTTTACTTTGTAACCAACTGTCACAATCTCTTAGACCACCTATCTAACCTTGTACCAAGGGTCATCCTGCACATATTGAACTTTTAACTATATCAAATACAATTATGCACTTAGTATTGCTTGGGATGCCTTCTTCAAATCTAGGGAACATTGAGGGCAATATTCCCAACATATAATCTTGGGAAAAATCATGCTAGTGAATTTATAACTCAACAAGACTCACAAGTAGTACTTTAGGATCACGAGTAGCTATTCCCATGACATACACTTTTCACTATACTAGAGTTCTCCCCTCGAGATTTTTGGTAATGATGACTCGTTACGTTAGTAGTGATGGGTTAGTGTTGATGAAAGGATATGCTTATCTCACAGTATGCTATGGTAAGGACTTTCTTGGATGTCCTTGGGTAGTAGTTAGCACCGATTTACATTTTATGAAATTTGGAATACAATAATGACTTGGTTGGAAGTCCATGGGTGTTGGTCAGCTGTGGTTAAAACTTGGGGAAAACGTACAGTATAAGGACTTTGTTGGATGTCCTTGGGTGCTTGTTAGCATAAGATTATTCATAGGAATCACATGGGTGTTTGATATAAATTTGTGCACATTGATCCTTGGTGATAGGATTACTTATGGAGAGTATACATGCTTACAAGTCATTACAGCGGCTAAAGGTTGTAGATTAACTCTAGGTTGGAGGGACTTGTCGTATTTAGGTTGTTTTCTTCGATTACATGCCCTTGTTCCTTGAAGAATCTTTGTTTTAACGAGCAAGTGTACGCGGGTTTCTCTGCTATTTGGTTTTTAGCATCGAGGCGTATGTAAGGCCTAGGTTTGGTAGTGTGCATACTGGATAAATAGTGGAGAAACCAGCTCCACAATCACTTTTTGGCCATGAGAAGGGATGCCTGAGAGGTTACCTACCGTAAAAAATGGAAAATAAAAGTCTTTGTCGACTTGACAAATCATAGTGCATGAGTAAATTATTGGAGAGTCATCAAACATTCATATATTGCACTACACTGCATAAAGATTCTCATCATTTAAATTTGTATGAGAACTTTTATATGATTGGTCATTATTATTGTACCAGATCCTTTACATAAAAATATATATGAGAATTTTTTCAAGTTAAGTTACTTTAAACCTTTTTTTCTCTGTTGTTATACATGTTGTTATGAATGTGCTCTTAATTATATGGATTTACTCTATAATACTTATACCTACTTCATTTATATATTGTTGATATATTAATTCTAGATTAAGAACACTGACATGATACTTATTTTGTTTTATATTTTACAATTTATATTGTACTCTCTTTTCCTTCCTTCTACCCAGTACCTAAGAGTCGTCTGGGGAGAGGATGTGAAGCTACTTAGTTTTTCGTTTAGTAGTTGTCATATCACACATTTTAGGAGCACACATAGTAGGAGAAATGATAGCACACCATGCCGTAGGATAGCAATGCAAGGGAGATTGGGCCTGATACCGCGATGCCACCTTTACCGTCGCTTCTTTTAGTTGATGATGTGAGATTTTGAGTGATTTTGAGTGATTTTGATGTGGTCTCTACTTTTATTTGTCCTCTGATAGTTATTCGGGAGCTCTTGGCACTTTTTATATTATTATATACTTATAGACTTATATATATTGATGTGGATCATGGACTTTGGTGTTAATTTATTGATGGGTTGACATATGATATACTAAGATAGCTGGCAAGATATGCATCTTGTGGTGGAGGTTTGACCAAGTGCTAGCGCTACCGCAAGATGATTGTCTTGTGTATAAGACATTCAACATAAGTTACCTTAGAAAAAGAGATGTCTCTAATTCTGATCATATCATAACCTTTGGTTTAACTACAGTTGGATTCACCAAAAATTACCTTATCATAACTTTGTACTTTGATAGTTATTTGGGAGCTCTTGTCGCTTCCTATATAATTATCCTTTATGTTTCTCTTCTTACCACTCTACTTGGATATTAATTCTTTTTTCCATAGTTTCTCTATTGAGATCTGCCCCAACTGGCACATACCTTCACGAATAGACCCGGTGTCAAAATTAATTAGGGTTGTGGAAGTAGCAGCCTGCTCGATAACTTGTTCTCCTTCCTTTGCAATTTTGGGCTTCTCAGTGCTATGGCTGATCTAAGATTCATGGTTGAATTCTTCCAGCCCTAGAAGCAAAAGAAGTAGCTATCATAGTATTAATAACAACAAGTGCAATGGTAGGATCTGTCATATCCGTTGGAAGGGAAGCGAACTTATTGTGCTAATGATCAACCACTGTTGTAACTTTAATCACTACATAGGATTCCCTAGCAAGACATATAGGGGTTTCATGCTTCTTCGCTACTATCTTATTCCTCTTAATACACAATTTGATTACGTCCTCACACATTGATATTGTTGACATCATCTTTCCAAGACCTGTCATTGTGGCCTTAAAAATGCTAAACTCAAGTGGTGAGTATCCTCCTGTGGCTAAAGAAATTTTTCAAAAACTACACAACTCCTGCGGATATTTATGGACTTCTCAGCATTAAAGACAGGTGCGGTCTCGTGGTTAAAGCCAACATTTCCAGAAATATTTAAATGTGTAGGGAATATGTTTACCCAAGTGCTCGTGACTAGTTTTAAGCAAACCCTCAAGTCGTGCGTCTAAGATTTACCTGATCGCACCATGTATCACAAATTAATTACTACCTAACAGAAGGCATTCCAAACCGGAGGGTTTAACCTCCTGGTCATACTGTCTTCCAATTGTCCTTCTTTCTACTATTTTGAAAACCATCACCACTGTCTGGTTCTATTGTACCCCGAAAAGGTAGTTATTTTAGCCTTGCACATTTGGGTAGGCCCTGAGCCTATAAATAGGGCTGAGCATCACTCCTAAAGCACGTTGACTCGAATCAAGGAGCTTGCTTGTTAAGAGTTACGGTCTCTATTCTTGTACTTTGAAATCTCCTGCTCGTGTAACTTCTCTTTTCAACCTTTGTAACCACTTTCATTCAATAGAAAGCTCGCCGCAAGAGAGTCTTTCCCCATGGCGGGCAAAGTCAAGTGTTATCGGTTGGCAACTCTCTTACTCTTCTTTTGATCGTAAGTATTTCAGTTCCGATCTTCCTTTCCTCTACCATCAGACCCTTATCGCGATAGTGCGCAGAGAGTTTGTGTAAATTTTGTTACCAACAAACGTTAAATCAAAAATTAACTTTTGGTGTCACAAGTATCTACAAAATCACTTAACGAACAAGAAAGATAATGAAGACAGGAAAAAAGAGAGTAGGAAAAATGAAGAGTTTGAAAGAGTAATAAATACAATAGAAGTTTTGAATTTGTAGATGATACGTCAAACATTAGGGCAAAGGGCGACATATATAAGCAAATAATCTATGGAGCACACAGTTGCATTCGACATTATGTTGACTTTTAGTAGGCGTATCAACGAGTATACCTTATCAGATATTCTCTTGACGCATGCGTCGAGTAATATCAATGTTGAGTTGATTAAATTTATACTATTCATAATTTGCCTGCTCTTCATGTTGCCTTGAATATAAATCAATGTTGTGTCAATTTGTATTTGACATCATGTAGAATATAGATTTAAAATTATTTTTGATGTGATTTTTCCAGCAATCATTTTTATTATAAAATATATTTTTCTCATATTATAATTTTTTTTATTGTGCACCATCAAGCATTTGCAATGCATTGATGATGTTCTTGTGCTTAACTTAATCATGGGGCTTTGTAATGATATTAGCCCTTTGATCTTCAGTAGACACATATTGAGGAAGTGGTGCCTAATTTTTATATATTTGTTTTACTATGTATCACTTTGTTTTAGGTAATTAAAATTACACTTGAGTTGCCAAATAATATTGTGGAATAATTTATAGAAAAATTAAATTCAATTAGTTGATTATGCATCCACAATATTTGTGAGAAACAACTCCTAGCTGATATAAACTCAACTTTAGCAATGGAAGTAGAAACAAAAGTTTGTTTCTTACTAAACCAAGAAATCAGTCTAGCACCAAAGAGTTTATTGGAACATGAATTCCGCATCTCTTAGTTTGAGAATAACAAATCTCAGTTTCTATTTGGTCATGCTTGTCATGTTTTTATAGTGTGTAGAAACCACATGTTCAATTATCCTTGGAATACAAGTCAGAATAAAGAAGATGGTGCTCTATCGATTGCTACCGCTGGGAGGTAATGATACCGCTGGATTTTGCACTGGCAATCCAAAACCAGAAAAGAATGTTTAAATTTGGTGATAGCACAGAGCATTAACTCTGGTGCTCTCCCTAATATCTATGAAAAAAAATGCAACATTAACACGAAAGGAAAGATTGCAAAAAAGGAAGGTGCTGAAAAATTAAACTCCTACCGTCGAGATTTATCACTAACGTCACGCACTATCTTTTGGAAACAATTCCAATCCACTACTGATTGAGGAGAAAAAAGGATGGAGATCGTGTTAACCCCAGAATCCGCAACACAACCAGCTAGGCATCTCACCCCTCCTTTGCCGGACTCGAAAAGCTCAGTCCGCTCAGGTCGCCAATGGTCGAGCTCAGGTAAAGCTTAGATCGTCAGGTTCAACTCTGATATATAGTCGAACCTCGTTCGGCGATAGTCGACCTCATATCGGCGAGATCCAGGTCAGGTCGCCCAGGTCGCTCAGGTCACAATTAGTCTGGCAGGTTTGCGCTCAACGTAACCAGGGAGGTTTTCAGCTCGCAGGCCCATTCTGCCGGCCTCGCGCGGACTGCTTGTTCTTCCTCTTTTGATTCCCGTCACCGCTGCCCGGCACTTTTGTCTCTCGGGCAGCCGGTTATTTTAGCCCTGCCCGTTTGGGCAGGCCCCCAAGCCTATAAATAGGGGGCGGGAGTACACCCAAAGCAGGCTGACTCAACCCCAGAGATTCACTGGGTAAAGGCTGCGGACTCACATCTCAAACATTCGCGGTCTCAAATCTGCGCTACCTCCCATTTTACCTCGGTCCATTAGTAAGCGGTTGCTTGCAGTCCCTTTGTCTCTTCTTCCTTTCTTGCAGGAACTTGAGGGCGCATTTTAAGGCATCAACATCAACACGCGACCTTCAGATTGAAGCTATCGCTGAAGTTCTCGGACCAAGATGTCGGATCGTCGATCGACTCATTATCATGCCCGCTTAGGTCTCTCAAGCTCCTCAAGCGACCTGTGGGACGCGCTCGACCGATCCAGGAGAGAAGCTGAGCAGTCCCGGAGGGAGACCGATCAGCGCCTTGACGCGATCAGCCAGGCTTTGGTCGCGATCACTCAACGACTCGATCAACCTAGGGTGGCCGAGCAGGAGCCAGTCCGCATTACCCCAGTCCGCCAAGCGCGAACTACGACGCCACTGCTCGTGAACTCGCCCATCCAGCCCGCAGCCCTACCGAAGTCTCAAGCCGATGAGCTCACTTCACTTATGGATTTTTTCCGCGAGGTAGCCCGGGGAAGTCCAGCCCGCCGAATTAATTTTGCGGAAGATAATCAGGCCGTGCGACCTCCTGCGACTTCGGCTATAGCCCAAATCGGGGAGTCCCCTTTTGTGGATAAGATCCGTCAAGAGCAAGCTCCTAGCAACTTCAGGGAACCTCGCATTCCATTTTACACTGGGGACACAGATCCCGTCGCTCATCTCCAAGCTTTTGAGGATGTAGTTGCGATGAGGTGTTTGACAGATGGTTTGAAATGCAAATTCTTGGTGACTACTTTCGACGGCCAGGCCCGAGAATGGTTTCATGAACTGTATCCCGGATCCATCGCAAGTTTTGCTGAGTTGCGGCAAGAGCTCATGTTGAGGTTTGCCACTTCAAGGAAGAGGAAGAGTGGGCCGGCTACCCTTTTTAAGATCAAGCAAGCCGACAATGAGTCAGTGGCGCAATTTGTGGATCGCTTCCAGAGAGAAAAGCTGGGAGTCAGGAATGTGGACCCCGAGTTTTATAAGATTGCCCTAGTTAACGGACTCAAAGAAGGACCGTTGAAGTTTGAGGCAACCACCAAGGATCCAGCCACTTTTCAAGATCTGATAGCCTTAGCCAACACCTTCATAGAAGGGGAGAGCGCTAACCCTTCCTATATATCCAATTTAACTGCGAAGGCGGAAAAAAGAGACGTCACCAATTCCTATACAGCAAATCGATCATCCAAGCCTTCCTTACCAGAGTATCAGCCTCCAGCGCACAGGGGAATAAATTTCTGATACAAACGGCCTTATCAAAACCATCAACAATTTCATGAGCAAAAGCCACCGCTGGCCGCTACCCCTGTCCCAATTGCTCCTCGAATCTTGCCTGTCCTTCAAATTCGAGATAGCTCATCCTCAGATGATCATCAGAACCATGATCCCTTGGAAGAGCTCGCCGCCATGGGCTTGACAATAGATGAAGTTCTCCAAATCCTGCAAAAGAAAACTGAACCAAAGAAGGATTTCCAAAAAGTGGAAGGAAAGACTCGAAGCGCGGACCTTTTCTGCGCATTCCATAGAGAAAAGGGACATCCGACTGAAGATTGCAGAGCTCTCCGGCAGCTCGTGGAGAGACTGCTTGCTGCAGGAAAGATGAAGGGCCTCGGAGTAAGGGAGGCCTCATCAAAGCCATCCACCTCTAAAGGCAAAGAAGTGGCCGAAGTCTCTTGGGAAGACAAAGACACTAAGAGAACGGGATACTATGGCCACATTAATATAGGAGAGAACGTCGATGCGGACGACGTGGGTGCCCTCGGGGACCTCTTTTGCATCCACGGAGGAGCAGGGGTGGAATCAAGTAGAAAGTCTTCTTTAGCAAGGATCTCACGGCACGAGGTAGCCATGAATTCAACAGCTCCCCCGGCAGAGGTTGTTGTTTTTGGTCCAGATGATCTCCCAAAGATAGCCAACCCGTTCAACGACGCAGTCGTGATCAAGGCAATCATTGAAAACTATACGGTCCCAAGAATTTTGGTCGACACAGGAAGTTCAGTCAACCTTATATTCAAAAATGCTTATGAGGCCCTAAGGTCCGAAAAGACTTTACTCTCCACCGAGGGACCACTGTATGGCTTCGCGGGCGAGAAGAAAGAGGTTGAAGGAAGCGTCAAACTCTCAGTAACGCTCGGGGGAGTGTCAAAACTTATCACATTCGTGATAGTTGATGCGACAAGCAGTTATTGTGCCATCTTTGGAAGACCTCTTCTTAACGAATACCGAGCAATAGTTTCCACCTATCACTTGGCGATCAAATTTTTGGCAGGAGGAAAGCAGTACCGAGTTAGAAGCAACCCGAGGGAAGCGCGGGAATGCTACGTCAAAGCAGTCAACACAATTGAGCAAGCGCCTCCCCAAGCGGCTCTAGTCATTGCCTCAGAAGAGAAAGATCCCCAAGAGAAGGCTCCCCAAGAGGAGGTTGAGAATCAGAAGGAAGCCCCGGAAGGAGTTCATCTAGAGCCTGCTCAAGCAACCCAAGGAGTCCCAATTGGAGCAGGCGGAGGAAGAAAGCTTACAATCAACTCGGAACTCCCCGAAGAGGAAAAAAGAAGGCTGATCGCGTGCTTACTAAAGAACCTGGATGTCTTTGCCTGGGCGGCAGAAGACATGCCGGGAGTAGATCCTAATATAGCTTGTCATCACCTCAATATCGCCCCCATTTTCAAACCTGTTCAGCAAAAGAAGCGGGAGGTGGCAACCAAGCTAGCCGAGCCAATCAGAGAAGAGGTTGTAAAGCTTCTAAAGGCCAAGTTCATTCGTGAAATCCAATACCCGGATTGGGTATCCAACGTTGTAATGGTAAAAAAGCCAGGAGGAAAATGGAGGATGTGCGTTGATTTTACCAAGTTAAATAAAGCATGCCCGAAAGATTGTTATCCGTTGCCTCGAATAGATGCCTTAGTAGATTCTGCGGTTGGATATCCCTTTATGAGTTTTTTAGATGCGTTTTCTGGTTATCACCAGATTAGAATGCATAAACCTGACATTCCCCATACATCCTTTATCACAAATGATGGCTGTTATTGTTATCTGGTAATGCCCTTTGGGTTAAAAAATACAGGCGCTACCTATCAACGCATGATGGACTCTGTATTTAGAGAACAAAAAGGAAAAAATCTTGAAGTATACGTCGACGATCTTCTTATTAAAAGCAAAACCTTTCCTTTGCATTTACAAGACCTTACAGAAATATTTTCTACTTTGCGAAAGTATAACATGAAATTGAATCCATTAAAATGTATCTTTGGGGCAAATAAAGGAAAATTCCTCGGTCATCTCCTTACCCCAGAGGGGCTCGCCCCCAACCCAGATAAAGTTAAGGCGATTCTCAATATGCCATCACCTCGTCCCCAAAAGAAGTCCAGCAATTAGGGGGAAGACTCGCAGGTCTTGGGAGATTTATCTCCAGAGTAGGAGATAAGAGTGCCTCGTTCTTCAAGACTCTTCGCGGAGGGTCTAAATTTGAATGGACCGAAGAATGCATAGAAGCTTTTGAACAACTTAAGGAGCAACTCACCTCCACCCCTTTACTTCAGAGCCCTCGCACGGGAGAAATGCTATTCATCTATCTAGGAGTGGGCTCGGAAGCAATAAGTTCAGTCCTTGTCAGAGAAGAAGGGAGAAGGCAGTATCTGGTATATTATGCCAGCCACATATTGAAGGATGCTGAAACTCGGTACCCGATTCTTGAGAAGCTTGCATTAGCATTGGTAATGTCTGCCAGAAGGCTTCGACCATACTTCCAAGCACATTCAATTAGAGTGATTACAGATCAGCCATTAAGAAATATTCTGGAAAAACCAGAGCACTCCGGGAGACTAGCCAAATGGGCAATTGAACTTAGTGAGTTCGATATTTCATATGTACCCCGAACAGCTATCAAGGCACAAGTACTTGCAGATTTTTTAATAGACACAACTGAGTCTAATACTGATCAAGCTGATCGATCTCCGCTAGCATGGACAATCTATATAGATGGGCTTCGGGTAAAAAACTCTTCGGGGGCAGGAGTAGTTCTCATTAATCCCAACGGAGTCAAATTAAAACAGGCCATAAGGTTCTCTTTCCCAACCACCAATAATCAGGCGGAGTATGAAGCACTCCTGGCAGGCCTGCGGTTCGCAAAAGAATTGGGCATAGATTATGCGCACGTTAAAACCGACTCATTAGTAATGGCGTCCCAAGTGTTGGGGAATTTTGAGACCAAAGAACCTACCCTAAAGAAATACTTAATGCTGGTGAAGGCAGAGATTGGAAGATTCAAAAGTTTCACCATTGAGTATGTCTCAAGAGTGCACAATGCTGAAGCAGATGAGCTGGCAAAGTTTGGCCTCCCTTCCGGGGAAACAACGTCAGAATTTTTTTATCCGGCTATAGAAGAAGGAGAATTGATGCAAATAGAGCAACGGCCCTCTTGGATGGACTCATTCAAATCATATCTTTCGACAGGGGAATGGCCACAAGCTTTGAAAGATTAGAGGAGATTTAGAATGAAAGCAGCAAATTACAAGCTTATCTCCGGGATTCTCTATAGAAAGACTTTCCTCTCGCCAATGGCAAGGTGTGTGTCTGAAGAAGAAGTTCCCACGGTACTCCAAGAAATTCACTCTGGAGAGTGTGGTAGCCATTCGGGGGCTAGAACTTTAGAGAAAAGAATATTGCGACAAGGGTATTTCTGGCCCACGATGAGAAAAGATTCTGAATTATACTCAAAGAAGTGTGCCCAATGTCAAAAGTTTGCTCCTCTTCAACTCCAACCCTCGCAGCGGCTTTTGTCAATCTCCACACCATGGCCTTTCGCAGTGTGGGGAATGGATCTCCTCGGGCCATTTCCCATGGCAAGTGGACAACGACGCTTTATCTTGGTTATGATCGATTACTTTAGCAAGTGGATTGAAGCAAAGGCGCTGGCAAAGACAACAACCCAGGTCGTGAAAAATTTCTTATGGGGGAGATAATATGCAGACACGGCATCCCAATGGCAATAATTACAGATAATGGGCCGTAGTTCAACAACGAAGAGATGAAGAACTTTTGTAAGCAAGTCGGCATAGAACTGAGATTCTCATCAGTTCACCATTTCAGGAGTAATGGCCAAGTGGAAGCTGCGAATAAACAGATACATAATTTGCTGAAAAAGAAAGTGCATAATCTGAGAGGAAACTGGGCAGAGGAACTTCCTTCAGTTCTATGGACCCTCAGAACAACTCCTTCCACAGCTACTGGGGAAACTCCTTTCAAATTATCTCATGGTTCGGAAGCTCTCATCCCAGTAGAATTTGAGGTCCCAACTCCCAGGGTATTATTGGCCAGAAAAAGCTGGGAGGATTGGCTTGAAATTAACGATGAGAATATGAAACTTAGCCTGGACCAAGTTGAAGAATTGCGGGATGAAGCCATCATCAGGCAAGAGGAAGTCAAACGAAGAATGGCAAGATATTTTGACAAAAATATCAGGGTCAAACATTTCTCGGTGGGTGATCTCATCCTTAAAAAGGTGGATGCAGCCGCAAGAACTGGCTCCGTGGGCAAGCTAAACCCAAACTGGAGTGGACCATTTATCATTAAGAAAGTTCTGAGAAATGGGGCATACCAACTACGCACCTGTGACGGAGAAGATATACCCCATACTTGGAACGGCAATGATCTGAAACGTTTTTATGCTTAAGTAAAATACTTGTCATCTGTTGATCATTTTGGCAATTATATTCATGAAGAATTTCTAGCTAAATGATCTTTTCTATATGGCGCAATCTTTTTTCCTTTGTCTGAAACTCAAAACAAAAATCACCAAACCAAGAGACATCGCCAAGTCCAGCTTGGACCCCCCCAAGAATTGTTGTCATTAGCATAACACCACGATGACCACGTGTTGCGGGGAGATTTCGCACCGTGTAGTGGGAGCTTGCAGATTCTTGCGCGGTGGGCTACTGGATTTTGGATCCCGGCTAGTACCTAACTCCACCACTGCATTTTTGGAGGGGCAGGATGGTTGACAGCTCTACTAAGCTTCGTAGGGATAACGTACACTTTGATGATCTCTTTGAGGAAAGCAATGTCACCTGGCACCTGCCCATAGATCATCAGTACCTTCGAACACTCTTTGGTACTCTCAAGCGGTGCCTACAGGGAGCTCACGACCCGGTTGATCCATTGAGGAAAGCAATGCATCCCGCATGCACCTGCCCAATTGATCAAATCGGTCTAAATCTCAGGCAAGAGAGCGGTGTGTTCCCTTTTTGTTAGAATAAAATTAATATTTTCAACCTCCACCAACTTCTCAAGGAAAGCAATGCCGATCCGGCGGCACCTACCCGCTTGGTTATGAATTACAGGTCATTTCTGATATTGCTTATTGATAAAGTGCGGACTCCGTTTATTCTATCCGCTCAGTCCGCCATCCCTTTGTTGGTTCTGTAATTTATAACCCTGTGAGGAAAGCAATGCCGATCCGGTGGCACCTACCCGCTTGGTTATGAATTACAGGTCATTTCTGATATTGCTTATTGATAAAGTGCGGACTCCGTTTATTCTATCCGCTCAGTCCGCCATCCCTTTGTTGGTTCTGTAATTTATAACCCTGTGAGGAAAGCAATGCCGATCCGGCGGTACCTACCCGCTTGGTTATGAATTACAGGTCATTTCTGATGTTATTGCTGGCGCAATGCGAACTCCGGTTTTTCTAGATCGCCCAGTCCGCAGGATTCGTTCAATTTATACTAATTATTTGGGAAAGATTCGATTATAAATATCTGCGGACAATGACCCTAGTCCGCCAAGTTCGCATGTTCTCGTTATTTAAGTTAGCAGATTACGGTTTTCTTGGTTCTGTTATGCAAAGTGCGGACTGCTAACCAAACTCGTCCAAATCCGCTTTACACGTTCTCTTCGCTTAGAATATTTTCATATTACAGCGAGCTGTGGTTTTGCAATTTCGACAAGCTTTAAATATACAGCAAGGCAATGACAGATGTGCATATAAAAGTGCGACCTCTAAGATAAACAAGGGAAAAAGCGGAATATCTCAGATCAAAAATATCCTTTTTCTATTCATTCAAAAATATATTTACATGTCTTGGCGGACTCGCGCAGAGTCCGCCCCATTACATTAAAGAACCAAAAAATTGCAATATATACTCCTATTCTGTCCTTTGTTTTTTGTCCGCAGGCTTCTCCGGGCTCGATCCATCCACGTCCACTATGGGCGAGTAGCCGTCTGAGTCGCCGCTACTACTGTCATCAGAGTGAGAAGCGGCTGAGGGTTCTGTTCGCATGCTGCTCTCATCAGAGCCGGAGTTAGCGGACTGATCTGACTGACCTCCTTGCTGTTGACTTGAGGCCACATCTTCAGCAACTCCCTCATCAGCGGACTCCTCCTCATCATCCTCAGCAACCGCTTTCCCCTTGGCAGCCCGCTCGAATTCGGCAACCTTATCCTTTAGCTCTGGGAAAAGCTCCAGGAAAGGGATAGAGTCTACCCCATCCTTCACATACCCTTCACTGATGGTGCGCTCAATCGCGACCTCCACGCTTTCCTTTACAAAAGGGAACATGGCTTTTTGGAAGTCTGGGTTGGTCACCTCATATGCGGTCTATAAAAGAAATCAAAACATCAGTCCGCGAAAGATGAGCAAGATTAATGGCGATTAACTTAAACACTTACGACCCTGTCTGCTTTATACTGATTGACCTTTAAGCCAAGTCGCTTATTCTTGTCTTTCAGCGAATGATTTTCCTTCTTATACCGCGCGTTGTCCCTAAGCAGCTCGCACGTAAGCCTGCCTAAGAAGTGGTTGGTGACAGCGCAGTTCGTACTGGCTTGCGCGGCGAGAAGGGGGAGGTCATCAGGAGCCACATTCTGCAGCTCGCTGAGGTTTTGCTTCCCATACAAGGCGGAATGGGCGATATGGGCATGGCGAGATAAACGCGGGCTCCTCCAGGAGGGAAGAGCCGTTGACAGGCGGACATACTTTTTCTTCTCATGCCAGCGGATCATCGGGTTGCCCCTCAGGTCCTTTTGCTTCTCGCCAAAGCCCGAGATGTTGAAGCTATCATCAGAAGAGTAGCCCGCGGCGGGATCTCCATCTTCTTTCCTTTTCCTTGCAATCTCTTTTCTTCTTTCTCCTTGTGTAGGAGTCTGTCCGGCCGGCGCAAAGGGCAAATTTGCGGGCACCGCCAAGGTCGCTGCATGTAAAAAAAAAAAATTATTAGCTAAACTTCCAGGTCGTTGCGGATACAAGTAAAGGTCGCGAGACTTACTCTCTTGGCGGCTTACAGTATCCAGCCCGGGCAGCAGCGGGATGTAATAATTGACATCCAGCCTCGCTCCAGCAAGGAACGTGACGATGGCGGCCTCGACATCATTCAGCCGCACGCTCTTGAAATCGGCGTCTGAGCGAAGCTGCGGATTGGTATGAAGGAACCCCAGGTCGCCTTCAAAGATGAGATACCTAGAGGTCCAGTTGTGGATCTTGTTCGGCAAACCCACAACTTTCATTCCCCTACAGTAGAAGTAGATGACGCCTTTGTACTCGCGGTCCCCGGGTGGAGTGATGGAGCGGACAGAGAAAATTTTCCTGAAAATCTTCAAGGAAAATTCAACCCTCTCAGCTCGCAGGTAAGCAATGAAGCTGCAGATGGCAACCATGCTGTTCGGGGCGAGCTGGCCTGGAACCACCCCATAATGCTCAAAGATCTCCGCGACCTCCCAGAGCAGGGGGAATTTGAACCCGCAGTCAAAGTGATCTATTGGCACCGCGAGCTGGGTAGCGGTCGAGAAGTTCAGTCGTTCGTGGTGTTCGGGAAGCCGCGCAAGTACAGGCGAGCCCGCCAAATGTACTCCCAAGAAGGCCTCCAGATCGACTTCAGTTAGCCTGCTCCTTTTATGCTCGGCAGCATGGAAGGCGGCTGCGGCATCAGTACGTGCGGATACCATGTTTTCAGACCGCAAGGCTTCAGTTCCAACTGTTTCCTATACGAAAAGAAAATGAAGACCCTATTTATAGGAAAACCGTCTTACATGACAGCCGTCAATCCGCACATGTCGATTAGCCAGTCCGCGCAGCTCGCTTCTTCCCTGCTCCCTGTAATTACAAATAATTGCGAACTCACTGGAAATCCGCAGAAACCGCAATTTACCCATAAACAAAATATGCGAGCATAACGCCAGCCCGCATAATTCGCATTCAACAATAAGAATATCCAAAGTTTAAAAAATAATATTATACAACAAGTAGAGTAGCATCGCAGAACAAATACAACAAAGATGTTCGAGCAATAAAATTATACAACAGCTTAAAGCAAATAATAAAGCCTCAGCGCCTCCTCCAGTCTCTCGGGGCAGGTCGCTCTTCATCGTCCATTCCAACATGAGCCGCCTGGTCACTTCCTCGCAATATCTCGCAATAGAGCTGAGAAACCAGATGGTGCATATTGTTGAAGGTGCGGTGCATGTGCGCGACATCCCTCATTACCCGCGGGAACGGAATCAAGAGAACACCTGCCGGGGCTGGGTCTGCGACAACCGCGGGCTGCCCGCTCACCACATGGGCTGACCCCTCTCCCCCAATAGGCTGAGATGTTTACGGCCTCGTCCCGACAGCTTCGCCTACCTGCTTCTTTCCTTTTCTCTCCAAGGCCAAGTATTTATTTCGGTAGTGGCTGGCATCCCCGCTCAGTCGCTGCTTCTCCTTCTTCACTCCTTCGAGTGCGGATGAGAGACTGGAGACCTCGCTTTCCAAGATCTTTTCCTGCTCTTTGCGTTTCTTCAATTCAGCTCGAAGCTCGCACAATTCTTCCTCATATTTCTTCGCCAACAGCGCGCTGTCTTCTTGAGCAGATCGCTCCTCCTGTGCGAGCTCAGCAGCAGTCCGCGCCGTAGCCTCCGACACATTTGGTGGCGTAGGCACGATCTCGCCGACCTCGACAGAATCAGGTGTGGACTTCTGAACTGAACAAAGAAAATAAAATCGCCTCAGTATCCAAGCCGCAATAGGCCCAAAAAAGGTAAAAGTTTTTATTCACTTTTGGTTATCATCGCAGCGATCTGGCGACTATCAAGGGTAGGTCGCCTCACGCGCTCTGGATCAAAGGCCTCTAGGCGACGCCTCCATTCTCGGCGGACTATCGCTCTTGTCTCGGCCAGCGATCTGCTCGAGGCGACTATATCATCAGTTTCTGTAAGGATCTTGACTGGCCGCGACTTCCGTGGAGGGGATTTGTACAACCAAGAACTCTGGAATCGCCTGGTCGTCGGCTGTAACTTACCGGATCGCATTAGCTCGGCAGCAACCCGAAGATCCTTAGCCCGCTTATCCGCAGCGAGCTTCTCCGAGACCGCTTCAACCTTCGCCTTCATAACTGCGAGCTGCTCCGTGGTCTTTTCCCTTTCTTCAGCTGGAAGAAAAGAAGAAGGATCAACAAGTTTTTCTCCTCTAGTCTCAGTATCAAGCTGCAGCACCTCCAGCAAAGAACGATTCATGCTCGCCAGTTGCTCGCTATCTATAGAATCAAGAATCTCAGTGGTTGATAAGCTGAGCGTTGAAGGAGGATCACCTTCAGCAGGCAGGGGGTCGGGGATGACGAGCTCGTCTTGGACTTCCTTTTCTCGCAGCTTATGCTGCAAGCTCGCAGCTCCAGTCCGCTTGGAGATATTCTTCTCCTTCCTAACTTTCAGTTTCTTCTCTACTCGCTCCGCGGCAGTACTATCTCGCTTCCTCTTTTTCTTCTCAGGAGTTTTGTCTAAGTCGATGACGACCTGCTCTGGCTCGGGAGCCGAAGTTGGAGCGACAGCCAGGGCCAAGGAAGATACTGGCTCCTCAGCTTGCTTTTCGACGGAACTTTTAGCCGCGGTTTCGGCGAGCTCCTCAGCTCGCTCCTCAACAACCTCTTCTTCCCTTTCCTCTATCAGCTCGTCAGCAGGAAGCTTCTCCTTGATGACCTGCTGCTGGATTATCGGTGATGAAACTTCCTTATCCGTGTCTATCCGCAACATAATCGTCCCAGAAGGAGAGCGATGCACCTCCATACTGGAAGAGTTCGCAGGGTTCTGGTCAGACACAGATGGCGGATTCGGCTTCTCATGCGGAGGATTCAAAGGAGGAACAATCACAGTCTTTTCAATATCACGGACTGGATCTGTTTGCTTCTGACTCGAGCTCTCTCCCGGGTGGCGGACATGCACATCTTTCCGGTGGCTCGACTTTTTAGGTCGGGAACTCGCCTTCAGCTTCTCAGTCGGGGCGGCGAGGCTACCGAAGAAAGATCCAAGTCTTGCCATGCCGGACTGGAAAGTCGAGACCGCAAGTGGTGAGTAACGACCCGTCGCGCAATCAATTCTGCCAAAAGACAGGGCTTCCGGCGATATTTATAGCACAGACAGCATTTATGATAGTTGCGGACTCGGCGGTTAAGGAAACATTTTCGGAGTTTTCCAAAAACTCAAAAATGTGCGGGGATTATGTTAACCCCAGAATCCGCAACACAACCAGCTAGGCATCTCACCCCTCCTTTGCCGGACTCGAAAAGCTCAGTCCGCTCAGGTCGCCAATGGTCGAGCTCAGGTAAAGCTTAGATCGTCAGGTTCAACTCTGCTATATAGTCGAACCTCGTTCGGCGATAGTCGACCTCGTATCGGCGAGATCCAGGTCAGGTCGCCCAGGTCGCTCAGGTCACAATTAGTATGGCAGGTTTGCGCTCAACGTAACCAGGGAGGTTTTCAGCTCGCAGGCCCAGTCCGCCGGCCTCGCGCGGACTGCTTGTTCTTCCTCTTTTGATTCCCGTCACCGCTGCCCGGCACTTTTGTCTCTCGGGCAGCCGGTTATTTTAGCCCTGCCCGTTTGGGCAGGCCCCCAAGCCTATAAATAGGGGGCGGGAGTACACCAAAAGCAGGCTGACTCAACCCCAGAGATTCACTGGGTAAAGGCTGCGGACTCACATCTCAGACATTCGCGGTCTCAAATATGCGCTACCTCCCATTTTACCTCGGTCCATTAGTAAGCGGTTGCTTGCAGTCCCTTTCTCTCTTTTTCCTTTCTTGCAGGAACTTGAGGGCGCATTTTCAGGCATCAACAGATCGGACGACAATCCTAAGGTGTAAGTACAATGCTAAAGCAATGAACGTCTTGTTTTGTTCTCTAGGTAGGACTGAGTTTAATAGAGTCTATGCATGTGAAACTGCCTATAAAATTAGGAATCTTTTGGAATTAACTCATAAAGGAACTTTATAGGTAAAGGAATCAAAGCCTTTTCAACTAGAGTCAGAATATGAGAAATTCTGGATGGAGGCAAATGAGGATGTTGATTCAATGTACACATGATTTACTAAGATTGTCAACACCTCAAAGATTCTTGGGAGAACCTTCTCTAGCAGCAACAAGGTGCAAAAAATCCTTTGGTCACTTCCTCTGAAGTTCAATCCAAAGGTGACAACCATCTCAAAGTCACACGATCCACGACAGCTCCAAAGTGAGAGCCTCATTATAAACCTCAAAATTTATGAGGTCAAACTTAAAATCCAAGATAAAGAATATAATAAGGACGAAGTACTTGGCATAAAAGTCAAGAAAAGAAGATGGCGAGAAGGACGAAGAAGGCCTCTTCGTTAAAACATCAAAAAAGTTATGAAGATCCCAGAGAGGAAATGTCCTTCCACAAATATTTTCAAAGAAATTCAAGGAGTAAAGGCTCATCATCCAAGAAAGATAATGCAAACGATGATGATGATGAGCGGCCTCAATCAAAGTGTTTCCACTACAGGAAGACCAGTCACATCAAAAGTTAGTGCCTAAAGTACCTGAAAGATCATAAAAAAATGCAGCACAAAAGCAAGAAGAAGAACATGGTCTTAAAGGAGGCCACCTGTGATGACTCTTCATCTGAAGGATCAAGCCACTCCAACTCTAGAAACAATGAAGAGTCCAACCTGTAACTTATGGGAAGAAGCAACAAATCATCTAATGATGATTGTAGTGTCCAAATCTATATTAAGGGTCCTCCATCTACCTATGATGATCATTATATTGAGTACATGAAAATCTGTAAAGTTTAAAAGAAGCTGATCTTCTAAAATGAAAATAAGATTCTTTTAAAACAAAAAAAAAATAAGGAAGTAAAATCTTTAGTAAAATAGAAGATCTCTTGCCAAGAGTGTGATCACTTCTTGTGTAGAATGAAAGAACTTGAGTATAATCTTTCTAAGGCCCACTCTGATATGAAAACTCTCACAAATCAGATGGGGGACTTGGAAAATGGCTTGAAAACTTATCTCACCTAAATTGAAAATGGAAAGAAAAACTTTGCAAATATATGTGGAACACTAATTAGAGAAAACACTTCCTTAAAAGCTCCAATCAATGACTTAATCATGGCCTTACAATATTCAGATTTGGTTAGAAAATGTTGGACATGATTCTGGCGAACCAACGCCATGGAAGCATCAAATATGGGATTGGTTATGGTTCCTGTAGCTACTGCCGTATGGTAGTTTCTACCACTAGTGTTAGCAATAGAAACCATAACTCTCTCAATAAAAGTAGATAATTATTTCTGCTTGTTCCCAGCCCTCCAGCAAGAGTCTGAAATTGAAATGGGTCTCAACCACCTTAATTTTTTGTGCCAAATGCTTGCATTTTGTACAGACCACAGGATCCTGCAGGACAAAGGCGACGATATCATTTATAGAAAATATGGGTGCCTAAGGTTTCCACCTACTCTATGGGAGAGACCAGTTGGTTATTTGGATCTTTACAATCATCTTTCTTCTAGGTGTGTTGGCAGGCTTAGAACAAAAAATACTTATGGTACCTAGCCTCTAGATGCTCCAAACACATGACAAGCCATAATGAAAAGTTCCTTAGCCCCACAAAGAAGAATGGAGGGATGAAAACGTTCGGGGACAATGGAAAAGGAAGAATCATTGGCGTTTGTATAGTGGGACAATGTCTTATATATTGAAGGTTTAATGCTCAATTTAATCAAAGTATAATTTAATTAAAGGCTTACCAAAGCTAAATGAACATTTATCTTCAATTTTCCCATCATGCCAAAATTGAGAATTTTCTAAACTTCATTTAAAAACAAAATTGAAATTTCTACAACTAGACCACCACAACTAAATAACATGGATCTATTTGGACAAATTATAACTTCTAGTCTAGGAAGTATAAAGTATACTTTTTTTAATTGAAAAAAACTCTAGGTTTTGGTTGGCTTTATTTTTTACCTCCAATTCTGATGCTTTTTCTGAATTTACATAATTATGCAATCTTATACAACATGAATTATATTTAAAAATAAAATGCATACACTCATATCATGGAGGGGAATCTGAAAATGAAAAATTCACTTCTTTTTGAAACAATCTAGGCATCAAACACAAATTTTTTTCTCCACGCACCCCACAAAAAAATGGTGTGGTGGAGAGCAAAAATAAAACCCTTTAGAAAGTAACACAGACTATATTATCAAAGTATGGGTTGCCTAGATCATTTTGGGCCAAAGCGGTAAACACATTGTGTTTTATAATAAATTGTGTCATTCTTCGCCCAATATTAAAATTAACACCTTATAAACTTTACTACCAAAAGAAACCCAAAGTGTCTTACTTTCATGTCTATGGTTGTAAATGCTTTAGTTTAAATACTAAACATACAATAGGTAAATTTGAAAAAAAAAATCGATGAAGGAATATTTCTTGGAAACTCTTTAACTAGTAAAGCATTTAGAAATTATAATAAAAGGTCTAAAATGGTTGATGAGTCCATTCATGTTAGATTTGATGAGCTTTTTCTTGGTATATATCCTAATCTGGTAGGAAATGAAGAGGAACCCCCTTACCCCTTGGAATATGAGGATGATGAACCGCTTGGAGTTGATAAAGTGAAAGAGGCAGAGCAAGATGATTTCATGCCTCCAAGCATGCTGAGATTTTCCAAGGATCATTCAATGGCTCTTGTTATTGCAGAGCCTTCAAGAGGGGCAACAACACGTTCTACCATATATGAAACTTTTCTAATCTATGCTTTGTTTCTGAAATTGAACCAAAAAATGTGGGATTATTGCACTTTTATGTTCCCTGAATTTGAAGAGGCATCGCCACCAATACTAAGTGCTTAATTGTATTTGATAAATATTCAAGTTTAGTGTATGCAGGTTGTCTACTATACTATGATTAGATAGCATGTCTGAGTCACAATTACAGATGGACTCAAGACAAGATGTTGGCAAAACAAAAATCTAGCTAAGTCTAAAAGTGTCGAGTGAAGGAAGTTCACTCGATGCCAAAAGAGCAAAAGCATTGAGAGAACTACATACAGTCAAAGCAGCAATGTTGCTACATATAAATCTAGCTGAATCCAGAAGCATTGACTGAAAGAAGTTCACTCAATGGCAACTCAACAAGAAAATCTGGCAAAGTCCAGAAGCGTTGAGTGAAGGCAGTTCACAAAACGCAAACTTAACAAGATATCTGTCTAAGGATAGAATCGTTGATTGAAGTTAGTTCACTCAACGCCTCAATGAAGAAAACTAGTTAATGGATAGACAGAAAATCCGCTGAGTTTAGAAGCATTGAGTGAACTAACTTCACTCAACACCAGAAGAGCAGAAGCGGTTACAGAAGCTCAGGAAATCAAAGCCTCAAGAAGAGTAGACAAAAAATCTATCTAAGTCCAGAAGCGTTGAGTGAAGGTTGTTCACTCAACGCTCAATCAACAGACAATTCATCTAAGACCAGAAGCATTGAGTGAATGCTATTTACTCAATGCCTACTCAACAGACAATTTAATTAAGTCCAGAAGCATTGTGTGATGAAGGCTCACTTTATTTATAATCAATTAAGACTATAATACGCATAATGCGTTGAGTGATGAAGGCTCACTCAACGCACTGAATGCCTGAGATGCAGAATTCTGCTAAGTACTTTTGCATTGAGTGACAAGGCTTCAATCAATACGTAAGAAGTCTGTCTGGATTTTACTAAGTCTAGAAGCGCTGAATCATGGTGATGTCAGCAGAAATTCAAATATCACGAGATTTGCTTGCTAGAAGACAAAATGCGGAGATTGCCTTTAGTACAGCTATAAATGCAAAAGTGATGAAGCAGTTCCCATTTCCGGCTAGTCTTACTGCACAAAGAGCCTTTGTACGACTGGATACAAAAGTAGCATTCTGAGGAAAGAGAAAAAAACTTTAACTTCAACTTAACTTTAACTTTTGGAAACAAGACCTTTGAGGATCATCTTCTTCCTCTCGACAAAGTTGCAGAATTTGAAGAGCTTGCTCTCACTGTTGGTCTGAAAAGTTCAGACAGTTAGTTGTTGAAAGTCACATCTTTAATAACAAGTTCAGATAGTTCTCTCTCTGAGTTAGAAGAAGGAGCAGAGCGAGCCTTAGTTGTTGTTCATCTTCAAGTCCACTGCATTCAACTTATCTACTCAAAAGGCTTGAAGAAATAGTGCTCTGCATGGTATTTCACAGCACAAATAGAAAAAACATTGGAGATTTATTCTTGGTGCTGTGAAGAAGATAGGACTGAGTTTTCTCAGTTCAGGAAGAGGCAGACTCATAGATCACTTATCTGGAGTCCATCATCTACAACAACCAACACTTCTTTCTGTAGGATCTTAGTTGACCTGTGTTGTAGGCCTGATATATAAAGGTTGAGTGGTAGGATCCTTATATGATTCTGAGGTAGGGCATGTGTTCCTGAGTTGTAGGAGATTTATACTCTGACGTAGGATCCTGTGGTGGATCTTAGTGTAGGGCTATCCTCCTAGCCTAAGTGTAGGACTTCTAATAAAGTCTGAAGTATGTGATATGGTGTAGATTTCTGAGCTGTAGAAGATTATATCTCTGAGTTGTAGGGCCTTTGGCTAGAGGTAATACTTGGAGGAGTTTGAGAGATCCTAAGGGATCTTTGTTGTAAGCTCATTGAGTTGATATTGGAGAAGTTTGACTTGTCTAACACACTGTTAGATAGGTGGGAGGGATAGTGGATGTACCCAAACCTCGGAGAACCACTATAAATACTTGTGTGTTATTGTGTGTTCTTGAAGGATAACCTAAAACTAAATCACAACACACCAACTCAATAAGAAGTTATCATTAAAGAACAAAAAACCTTTTCACCCCCCCTCTAAGTTTTTAACAACTCTTGAAACCAAGACTTTAAGGTGGTATCAGAGGGAGATTGTTCAAAAAAGACTTAATAGTATGAAAAGATCTCCTAGGGTAACTAAGGAATATCCTTAAGGGTTCAAGAGA
Source organism: Platanthera zijinensis (assembly GCA_039513925.1). Taxonomy (NCBI): domain Eukaryota; kingdom Viridiplantae; phylum Streptophyta; class Magnoliopsida; order Asparagales; family Orchidaceae; genus Platanthera; species Platanthera zijinensis. The sequence goes on along the minus strand of CM077093.1, from coordinate 145,396,740 downwards.
GAACCATAAGGAGTTAAGTTCCATGAAGACTTCAATCTACAGAAAGAAAAGTTTTGATATCTTAAAAGAGAGGGTCAAGCTATTCATTGAAGCCTCGGACCTAAGGATTTTCATTCCTATCCAAGAAGGACCCTTCATCCCCATGAAGATTTCTTCATAGATGCCAGTGTCTAAACCCCAAAGAAGTACACTAAGATGACTAAGGATGATGTCATCCTAATAACCATGAATTAGAGAGCACCTAACAACATTGTGAGTGTTATAGATGATTCGATATTCCAGAATCTTGTCCACTGCATGAAAGCCAAGAAAATGTTGGACACCCAAATTATTTATATGTAGGGCACTACAGAAGTTAAGGATGACAGGAAATCCCTACTTAATTAGGAATATGAGGCCTTCAAGAAAAGCAACAAGGAAAATATAGCAGATTGCTATGAAAAGTTTTTCATAGTGGTCAATTAGCTGAGGTCCTATAGGAGGGTCTTCAACAATTATGAGCTGAACGATAAGTTTCTATGATCTCTAACCACAGACTTGGACACAAAGATTTGTGCTATTAGAGAAGTAGCCAAACATACTGAAACAACACCTCACACTTTGTTTGAAAACTGCTTTCTTATGAGATGCAGTAATCTACTAGGAAGGAGGAGGAGAACACCATCAGGTCCCATGCCAAGGAGAGGATAGTTGCTTTCAAGTCTGAGAGCTCCAAGAAGAGCAAGGAGAGGATTATCTATCCCCAAGGAGGCCAGCTGAGTCAGAAAGCTCTGAGTACAGCTCATATGACAGTAATATATAAGATGGAGAGTTTGCTGCCTTCTCAAGGCAATTCTAGAAGATGATGAAGAGGAGGCAGTGGAAGACCAATCCTTCATCCTCCTCATATTATAAGAAGGATCACAACAAATCTTGGAAGAAGTTCTGCAAAGGAGATAGGAATGATTCTAAACCCAGCAAAAATAATTCTTCTAAAATTGTTTGTTATTGTTATAGTAAGAATGTGCATGTCATTGCTGGTTGCCCAGTCAAAAGAAAAGATATATGTGAGAAGAAGCATCACCACCACAAGGGCAAGAAGGAAAATACCTTCATTGCCTAGAATGAGAAGAGCTGGAGCCAAACTAACTCAGCATCTTCTGACTGTTAAGAAGAAGATAATGCCTATATAGGGTTATTTGCTGTTGTTGCTAAAAAGTATTAGGACTATCAAGCTACAAGTATATGAATCAGGGCCCCACTGTCCTCAGTTGAGAGTGACTATGAAGAGGATGAGGAATTCCACCTCATGGCTCTATCCGAAGATAATCAGGACATTTTTGTTCTAATGAGGCACATTCTATCACAAGCTATTCTTCTATCTATGAGTCTGGCTTAGACTCTTATACATCCACTACCTCTAGTGGGGATAATAGATAAGATTTTGAAGAGCTTGTCAATCAATTGATTGACAAGTTTGGTGACATTCAAGATGATCTGAAAAGGAGCAAGTGACTAGTCAAGAAAAAGGTGAGGAGATTGTCTCCCTATAGCTAGCTACGTCCCTGCAGTCTGAATCAACACCCTTACTTGATCATATGAGGAGGAAAGCCAGCCAACTGAAGACTATCTCAATCATCCATATTAGGCCCTTCAGCCAGAAGAAAAATATCATTATGGATTTTGAAGAGAACCTCCTTAAGGAGAAACAAATTGTGGCTGAATTTAGTAAGGCCAAGACAGTGTTGCCACTGATAGATTCCTTCACCTCTCAAAAGGATAAGAGGGCATTGGGTTTTAAGTTGAACTCTTGTATTGCTCATTCTAAAGGGAAGGGCAAAGCTCCTAATGTGCCTCAGGTAAGCTTTCACAAGGTTATTCTCCCAACAAATAGGTATGATGATGCAGTGGCCCCTCCGCCTCCACTTGATGATGACCTGGTTGCGGAAGTGCTCCAACAACATAAAGATTTTCGTCAACGGAAGGCAACTTTTGACGACTCCGAACAAGCTACCGGAAGGCTCCACTATAACCTTCATCCACGGGGCACGTAAAGCCTCTTCATTATTTTCCAAGCTTTCTTTTCTTTTATGTTGGCCAATGTAATATTTTTTATTTTGGCTTTGGTGTGCTAATAGACTATTTTAGGGTGTGTTAATAACCATAGGGATGATGAGATTTCATATCAAATCTGGATGGTTGGATGTTGTATGGGCCTCCTATATATAAGAGCCTTTTATTTTGGAAAGACAAGAAGATTATAACCCTAAAATCAGATTTCTACCAAAGGAGAACCCTCCTTGCCGCTGCCCCCCTTGCTCCCTCCATTGAAGAGTTCGGCCAAGGCGTGGACTCTTCTCCGGCATGAGCTTCTTCCTCAGTGTGACTCCAAGTACGAAGGGCTACTTCCCCATTCGGTGCGACACCGGTGGAATCGTGGAGAGAGCGATTCTCCCACATCTATCTTGTGTGCATCCCATATTTGGGTTTGGTAACCTCTTTCTTCCCCTCCATCTTGTCTGTTTCTTCTAATAGTTTTGGTGGAGATTGGAACCGGTGTTTCTTCCGGAATGATAATGCTATTGCTTGCTTAAATCTGAACTTGAAATTTCTTATTGAGTTTCTCTCATTTCGGATCAGGTGGATCCATTTTTCTTGAGCGGATCTTGGCCTCTCGCCATAGATTTCACTCTTGAAAAGGGTTGGCAACCTTTTTGTTATTTTGGGAAACATTTGACATGTTTTGATCGTTGTTTTAAAGTCGTTTCTTCCCTTATTGTGTTATGTATTTGTGCTCGAAACGATTCTGTGGAAGAGTGCGCTAGATGCATGTATAGGAGCGGTCGTTTGTGGACGTGTAGAACGGTGAGTTTGAGTCTCCTATCGTGTAGGTCTCCAACGGGACAACCCTACACCAATTTGGTATCAGAGGTGGTTGTTTCAACTTCCACGTTGCAAACATCCTCGCTGCGTTCCTTATTGGTCGATCCGCTCTATAGAAATCAAAAAAAATTATTTTCGGTGCTCTGCCAATAGTGGCCTAAAATCTATTTTATTTAGCGAAATTTTTAAAAAAGAAATCTGCACCATCTACGTCACTGCAGCACTGAGAAAATTAAAAAAAAAATTATTTTCATCTTATTACAAGCTCTATGAAAATTAATCTTTTGTAATTTTACACCTATATTTGCACAAGGCTAGGCACGGAGTACGCACCCACGTCTACATCCAGGATGAATGAACCTTAAGGTAGTCCGAATGCGGAGGCCATAGAGGGACTTTCGAGAGAGATGAATGAACTCCGAGCCTTACTAGGACAAGTGTTGTTGAACAAATGGGGCCAACAACCCCAAAACCAAGAGGGAGTGCCTCCGGTTAATGATGAAATGCCCAACCCCCGTCTGTCGGAAAATGGTTCTTATTTTGAGGGACACTCTCCCCGAGTGCCCCATCATCATCATCACCATTATCGTGACTTTGACATCACTCGGGACATTAAAATCAACGCACCCACCTACAATGGTAAGGGAGATCCCCAAATCTTCCACACTTGGGTTGTCGATATGGAGTGTTATTTCGAATTGCATCATCTTACGGACCACCAAAAGGTCAAGGTTGCCAGAATGAAATTAACGGGCTGTCCTAAGACGTATTGGTTTAACGAAGAGAGGAGGTTAGGGACTAGTAATGGTTAAAACTCGTGGCGCCCCGCGGGTTAGGGTTGTTAAATAAATAAAAAGCGGTGGTTATATTTATTGGAAAAAAGGCGGGGCGTGCAGATTTATTTTATATAAAAAAAGGTTGAAACTGAGTTTTAACGAAAGGGAGGCAAGTGTACCTATCATGAGTAGTAAGGATATTCCGGTGTGGAATATCGGGGTCGTATTGTTATCGGGGTCGGTTTACCTATTTCTACTCTTTCCCTGAAAGTCTATTATTTAACCGATTATATTTATATTTTGTTTAAATAAAAAAAGGGCATAAATATATAAATAAAGTGCAGAAAATGAAATAAAAAAAAGCAGGAAGGCAGATGAATAAATAGCACGACGAATATCAAAACAGAATTCAAACTAAAAAAACTTTTAACAAAAAGGGATCCTAAATTTCAAATTAATTAAGGCGGAGACATGGCCGCGGAGGTTCCACAAGAATTAGCTCACATATCCTTAGGACTATTGCTCGCCTGAATGCTAAGACTATTCGACCGATCATTAGAACGACGAATAAATCCTCTTAACGCCCGCAGTACGCTAAGAACCCCGCTATTGGGTGGGGAAAACAATCCGGTAGAGTTGCACGCCTCCTCTCTCGAGGGTATGCGCGGAGCTCTCTTTGCCCAAGGGTGATCGGTCCATACTTGCGGCCTCTCGGCATTGCGTATGGATAATGGAAATAGAGCCCACACATCGATATGTGGTCCTATGCGTCATTAACCTAGGGTAAACCTTAAGTAATTTTAATTAAATAGAAAAACAGGACCTTTAATTATTTAAAGCAATTTTTTCTGTCTCAATGCTCTTCGATATTGAGAGCTAAGAGCGGTTAGCCACTCATCAAAATGGGGACAGCTAAAGCTAGAAAGAGATAAAAGGAAGCAGGAAAGGAAAGCAGTAAATAAAGCAGTAAATGAAAGCAGTAAAAGAAAGCAGTAAATTGCGAGTCCTTCTCAAACGAGTAGGAGGGAAAGTAAAGCAGTAAATGACAAGTCCCGGCTCAAGCGAGTGGGAGGGAATAAATCTATCTCATACACGCACGCACTCTACTTGAAATAAAACGCACACACACGGATAAAATCCTACTCAAGTGATTAGGAAGAAAATTAAAGCGATAAATTGCAAGTCTTACTCAAATGAGTAGGCAGGAAATGAAAGCACGCCATTTAACTCTTAATGAGTAGGCAGAAATTAATGCGCACACGCACACACTCTACACAAACTGAAATAAAGCAATAACACTAACTCATACATGCACACACTATAAAAAAAAAAAAGAAAAACCAAGTTATCTAAAAATTAAAACAATGACATTTCTACCGTTAGAATGCGATAAAAATGCGTAAAAAGACAAAATAAAAATTAAAAGAGACAAAAGTTTTGCAAATAAACCCAAAATGAAAATGCTCGAAAAATTAAAACGACTACATTTTCATTCTTATAACTTCATAGAAATGCATAAAAAGTGGAAATAAAGCTAAAAGAGAACGAAAAGTTTTACGATCCTAAAATAAACAAAGTTAAAGAAAATAAAAAACCACCTTTTAAAACATTTTTATAAAACTATAAGAATGAAAACAAAGTAAAAGCAAATAAGAAATAAAACATAAACAAGTAGGATGTATGAAAATAAAATGGACAGCATAGCAGATAGAAATGCGGTAAAAATCCTAAACTAAACGAGTTATAAAACTAAAAATGAAAACATAAAAGGAAAAGCACAAAAAAGGAGAACGAAAAATTACTTTGGGTAGGCGCATTCAAATGGATTTTTCATACTATGCAAAGAGGAGAAAATGACAAATTTTATTAAAAGGATAAGTGATTACAACAAAGCTAAAGCAAGAAATCTAATACAAACTAAGAGAGAGGGGGGAGATAAAATTCCCTTACATTGCAAGAGAAGCCATTTGGGCAGCACCTACCCTAAGGAATTTGGACCAAAAAGTGAACATGAAAGCTTTTTGAAAGCTCTTATTTATAGACAAAATTTTCGGGTGTGACACCCCCTAGTGACGGGCGTGACAGGGGGCGTGTCGAAGGTTGCGTGTTTGACTTGGCGAAATCCAGCAGTTGGATTGCTTCTGGAAGCTTCGAGAAGTGACACGTGGCGGTCACGGGCGTGTCGGGTGTCAGACACGGGCGTGTCGGCTGGGCGTGACTGAATAGCAGGCGGGAGTGGCGTTGAGTGGCGATGGCATTGAGTGGCGACGGCGTTGAGTGGTGAACAGTGAAAGCGTTGAGTGGCGTTGATTGTCACGACGTTGAGTGTCGACGGCGTTGAGTGTCGACACGGGCGTGTCGAGCTTTGACCCGGGTGTGTTGAGCTCGGATTGACGAAGGCGAGGCGTCGAGTGCCGGGATGAGCCCGACGATCGTCGAGAGGCATGACACGGGCGTGTCAAGTCAATTTTTTGACTTTTTACGGATTTTTTCAGGAAAATTAAATTAACTAAGTTAGAAATAAAATTTACAAAAATAAACAATTTATTGAATAAAACAAACTTTAAAAGGCAAAACTAAACTAAAATAACATAATAAAAACATCGAAAAATGCGTATATTTATAACTCATCAAATACCCCCATACTTAAGCTTTTGTTATTCAAGAGCAAAAGTTGGAGATGAACTTATAAGGAATAAAAAAGAATCCTAAATTTTACTACCGCTTAATTTAATTGTAAGAAAGATCGAAATAAATTTTCGGGTTTCAGAATTAAATCATAAATTATGAAAATGTTATAAATAAAGGAACCATTTCAGAAAATACTTCTAAACGAGAAAAAAAATAAGCGAAAATTATTTTTGTTAGTTTAACAAAAATGGATTTGAATTATATAAAAAACTTTAGCTAAAAAGAAATTAATAGGAAGTAATTCAATTTATAAATTATGCTCTCAAAAAGATTTAAATTAATTCTAGAATCATGTAAATTGTATAAGTGGTTTGGCGGTTATGAAGAGGGCTTTGATTGTGAAGTGAGGTAATTTTTTTCTCGAACCTCCATAATTTTTTTTTGAATAATTAAGAAAATGAAATCTTATTTTCCTAAAAATAATTTTCTTTTTTCATAAAAAAAAATTAACTCAATGTATATGTATAGGAGTAATGAATTTTATCCTCTTACTCTGTAACATATAATCTTTTTAATTATTGGGTGCCTATGTTTACGGGACGAAATTTTATCCCCATTGACATAAGATCTTATAAATGTGAAAGCGGGAAATCATACCATTTAAGGCATGAAAAAAAGTGGATGGTTTAATTTCGAAAAGAAAAATAGAGTTTAATAAAAAAATTTGAGAGCAACCTTTTTAATTTGAACGTTCCTACGTTTCTGAAAGCTTGAGTAGAAATAATATAAAATCCATAAATGTTATTTTCTAACATAAAAAACGTGCTTTTATTCAAAAAATCAGAAGTGAAATGAGAAACACAAGTTCCCTATAATAAGAAAAAGACATAAAAATTTTCTTTAAAATCTTAACCCCAGAAATCTAAATCTATCGAGCTACAATTGATAAACGAATAGTAAATAAAGAATTAATTAAAATTCGCTTATAAATAAACTCGAAACGATTATTTTGGAGAGCAAAGATGTAAAGAAAAGAGGTATTCGAATTATTTAATTCAAAATAAAATTTTTTATTTTTGGAGTTTTTCTAATTTTTTTGTTATTTTGGGGTTATTTTCATTTTTTGGAAATTTTTATAGGTTATACTAATTTTTTATTTTTTGTGTTTTTTGTGAGTTATACTATTTTTTTTAATTTATCTTTGATTTACCGAAATATTTACAAGAAGAGAGAGAAAATTTTTACAAGATAGGAAAGAGAAGGGGAAAGAGACGAGAATATTTACACAAAATGTTATTACAAAATAAAAAAAATATGATCGCCCGCGAACAGACTCTTATTTGGGTGGTTGGTTTGATGAGTCGAACGTCGCGGAGCGATGTTTCATTTTTTTGAGAGTTTTAATTTTTTTATATTATTATAAAAACATGAAAATTTTTGCAGTTTTAAATTTTTGCAATTTTTTTATATTTTTGATTGGGTGCGGAAAATAAAAGAGCAAAAAATAAGAAACTCCGCCATACTTAAGTCCAACATTGTCCCCAATGTTGCATTAAGTATGACGAACGATAAATATATACAAGAAATCTAGACAGTTATGTGCAAAAAATAAAAACAGGAGTTAAGAAAAACTTCCCTGAAAATGTGTTCGGGGAGACCCGTTAAGTTAAGACCTGCAAAAGTTAGAAGTAGCAAAAATATAACAGAAAAAATGAAAAAGATAAATTCGGCGAAAATTGAGCGGGTGATAGGGGGTGGCGAGTGAGTGTGACTCGTAAGCTAACGTCTTAGCTATATGACTGTGAAAGATATGCGTTCCCCTAGCGCTCACAATAGTGAAGCGCGCCGAAGCGACAAAATAAGTATATAATTTTTTAGATTTTTAGTTGTTTTTAAGAATTTTTTTTTAGTTTTTTTATTTTGAAAATAAAAAATAAGAAAATAAAATGAAAATAAGATAGGCATAAAAAATATGAAAGATATATTTTATTTTGTTAAATTTTGAATTTTTGATGAAAATCAGATAAAAATTTTCATCTTTTTTTTAAGTTTTTTTTTTTTAAAGATTTTTTGTTTTTGCTTGTTTAGATTTTTATTTTTTTTAGTTTTTTTATTTTTAAAGTTTTTTAGTATTATTTTAAAAAAAATTTTAAATGTTTTAAAGTTTTTTAGTTTTTGATGATATTTTTTTTAAGTATTTATTTTTATTATTATTATTGATATTATTATTATTAATAAATATATTTTTTTGGTTGCCCAAAATTTTTTTTTATATAAATAGAAATAAAAGGTAAAATTATTAGTTTTTCAGGAATTCAAAATAGTAAATCGAAAATTTTCCCCGACAACGGCGCCAAAAACTTGATGGTTAAAACTCGCGGCGCCTCGCGGGTTAGGGTTGTTAATTAAAGAAAAAGCGGTGGTTATATTTATTAGAAAGAAAGGCGGGGCGCATAGATATATTTTATATAAAAAAAGGTTGAAACCAAGTTTTAACGAAAGGTAGGCAAGTGCACCTATCATGAGTAGTACATAATATTCCGGTGTGGAATATCGGTGTTCTCGGGGTCAGTTTACCTATTTCTACTCTTTCCCTGAAAGTCTATTATTTTACCGATTATATTTATATTTTATTTAAATAAAAAAATGGCATAAATATATAAATAAAGTGCAGAAAATGAAAACAAAAAATAAAGCAGGAAGGACGATGAATAAATAGCGCGACGAATATAAAAACAGAATTCAAACTAAAATAACTTTTAATAAAAAGGGATCCTAAATTTCAAATTAATTAAGGCAGAGACTTGGTCGCGGAGGTTCCACAAGAATGAGCTCACTTATCTCTAGGACTATTGCTCACCTGAACGCTAAGACTATTCGACCGATCGTTAGACCGACGAAGGATTCCTCTTAACGCCCGCATTACGCTAAGAACCCCGCTATTGGGTGGGGAACCCAATCCGGTAGAGTTGCGCGCCTCCTCTCTTGATGGTATGTGCGGAGCTCTCTTTGCCCGAGGGTGATCGGTGTATACGTGCGGCCTCTCGGCGTTGCGTATGGATTACGAAAATAGAGCCCACACATCGATATGTGGTCCTTTGCGTCGTTAACGGGGCAAACCTTAAGTAATTTTAATTAAATAGAAAAATAGGACCTTTAATTATTTAAAGCGATTTTTTCTGTCCCAATGCCCTTCGATATTGAGGGCTAAGAGCGGTTAGCCACTCATCAGAATGAGGATGGCTAAATCTAGAAAGCGATTAAAGGAAGCAGGAAAGGAAAGTAGTAAATAAAAGTAGTAAAAGAAAGCAGTAAATTGCGAGTCCTACTCAAACGAGTAGGCGGGAAATGAAAGCAGTAAATGACAAGTCCCGACTCAAGCGAGTGGGTGGGAATAAATCTATCTCATACACGCACGCACTCTACTTTAAATAAAATGAACACACACGCACAAAATCCTACTCAAGTTAGTAGGAAGAAAATTAAAGCGATAAATTGCAAGTCCTACTCAAATGAGTAGTCTGGAAATGAAAGCACGCCATTTAACTCTTAACGAGTAGGCAGAAATAAATGCGCACATGCAGACACTCTACATAAATTGAAGGAAAGCAATAACACTAACTCATACACGCACACACACTATAGAAAAAAAATAAGAAAAACCAAGTTACCTAAAAATTAAAGCAACGACATTTCTACCGCTAGAATGCGGTAGAAATGCGTAAAAAGACAAAATAAAACTTAAAAAAGAAAAAAGTTTTGCAAATAAACGCAAAATGAAAATGCTCGAAAAAAATAAAATGACTACATTTTCATTCTTATAACTTCATAGAAATGCATAAAAAGTGGTAATAAAGCTAAAAGAGAATTAAAGGTTTTACGATCCTAAAATAAACTAAGTTAAAGAAAATTAAAAACCACATTTTAAAACATTTTTATAAAACTATAAGAATGAAAACAAAGTAAAAGCAAATAAGAAATTAAACATAAACAAGTAGGATGTATGAAAATAAAACGGACAGCATAACGGCAAGAAATGCGGTAAAAATCCTAAATTAAACGAGTTATAAAACTAAAAATGAAAACATAAAAGGAAAAGCACAAAAAACGAGAATGAAAAATTACTTTGGGTAGGCGCATTAAAATGGATTTTTCATACTATGCAAAGAGGATAAAATGAATTTTTTTTTAAATGATAAGTGATTACAACAAAGCTAAAGCAAGAAATATAATACAAACTAAGAGAGATGGGGGCAGATAAAATTCCTTTACATTTCATGAGAAGCCATTTGGGCAGAACCTACCCTAAGGAATTTGGACCAAAAAGTGGACATGAAAGCTTTCTTAAAGCTCTTATTTATAGACAAAATTTTCGGGTGTGACACGCCCTAGTCACGGGCGTGACATGTGGCGTGTCGAAGGTTGCGTGTTTGACTTGGCGAAATCTGGCAGCTGGATTGCTTCTGAAAGCTTCGAGAAGTGACACGTGGTGGTCACGGGCGTGTAAGGTGTCTGACACGGGCGTGTCGGCTGGGCAAGACTTAACAGCTGGCGGGAGTGGCGTTGAGTGGCGACGACGTTGAGTGGCGTTGAGTGGTGAACAGTGAAAGTGTTGAGTGGCGTTGAGTGTCGACGACGTTGAGTGTCGACGGCGTTGAGTGTCGACACGGGCGTGTCGAGCTTGGACACGGGCGTGTTGAGATCGGATTGACGAAGGCGAGGCGTCGAGTGCCGGGATGAGCCCGACGATCGTCGAGAGCCATGACACGGGCGTGTTAGATGTGTGTCAAGTCAATTTTTGGACTTTTTCAGGAATTTTTCTGGAAAATTAAATTAACTAAGTTAGAAATAAAATTTACAAAAATAAATAATTTATTGAATAAAACAAACTAAAAAAGACAAAACTAAACTAATAATAACATAATAAAAACATAGAAAAATGCGTATATTTATAACTCATCAACTGGACATGGTGTTCCTTTAGTTGGGTGGGCTGTTATGAAGAACCTACTATCTGACCAGTATATTCCCGCCTACAACCGTACCCAAATGTTCGATGAGCTAGCCACACTCCGGTAAGGCTCGAACTCCGTGGAAGAATACATGGGAGACCTGAAGGACCGCATGGTGTGGTGTGGTGTTAGGGAGGCTGAGGAGATTACTCTGTTTAGGTTTCGCAAGGGGCTTCATCTGGATATACAACAAAAGCTCCTGCGCTACGGGCACAATGATATTAATGCCACTTTCATTGCCGCCCTTGACATTGAAAAACATCTAGCCTCTAAGGCTCACACTCATTATGCCCAAGCCAAGGGCAAGTCCACCCTAGGTGCATCCACCTCCATATATTATGATAAGGGAAAATTTAGGTCCACTGACTCTAAATCGGTGGTGATCACTACACGGAACGCAAGGAACCCACAGAGTGAGAGGGTCACGATAGGTAAGGTTAGTAAGGTGAACGTTATGTGTTATGCTTGTGGTATTCAAGGCCACTACGCCTTTGAATGTCCGACCAAGGCCAAGGCTACCGCAGCCCTCCTCGAGTCGAGCACAGACCCCGCCGATATAGTGTATGAGCCTTCCACCGATAGTGACCCCGAGGGTGTTCCAAGTGACCTCGAAGACGATCACCCCCTTATGGTGATGCGTTGCATTTTGACCACCCCCAACCTTTACATGACCTAAAGAGGTCAAGTATCTTTTCCTTAATTTTTAAGAGCGGTGAGAAATTGTGTAAGTTAATAATCGATAGTTGTAGTTGCGTTAATATAATCTTAGAGAATACTGTCACGCGTATGGCCTTAACCACGAAGCCCCACCCCACACCCTATCAGGTTGCTTGGTTAAACAAGATTAGCATTTCGGTCACAAATCATTGTCTAGTCCCCCTGGCTCTCAAAGCCTAATCCGATGAGGTTTGGTGTGATGTCCTTCCGATGGAGGCATGTCATGTGTTGTTGGGCCGCCCATGGCTCTATGACCGTGACATGGCACATTTTGGGAGAGCCAATACCTTTGAATTTACGTTTAATCGCAAAATTATCACGTTACGGTCGACTGCCCTGAAGGAGCTGATAGGTCCGCCTAAGGACACCGCCGTTCTGGCTGAGAGGAAGACCTTAAGCTTAGTGGGAAGGAAGGATTTTGTGAGGGACCCTTTTCTTGATGGAGTTATGTATGCATTAGTTCTCCTGAGTGAGAAAACTGATTCAGGCTCGCAAGAAGGTCTACCCCGAGATTTGCGGGAGCTATTGGAAGAATATAAGGATGTCTACCCGGCTGAGTTACCATCGGTATTACCCCCTCTTAGGGACATTCAACATGCTATAAATCTCATCCCGGGATCGTTCTTACCGAATCAGGCCCATTATTGACTCCACCATGATGCCCATAAGGAGTTACAGACGCAAGTAGTGGGTTTATTGGATAAAGGGTTCATTAGGACTAGTCTAAGTCCATGGGTCGTTCCAGCCTTTCTTTCCCCCAAGAAGGATGGCACCTGGAGGATGTGTGTTGATAGTCGAGCTATCAACAAGATCACCATCAAGTATAGATTTTTGATTCCTCGATTAGATGACCTCCTTGATGTCCTAGCTGGTGCCACCCTCTTCTCCAGGTTGGATCTACGTAGTGGCTACCATCAGATTAGGGTTCGTGAGGGGGACGAGTGGAAGACTGCCTTTAAAACCAAGGACGAGTTATACAAGTGGCTAGTGATGCCCTTTGGGTTATTCAATGCCCCTAGCACTTTCTCTCGGATGATGACGCATGTCTTCCAACCATATTTAGGGAAGTTTGTTGTTGTTTATTTTGGTGATATCCTCATATACAACACCACCACCGCCGATCACATCGTCCACCTGACGGTTATTCTTTCCACCCTACGGAAAGAAACCTTATTTCTCAATTTTAAGAAGTGAACCTTCTACATGTCGGAGGTGGAATTCTTGGGCTATATTGTTGGATCTAAGGGCATTAGAGTTGACCCCACCAAGATACAAGTGATTAGGAATTGGCCCCAGCCGACGAGTCTGCGGGAGGTACGAATCTTCCACGGGTTAGCCACATTCTACCATCGCTTCATACGTGATTTTAATAGTATCATTGCGCCCATTAATTATTGTATGAAGAAGGGAGAGTTAATGGGGACGATATCCACCATACTCGCCTTCCAAGGCATTAAGAAACTTATGACGGAAACACCCATTTTACGTTTACCAGACTTCGACAAAGTTTTTGAGCTTACGTGTGATGCGTCTGGGGCAGGGATAGGAGGCGTCTTAATACAAGAGGGGCACCCTATAAGTTATTTTAGTGAAAAATTGGCAGGCGCTAAGTTGAACTACTGAAATTATGATAGGGAATTTTACGCGGTCGTTCGTTGACTGCATCATTGGCACCACAACCTCCTATCAAAGGAGTTTGTGATCTTATCTGACCTTGACACCTTGCGCTTTATTAATGGCCAGCATAAAATCAGCCCGCGTCACGCCAAATGGTTCGTTTTCTTGCAAGAGTATACGTTCAACCTCAAGCACCTTAAAGGGGCCGACAACCGAGTTGCGGATGCCCTTAGTCTCCTCACTCTTTTGTTGTCTACGATACAAGTTCATGTGGAAGGTTTCGAGCGTGTCAAGGAAGAATATGCCACTTGCCCCAATTTTCAAGGGGCATATTTATCCACCCAAGATGATTCCCCTACGACTATAACAACCTACGTTATCCGAGATGGGTATTTGTTTCGACATGACAAGTTGTGTATCCCGAACTCCTCCTTAGGGCTCCTTATTGTTTGGGAGTTGCATAGTGGTTGGTTGAGTGGACACATTGGACGAGATAAGACGATCGCGCTAATTGAGGATAAATTTTATTGGCCTAAATTAAAGGCTACCGTTGGGAGGGTTGTGAGTAGTTGTCGTGCATGTCAGGTTTCGAAGGGTAGTAAGACCAATGTAGGATTGTATACTCCATTGCCTATCCCTTCGATACCGTGGGAAGACGTTAGTATGGACTTCGTCTTAGGCCTTCCCCCCACACTACGCCACCACGATTCCATTCTTGTTCTAGTGGACAGGTTTTCTAAGATGGCTTACTTCATTCCGTGTAGTAAGACTAATGAGGCTTCACACATCGCCAATCTATATTTCCGGGAAGTAGTTAGCCACCGCGGGGTGCCGAAAACTATTATTTCGGAAAGGGACATTAAATTCACAAGTTATTTTTGGAAAACCTTATGGATCCTAATGGGCACTAAATTATTGTTTTTCGCTGCCTATCACCCTCAAACAGATGGGAAGAGGGAAGTGGTTAATCGCAGTTTGGGGAACCTCTTAAGATGTCTTGTGAGTGATCACAAGGGTACTAGGGACCTACTGCTTCCCCACGCTCAATTAGCCTACAATAACTCTAAAAATTGATCCACGGGAATGTCGCCGAACGAGATTGTCCACGGGTATAAGGAACATGTGCCCTTCACTTGGATTCTTTACTTCCAACTTATAAGGCCAATAAGTTCGCACAATCCTTCACCGAGCACATCCATGACTTAAACGCTTGTATTCGGGCAACCTTGGCAGCTCAATACGAATCACATCAAGTGCATGCTAACCTACATAGGAGAGAATCCCACTTTCAAGTGGGCGATCAAGTCCTAGTTCGTTTAGTTCCCGCACGTTGTCCTACCGGTTCCGTGACGAAATTGGCGCCTAAGAGAGCCGACCCTTTCTGAATTCTGAAGAAAATCGGTGAGAATGCTTTTGTTTTGGATTTGTCTGTCGATTGGGGTATTTCCCACATTTTTAATGTTTCGGATTTAACGTCATTTGTTTCACCTCCACTTGAGTTGACATCTGTGTCGTCTTCTCCTTCCACCGATCTCTCTACTGGTTTAGGACATGGTAGCTCAGATGAGATCTCTCTTTCGGTTCCCGCTGGTTCCCCATCGGATGGTGAGTTGCACTCTTTTCTTCCTTATGCTAACATGTTTCCAAGGTTTCCCAAAACCTTTTTTTGCCAGACATGATTTTAGCTGACAAGCCCCTTGCCTCTGTCGATGGCGTTACCTGCCGCTTCCTTATCCGTTGGCGTGAACTCCCCCCTTCAGACGATTCTTGGATCCTCGAGATGGAGCTTCTATGTTTGGATGCCGATCTTCTTCACCGCTACCACAAGGATCATGTCTCGGTGATACGTTATTTTGAGCGGGGGAGGATTGATGCAGTGGCCCCTCGGCCTCCACTTGATGATGACCAGGTTGCGAAAGTGCTCAAACAACATAAAGATTTTCGTCTATGGAAGGCGACTTTTGACGACTCTGCACTAGCTACCGGAAGGCGCCGCTACAATCTTCGTCCACGGCGAAGGTGAAGCCTCTTCATTATTTTCCAAGATTAATTTTCTTTTATGTTGGCCAATGTTATATTTTATATTTTTGCTTTGTGTGTGCTAATAGACTATTTGAGGGTGTGTTAATAACCATCCGAATGATGAGATTTCATCTCAAATCTGGATGGTTGGATGTTGTGTGGGCCTCCTATATATAGAAGCCTTTTATTTTGGAAAGACAAGAAGATTATAACCCTAAAATCAGATTTCTACCAAGGGAGAACCCTCCTTGCCTCCGCCCCCCTTGCTCCCTCCATTAAAGAGTTCGACCAAGGAGTGGCCTCTTCTCCGGCGTGAGCTTCTTCCTCGGTGTGACTCCAAGGATGAAGGGCTGCTTCCCCATTCGGTGCGACGCCAGTGGAACCGTGGAGAGAGAGATTCTCCCACATCTATCTCGTGTGCATCCCATATTTGGGTTGGGTTACCTCTTTCTTCCCCTCCATCTTGTGTGTTTCTTCTAATAGTTTTGGTGGAGATTAGAATCGGTGTTTCTTCCGGAATGTTAATGCTATCGCTTGCTTAAATCTGAACTTGAAATTTCTTATTGAGTTTCTCTCATTTCAGATCGGGTGGATCCATTTTTCTTGAGCGGATCTTGGCCTCTCGCCATAGATTTCACTCTTGAAAAGTGTTGGCAACCTTTGCGTTCTTCTGGGAAACATTCGACTTGTTTTGGTAGATCTTTTAAAGTCGTTTCTCTCCTTGTTGTGTTATGTATTTGTGCTCGAAACGATTCCATGGAAGAGTGCGCTAGATGCCTGTGTAGGAGCGGTAGTTTATGGACCTGTAGAACGGTGAGTTTGATTCTCCTCTCGTGTAGGTCTCCAACGGGACAACCCTACACCATATGACCAAGATAGCATTTATAGTCACTGGAAAAATATGAATTCTTCTTGAAAGAATACAAGGGTATCTTATAATGGAGGGAGAAAGGACGTGGGTATGAGTGCACTAAAGTATCCCCATAATGAAATCCCGACGGCTCATCATGGGCCATTTGTATTTGGAGCTCCACCCCACAGACTCAAGGATAGAGGAGTACCATATTCTCAGGCTGTTCCAGAAAAAGCTCAAATAAAATGTAAGTAAATCAGTAAGCCAAACCTGAACATCTCTGATTCCATCAACATTTTGTCCAATGCAAAGAAGATTGTTGTTGGAGGAATTTAGAGTAAGCCAAGTACATCTACTAGAAGACCCACTTTCAGTCAGATTCTTGCTGAAAGAAATAAGAAAAAGGTTGCTGCTCTCCCTTCTGAATTGATAGTTGTTGACTCCATGCACTCCACAAAGGCTATTTAAAAAAGGAGATACAACATCCATTAATGTTCGTGCTATGGTAAAGTGCGACACTTTACTATAGATTGTTGGCAAACCCTAGTGTGTCAAGAGTAAGGGCAAGTCTTCTTGTCAAGAGAGCTGTAGGTATAAATGTTCAGTTTTAAGCTATTAAGATCCAAGGACCAATCCCTTGTGGGGTCCTAAGGTAAACAAAACTATGTTTGATGGTTAGTACAAGTACCCATGCACTAATATTGTACTTGGACAGTTGATATTCCAGGCATATGACTGGAACAAGGAGCCATCTAAAAGAGTACACTCTAGTGAAGAATGGACCTAAAAGGATCTTTGGAGGTTCAGACAGAGGAGTCATAAAGGCTATGGTATGATCACCAATGGCATAGTCTCAATCACAAAAGTTGCTTATGTAGAAGGGTTGCAATACAGCCAGATAAACATAAGCAAACTATGTGATCTTGGCTATGTCATTGTCTTCCACAAGGATACGTGTCTAATTAAAAGGTCAAGTGACCAAGAGGTCATTTAGACAGGCACTAGGAGTGGGAATATTTACTGTTTAAACTTTTTATGTTTAAGTTCTGACACTCTAGTATGTTTGGAAGCAAATGAGAATTTCTCATACTTTGCAATTGCATAAGAGGCTTGCTCACTTGAACTACAAGTTAATTAGCTAGCTCTTCAGTGAAGGGCCAGACAAAAATGCACCCAACTTAAAATACACCCAGGAGGGGATTTTCTCTGATTATCAAAGGGCAAGCAGAGCAAAGCATCCTTTGAGAGTATTGGGGCTAAGGATTAAGTGAGGTTTTTTACCTCCGGCATATGGACTTGTTTGGCCCTATGCCAGTTCACAGTATAGGTAAAAATCCTATATACTGGTGATAGTTGATAACTATTCAAGATATGATCTTGTTTTCTTTCTAAAGAAAAAGTTTGAAACCATAGATATCTTTATGACCTTTATTAGGCAAGTTCAGAATGAAAAAGAGAGTTCTTTGGTCAGAATCAGAAGTGACCATGGTACCGAATTTCATTCTGAAGGCATGACAAAGTTTTGTATAGAACTAGGGATTTGTCAGGAGTTTTCTTCTCCAAGAACACCCCAGCAAAATGGGATAGATGAGAGGAAAAATAGGACTCTCATAGAGGCTGGCATGATACTTGTCAGTGACACTTCTCTCCCAGAATACTTCTGGGCTGAGGCAGTGAACACTTCTTGTTATGTCTTGAATTGATCCTCTATCAACAAGTATCACCAGAAGACTCCCTATAAGATTATGAAAGGCAAAAAACCAAATCTAGCCTATCTTAGGATCTTTTGTAGTAAGTGCTTTGTGCTTAATAATGGGAAGTCCTACTTGACTAAGTATGCTGCCAAATCCTATGAAGGGATATTGATGCAGCAGCCCCGAGCCGCCCCTCTCAGTCGGCCCTACTCGACCTAGCTAGCGGACCACGAACTAGCAACTACTGTAGGGCTGCAGCCCAAGCACCCCACCCTTGACCGCACCTATTCTCAGCGCGGCAGGATGTTGATGCGAGGTCTCGAACCCAGCCCCCTTGATAAAAAGCTTTCCTAACAGCTCTCATCACCAACTGAGCGGCTGGGTTCGAGACCTTGCCTCAACATCCCGCCGCGCTGAGAATAGGTGCGATCATGGGTGGGGTGCTTGGGCTGCAGCCCGGCAGTAGTTGCTAGTTCGTGGCCCGCTAGCTAGGCCGAGTAGGGCCAACCGAGAGGGGCGGCTCGGGGCTGCTGCATCAGATATTTGTTGGGTATAATAATCATATCATAGCATAAAAAGTCTACAACTTAAAAAATCAAGTTATAGAAGATTCGTTGAATATAGTCTTTGAAGAATCATAAATGATTAATAATGAGCTTTGTTGGAACCCTACTTGAGATTTAGGCTAGGTTCACTATTAGGATTGTTGACCCAACATGTATAGCCTAGGATCATTTGTTAGTTCCAGGGTTATGGTCAGTCACATTAGTTTTTATTATTGAAACCTACCTTTAGAAGACTTCAGAGACACAAGACATTATAGATAATAAAGTTAAAAGATTGCAGAAAAAGTGGTTCGATGATAGCTGAACTCAGCTCGACGATCGTCGATCTCATATCAATGAACTCATAGTTCCTTCTTTGAGTTGAGCTCGACAAAAGTCTAGCTAAGATCGATGAACTGTGAGCTTATATCATAATCTCAGCTCGACAAAGTGCCTTCTCAGTTCGATGAACTTGGAGCTCAGATTGGCATGTATATTTTCAGCTCGATGATTTTGGAGCTCAGCTCGACGAAGGAGATTTCTTAGCTCGACAAACTTGGAGCTCAGGTTGATGAAATCTTTATTGAGTTCGACTAACTCTTTCCAGGTTCATCTCAACTATTCTTCTCTGTAGTTTATCAGATGGACTAAAGCAGTTTTATTTCAGATATTATGACAGTAATGCTATGATAATTAATGTTAAATATTCTCAAGAATATAGTCGTTCCGGGAAGCATTAAATATGGTTTTTATAGATTTATTACACTATCTTATTTACTGGGACAGTTAGGGAAATACATTCCAGACAAAATTAGCCATTCAGCATCCCAGAAATTATGCAGAAGATTACAAGGAATTTAAAATTCAAATGTGCTTGAGTCAGCAATAGATATATAAATTAAATTTTTAGAAGATTGCAATAGACACAATATTTTTTAGTAATCAAGCGCAAGGAGAAGTAGAAAGAGAACATCTGCAAACAAAGAATAAGAGACAAAGACATAAAACATATTGTTCATCATTCTTCTTCTTCAAGCATTTCTTCTAGCAACACATTCAATCTGAGACAAAAAGTTTAATTTCTCAGAATCATTCAGTAGAATAAGAAGATTTCATCTTTGAAGGCCTATACCCTATAGCAAAGCTTCCACTCCCGATCAGATATCTATTACTCAAGGGGAGCTTTGACAACATCAACAAAATCCACTAGTCTTCTCAAAGCATTGAGATAGAGAAGACAATATCATTTTAACTTTCCCATTTATTGTGTACAGGGCTTTAACTCCCTTCAAAAGTTAGCCCCTTTTAGTTCACAAGTCATCTGATCAAAAGACTTGAGATTGTTTTTTGGGCACCTGATCAAAAGATCAAATGGTTTCTAGATCTCCCTTAGGAAAAATAGATCTTGTGGTGACAGGGCAGCTAAGCAAAAACCTGTGGTGATAGGGCACCATATCAAAAACCTGTAATGGATTCCAACTAGGGTGGTAAAAGAGTGGATGCACCCAGGTTTATTTGGGAACCACTATAAACTCTTTTTGTCATCTGTTTTGCCTTTACTTTTTTGCTTATGTGCTGTGATATTTCTCTTTATACTTATATACATATTACTAACTTTTAATCAGCAATATGAACAAGTTAATAAATTTTTAATGCTCTATTCACCCCCCCCCCCTCCTCTAGAGTAAACATAATATCTATCCCTCACTTTCAATTGGTATTAACGGGTAAGGTTGTTTGGTTTCATAGGCTAACACCTGAACCAAAAGATCTGTGATAGATCCTAGTTACTCTAGTTTGTCTTCCATATCATGGCATAAAATAAGGAGTATTCAAGCACAAGACCTCCAGTGTGCAATCTTAATAAATTTGAACTTTGGAAGGAAAAGGATTAGGCTTTATATGACTTCCATTTATGAAGACATATATAATTTTATTTTTACAGGTCCCCCACTACCAGTGGCAACTATAAGTACCAGTGCAGTGCCACCACCTGAGTGGACTGAAGCACAAAAGAAGTCCAAGATTGCTTATGCTAAGGCAATGAATATTCTGGCCAAAACCATGTTTGATGAAATATTTTAGAAGGTTGTTGAATGTACTTCAGCAAAGGCCATTTGGGACTCACTAAATGCAATGATAGTAGGATATGCTGATGAAAGGAAAGATATGAGATCACACTTGATCTCTCAGTATGAGAACTTCAAGAAGGAACAGTCAGGGTCAGTTTCAGACATATACAATATACTCAGCCTCATAATTAAAGAGCTTAAAACTATGGACAAGGACATCTCATTAATAGAGATAAATGCCAAGATTCTCATGTGCTTCTCTAGGAAATGGGACTCTAGGATCTGGCCAATCAAGGAAGCCAGAATCCAAAATGAGATCTCTACTGAAACCTTGTTGGGCAAGCTCAAGTTTTATGAGAAGCTCATCAAGACCAGAGAAGCTGGGCAAAGGACCACCTCACCTTCTGCAAGGAAAGAGCAATGTATTTCATTCAAAGCAAGTGAAGAAGTAGAAGCAACTCTAGATAATGAATATCTACTGAGTCTCTTGGCTAAGAGAATCTACAAAATGGCAGGAAAGGACTTCAGAAGAAGATTTTCTAGAAAAGATGATAAGACAAGGTATGATAAAACCCCTACTAAAGAAATAGTTTTCTATGGATGCAAGAAACCTGGACACATATTTCCAGAATGTCTAGAAGCTCAGAAGACAGATAAAAGAAAGGAGAAAGACTCCAAGAAACACTCCAGCAAGCCATCCGCCGGCAAATAAAAAATAAAGGAGAGAGGATTTGTTGTTGTAACCTGGAGTGATTCATAAAAGTATCTTCATCTAGCACTAGTGAGGATGAAGAAGAGGCCAAGGCTAGATAGCTCTGCTTGATGGCAATCAATGCCTCTTACAGCAACTCTGAAGCTTCCAATTCAGATGAAGACAACTCAGAAGATGATTCTGTATTAGAAGAAGATCAGGTAATCTCTTCTTTTGAATTTACTTCAAATCAATTTAAAAATAAATTTAAATTATTATGTAAAAATTTAATTAAATCTGAGAAGGGAATCAAACTTCTCAGAGAGAAACTAATTGAATTTGAATATATTACTTCTAAAAACTTAAAAAAGATTTATAAACTACCAATAATAAGATAATTTCCTTAGAAACTAAATTAAATGAGGCTAAAATATTTGAAGAATCCCTTAATGGGAGAAGCATCAAATTGATGGACATCACAAGAACAGTCAATGACAGACTTAATGGCAAACTAAGCTAGGGAGCTACATCAAGTTAGCCTCCTATTATTTAGAAAAATATTTTATCAACCCCCATAAAATTCATCTCAACTAAAGGAAAAGAAAAGGAAGTTTTATAACTCACCTACAAAGATAGCAATAATGTAACAGAGGTTTTAAATCAGACTAAATAAAAGAACAATAAAAAATCTCATAAAAATAATGTTCAACCAAATTCATCGAACGCAGATCGACAAAATCAGAATTATGCGTCGAACGGCGATCGACGAACTCTGAACCCAGAATTTCGATATGATTACTCAACAAAGTGTGTTCGACGAAATCAATATGTTTCGTCGAATTGAGATTGATGATCGTGGAATGCAGAAAATGAGTATTATCATTCTGTGAACCGAGATTAATGAAATCAATACTTTTCGTCAAACTCAGATCGATGAACTCAACTAAATTTGTCGAACTCAAATTTTCAAAACAAAAATTTAAATTTTTATCAAACTAATAATCAGAAACCAAAACTTGTTAATCCTTTTACTATGTTGCTAATCCCTCCTAGGAGATATCATCCACTAGGTTATAAGGATCAACCTAAATTCTCTTACATTTCAAGTTATAAATTTTAAAGAAATTAAGGACCCAAGGTTACCTGGGTCAAGAACAACTAATCTAGTTCTGTACAGGTAAAGAAGTATCCTACCATAGAGCAATAGTGGTATCTGGATAGTGGCTGTTAAAAACACATAATAGGAAGCAAAGATAACCTGACTGATTTCAAAGCAAAGCTTGGACCAAAGGTGATATTTAGAGACTCCAAATGTGGACAGACAGAAGGATATGGAAATGTCAAAGTTGGAGCAGTTACCTTCAGGAAGGTAGCCTATGTAAGTTGTCTCAAGCATAACCTCATATCCATCAGCCAAATATGTGATGAAGGGTATCAGGTAATATTTAATAAATCTCTATTCTCAATTACTTCTGATAAAAACAAAACTATTTTAACAGGATTTAGAAAAGGTAACATCTATCTAGTTAATTTTAATTCAGCTAAATCAGAAATTTGCTTATTTAACTAGATTAGTAAAACTAATGATTTATGACATAAGAGATTAGAACACGTAAACCTTAGGACAATAACTAAATTATCTAAGGACAACCTTATTAGAGGACTACCTTCTGGACCCTATAAGGTGGAAGGACTTTGCAGGGCTTGTCAATTAGGAAAGGAAACTAAAAATAGTTTTAAATCCATTAAAAAAAGTGATTCACCCAGAATCTTATACTTACTACATATGGACTTTTTTGGACCCATTACAGTATAGATCTTGGGAGGGAAGTCATATACCTTAGTTATTGTTGATGATTTCTCCAGATTCACTTGGGTTTTCTTTCTGAAAATAAGTCAGATAACTTTAAAGTTCTTACAGACTTTCTTAAGAACATACAGATTGAGTACTCTACTCAAGTTGCATTGATCAGAAGTGATCATGGCACTGAGTTTGAATCTCTTCTCATGCAAGAATTCTGTGAGAAGGAAGGTATCAGGCATTATTTTTCTGCTCATAGAACTCCTCAAAAAAATGGGGTAGCTGAAAGGAAAAATAGAACCCTAATTGAATCTATAGGGACATTACTTGCAGATGCTCACATGCCCCTATCCTTTTGGGCAGAGGCAGTAAGCACAACAAACTATGTTCTGAATAGAAATCTAATTCATAAGATTAAGGGTAAGACCCACAATGAATTACTTAAAGGGAAGAAATATAAAAAAAACTATTTTACAGTATTTGGTTGTATATGTTATATTCATAATAATGACAAGAAATATCTTAGAAAGTTTGAAGCCAAAGCTGCAGAGGGAATTTTTCTTCGATATTCCCAAGTCAATAAGGCTTATAGGGTTTATAACAAATCAACATTAAAAATGGAAGTATCTGTGCATGTAACTTTTGATGAACCTAATATGTTTTATAAGAAGAAAGATTCTTCTACCATAGATAACTTATAGGTGCCAAATCTGTATGAGAAAATGGATGATTTAATCCTAACACAAGACGATATATCACATCCTTCTCAATAGATTATTGTTGATGACAGTGATGAAGATATTCAAGAAATTCATGCTGAAGATGTTGTGGTTAATGAAATTCCATAAGAGGAATTAATTCCACAAGTGGTGGAAGAACCAACTATATCCACTAATCCTGTCACACTTAGAGATCATCCCATATCTCAAGTGATTGGAGACATATTAATTGGTGTGCAAACAAGGCATCAACTCAATCATGATATGATGCATGCTTGCTTTCTTTCTCAGATTGAACCTCAATCAATAAAAGATGGAGAGCAAGATCCCTACTGGATTATTGCAATGCAAGAGGAACTTAATCAATTTGAAAGATGTAGAGTTTTGGATTTAGTTCCTAGTCCCAAAGACTTCCCAGTCATTGGAACTAAATGGGTATTCAGGAACAAGTTGGATGCATAAGGAGCAATTGTGAGGAACAAAACAAGATTGGTAGCCCAAGGCTATTCACAGGAGGAAGGCATTGATAATGACAAGACCTTTGCCCCTGTTGCAATGCTAGAGGCAATAAGAATTTTTCTTGCTTATGCAGTATATTAAAAATTCCAAGTTTATCAAATGAATGTCAAGAGTGCATTTCTCAATGGAGAACTCAAAGAGGAAGTGTATGTTGAACAACCACTAGGTTGTAACTCTTCAACTAATCCCTCTTATGTTTTTAAATTGCATAAAGCTCTTTATGGTCGAAAGAAAGCTCCAAGAGCTTTGTATGAGACCTTGGATAGTTTTCTTTATAGCATAAAATTTTATAGAGGCATGGTTGATAAAACTTTGTTTTTCAGGCATCATAAGGATAAAATTTTGCTAGTTCAAATTTATGTAGATGACAAAATATTTAGATCTACTGATTCAAAACTTTGCAAAAGGTTTTCTAACCTGATGCATTCAAAGTTTGAAATGAGTAGCATAGGTGAACAATCCTACTTCCTTGGTCTCCAAGTGAAGCAATCCCCTGATGGTATCTTTATATCCCAATCCAAATATGCTAAAGAGCTTATTAAAAGATTTGGGATGTCTGATGCCTCAGTAATGAAAACACCCATGTCATCCAATGTTGGAGTTGATACTGATGAACAGGGCAAACCAGTTGATCAGAAAACATATAGAGCTTTTGTTGGGTCCTTATTGTATCTTACAGCTAGAAGGCCAGAAATTATGTTTGCTATATGAATTTCTGCTAGGTTTTAAGAAAATCCCAAAGAATATCACCTAATTATATGAAAAAGGATTTTGAGATATATAAAGGGTTGTCCAAATCGAGTACTTTGGTATCCAATAGAATCAGAATTTGACTTAACAGGATTCTCAGATTCTGACTATGCTTAATGTAGAGTTGACAGGAAAAGCACATTAGGAACTTGTCAGTTTCTTGGTGATAGTCTTGTGTCCTGCTTTTGCAAGAAATAAACATTTTTGTCAACAACAACTGCTGAAGCTTAGTACATGGCAGCTAGTAGTTGCTGCTTATAGAAATTATGAATTCAAAATCATCTAATAGATTATGCTCTCAACTTAAATAATTCAACTTTCTTTTGTTATATAATATAGTGCTACTTCAATTGCACAAAATCCAGTCCTTCAGAGTAGAACCAAGCATATTGAGATTAGACATCATTTCATTAGAGAGTGTGTGGAAAAAAATAAAATTAACCTTGTCTTTATCTCTACTGATTTACAAAGAGCAGACATCTTCACCAAACCATTGGATGAAAAGAAACATCTGTTCTTCTTAAATCAGCTATGTATGATTAATTGAGAAAGTTTAATTTGATTTCTGTCTGTGGTCGAAGAATTGGTCACCTTTAATCGAACGGAGATCGACGATCTGTAAACTCTTCTTGAGATTTTTCATCGAACGGAAATCGACAAAATCTCTTTGAGAAACATTTTTGTCGAACTGAGATCGACGATTTTGCTTCAGAAAATTTTTCATTGACCGGAGAATGACGAACTTTTTTCACCCTCTTCAAACTGAGATCGACGCTTTTATTTCTTCCTGAAATTTTTTCGTCGACCTGAGTTCGAAGTTTTTTTCTTTGCGTCGGATAGAGTTCGCTGCTTCATCTTCTGAAAACCTATAATAAGGCTTTTCATCAAACTCCATCTCGCGCTTTCTATTTCCCCTCTACACTTGATCTTGTGTTCTTGCAGGTAATGGAGATTTTGGCGGTGACTCTCTCTGGAATGAAGTTTGATGCCAGATTCAATATTGATATCAACTCATTCAACCATTCTTATAAAATCTTCAAAGACATTCTTTAGTTATTTGAGGCTCCTCGGTTGAGGAAGTTCATGACCCTAAGGATAAAACTCCCAGTGCAGGAAATTAAAGATTTGGTTTTCACAACAACATTTCCACACCGAACCTCCATCTCTGGATCAATTTCTTGTCATCAGGTTTTTCTTACCCCTGATATTTTAATAGAAGTTTTTGGTTTTATAAATGGAGAACATGATTTTGAATTATCTAGCAATGAGTTTGAGGATATGCTATTTATCATGGGTCACTCCCAAGGTGTAACATCCCTCAGACAAATAGACCCCTAGGAGTGGTTTTGTCATGAGTAGGTCATGACAAAACCCTAGTAAGCCCAAGTTGACCTTGTGGACTTGGGAATAAGGGTGCTGGGGTGAATGGTCTATAAATAGTAGATTCCTAAACTCTAGTGTAGAATGTCCTTTTGGACTCACCATGAATCTAAGATCCCACACATGCCCTCCTAACCCAAGGGTGAGGTCAATGGGCCACCTAAGACCTATTGGGGTCAACTTTAGAGGCTGAGTTGACCCAAGTCAACCTTAGCCCTAAAAAGGTCAAAGTGACCTAACTAAGAGGCAGTTGACCTCTAATATGCCCAACTAACCCTACCTAAGTCTTCGTAGACCTTAGGTGAGGTCAATGGGTCACCAAGGACCCCTTGGGGTCAACCCTAATGGTCATGTTCACCAAATTCAACTCTTGCCTTAACTTGGTGAAAGTGCCCTTATTAAGGGTTAATTGACCTCCAAGGTGCCAAGTCAACCTACCCAACCCTTCCTAGACCCTTCGGGGAGGCCAATAAGTCACCAAGGACGCATTGGTGTCAACCCAAAAGGTCAAAATGACTAGAGTCAACCCAAGCGTCCTTTGGGTCAACCAAGCCCAAATGGGCTAGCCCAAGCTCAAGCCTCCTCATGTAGCTCCATTAGGGAATAATGTGCATGGATGGGCTACAAGTAGCTCTCCAGGTTGACCATGTCAACTTGGTGGCTAGGAAAGAGGGTGAGCTCCATTCCATGTTAATGGAGGAGATAGAAAAAGAGGGAATGAATGGGCAAGTCAAACCCGGCCAAGGGAGGCCAAAGGACATCCTTAATGGCTTGATTCAACGCCCCTGGGGAAGGGGAGAAGTGTCCATCCATTTCTCGGCTACCAAGGGGCTAGTTCAGCCCCCCTCCTCCTAACCCGAGCCTAGCCATTAATGGCTTTAATGGCCATTGATAATCCTACCTCTCCCCTCCTCAACCGAGCCTTTAAACAGCATCAGTGGCTCCAGAGGAACGATTCCCAGCCTTTACCTGAAGATTTCGAGCCCTCCCACCGTGCTGTTGCAGAAACCGAGCGGTGCCGCCTTCAAAGATGGTATCCCGGCGATCTTCTCGACTTAAGGCCGTCGGCAAGGTCCTCCCCCTTTCCTTGCCTTATGGGTAGATCATAGCAATGCTTAGCTACAAGGTTTGGGCTCAATTGAGACCAAACCAATTCCTAGTTTTCATGATTTTGGGCCGAGAAATACGCTTGGTAGAACCTCCGAAATTTTCCCCTCCGGCGGACGAGTCGCCGCCAGTCGATAGCCACCGCCTCGACGGAGGTGCTGGTGGCGGTGGCCGGCCAGGGAAGAGCGGGGATGGGTGGCAATGGCGGCTGGAAGGTGCTCCCAGCTAGATCTATCTCAACTGTTTGCTTGAGGTAGACGATGAGCCTCAGCCGCTGGATTTGCGCAAAGATCCGTACGGGATCAAATGAAAATATTTCAATTAAATGATTTTTTTGTCACCTTTATTATATTATTTTGAATTAAATATTAAAAATAGTTAGATGCCTTTGATGAAAAAGTAGAAAACATAAAAGTTGTAGATCTTGGGGTTTACTTTAATGCAAAATTAATTTGAACCTATTTGGACCTCGGGTTGGACCAGGGCACCCGTTTTGGTGGGACCTATACCAAGGGATATCCTGAGATTCAAATAGGTGCCCACTCTTCATCCCTTGTCCAAATGACCTGAAATTTGGGCAAGTGGTCAACCTTTGCTATATCTAGGGTCTGTCTAAAAAGGGTAATTTTCGGATATACTTTGTCTATGGTTTTTGTTTTTATTTAATAAAACTAAGGTATTTAAATTAAGTTTTCTAATGACCTCCAAACCCTCCCAAATTTTGGTGAGTAGTCTCTTGCATCATGATATTTCTCTGTATACAATTTCACCTCATTTGGAGGTGTTTTGGATAGGTAAAGAACTAAACCTAATTTTGCCTTAAGGAGGGGTTCTTAAGTAAAAAGTGCACCTTGAGGATTAGTGGTCAAATCACCTCAACAAAGGTTGATATTTTTACCACTAACTTGGCATGACCTCTAACACCCCCATAGGGATTATGGGGTAGTCTAGGGTAGTTTTGCCCTAGGATTTATACTCAAACCCTAAGGTGGGATTTGAGGATTGTGAAGGGTATGAGGGAAAATGCCCTTGTGTGATCTTGTAAATTTGTGGAAATGATGAATGAGTAGCCTAAGTCTTCTAGTATGAATCTTAGAGGATTTTGAGATGGATGAACATCTCAAAACCCTAACCCTAGCTTAGGGCATAATCACTATTTGTGTAGAATAAGCCCCCAAAACTTACTAAAGGGGGGTGAAACTTAGGTAGCATGGATTTTAGGTTAGATAGAACCTTTAGTGAAATTATTGGAATTTTATGAACAATATTTTTTGCACTCCACTTGTTATACATAATATAGCCCTAAATGATATTATATTTATTAGGACCATTTTGTTCATTAAAATCCTATGAAACTTGTGTCGGAGATATTTTAGGTCAAGATGATTATCCCTGAATTTTATTATAAATTTTAGTTGGTTAATTTTAGTACTTTCTTCACAAGATTAAAAAGGGTGATTTAAGGTCAATAAATTATTTATAGCTATTTGCATATTGCAAAAATTATGAAAATTGGTCACTATTGTATTTAGGTCAATAACTACCTGGAGAAATTAATTCATGATGTTTAGAAGATATTTGCAGTACTTACTATACAAACCAATCATTTTGAGAATTTGATGTTTAATTTATCTAGAGCTTATTTCCTACTGAAAAATCATGAAACCTAGTCAATGATGTTGGTAGGACAGTAGTTGCATAAGAAAATTAATTCACAATTTTTGGATGATTATTTGTTGTACTTACTTTATTATTGAAGGAAAATAGGATATATTTCAAAAATAATTTTAGGGTCATTTAGCTACTGGAAAAATGGTTATATTTAGGATTTACAGTATTGATTAAGCCTAGTATTTATCATAATTATTTTAGGCATCTTACATGACTATATAGGGTACTTCATGTTCAAAATGGTGTCAGCTAGATCTTTTGGGAAAATTTAATAAATGCCAGATTAATTAGGAAAATATTATTTATTTGATGCAGCCTAGTTAGGTCATGATAGACCCCCATTAATTATCTTGAGGCATTTGGATGATTATTTGAAGTGCTGCCCAATATGTGCATTGTATCGCTAAGTGTGGTCTCCGACTAGTAAAAGAACTGAAAATAGGTGATGTGGGTGTGTAGGCCTAAGGTTTGGGATTCTAATAGTCTGTTGATTTTGGATAAGTAGTTGGGGTCACCTTTTGAAGACTGTTTGAGTAAAGTGTGGAGTTGACTTGTGTTAGGTGGCGTTCGGGATCGGCGCAGGATCATATTTCCTAAAGGGAGGAAGAGTCAAAATCACACTAGGTTTAGTCCAACGTAATACAAAAAGGGAATAGGTAAAGGGAGGCAACCAATAATAATAATTGCCTTGCAAAACGGAATGATGGGCTTCAACTACCATCGTAGTTCCTAGTGCCCTTTGAGAACCCTTCACCGGGTATACCGAGGGCAGTCCTGGGCTAACCTAAACTGTAGGCAAACTAATTTGCAAGAGTAACTTGCATAATTAGGGATTAACTTTCACTCACCTGGATATCTCGGAATGTTAGGTTGGTTCACACGGGTTGTAGGCCCGGGGGTTTTGGTGATGGGCAAGTTGGCCCGGCGAGCTTTGGATCGTTCATTGGTTGTGATGGACGAGATAGTCCGGTGAGATTCGCTTGTTAGGTGTTTGTATTCATAACTATATTATGTGCATTAAAGATGTAAAGGTCATGGTTCTTCGGTATTGGAGGGTTGATGCACCGACGCCAATACGTCGACTCGGTAAGTGTGGTTTAGCACTTCGCCATAAAAGTCCGGTGCGCCCGCCGATAAGAGTACACGGGAGTCCGCTTTGTGCAACAGCGTTGAGGTGTACGTCTGACTGGTAGTGCAATTACCAGTTTAGAGGTGGGCAAGGCCCAACCCACCGCTTCCGTCTGCCACTACGGAGGTATCCTGGGAGGTTCGGCTCCAGAAAGGGGGAACTAAAGGTCTTTGTACACAGATCGGGTGGGTGAGTTGCACTTGCATGTTCACATCATGGCATAATTGCATGTCATAACATAACCGTTGCATATAACCCTGTCACCTATTGTATAAAGTGGTATGGGACGCTTTATACAATAGGACCTGCAAAACGACCCCTTAGCTTATAGGCTTGCGTGAGTGTTCTTATAAGTTATGGTTATTTTTCCTATGATAAATATTGTTCGCTTGTAAACTGACACCCCATCGAATAAATTGGTATGAGACTTTTTATACGACGGGAGCCTTGCAAAAGATCCCTTAGCTTATGTGCTCTCGTATAAGTTAAGGTTACTTTCATATTTTCACTTACTGTCATTATACTCATAGAATTACAAGCATATGTTCGCCGTAATCTTTCTCTTGATTATTCTCCACTATCATGTCCTCTCCTTTCTTCCTTGCCGCTCCGTGCCTAGGAGCCATGGGGGAAGGGGTGGTGGATGATAGGGATTAGTCTTATAGACTAACGGTTTTCGGACCACATCATTTAGGGGATCGTAGAGCCCAGCATGGAGGAACAGCCGTGGAGGTCGACACGCTTGGAGATGGGGCAGTCTAGTACCGGAGTACAGACAGCTGGGACTGTGAGTCCCGAACTTTAGTAGTGTTCCGTTTTGCTTCCATAATGAGTGACTCTATAGTGAGGATTTTGATGTACCAGGCATAAGCCCTCGTTTCAGTACTTTTCATACGATTATTATATCTGTGGACACTCCCTTCATGGATATTATTACTTATTTTTATATGTGATCTTTAGTGGACATATATGTTAGAGTTTGTTTTATATACTCTCATATACATTGCTGCTAATCTTTGATCGATATGGCTGGCAAAATCGGCGCCTTGTAGTGACGACCTTCTCGGGCATAAAGGTGTCACCGCAAAGCGGCGATTCTTGGCCTAAGACACCGGTGGTTTTAAAAAGAAAAAAATGGGGTCTTACAAGTGGCATCAGAGCAGACCTTGATCGAAGGAGTAGTAGTCCACAAACCTTAGGATACCCCCGCTCGAGTTTAGTTTGGGGACAAACTAAGCAGTGGAAGAGCGGTGTGCCTATGTGGGGATCACATGTAAGGGTCCACTTCTAATTAGGCTTGAGCCAACTGCTTACAAATGGTTTTTGGATATGCAGCCTCCAACACAACCTACATCATAGGGCGGAGTCCAGCAAACTCTGAATGTTGCACCACCTTCCCTGGTCCCCACTCCGTTCCTATAGTCAGAGATGGGGAAGACTCTGACAGCCATTCTAGAGGCTTTCAGGGCCCAACAGGTTCCGGCTCCGCAGCCAAACCCGGGGGCCAATTGGCTGAGCATCTTCCGACGACTCTCTCCCCCATCCTACTTAGGGATAGAGTCAGTTGTTCGGAAGGAGGAGTGGCTGGATATTATGTACCAGATTTTGATTGGGATACGATGCCCCTGGGAGGAGAGGTTGCCATTGGTGGTCTCTTGCTTGGAGTCTCATGCCAAGAGATGGTGGAAGACATCGCTGGATATGACTTTTGCGGATATGGAGGTTATATAGATTACTTTGATGGAGTTCAGGGCCGCGTTACTGGAGCATTTTGTTCCACAGTCGACTAAGGATGAGCTGGAGGACAGGTTCATGCAATTGAAGCAGGGCAACAAGATAGTGGTAGAATACCACCGGGAGATCAACCATTTAGCTAGGTTTGCGGACTCCTATAGACTGGATGAGGAAGGATACACCATGTAACATCCCATTTCCAACTAGACCCCTAAGAGTGGTTTCGATCATGACCAAGTCATGACAAAGCCCTGTGGAGCTAAAAAGGGTCAGGTAAACAAAGGCCAAGGTGAGAATCATCTTGGTCTGCCTATGACACAACCTCATCACCAAACCTAAGGTTTGACCTTAAGGCTTCCCCATGACCCCATGACCCCATCACAACACCACTAACCTATTAGAGGACCCACTAAATCCTTAAGGGTCCATTAGAGTCAACCCAAGGTGACCAATTTGACCTAGGACCACTATAGGCCTAAATTAGGCAAGGGGCCCAAACAAGGGGCAGTTGGCCTCTAATGTGACCAACCAATCTTACCCAAGTCTTCCTAGACCTAAAGTGGTGTCAATGGGTCACCAAAGATCCATTGAAGTCAACTCTAGAGCCTAAGTTTACCCAAGTCAACCCTTGATCTAAAGTGGTCAAAGTGCCCTTACCAGGGGTCATGTGACCTCCAAAGTGACAAGTCAACGCTACCCAGACCTACCTAGATCCTAAAAGGGGCTAATGGGTTAATAAGGATCCATTGGGGTCAGCCCTAGAGGCTAGGTGGACCAGAGTACCCCCAAGCCCATTTTGGGTCAACCTAGCCAAAATGGGCTAGCCCAAGCTCAAGCCCCCTCATGTGGCTTAATAAAAATATTAATTTGTATGAGTGGGCTGCCTTTAGACCACAGGATTGACCAAGTCAACTTGATGACTAGGAGAGAGAGAGAGAAAGCTTCATTTTCCTTTAATGGAGGAGAGAGAAAATGGTGGAAGAAAGCCATTCATTGCCAAGGAGGCCAAGGGCCAATCTCCATTGGCTAGCCCAACTCCCCACTTATCCAGGGAAGACCAGGAGGCCATTTTGGTGGCTGTTCATGGTCAGGAGGTGGTAGCATAGCCATGTACGAGCTTCACCTTCAAGGGCCATTAATGGTCATTGAAGCTTTGGCTCCCCCCCCCCACCCCACCCCCATTATGGCTGGATTCAACTCCTCTGTGGAAGAGGAGGAGTTTCCAGCCATTTCCTGGCTGGATTGAGCCATGTACAACCCACCCTTTCCATGGCCAAAATAAAATTTAAGAGGCAATTAATGGCCACCACCATTTATACCCTTCCCCTCCCTCGTTTTATCTTCTTAAAAACATCCCTGGACCCAGGGGATTCTTTTCCACCACTTACTCGAAGGAGCCATTGTAGTTCATAGTGCTGTTGCACAAAGCGAGCGCCGCCGCCGTCGACCATGGCATCCCGTCATTCCTCCCGCATTCAGGTTGCCGGAAAGGTCCTCCTCCTCTCCTCTCTTAATGGCAAGATCATAGAAATCGTTTAGGTCAAGAATCAGGCTCAATTGAGCCTGATCCAATTCTCCAAAAACGTGAATTTCGGGCGAAAACAAACCCCTCGGGTTAGCCGGAAAAGATGTCTTTGGCGACCGTGTCGCCGGCTTGGGGTAGACCCCACCTCCCTGAAGGTGGTGGTGGCCCCCACCTCCCTTAAGGTGGTGGTGGTGTTGGCCGGCCGGGAAGTGGATGGGTGGCCGGGAAACCAGCCCGCAATACGACCCAGGACAGGAAGATCGTGGTCGTCGGCTAAAGGAAGAAGATGACTCGGCTGCCCTTGGATTTGCGCCAAGATTCGTGCGGCAAGATTCATAGAAATTAATTAATGTTGATTTATTTCATTTTTTTGTCACAATATTTACAGTAGATGGTTTTAATTTTTAAAATACTTAGGGCCCTCTGGTAGGAAAATGTTCAACATGAAAGTTGTAGCCCTATGGGTCTACTTTAATCAAAATTCATTTGGACCCATTAGGACTTCTGGTTTGGCCTGGGCACCCATTTTGGTGGGGCCTATACCTAGGGCTAACCTGAGGTTCAAATTGGTGCCCACCCTTAATCCCTTTTTCCAAATGGAGTGAAATTTTGACAGGGGACCAATCTTAACCATATTTAGGGTCTGTTCAAAAATGAGAATTTTTGGAGACACTTTGCCTAAAGTTTTTATTTTTATTTAATATGCTAGGGTAATTAAATTAAGTTGTCAAATGATCTCCAAACCCTCCCAAATTTTGGTGAGTGGTCCCTCGCAATAGTACCTAGCTCTGCACAAAATTTCAACTTGTTTGGATGAGTTTTGGTTAGGGAATCACAAAACCCTAGTTAGGCCTTAAAGAGGTGCTTTTGAATAATGGTGCACTTGGGATTTTGAGTGGTCATCTCACCTCTACAGAGGCTGGGGTTTTGGTCACTGACTTGGTATGGCCAATGTCACCCTCTTAAGGAGAATGGTGTAATTTAGGGTTAGTTTACCCTAGGGTTCAAACTCAAACCCTAAGGAAGGGCCCTTGAGTGTTTTGAAATGCCCTTATGTGACCTTGTAACTCAGTAGAGTTGAAGGTAGTAAAACCTAAGTCCTCTGGTAGGAATCTTAGAGGATTTGGAGGTAGGTAGACACCTCAAAACCCTTACCCTAGTTTTAGGATAGAAGCTCAAATATGGTAACACAGTCACTATATTTTAGTTAAAAGTTGTGAAACTTGGGTAGAGTGAGTTTTAGTCTAGGTAGAACCCTTAATAATTTTTATTAGAATTTTATGGGTTATATTTCTAGTACTTTATTTGTTAGGTATCAATTTGCCCAAATTGGTGTTCTAATTATTTGGATTACTCTGTTTCTTTGAATCTAATGAAACTTGGCCAATAGATGATTTAGGTTTAAATGAATATCCCTGAATTTTGTTACCAATTTTTGGTTGATTATATTTAGTACTTCCTTCAGAAGTCCCAAAAGGGTAATTATGGTCAATAAATCATTTAGAGCAAATTACCTACTGTAAAATTATGAAACCTGGCCTCTAATGTTTTCAGATCAATATTTAGTTGTAGAATTTTATTCATGATTTTAAGGAGAACATTTACAATACTCTCTTCACAAGCATAGCTTTTTTAGATTTTGGTAATTATTTATTGTAAAGCTCAATTCCTATTGAAGAATTATGAAATTTGGCCACTGATTTTTTTAGGACAGTATCTGCTCTAAAAGATTAATAAAGAATTTTTGAATGATTATTTACTGCACTTACTTCATTAATGAAGGGAAAAAGGATTTATTCTCAAAATTAAATTAGAGTCCTTAAAGTACTGGAAAAATTTTTATATCTTGGATTTACTGTCAAATTGTTTTTTAGAATTTATCATGATTTTATGAAGCTTTCCTAATATCTAAAAAGTGCACTTTATGTTCAATTGGTAGCTCTTGGAACCCTTAAGAAAATTAATTAATTATCAGAATAATTAGGAAAATTATAATCTTCTAGATTTAGTCTATTTGTGTCATGATAAGTCTCCAGTAAATAATTTAGGGCATTCAGATTATTATTTGGATTATCTCCTATCCGGTTCGACGTATAGTCTAAGTTGGTCTGCACTTAGCAAATCATTAAAGTTGCAATATGATATGATTTGGGATAGTTGTTGGAGTTAGTTATTTTGCTGGGTCAGATAGGTGTGGATGATTTCACCATAGAAGGATGGGAGGGGTAGTAAGAAGTGGGTTGGGTAGAGTGTAGAGGTGCTCGGGTGCGACGAAAGATCGTCTTTCCCGAAGAGAGGAAGGTTAAAAATAACAATAGGTTAGTCTATCGTAACACGAGAAGACAATGAGTAAGGGGAATCAACCAATAACAATAAAAGCCTTGCGAAAGGGAATGATGGGCTTCAACTACCATCATAGTTCCTAGTTCCCTTTGAGAGCCCTTCACAGGGAATACCGGGGGCAGTCTTGGGTTAACGTAAACTGTATTAACAACTTAAAAGAGTAACCTAGTAATTAGGATCTCGCATTTCACAAACACTGTTAGCACAGGAAGATTGTTGGAAGCTTCGGCTCGGTTAGTTTTGAGATGGACAGTTTGGTCCGGGGAGCTTCGGCTTGATTAGTTAAGAGATAGACGGAATGGTCCGGGGAGCTTCGGCTCGATTGGTTTGATACGTTAAATTTGCATGTGCATAAAAGGAAATAAAATAAAGGTTGTGGGTCTTCGGTATTGGAAGGTCGATGCATCTACGCCAATATGCTGACTCGGCAAGTGTGGTTAGCACTTCGCCAATAGATGTCCGGTGCGCCAGTCGGCAAGAGTTCGCATGAGACCTCTTCGTGCACCAAGCGTTGAGGCGTACGATAGGTCTGACCGGTAGTGATTTATTGGTTTAGAGGTGGGTGAGGCCCAACCCACCACTTCCGTCTGCCACTACGGAGGTATCCTGGGAGGTAACGGCTCTGAAAGAGGGAACTAAAGGTCTGTGTGCACAGAGTCGGGTGTGTGTATTTCTCTTACATGGTCCATCATACCCACTAGCATGTCATAGCATAATCGATTCATATAACCCCTAACACCTAAGGTATATGTTGAATGGGACGCTTATACATTAGGACTTGCAAAATGACCCCTTGGTCTATAAGCTTATATGGGCAAGTTTATAAATTAAGGTCAAATTCTTTATATATATATTGTTGTTAATAACCGACACCCCAACATATAAATTGGTATGGGACTCTTTATATGATGTGAGCCCTGCAGAAGATCCCTTGGCTTACGCGTTTCCGCATATAAGTTAAGGTTATTTTTCCATACTTTACTTTACTACCACATGTATTATAAAATTGCTAGTATAGGTCCGCTGCCACCTGCTTTTGATTACTCACCACCTTCAAGTCCTCCCCTCTCTTCCTCTCCGCTCGGTGCCTAGGGGCCATGGGGGAAGGGGTGGGGGATGATAGAGCTTAGTTTTATAAACTAACAGTTTTCAGACCACATCATTTAGGGGATCGTGGAGCCCAGCATGGAGGAGTAGCCCCGGAGGTCGACCCGTTTGGAGATAGGGCAGTCTAGCTCAGAAGTTCAGCCAGCTATGACTGTGAGTCCCTACTTATAGCAGATGTTATAGTTTGCTTCCGCATGAGTGATTTGTAGTTAGGACATGATGTACCGGGCATAAGCCCATATTTTAGTACTCTAATATATTATTCTGTGGACACTCCCTTCGTGGAGACTTTTATTACTCTGATGTGATTTTTATTGTGGATTTTATGGCTAGAGTTTTACTACATTTTGTGTTTACTCTACTATTGCTGCTTTTCTGTGATCGAATCGGCTGGCAGAATCGGTGTTTCGCGATGATGACCCTTCAGGGCGTGAAGGTTTCACCGCAAAGCGGCGGTTCTGGGCTAAGACCCCGGTGTTTTTAAAGATAAAAAATGGGGTCTTACAAGTTGTATCAGAGGAAACCTTGATCAGAAGAGTAGCAGTCCACTAACCCTGGGTCACCCCAGCTCGAGTTTAGTTTGGGGACAAACTAAGCAGCAGAATCGTGGTGTGCCAATGTGGGGTAAACATGTAATTGTCCACCTTTAATTAGGCTTGATTCAATTTCTTACAGACGGTTTTTGATTTGCAGCCTCCAGCACAGCCTACACCACAGGGCGGAGTCTAGCAAACTCGGAATGATGCACCACCTCCCCCGGTGCCCACTCCATTCTAGATATCGGAAATGGGGCAGACCTTGACAACAATACTGGATGTGTTCAGGGCCAAACAGGCCCCGGCTCCGCAGCAAAACCCGGGGGCCAA
The DNA here is from genome assembly GCA_039513925.1 of Platanthera zijinensis. Taxonomy (NCBI): domain Eukaryota; kingdom Viridiplantae; phylum Streptophyta; class Magnoliopsida; order Asparagales; family Orchidaceae; genus Platanthera; species Platanthera zijinensis. Next base: position 145,358,597 of record CM077093.1, on the reverse strand, counting down.
CTGGTTGAGTATCTTCAGATCTTTGTCTCCCCCATCTTACTTGGGAACAGAGTCAGCCGTTCGGACAGAGGAATGGCTTGACATCATGTATGAGATGCTTACTTGAATTCGGTGCCCTTGGGAAGAGAGGGTGCCCTTGGTGGTCTCTTTCCTGGAGTCGCATGCAAAGAGATGGTGGAAGACCTTGCTGGACACGATATTTGCGGACAGGGAAATTGCAGAGATTTCTTGGGAGGATTTCATGGGCGCGCTGTTGGAGCACTTTATTCCACAGTCGGCCAGGGACGAACTGGACGATAGATTTTTACAATTGAGACAAGGGAACAAGTCGGTGGTGGAGTTCCACCGAGAGTTCAACCACCTAGCGCAGTTTGCGGACTCGTATCAGTTAGACGAGGCTGGATATACCAAGTGATTCTACAAGGGCCTCCGAGAGGAGCCGAGGGATGCACTGTTGTTTGTATCCAATGAGCCCATTTCCCCGATACTTGAGATGGCTAAAAGGATGGAGGCTAATTGGCAAGCTACACCGGGCCGGAAACGGCAGCAGAGGATCAAGGTCGAGGAGCAAGGAATGATCAGAGATGAGCCCGTATCACGGACGGGAGAAGGTTCAAGGACTAGCCTCGTTAGGAGGCAAGACAGGAAACAAGGGAGCTAGTGGTGGTGGCTCCACCACCTCTTTAGACACGGGAGGGCCAAAGACTCGGGGGAAGGGCATATCCCCCGCCAGAGTTTTTCCACTGCCATCACTTTGGGCACATCCACAGAAATTATCCTATGAGAGGGGCACCGCCACCGACTCCACCGGCTGCCCAGCCAGCGTAGTACTTTGGAGGCCGAGGTCGTGGCCGAGGACGTGCATACAAGGGGGGAGATTGTAGACAAGAAAGGGAGCAGGTGTATGCTTTGGACCTAGTGCAACCTCGGAACCCAGAGCAGGTCATAGCAGGTACGCCACGTTATTTAATGGTTTAAAAAGAATTCCATTTCTCAGTTGTTAAATTTGTATAACTGCACTGGATAGAATAAATTGGAAAGAAAACTCGTTATAGAATCCTAAGATATTTAATCGCCCCAAGTATAGTCTTCATCAGCGGCAAGCCTGCCCGCACGCTTTTCGATACCGGAGCTACTCACTCCTTTGTGTCAGAAGCGTTCGTAGATGGACTGGAAGGCGTGGAGCGATTCACGGGCTCGGTGATGAGGGTGCGACTACCCGATGGTTCTAAACTCCTTACATCGGACCACTTCAACTTTGATGTAGAAATCGGTGGAAAGGCATTTGAGGCTCCGGCGACGCATTTGAACTTGACGGACTACGACTTGATCCTGGGCATGGTATGTCTGCACTGGAACCATGCCCAGATTGATTGCCAAGCAAAGAGGATCACTGTGAGACACGGGGACTCTTTTATTATTATCGAAGGTATTAGAGTTGCCTCCCGTATTCTCTTATCATCAGTTCAGGCTGGTAAGGCCCATCTACAGGGGGAGGAGGTTTATAATGTTAACCCCAGAATCCGCAACATTTCCAGCTAGGCATCTTGCCCTTCCCTCGATGAACTTAAGTACTCAGTTCGCCCAGCTCGCCAGTGGACATGGTCCGTCACCTAGGCGGACTCCAGAAATCCGTCCGCTCAGGTCGCCCTCAGTTCCCCGCTCTGCTAGATCGGCGAGTCAGGCTCAGACCGGCAGGCTCCGAGTCAGGCCGCCCAGGTCGCTCAGGTCGCGGCTAGTCTAAAAGTCACGCGCTCAGTACGACCAAGGGAGGTCTCCAGCTCGCTGGCCCAGTCTGCCTGTCCCGCGCGGACTGCTTGTTCCTTCTCTTTTTTGATTCCCGTCACCGCTGCCCGGCTCTTTTGTACCCCGGGCAGCCAGTTATTTTAGCCCTGCCCGCTTGGGCAGGCCCCCAGCCTATAAATAGGGGGAAGTGGTGCACTCAAAGCACGCTGACTTGAGCCCAGGAGCCCACTTGTTAAAGGCTGCGGACTCGAATCTCTGGCTTTGCGACCTCCGGCTTGCTTTCCCCATTGCTTTCCTTTTCCTTTCTTGTAACCGCATCTTGGCAATTAAAAGCAAGCCCGTCGCAGGAGTGGCATTTAGGCCGCGACGGGCGAAGTCTGGTGTTGCCGTGCTCTACGGCTCTGTTGCTTTTCTGTTCCTTTTCTAGTCCGCCAAGTAGACTGCTGCTCGCAGTTTGTTTTTCCTTTTTCTTCCCCAAGTGCTCGAACGGTTAGCTGGTGGTGCCCGAGTCCGTCGCTTTTCGTGCATCAACAGTTAACACGCGACCTTCAGATTCGAGCAGTTTTTCGAAACCGCGGATAGAAATGTCAGACCGCCGAGGTCGCCGCTCCGACCGCTCCAGCTCCCCCGATGATTCGCTGTGGGAGGCGTTGGAGCAGTCCCGCTGGGAAGCCGAAGTATCTCGAAGAGAGACTGACCAGCGGCTCGATACGATCAGCCAAGCCCTGTTAGCATTGACTCAGCGACTTGCTCCCCAGGTTGCTGAAGAAGTTGCTGAGACACCTGTCCGCCAGACTCCAGTCCGCCGGACCCCGGCTCGTCGCACCCCTCCTCAGCAGTCGCCTGCGACTGCGCCTCCGCCTGTCCGCCAAGCTCAGTCCGCAGCTCCCCCGCGACCTCAGGCTGATCAGTTCGCCCCCCTGATGGATTTCTTCAGGGAAGCAGCCCGAGGGACCCCGGCTCGCCGACTAGACTTTGTTGATCGGCAGTCCGCAGAGCTCGCAGAGTTTCGTCCTCCAGTCCGCCCTTCTACCGATTCAGAAACTCCCTCTCCCTTCATCGATCGAATCCGATGGGAGTCAGCGCCAAGCAATTTCAGAGAGCCTCGTCTCCCTTTTTATTCGGGGGAGACTGATCCAATCTCCCACCTGCAGGCATTCGAAGGGGCAGTAGCATTGAGAAGCCTCTCCGACGCCCTGAAATGTAAACTTCTAGTGACCACTCTTGATGGTCAAGCAAGAGAATGGTTTTATGAGTTGCCTCCAGGCACCATTTCCTCCTTCGCTGAGCTTCGCAGCGAGCTGCTCCTGAGGTTTGCAACCTCTAAGAAGAGAAAGGATGGGCTGGCAGCCCTTTTTGATATTAGGCAAAGAGACAATGAATCGGTGGCAAGATTCGTTGATCGGTTCCAGAAAGAAATTCAAGGGGTAAGGAATGTGAACCCCGATTATTACAAAGTTGCCCTGATTCACGGCCTCCGGGAGGGCCCGTTGAAATTCAAAGTGACAACAAAGGCACCGTCAACCTATCAGGAGCTCATCGCGATAGCTAATCGCTTTATTGAGGGGGAAAATGCCAATCCTACCTATATCTCATCCCTGACAGCTAAAGCTGGAGGAAGGGATGTCCCTAACTCCTCTTCCAACAATCAGTACCACAGTAAGCCTCCCCGGCCTGATTTCCACCCTCCACCTCAGAGGGGGCGCAACCTCCGCCATAAGAAACCCTTCCTTGGCCATCAACAGTTTCATGATCAGAGACTGCCGTTGGCCGCCGCTCCCGCCATTCCCCTTCAAGCGCTCCCCATTCTTTAGAGAACCCTGCCAGCTTCAAATCCTCACGGAAGCAGCCCTATGGAAGAGCTTGCAGATCTAGGCATCGACTTTGAAGAGGTTGCCCAAGTAATCCAGAAGAAAGTTGAAGAAAAGGGGCAAGGGCCTCAGAGAGATTGGAAGCCCAGAGACAACTCTCAGTTCTGTAATTTTCACAAGGAGAAGGGTCATCTGACTAAAGACTGCAAGGCTCTTCAGAAGCTAGTTGAGAGGTTGCTCGCCGAGGGTAAACTCGAGGACCTGGGTAGGAAGAATGATTCTTCAAGGCCTTCCACCTCCAAGGGCAAGGAGGTGGCTGAAGTTCACCAGGAGTGCATAGAGATAAGGGATGAGGGCCACCTGGGGCTCATTGATATCCAAAATGAGTGTATTGATGTTGTCGACGAGGGGGCCTTGGGAAGACTCTTTTTCATCCATGGCGGAGCAGGGGCTGAATCTACCCGGAAGTCCTCTTTGTCAAGGCTTTCGCGAACTGAGGTTGCTTCTACTTCTTCTGCCCCACCTTCTGAAGTCGTCACCTTTGGTTCTGCGGACCTTCCTGCAACCGCCAACCCCTTCGATGATGCCATCGTGGTCCAGGCAGCCATCGGAAACTTCACGGTCGATAGAATTCTCATCGACACCGGCAGCTCCGTGAATCTCCTCTTTAAGTCCACTTTCGAAGCCCTGAGGACTGGAAAGACTCTGCTTTCCACCGAAGGGCCACTCTATGGCTTCTCAGGAGAAAGGAAGGAAGTTGAAGGAAGTGTCACACTCACGGTGACGCTCGGAGGGGTGACCAAAGAAATCCAGTTCATAGTGGTAGATGCTCCGAGCAGCTATCATGCTATCTTTGGAAGACCATTGCTAAACAAATATCGCGCCATCATTTCAACATACCATCTAGCCATCAAGTTCTGCAAGGATGGCTGCCAGTGTAGGGTCAGGAGCGACCCGAGGCAGGCTCGAGAGTGTTACCTCCGAACGGTCAACATGACTGAGGTTTCCCCCCCAGCCTTTCCAGCAGTAGCAGAGGTCACTCCTTCAGAAGATGCTGAGAATAGAGAAGGCGCTCACCTGGAACCTGCCCAGGTGACGCAAGAAGTCCCCATCGCAGAAGGAGAAGGAAGAAAGCTCTCCATCAACTCCGAATTGCCAGAAGATCAAAAGGCGGAGTTGATATCTTGCCTATTGGAGAATCTGGATGTCTTCGCTTGGTCAGCGGAGGACATGCTAGGGGTGGATCCCGACGTGGCTTGCCATCATCTCAATGTCGATCCGGCCGCCAAGCCCGTCCAGCAAAAAAAGAGGGATGTAGCTGTCAAGCTAGCAGAGCCCATCAGAGAGGAGGTTGCTAAACTCCTCAAAGCGCGCTTCATTCAAGAGATTCAGTATCCCGAGTGGGTCTCGAATGTTGTAATGGTTAAGAAACCTGGGGGAAAGTGGCGTATGTGTGTAGATTTCACCCGTTTGAATAAAGCGTGCCCGAAAGATTTCTACCCCTTGCCTCGGATAGATTTATTAGTTGATTCTGCGGTAGGGTATCCGTTTATGAGTTTTTTAGACGCATTCTCTGGTTATCACCAAATAAGAATGCATAAACCTGATATCCCTTGCACATCGTTCATCACTAATGATGGTTGCTATTGTTATCTTGTGATGCCCTTTGGGCTTAAAAATGCTGGCGCAACCTATCAACGCATGATGGACCAAGTGTTTAAAGAACAAAAAAGTAGAAACCTCGAGGTGTATGTGGATGACCTTCTGATTAAGAGTAGGTCTCTTCCGCAGCACCTGGTAGATCTTGTAGAGACCTTTTCTACTCTACGAAGGCGCAAAATAAAGCTTAACCCGTTAAAATGCGTCTTTGGGGCAAGTAAAGGGAAATTTCTCGGCCATCTCCTTACTCCCGAGGGTCTAGCCCCCAATCCTGATAAGGTTAAAGCCATCCTTAGTATGACCCCTCCCCGTTCACCTAAAGAGGTTCAGCAGTTAGGGGGGAGGTTGGCAGGACTCGGGAGGTTCATCTCTCGAGTTGGAGATAAAAGTGCACCATTCTTTAAGACTCTTCGGGGAGCGTCCAAGTTTCAATGGACAGAAGAGTGTTCCTTGGCTTTTGAGCAATTAAAAAAGCAGTTAACCTCGACTCCTTTACTCCAAAGCCCCCGAGCAGGGGAGGTGTTGTTCCTATACCTAGGGGTTGGTCCCGAGGCAGTTAGTTCAGTTCTGATTCGCGAAGAAAGCAGGAGGCAGTTCCCTGTTTACTATGTCAGTCACATCCTGAAGGATGCAGAGGCAAGGTACCCCATCCTAGAGAAGCTAGCTTTAGCATTAGTTATGTCTGCCCGCAGACTCCGTCCGTATTTCCAGGCTCATTCAATTCAGGTAGTTACTGATCAACCTTTGAAGAATGTGTTAGAAAAACCAGAGCATTCAGGCAGGTTAGCTAAATGGGCAATCGAGCTGAGCGAGTTTGAAATTTCCTATGTGCCCAGAACAGCTATAAAGACACAGGTGCTTGCAGATTTCATGATTGATACGACAGAATCCAGCTCGGACCAAGCAGCAAGGTCCCCTTTATCTTGGACCATTTATGTGGATGGAGCTTCTGGTAGAAACTCCTCGGGTGCAGGAGTAGTTTTGATAAACCCGAATGGTGTCAAACTTGAGCAGGCCATCAAGTTCTATTTTCCAGTGACTAACAATCAGGCGGAATATGAAGCTTTATTAGCCGGCTTGAGGCTTGCACGAGAGCTTGGAATTGATCACGTCCATATCAAGACTGATTCACTGGTAATGGCTTCACAAGTTCTTGGCAACTTCGAGACCAGGGAGCCAGTGTTGAAAAAGTACCTTATGCTGGTAAAGGTTGAGGTTGGCAGGTTCAAAAGTTTTACTATTGAGCACATTCCAAGAACAGAGAATGAGGAGGCCGACGTTCTCGCAAAGTACGGGCTCTCGTCAGGAGGGACAACTTCTGAACTTTTCCGCCCAGCGGTGGAGGAAGAAGGGCTAATGCAAATCGATCAGTGTCCCTCTTGGATGGATCCGTTCATTCTCTACCTGTCAACTGGGAATCTACATCAGTCAGTGAAAGATAAGAAGAGATTCAGGTTGAAGGCAGCACACTATTACTTGATATCCGGCATTCTCTACAGGAAAACCTTCTTATCCACAATGGCGAGATGTGTTTCAGAAAGTGAGGTTCCCACCATCCTCCGAGAAGTGCATTCTGGCGAGTGCGGAAGTCATTCGGGAGCAAGAACATTAGAAAGAAGGATCCTGCGGCAAGGTTACTTCTGGCCTACAATGAAGAAGGACTCTGAGGCCTATGCGAGAAAATGTGTTCAATGCCAGAAATTCGCCCCTCTTCAGCATCAAGCAGCTCAATCTCTCAGGTCGATCACAACCCCTTGGCCCTTTGCTGTTTGGGGAATGGATCTCATTGGCCCTTTTCCCATGGCAAGTGGGCAGCGGTGTTTTATTATAGTTATGATCGACTACTTCAGTAAGTGGATTGAGGCTAAAGCATTGGCAAAGACAACAACCCAGGTCGTGAGGAATTTTATTTGGGGAGAGATAGTCTGCCGACATGGAATCCCTATGGCAATAATCACCGATAATGGACCACAGTTCAATAATGCGGAGATGATAGACTTTTGCAGGCAGATCGGAACAGAGCTGCGCTTCGCATCAGTGCATCATCCCAGAAGCAATGGTCAAGTAGAAGCAGCTAATAAGCAAATCCTCAACCTGCTTAAGAAAAAGGTTCAAAATCTCAAGGGCAGTTGGGCTGATCAACTTCCCTCAGTCCTCTGGACCCTGAGAGCAACACCTTCATCTGCAACAGGAGAAACCCCGTTCAAGCTTTCTCACGGGTCCGAGGCATTGATTCCTGTTGAGTTTGAAGTTCTGTCGCCTAGAGTACTGCTTGCCAGGCAAGGCACGGAGGATTGGCTTGAGTTGAACAGCGAGGAGATGAGGTTCAGTTTGGAGCATATCGAAGAGGTCAGAGACAAGGCTGCTATCAGGCAGGAGGAAGTAAAAAGAAGAATGGCCCGTTACTTCGATAAGAACGTAAGAATCAAACACTTTCAAGTGGGAGATCTAGTTCTTAAAAAGGTCGATGCTGCTGCAAGAGCCAGCTCAGTTGGGAAGCTTAATCCTAGCTGGGCAGGACCATTCATTATCAAGGAAGCACTTCAGAATGGGGCTTACCGGTTACAAACGTTTGAAGGAGAAGACATGCCGCACACATGGAGCGGAGATGACCTAAAACGGTTCTTTTCCTGAACTTCTTTTCTTTTCTTCCTGTGTAAACTCTTTAAGAGGTTCACTATTAATAAAAAATTCCTTGCCAACACTTTTATCAAGCATCTTTGTGTTTCAAGCGTTGGCAGTTAAATATAAGGAGCAAGGATAACTCTAAACGATTCTCTCTGAACTCTCTATTTTATGGTTATACGAATCTCTCAAAATTGATACTTGCCTAAATACTCATACTAACACTTCTTCGAATGCCTCTTCTTTCTTACCTCCTCGAGCAACTCCCGACAGTTGCTTGATGCCAGGAGATATTGCCGTGTTCAGCAAAAACCTCCCCTAGAACCGTTGGTGTCAGCATAACACCACGACGACCACGTGTTGCGGGGAGATTTCGCACCGTGTAGTGGGAGCCTACCAACTCTAGTGCGGTAGGATACTGGATTTCGGATCCCGGCTAGTACCTAACCCCACTTCTGCATTATGGAGGAGCGAAGTGGAGGTCAGCTCTACCACGCCACTTAAGGGATATTGTTACAACCCAGATGATCGAACGGGGAAAGCAATGCCGCTCCGGCCGCACCTACCCCCAGATCATCTTAGGGTTGTGACTCTCGAACACTCCTTGGTACCCTCAAGCAGTGCCTGCAGAAGACCCACAGTCTTGTCGATCTCAAAGGAAAGCAATGCCGCTCCGGCCGTACCTGCCCGAGAGATCGACTTAGACTGTACTTCAGGCAAGAGGGCAGTAATTGAGTTATTGAGTCTGCAGACTCCGAGGTTCAGTGGGGAAAGCAATGCCGCTCCGGCCGCACCTACCCACTTGGCCTCCGGACTGCGGCTTTCTTCTTCACAGGGGTTGTCATTATTGATGAAGTGCGGACTCCAGTTGCCTTATCCGCTCAGTCCGCCGTCACCTGGGTTGATTCTGTAATTCATAACCTCGTGAGGAAAGCAATGTCGCTCCGGCCGCACCTACCCGCTTGGTTGTGAATTACAAGTCATTTCTGATATTGTTCATTAATGAAGTGCGGACTTCAGTTGCCTTATCCGCTCAGTCCGCCGTTCCTTGGTTGATTCGATAAATTCATAATCTTGTGAGAAAAGCAATGCTGCTCCGGTCGCTTCTACCCGCTTATTATGAATTACAAGTCATTTCTGATATTGTTCATTAATGAAGTGCGGACTCCAGTTGCCTTATCCGCTCAGTCCGCCGTTCCTTGGTTGATTCGATAATTCATAATCTTGTGAGGAAAGCAATGCTGCTCCGGTCGCTTCTACCCGCTTATTATGAATTACAGGTCACTTCTGATGTTGCTGACTGAGGCAGTGCGGACATTGGTTTTCTAATTCGCCTGGTCCGCAGAATTTGTTCGATGCATACAATGTACTTGGAAGAAATTCAAGCGCGAATATCTGCGGATGGGGACCCTAGTCCGTCCAGTTCGCTTATTCATGATATTTGGGTTAGCAGATTATGGTTTTTTCGTTATCTTTGTTCTCGCAAAAACTGGCAAAAGTTCTGTGAAATGCGGACTGAGAACTGAACTCGTCCATGTCCGCATCACTCGTCTCTTTCCCAAGGAATACATTCTGTTCATATTATAACAAGATTGTGGTAATGAAATTTCAGCTAGCAAAGATATAAGTGCGATCTCTAAAGTATCAGCAAGAAACAAGCAGAAAATCTCAGAAGATATCAAAAATATCCTTTTTATATATATTCATTCAAAAATTACATGTCCTGGCGGACTCGCGTAAAGTCCGCCCCTCCCCCTTACATTAAAGAAAACCAAAAAATTACAATATATATATTCCTATTCTGTCCTCTGCTTCTTGTCCGCAGGCTTCTCAGGGCTTGACCCATCCACATCCACTATAGGCGAGTAGCCGCCTGAGTCGCTGCTGCTACTGTCGTCAGAGTGAGAAGCGGCTGAGGGTTCTGTTCGCGAGCTGCTCTCACCAGAGCTGGAGTTAGCGGACTGATCCGACTGACCTCCTTGCTGCTGGCTTGAGGCCATGTCTTCAGCAGCTTCCTCGTCAGCAGACTCCTGCTCGTCATCCTCGGTGACCGCTTTCCCCTTATCAGCTTGCTCAAACTCGGCAACTTTATCCTTTAGCTCCGGGAAAAGCTTCAGGAAAGGAATAGAGTCTACCCCAGCCTTCGCGTACCCATCGCTGATAACGCGCTCGAGCGCGACCTCGACGCTTTCCCTTATAAAAGGAAACATGGCCTTTTGAAAGTCTGGGTTGGTCACCTCATATGCGATCTGTAAAAGAAATCAAAACATCAGTCCGCGAAAGATAATCAAGATTAATGGCGATTAACTAAGCACTTACGGCCTTGTCTTCTTTATATTGATTAACTTTTACACCAAGTCGCTTATTCCTTTCTTTCAGCGAATGGCTTTCCTTCTTATGCCGCGCATTGTCCCTAAGCAGCTCACGCGTAAGCCTGCCTAAGAAGTGGTTGGTGACGGCGGCGTTCGCACTGGCCTGCGCAGCGAGAAGGGGGAGGTCATCAGGTGCCACACCTTGCAGATCGCGGAGGTTTTGCTTCCCGTACAAGGCGGACAGGGCGATGTGGGCATGGCGAGATGGGCGCGGGCTCCTCCAAGAAGGAAGAGTCGTTGATAGGCGGACATACTTTTTCTTCTCATGCCAGTGGATCATGGGGTTGCCCCTCAGATCCTTCTGCTTCTCGCCGAAGCCCGCAATGTCGAAGCTTCCATCAGAAGAATAACCTGCGGCGGGGTCTCCGTCTTCTCTCCTCTTTTTTGCGATTTCTTTTCTCCTTTCCCCTTGCGTAGGAGTCTGTCCGGCAGGCGCAACGGGCAGATTTGCGGGCACCGCTAAGGTCGCTGCAAGAGAGAAAGTTAGCTAAAATTCCAAGGTTGTTGCGGATACAAGCGAAGGTCGCAAGACTTACACTCTTGGCGGCTAATAGTATATAGCCCAGGCAGCAGCGGGATGTAATAGTCAACATCCAGCCTCGCTCCGTCAAGGAACTTGACGATGGCGGCCTCGGCATCGTTCAGCCGCACGCTCTTGAAGTCAGCATCTACGCGCAGCTGCGGACTGGTATGAAGGAACCCCAGGTCGCCTTCAAAGATGAGATACCTAGAGGTCCAGTTGTGGATCTTATTCGGCAAGCCCACAACTTTCATTCCCCTACAGTAGAAGTATATGATGCCTTTGTACTCAGGGTCTCCCGTCGGGGTAATAGAGCGAACAGAGAAAATCTTCCTGAAAATCTTCAAGGAAAATTCAACCCTCTCAGCCCGCAGGTAAGCAATGAAACTGCAGATCGCAACCATACTGTTCGGGGCAAGCTGGCCCGGAACCACCCCATAATGCTCAAAGATCTCCGCGACCTCCCAGAGCAGGGGAAATTTGAACCCGCAGTCAAAATGATCTATTGGAATTGCGAGCTGGGTAGCGGTTGAAAAATTCAGTCGTTCGTGGTGCTTGGGGAGCCGCGCGAGTACGGGCGAGTCCGCCATATGAACTCCCAAGAACGCCTCCAGGTCGGCTTCGGTTAGTCTACTCCTTTTATGATCAGCAGCGTGGAAGGCGGCTGCGGCTTCAGTGCGTGCGGATACCATGTTTTCAGACCGCAAGTCTTCAGCTCCCATTGCTTTCTACACAAACAGAGAATGACAACCCTATTTATATAAAAATCGTCTGACATGACAGCCGTCAATCCACTCAGATCGGTAAGCCAGTCCGCTCAGCTCGCCTCTTCCCTGTTTTCCCTGCAATATCAGATATTTTTCAAGGCTTTGCGGATTCAAAGCCAGTCCGCTCAGCTCGCCTCTTCCCTATTCTCCCTGCAAATAATTGCGAATTCACAGGAAGCCCACAGGGATCGCAATTTTCTAGTAAACAAGATAAGCAGGCATAAAATGCCAGTCCGTATAACTTACATTCCACAACAGGATTATCCGAAAAAATAATAGTATGCAACAAGCAGAATAGTATCACAACACAGATAAAATCACACAACAAAGAGTTTCAGCAACAATATTATACAGCAGCTTAAAAAATAATAGAAAGCGAATGTTTAGGCCTTAACGCCTTCCGCGGTCTCTCTGAGCAGGTCGCACCTCCTCCTCCATTCCAACATGTGCAGCCAGGTCACTTCCTCGCAAGATCTCGCAGTAGAGTTGGGAAACTAGATGGTGCATGTTATTGAAGGTGCGGTGCATATGAGCCATGTCTTTGGCTACCCGCGGAAATGGAATCAATTGAACTGCCAGGGTTGGATCTGCGACCACCGCGGGCTGCCCACTTGCCGCAGGGGCCGATCCCTCCCCCACAGCAGGCTGAGACGCTTGCGATCTCACCCCAGCGGCTTCGCTTACTTGCTTCTTTCCTTCTCTCGCCAAAGCCAAATATTTGCTCCTATAATGGCGGACATCTCCGCTCAGACGATTTTTCTCCTTGTTCGCACCTTCCAGTGCGGCTGAAAGGCTGGCGACCTCGCTTTCCAGGATTTTTTCCCGCGCTTTGCTTTTCTTTAGTGCAGTTCGAAGCTCGCATAACTCTTCCTCATTATTCTTCGCTAACAGTACACTGTCTTCTTTAGCAGGCAGCTCCTCCTGTGCGATTTCATCAGCAGTCCGCGTCGCGGCCTCCGTCACATTTGGTGGCGTAGGCACGATCTCGCCGACCTCGACAGAATCGGGCGTGGACTTCTGAACTGCAACAAAGAAAGTAAAGACGCCTCAGTATCCAGGCCGCAATAGCTCCAGAAGAAAAAAGAGAAAAGGGAAAAGGTTTTTATCCACTTTTGGTTATCTTCGCGGCGATCTGACGACTATCAAGGATAGGTCGCCTCACGCGCTCCGGATCAAAAGCCTCTAGGCGACGCCTCCATTCACGGCGGACTAGTGCTCTTGTCTCGGCCAGCGATCTGCTCGAGGTAACTATGTCATCAGTTTCTGTAAGGATCTTGACTGGCCGCGACTTTCGTGGAGGGGATTTGTACAACCAAGAGCTCTGAAACCGCTTGGTCGCCGGCTGCAACTTACCAGATCGCATCAGCTCGGTAGCAATCTGAAGATCCTCAGTCCGCTTATCCACCACGAGCTTCTCCGAGGCCGCTTCAACCTTCGCCTTCATTATTGCGAGTTGCTCCTTGTTTTTCTTCCTCTCTTCAGCTGGAAAAAAAGAAGAAGGGTCGTCAAGATTTTCTCCTCCAGTTGCGGTATCAGGCTGCAGCACCTCCAGTAGAGAGCGATTTATACTCGCAAGCTGATCATTATCTATAGAGTCGAGTATCTCAGTGGTTGATAAGCTGAGCGTGGAAGGGGGATCACCTTCTGCGAGCAGAGGATCGGGGGTGACGAGATCGTCTTGGACTTCCTTTTCTCGCGGCCTATGCTGCAAGCTCGCAGCTCCAGTCCGCTTGGAGATATTTTTCTCTTTTCTAACTTTCAACTTCTTCTCTACCCGCTCGGCGGCATTACCATCTCTTTTCCTCTTTTTCTTCTTCTCAGGAGTCTTCTCTAAATCGATGACAACCGGCTTTGGTTCGGGAACTGAGTTTGGAGCGACAACTTGCTTTTCGATGGAACTGTTGGTCGCGTTTTCAGCGGACTCCTTATCTCGCTCCTCGGCAACCTCCTCTCCCCTTTCCACTATCGTCTCACCAGCAGGAAGCTTCTCCTCGGTCCTTTGCTGCTGGACTTTCGGCGATGAAACTTCCTTTTCTGTTTCTATCCGCAACATGATGGTCCCAGAAGGAGAGCGATGCACCTCCATGCTGGAGGAGTTCGCAGGGTTTTGGTCAGAAACGGAGGGCGGATTCGGTTTCTCCCGTAGAGGACTTGAAGGAGCATTCGCAGTCTTTACAGTATCGCGGACTGGATCTTGCTTCACCTGATCTGAACTCTCCCCCTGGTGGCGGGCAGGTGCATCTTTTCGATGGCTCGATTTCTTAGGCGAGAACTCGCTTTCGGCTTCTCAATCGGAGCAGCCATGCTGCCAAAGAAGGACCCTAGCCTCACCATGCCGGACTGGAAAGTCGAGACCGCAAGTGGTGAGTAACGACCCGTCGCGCAGACAATTCTGACAAAAGACAGCACTTCCGGCAGTATTTATAGCACAAATAACATTAATGATAGTTGCGGACTCAGCGGTTAAGGAAACATTTTCGGAATTTTCCAAAACTCAAAAATGTGCGGGGATTATGTTAACCCCAGAATCCGCAACATTTCCAGCTAGGCATCTTGCCCTTCCCTCGATGAACTTAAGTACTCAGTTCGCCCAGCTCGCCAGTGGACATGGTCCGTCACCTAGGCGGACTCCAGAAATCCGTCCGCTCAGGTCGCCCTCAGTTCCCCGCTCTGCTAGATCGGCAAGTCAGGCTCAGACCGGCAGGCTCCGAGTCAGGCCGCCCAGGTCGCTCAGGTCGCGGCTAGTCTAAAAGTCACACGCTCAGTACGACCAAGGGAGGTCTCCAGCTCGCTGGCCCAGTCTGCCTGTCCCGCGCGGACTGCTTGTTCCTTCTCTTTTTGATTCCCGTCACCGCTGCCCGGCTCTTTTGTACCCCGGGCAGCCGGTTATTTTAGCCTTGCCCGCTTGGGCAGGCCCCCAGCCTATAAATAGGGGGAAGTGGTGCACTCAAAGCACGCTGACTTGAGCCCAGGAGCCCACTTGTTAAAGGCTGCGGACTCGAATCTCTAGCTTTGCGACCTCCGGCTTGCTTTCCCCATTGCTTTCCTTTTCCTTTCTTGTAACCGCATCTTGGCAATTAAAAGCAAGCCCGTCGCAGGAGTGGCATTTAGGCCGCGACGGGCGAAGTCTGGTGTTGCCGTGCTCTACGGCTCTGTTGCTTTTCTGTTCCTTTTCTAGTCCGCCAAGTAGACTGCTGCTCGCAGTTTGTTTTTCCTTTTTCTTCCCCAAGTGCTCGAACGGTTAGCTGGTGGTGCCCGAGTCCGTCGCTTTTCGTGCATCAACATATAAGATTCTATTTGAGATGGCGAAGGTCAAGGAATCTATGATGGACATTCCAGTAGTACGAGATTTTGCCGACCTTTTTCCAGAGAAGCTGCCAGGTCTACCTCCGCACCGGGAGCAGGACTTCAAGATACAGCTTGTGCCGGGGGCCAAGCCGGCATCTAGGCCCCCTTACCGGATGGCCCCGAAAGAGTTGATAGAGTTCTGAAGTCAGTTGTAGGAACTAGTAGAGGCAGTGTTTGTCCGGCCAAGCTCTTCACCGTGGGGAGCCCCGGTGTTATTTGTCAAGAAAAAGGATGGAAGTCTCCGCTTGTGTATTGATTATCGAGCGCTGAACAGACTGACGGTTCGGAATACATACGTGCTGCCACGGATTGACGAGTTGTTTGATCAACTGGAGGGAGCGCATTTCTTCTTGAAACTTGACTTAAGGTCAGGTTATTACCAGCTACGTATTCGAGAGGAGGGCATTCTGAAGACCGCCTTCAGTAGTGATACAGACTGTTTGAGATTATAGCGATGCCCTTCGGGCTCACAAATGCGCCGT
Source organism: Platanthera zijinensis (assembly GCA_039513925.1). Taxonomy (NCBI): domain Eukaryota; kingdom Viridiplantae; phylum Streptophyta; class Magnoliopsida; order Asparagales; family Orchidaceae; genus Platanthera; species Platanthera zijinensis. Next base: position 145,343,267 of record CM077093.1, on the reverse strand, counting down.
CAGCATTTACAAGCCTCGTGAACAGGGTATTCGAGGAGTATTTGGATGTATTCATCATCGTATTTATTGACGACATCATCATCTACTCAAGGACAGAGGAGGAGCTTACACGACACCTGACATTGACTCTGGAGAGGCTACGGGAGCACCAGATGTATGCGAAGTTCAGCAAATTCCAGTTTTGGCTAAAGGAGGTGGCCTTCTTAGGTCATATTATGAGTGGTGCTGGGTTGGCAGTAGACCCGGCCAAGATTCAGGCAGTTTAGGATTGGCCACCGTTGAAGACAGCCACGGATGTATGGAGTTTCCTAGGGCTTGCTGGATATTACAGGAAGTTCGTCGAAGGATTTTCCCGGATTGCACTCCCTCTTACATCCCTGACAAAGAAGGAATCCCCTTTCGTTTCGACGCCACATTATGAGGCAGCCTTTATGGAGTTGAAAGGTCGGCTTACCTCAGCTCCCATTCTCGCTCTTCCGTCGGGAAAAGAGGGATTCCAGGTGTATACGGACGCCTCCTACCAGGGGACAGGTGTCGTTCTGATGCAGAATGGGCACGTAGTAGCCTACACCTCCCGACAGCTGAAGATACATGAGAAGAACTATCTGGTGCATGATCTGGAGATGGGTGCAGTGATCTTTGCTCTGAAGATTTGGCGACACTAACCCTACAGGGTTCACTGTGACATCTTCTCAGATCACAAGAACTTGAAATTGTGGACACACAGAAGGAAGTAAACATCAGACAGAGACGTTGAGTGGAGTTCCTGTCGGATTACCAGTACACCATGCACTACCATCCCGGGAAGCCGAATGTGGTGGCAGATGCTTTAAGTCAGAGAGGAGATACCTTAGGGAAGGGACCACATATGATGTCCATGGAGCTAGTCCGGTCATTAAGAGATATGTAGATATCCCTAGTATCCGAGAATGATCCAAAGCTATATAGGGAGTATCTAGCATCGATGGTGGCCATAGATGATATTCGGTACCGCATCTGGGATAGATAGAGGACAGATGCATGGGCAGAACCTATATTCCAAGCCTTGGAGGAGGGTTTGACGGGATATTATTCACTGAGGGATGGATTACTATATTTCAGAGGCAGGGTCTATATACCCGCAGGAGGCCAGATTTGGGAGGAAATCATGGCGGAAGAACATTGTAGTAGATATTCTATACACTCGGGGATCACCAAGATGACAGCCGACTTGAAGAAGACGATGTTCTGGCCGGGGATGAAGAAGTACATTACATTCTTCGTGACTCATTGCGAGGCATGCCAACTGGTGAAGGCGGAGTGCAGCAACCCCGCAGGATTGCTACAACCACTTCCGGTGCCGGAGTGGAAATTTGAGGACATCGCGATGGATTTCATTCATGGCCTCCCCCAATCACGGACGGGAAACGATTCGATTTGGGTCATCATTGATCGGCTGACGAAGGTGGCCAGATTCATTCTAATAAGAAAAAATGACTCGGTTGGGGTACTAGTGCAGAGATTCGTAGAGCTGTTCATTCATTACCACGGGGTGTCCAGGAAGATCGTGTCGGATCGAGATGGTCGGTTCATATCCATGGAGTGGAGATCCATGTTGACTTACTTAAGCACGCGGCTGACCTTTAGCAGAGCTTTTCATCCCCAGACGGATGGGCAGACAGAACGCACCAACCGGACATTGGAGGACCTCCTAAGGCTCTGCATCTTGGATCGAAATTAACCTTGGGAGAAGCTTTTACCACTAGTTGAGTTCTCCTATAACAACAGCTATCAGTCCAGCATTAGGATGAATCCATATGAAGCTCTATACGGGAGGAGGTGTAGGACTCCACTTTCATGGATTCAAGATGAGGATCCGAAGGTGTTGGGATCAGAGTTTGTCGATAACACCGAGGCTCAGGTGAGATTGATACGAGACAAGATGCTGGAAGCGCAGAGCAGACAGGTTAAGTACAATGACGCCCAGCACCATCAGGTAGAGTTCCAGGTGGGAGACCGGGTTTTCTTAAAGATCCGACCCATGCACGGAGTTTCACGGGTGCGTGGTCAGAAGAAGAAGCTCAGCCCTAGGTATATGGGCCCTTACAGGATCCTGGAGCGGATCGGGCCCCTAGCTTAAAGGCTGGAGTTGCCACTGGAACTGGCAGGGTTATACAACGTGTTCCATATTTCTAAACTTAGGAGGGCTCTACTATGCCTGGAGCAGCAAATTTCGACCACATATGGGCCGGTAGCTTAAGACCAGACAGTTCACTTGGAGCCGGTTCGGATCGATGACAGAGGAGTACAGATCTTGCGTCGTAAGAAGGTTCCGTTAGTCAAAGTTCTGTGGAGGAACAATGGACAGGAGGAACATACCTAGGAACCGCAGGACCTGATGCGACAAAAGTATCCAGAGTTGTTCACTCAGGTATACCTAACAACCTCTCAGGATGTTCCATTTACTTTCCTATTTTAAACAAGTAGGACTGGAATTTCAAGAGTAGGGGCGAATCTTTTGTTTATTGGGGTCTAGACATTGCCAATTGGGTGAATTAGTCATAGATGAGAGTTTTCTCTTTAAACCTCACTTAGCAAACTTGGCGTCGTGATGTAATCTTTCACTTCTCATGGGATGTTACAAGTTTCTTTCTCTCTCATAGGAGTTCCCGTAGGCTTAACCTTGATTTCGGGGACGAAATCTTTGTTTTGTTTATTGGGATTTGTAACATCCCATTTCCAACTAGACCCCTAAGAGTGGTTTTGATTACGACAAAGTCATGACAAAGCCCTGTGGAGCTAAAAAGGGTCAGGTAATCAAAGGCCAAGGTGAGAATCACCTTGGTCTGCCTATGACACAACCTCATCACCAAACCTAAGGTTTGACCTTAAGGCTTCGCATGACCCCATGACCCCATCACAACACCACTAACCTATTAGAGGACCCACTAGAGCCTTAAGGGTCCATTAGAGTAAACCCAAGGTGACCAATTTGACCTAGGACCACTATTGGCCTTAATTAGGCAAGGTGCCCTAACAAGGGGAAGTTGGCCTCTAATGTGCCCAACCATTCTTACCCAGGTCTTCCTAGACCTAAAGTGGTGTCAATGGGTCACCAAAGATCCATTGGAGTCAACTCTAGAGCCTAAGTTGACCCGAGTCAACCCTTGATCTAAAGTGGTCAAAGTGCCCTTACCAAGGGTCATGTGACCTCCAAAGTGCCAAGTTAACCCTACCCAGACCTACGTAGACCCTAAGAGGGGCCAATGGGTCAATAAGGATCCATTGGGGTCAACCCTAGAGGCTAGGTGGACCAGAGTCAACCCAAGCCCATTTTGGGTCAACCTAGTCCAAATAGGCTAGCCCAAGCTCAAGCCCCCTCATGTGGCTTAATAAGAATATTGATTTGTATGAGTGGGCTGCCTTTAGACCACAGGATTGACCAAGTCAACTTGGTGATTAGGAGAGAGAGAGAAAGCTTCATTTCCTTTAATGGAGGAGAGAGAAAATGGTGGAAGTAAGCCATTCATGGCCAAGGAGGAAAAGGGCCAATCTCCATTGGCTAGCCCAACTCCCCACCTAATCCAAGGAAGACCAAGAGTCCATTTTGGTGGTTATTCATGGTAAGGAGGTGGCTGCATAGCCATGGCCGAGCTTCGCCTTCAAGGGCCATTAATGGTCATTGAAGGTTTGGCTCACCTCCCTACCCCCATTATTGCTGGATTCAACTCCTCTGTGGAAGAGGAGGAGTTTCCAGCTATTTCCTGGCTGGATTGAGCCATGTACAGCCCCCTTACCATGGCCGAAATCACCTTTAAGAGGCCATTAATGGCCACCACCATTTTGACCCCTCCCCTCCCCCGTTTTATCTTCTTAAAAACATCCCTGGACCCAGGGGATTCTTTTCCACCACTTACCCGAAGGAGCCATTGGAGTTCACAGTGTTGTTGCAGAAGCTGAGTGCCGCCGCCATCGACCATGGTATCTCGTCGTTCCTCCCGCATTCAGGCCGCCGGAAAGGTCCTCCTCCTCTCCTCTCTTCATGGCAAGATCATAGAAATCGTTTAGGTCAAGAATCGGGCTCAATTGAGACCAATCCAATTCTCCAAAAATGTGAATTTCGGGCGAAAATGAACACCTCGGGTTCGCTAGAAAAGCCATCTCCGGCAGCCGTGCCGCCGGCTGGGGGTATCCCCCACCTCCCTGAAGATGGTGGTGGTGGAGGCCGACCAGGGAAGTGGATGAGTGGCCGGGAAACCAGCCCGCAATAAGACCCAGGACAGGAAGATCGTGGTCGTCGGCTCAAGGAATAATACGACTCAGCTTCCCTTGGATTTGCGCCAAGCTTCGTGCGCCAAGATGCATAAAAATTAATTAATGTTGATTTATTTCATTTTTCTGTCAAAATATTTATAGTAGATGGTTTTAATTTTTTAAAAAAATACTTAAGGCCCTCTGGTTGGAAAACTTTCAACATGAAAGTTGTCGCCCTATGGGTCTACTTTAATCCAAAATTTATTTGGACCCATTTGGACTTCTGGTTTGGCCAGGGCACCCATTTTGGTGGGGCCTATACCTAGGGCTAATCTGAGGTTGAAATTGGTGCCCACCCTTCATCCCTTTTCCAAATGGAGTGAAATTTGGACAGGGTACAATTCTTAACCATATCTAAGGTCTGTCCAAAAATGAGAATTTTTGGAGACACTTGGCCTAAAGTTTTTATTTTTATTTTATAATGCTAGGGTATTTAAATTAAGTAGTCAAATGATCTCCAAACCCTCCCACATTTTAGTGAGTGGTCCCCGACAATAGTACCTAGCTCTGCACAAAATTTTAACTTGTTTGCATGAGTTTTGGTTTGGGAATCACCAAACCCTAGTTAGGTCTTAAAGAGGTGCTTTTGAATAATGGTGCACTTGGGATTTTGAGTGGTCATCTCACCTCAACAGAGGCTGGGGTTTTGGTCACTTACTTGGTATGGCCAATGTCACCCTCTTAAGGAGAATTGTGTAATTTAGGGGTTGTTTGCCCTAGGGTTCAAACTCTAACCCTAAGGAAGGGCCCTTGAGTGTTGTGAAGGGCATAGGGGCAAATGCCCTTGTGTGACATTGTAACTACGTAGAGTTGAAGGTAGTAAAACCTAAGTCCTATGGTAGGAATCTTAAATGATTTGGAGGTAGGTAGACACCTTAAAACCCTAACCCTAGTTTTATGGTAGAAGCTCAAATATGGTAACCTAGTCACTAAATTTTAGTTAAAAGTTTTTAAACTTGGTTAGAGTGAGTTTTAGTCTAGGTAGAACCCTAAATAATTTTTATTAGAATTTATGGGTTATATTTCTAGTACTTTATTTGTTAGTTATAAATTTGCCCAAACTGGTGTTTTAATTTTTTTGATTACTCTGTTTCTTTGAATCTAATAAAACATGGCTAGCAGATGATTTAGGTCTAAATTAACATCCCTGAATTTTGTTACCAATTTTTAGTTGATTATATTTAGTACTTCCTTCATAAGTTCCAAAAGGGCAATTATGGTAAATAAAGCATTTATAGCAAATTACCTACTATAAAAATATTAAACCTGGCCTCTGATGTTTTCAGATCAATATTTAGTTGTAGGATTTTATTCATGATTTTAAGGAGAACATTTACAATACTTGCTTCACAAGAATAGCTTTTTAAGATTTTGGTAATTATTTTTTCTAGAGCTAAATTCCCATTGAAGAATTATAAAATTGGCCACTGATGTTTTTGGGGTAGTATCTGCTCTAGAAGATTAATAAAGAATTTTTGGATGATTATTTACTGCACTTACTTCATTAATGAAGGGAAAAAGGATTTATTCTCAAAATTAAATTAGAGTCCTTAAATTACTGGAAAAATTGTTATATCTTGGATTTACTGATAAAGTATTGTTTAGAATTTATCATGATTTTATGAAGCTTTATTCATATATAAAAAGTGCACTTTATGTTCAATTAGTAGCCCTTGGAACGCTTAAGAAAATTAATTAATTATCAGAATAATTAGGAAAATTATAATCTTATGGATTTAGTCTATTTGTGTCATGATAAGTCTCCAGTAAATAATTTAGGGCATTCGGATGATTATTTGGATTATCTCTTATCCGGTTCGACGTATAGTCTAGGTTGGTCTGCACTTAGCAAATCATTAAAGTTGCAAGAGAATATGATTTGGGATAGTTGTTGGAGTTAGTTATTTTGCTGGGTCAGATAGGTGTGGATGATTTAACCATAAAAGGATGGGAGGGGTAGTAAGAAGTTTTTTGGCTAAAGTGTAGAGGTGCTCGGGTTCGACGAAAGATTGTCTTTCCCGAAGAGAGGAAGGTTAAAAATCACACTATGTTAGTTTATCGTAACACGAGAAGACAATGGGTAAGGGGAATCAACCAATAACAATAAGTGCCTTGTGAAAGCGAACGATGGGCTTCAGCTACCATCATAGTTCCTAGTGCCCTTTGAGAACCCTTCATAGGGAATACCGGGGGCAGTCCTGGGTTAACGTAAACTGTATTAACAAACTCAAAAGTGTAACCTAGTAATTAGGATCTCACATTTCACAAACACTGTTAGCACAGGAAGATTGTTGGAAGCTTCGGCTCGGTTAGTTTTGAGACGGACAGTTTGGTCTGGGAGCTTCGACTCGATTAGTTAAGAGACGGACAGAATGGTCCGGGGAGCTTCAGTTCGATTGGTTTGATACGTTAAATTTGCATGTGCATAAAAGGAAAGAAAATAAAGGTGGTGGGTCTTCGGTATTGGAAGGTCGATGCACCGACGCCAATACGCTGACTCGGCAAGTGTGGTTAGCACTTCGCCAATAGAAGTCCGGTGCGCCAGCCGGCAAGAGTATGCAGGAGTCCTCTTAGTGCACCAAGCGTTAAGGCGTACAATAGGTCTGATAGGTAGTGCTTTACTGGTTTAGAGGTGGGCGAGGCCCAACCCACTTCTTCCGTCTGCCAGTACGGAGGTATCTTGGGAGGTAACAGCTCCAAAAGGGGGAACTAAAGGTCTGTGTGCACAGAGTCAGGTTTGTGTGTTGCACTTGAATGATCCATCATACCTACTAGCATGTCATAGCATAATCGATTCATTTAACCCTTGACACCTAAGGTATAAGTGAAATGGGACGCTTATACATTAGGACTTGCAAAATGACCCCTTGGTCTATAAACTTGTGTGGGCAAGTTTATAAATTAAGGTCAAATTTATATATATATATATATATATATATATTGCTGTTAATAACCGACACCCCCAACGTATAAATTTGTATGGGACTCTATTTACGATGGGAGCCCTGCAGAAGATCCCTTGGCTTATGTGTTTCCGCACATAAGTTAAGGATATTTTTCAATACTTTACTTTACTGCCACATGTATTATAAAATTGCTAGTATAGGTCAATTTCCACCTGCTTTTGATTACTCTCCACCTTCAAGTCCTCCCCTCTCTTCCTCTCCGCTCGGTTCCTAGGGGTCATGGGGGAAGGGTTGGGGGATGATAGGGCTTAGTCTTATAGACTAACGGTTTTCGGACCACATCATTTAGGGGATCGTTGTGCCAGCCATGGAGGAGCAGCCCCGGTGGTCGACCCGTTTGGAGATAGGGCAGTCTAGCTCAGGAGTTTAGCCAGTTAGGACTGTGAGTCCCGACTTTTAGTAGATGTTATAGTTTGCTTCCGCATGAGTGATTTGTAGTGAGGACATGATGTACCGCGCATAAGCCCTGTTTGTACCCTAGATTGGATTTGAGTTTAGTCTTCTCATTTTAGTCTCTTGACCCAAGATTTATCTATGGTCAAAGGTCAGTTGTTTAGCTAGATTGCTCTAGTTGTAGAGTTGTCACTTATCCATATGAAAATTTGGTTAAGTTGTTTTTGGTTCGACTATGGTCGAACGCCGCTCGACTATCGTCGATCAACTGTTCGACGATCGTCTATCTGTTGGTCGACTATCGTAAGTCAGCAGATCGTTTATCTCTGAGTTAGTTCAACTCTTGTTAGCTCGGCGTTCTGTGGAATCTGCCTCGTCGATCGTCGAACCCCGCTCGACTTCTTTTGACCAGACAGATTTCTTGATAGTTCAACTATCTGCTTGGATAGTTCAACTATCTGATAGTTCGACTATCTGTTTGATAGGTCGACTATCTGTTCTGTTTGATAGTTCGACTATCTGCTTGGATAGTTCAACTATCTGATAGCTCGACTATCTGTTTGATAGGTCGACTATCTGTCTTCTTTGATAGTTCGACTATCTGTTTGATAGGTCGACTATCTGTTGTCTTTGATAGTTCGACTATCTGTTTTATAGGTCGACTATTTGTTGTGTTTGATAGTTCGACTATCTATTTGATAGGTCGACTATCTGTTTTGCTTGATAGCTCGACTATCTGTCTTGATAGGTCGACTATCTAATAGCTCGACTATCTGTTCTGATAGGTCGACTATCTGCTGTGGTAGTTCGACTATCTTATTTGATAGTTCGACTATCTGTGTCGTTCGACTCTCTGTTCTGATAGGTCGACGATTTCTGTGCTCCGGTCGACGATCTCCGAGGGTCGTTCGACGTTCTTCTGTCTGTCTTTAGTAATTTTGTACTCCTTTTGTTCTATGATTTAATTCTTATTTATTTAGCATATTTTATTAAAGATTATTTCATTGATTTTATGCATACATCTCAAGGCAATCTTTGCCCCATCCTTTGTGCATAAGTCAAGCTTTATCTGACAAAGTTCTTTGTCTTATTAGTTGAAATATCTTTTTACTTTATCTGCCATGTTGTCCTTTATAGCCGCTAGACTCAAAAAGTCTTCTTTGGCCGTAAAGAGTTTAGTCTGATGTGACTTTCTTTAGTACTCCTTTTATCAGATTGGATATGCAGCTTCTTAGAAAGCTTTATTTCCTTATAGCATATCTGTCTGCAGGATATGTTTTTGCTTTATGCTTTTTGCAGCCTACTTTGCAGATCTCAGAAGAAGACAAAATTCAAACCAAGTTTAGAGCCGTTGCAAAGGCCCATATATAAAGAGCTTCTTTTTGAATGAAGAAATGATATACAATAACAAGAGACAGAAGATATACAGATTCAAAGCAAGAAGATATACAGCTCTCAGTCATTGATACATTCATTTGAGAAGATCATCCTTCTTCAACTCTCTCTTCTTCAATCCTGAGTTCATCCTGCTGCAAGGAACATTCACTCAGTGCCTCAAGAAGAAGAAGAAGAAGAAAGAAAAGCTATTGAAGAAGAACAATCATTCTACAATCAAGATTCTTCTTCAAGCTTCTCCTTCAGAACTTCAAGACAGTTCTTTGTCTCATGTTCAAAAGAGTTCCTGCACCCTAAAGCAAGACTTCTTCCTGGATATTCTCTAAGCCAGGGGAGCCTTGATTCTTTAGAGCTTTCTAGCTCTGTGCAATCCACTAGCTTCTCTAATCTGTTTTAATAATAGAGAAGAAACTTTAACTCTCTCAACCTCCCGTATAAAGGGTTATTACTCCCTTCAAAAGTGAACCTTGGTGGCAGGGCACCTGATCAAAAACCTGTGTTGGGTTTTTAGCTCCTGATCAAAAGCTCAAAGGGTCTACTTAATCTACCTGAAGCAGATCAGTTAGTGGCAGGGCACCTGAACAAAAACCAGTAGTGGATTCCTACCAGGGTGATAGAAGAGTGGACATACCTATTTAGAGGGAACCACTATAATCTTCTTGTGTCATCTGTGTTGCTTATTTAATTTATTACACTATGGCTGTGAGTAGAAATATCTAGGATTGCTAGTTGTTGTGATAGGACCAAAGCTCAACTGTAATTACAGTTAGCTTTCTCTAGTGCACTTCACTTTGTGTTAGGCTCTAGGGTTTCAAATATCTATAAACTCATTCCGCAAATTAACTCTTAGGGAGTTGAGTAGTGTGTCATAATTTTTGAATACTCTATTCACCCCCCTTTAAAGTTGTATCTATCCTCACTTTCAATTGGTATCAGAGGGAGGTTGACTGACTGTACAGGCTAACACCTGAGTCACAAGATCCTGATAGATACCAAGCTTATAGATATTCACTTCATGGCCCAGTCTAAGGATTACTCTAGCACCAGACCTCCAGCTTGCAACTTAGCTAAGTTTAGCATCTGGAAGGCAAGAATAAAATTATATATGAACTCTATTGATGAAGACATTTTCTCTTCTATTTTGAAAGGACCTACAACACCTCCTGCTGCAGCCACTGCTACAACATCTACAAATCTCTGTGTAGCGCCTCCTCAAGACTACAATGATGCCTACAAGAAGGCAAAGATAGCTGATGCCAAAGCTATGAACATTCTACCTCAGACTATGTCTGATGAAATCTTCTAGAAAGTGGCTGATTGCACCTCTGCAAAAGCCATGTGGGACTCACTGAACCAGATTGTAGCTGGTTCAGCTGATGAGAGGAAGGACATAAGGTCCAACCTTATATCCCAATATGAAAACTTCATGAAGACTGAAGCTTAATCAGTTGAAGCCATGTACACAAGGCTCAGCTCAATCATCAATGAGCTTAGAACCCTTGATAAGGAGATTACATTGATAGAGGTCAATGATAAGATACTAATGTGCTTCCCCAGCACATGGGATCTTAGGATCTGGCCTATCAAGGAGGCCAGAAGTACAACTGAAATCTCAATAGAAGCTCTCCTTGGCAAGCTCAAGTCTTTTGAGCAAGTGCTGAAGACCAGGGAAGCTGAGGCTGAAGCAAAGACTCCAACTCCAGCAAGAAAAGAGCAAACTCTTACTCTCAAAGCTGTTGATGCTTCTGAAGGAAGCCAATCCAATGAGGAGCTGATGACACTCTTTGCCAAAAGGTTTCTCAAGATGGGAAGAAAAGACTTCAGAAAGAAATCTTAAAGATATGAAGATAAACCAAGGTATGACAGATTTCCTGCTAAAGAAATTATTTGTTATGGTTGCAGGAAACCTGGACACATTCTACCAGAGTGTCCAGAGGAAAAGAGCAAAGAAAAGAGAAAGGAAAAAGAACATCACAAGAAACACTCCAAGTCCTCCTCCTACAAAAATAAGAAGAAGGAGAAAGGATTTGTTGCTGAAACCTGGAGTGATTCAGATGACGAATCTTCCTCCTCAAGCTCAAGTGAAGATGAGGAAGAAAAGAAGGCAAAGGAAATCTGCCTTATGGCAATTGATGCCTGCAGCAACCACTCAACTGCATAGAGTTCTGATGATGATGAAGAAATGCCTACAAAAGATCAGCTATTATCTTCATATGATTTTTTTTCTTCTGAATTTAAATCCCTTTGCTTAGATCTAATTAGTTCAGAAAAGGAAATTAAGGAACTTAGAAATAAGTTAGCTGAATCAGAATCCATTTCCATTGAAAATGCTAGGTTAGAAGCAGAACTCACTAAGTCTAATGTTGAAATAAAGTTTCTTAAAAATGAACTAGCAAAGTCCAAGAGATTAGAAGAATCTTTGAATGGTAGAAGCCTTAAGGTTCTAGAAATCACTAGCATGACAAACACTAGGTCAGGCAATAATAAGCTAGGCTTAGGAGCCTCATCAAGTGAACCCCCTTTGGTTCTTAAAAATCATCTTTCAACTCCAGTGAACTTTATTTCAGCTGATGGAATAAAGAACACATAGCAAGTAAAATAAGTTAATCAAGCCTTAAATAAAGCTAAGAGAGAAAATAGAAAGCAAAAATTTAAGGAGCTACAAAAAGCGTCGAACGCTGCTCGGCGATCGAAGGCTCAATGGTCGAACGAAGCTCGACGATCTGAGCATCCATCGTCAAATGCTGATCGACGATTTCAATTTGATTTTCAAAATTACAACCAGAACCTTAGATACCCGAATATAAATAGAAACCCTAGATTTGTGGACCCATTAACTGCATGGAGCATCCCACCTAGGAGATCATACCCTATTGGATATAAACCTCAACCTGCTTATTCTTTTATTTCAAGTTTTCATTATGTGAAGAATAATGGACCCAAGGTTACCTCGGTCCACAATGTCTAATTGTCTATTCCGCAGGTGAAGACCTATCCATATACTAAAGACAAATGGTATTTGGATAGTGGCTGTTCCAAACATACGACAGGAAATAAAGACAATCTGTCAAGATTCAAGGCCAAGCTTGGACCAAAGGTGATCTTTGGGGATTCCAGCTGTGGTCAAACTAAAGGATATGGTAGGACTACCATTGGAGCAGTAACTTTCAAAAGGGTTGCATATGTAACTGGACTGAAGCACAACCTTATCTCAGTAAGTCAGTTATGTGATGCAGGATATCAGGTATCTTTCACTAACACTCTCTGTAATATTACTTTAAATAGTAATGTTGTGTTAGTAGGCATTAGACAAGGTAATATTTATTTAGTAGACTTTAATTCAACCAATTCTGAAATCTGCTTATTTAATGAAGTAACAAATAATAACAACACCTTATGGCATAGGAGGCTTAGCCATGTTAACCTCAAGAACATATCTAGGTTATCAAAATACAACCTTGTTAGAGGTTTACCTTCTTGCCCCTACAAGAAGGAGAGCCTATGCAAGGCTTGTCAATTAGGCAAGCAAACCAAAAATTCCTTAAAATCTGTAAATTAAAGTGATTCACCTAGAATCCTGTATTTATTACATTTGGACCTTTTTGGCCCAATAAATGTACAGAGTCTAGGAGGGAAGTATTACACTTTAGTAATTGTAGACGACTTCTCTAGGTTCACTTGGGTGTTCTTCTTGAGAACTAAGGCTGAAAACTATGTGTGCAGACTGAGTATTCTACTCAGGTTGCCTTGATCAGAAGTGATCATGGTACTGAGTTTGATTCTCTTCTCATGCAAGAATTCTGTGAGAAAGAAGGTATCAAACATAGCTTCTCTGCTCCTAGAACTCCCCAACAAAATGGGTTAGTGGAAAGAAAGAATAGAACCCTGATTGAAGCTGCTGGTACATTATTGGCAGATGCTAACATGCCTCTTTCTTATTGGGCAGAAGCTGTTAGCATAGCTAATTATGTCTTGAACAGATGTCTTATACACAAGCTTAAGACTAAAACTCCTTATGAGTTGCTTAAAGGAAAGAAAGCTAAATTTAATTATCTTAGAGTATTTGGTTGTGTAGTATACATTCATAACAATAACAAAGAATACCTTAGAAAGTTTGAAGCAAAAGCTTCAATGGGAATTTTTCTTGGATATCCCAAGTAAGCAAAGCTTATAGGGTATTTAATAAATCAACTTCTAAAATTGAGGAGTCTATGCATGTTTCTTTTGATGAATCTCAGATGTTTTACAAGGAGAAGGAAACTTCCCCTTCCTCAAGTTCATTGCAGGTACCAAAATCTAATAAAGATGTCACTCAAGAGATTCTCCATCTATCAACTCTTTATATCATTGATTCAGATAGTGATGAAGACTTTGCAGAAGCAGTTTCTGTACCACAAACAGTTGATCCAATTCCACCTGAGGAATTAGTCCCAACTGTTGCTGAAGATCACATCCCACCTACTGATCTTGTCATACTTATAGATCATCCTACATCTCAAGTGATTGGAGACATATCAGCTGGTGTACAAACAAGACATCAATTAAGACAGGATGTGATGCATGCTTGTTTCCTTTCACAGGTTGAGCCCCTCACCATAAAAGATGCTGAGCTAGATCCCCACTGGATCATTGCTATGCAAGAGGAACTCAATCAGTTTGAAAGATGTAAAGTATGGACTTTGGTTCCAAGACCTAAATGCCAACTGATCATAGGCACCAAGTGGGTGTTTAGAAACAAGTTGGATGCAAATGGAATTATTGTAAGGAACAAAGCTAGTCTTGTAGCTCAGGGCTACAGATAGGAGGAAGGTATAGATTATGACCAAACCTTTGCTCCTGTTGCAAGGCTAGAGGCAATAAGGATCTTTCTAGCCTATGCAGCCTATATGAAGTTTAAGGTCTTTCAAGTGGATGCCAAGAGTGCCTTCCTAAATGGTGAGCTAAAGGAAGAGGTGTTTGTTGAACAACTTCCTGGGTTTGTTTCTTCAACTCAGCCCTCATTTGTTTAAAAGTTGCAAAAAGCTCTTTATGGACTTAAACAAGCACCAAGAGCCTGGTATGAGACTCTAGCTAGTTTCCTATTAGAGCACAACTTTGTTAGTGGAGTAGTTGATAGAACCCTTTTCGTTAAGCACCACAAGGACACAATCCTATTAGTTCAAGTGTATGTGGATGATATTATTTTTGGCTCCACTGATCCCAAACTGTGCAAAAAGTTCTCTGACTTGATGCATTCTAAGTTTGAGATAAGTAGTATGGGTGAGCTGTCTTACTTTCTTGGTCTCCAAGTAAAGCAAGATGCTGATGGCATCTTCATCTCCCAATCCAAATATGCCAAGGAATTAGTAAAGAATTTTGGGATGGCTGATGCCTCAGCAATGCATACACCTATGGCTATTAATGTAGTTATAGATTCTGATGATCAGGGTAAGCCAGTTGATCAGAAAAACTATAGGGCCATTGTTGGTTCCCTATTGTATTTAACTGCAAGTAGACCAGATATAATGTTTGCTACATGCCTATATGCTAGATTCCAGGTCAACCCCAAGGAATCTCATTTAATTCTTCTCAAGAGAATTTTGAGATACCTGAAAGGATGTCCAAATTTTGGACTATGGTACCCAGCTGAATCAAAATTTGAGTTAATTGGATACTCTGATTCTGACTATGCTAGTTGTAAAGTTGACAGGAAAAGTACCTCAGGAACTTGTCAGTTCCTGGGAGAGAGATTGGTCTCTTGGTTCTGTAAGAAGCAGGCTTCTGTCTCAACTTTAACTGCAGAGGCTGAATATATAACAGCTGCTAGTTGTTGTTCATAGATCCTATGGATTCAAAACCAGCTTTTGGATTTTGGGTACACACACAAGAACACAAAAATCATGTGTGACAGTACCAGTGCTATCTCCATTGCACAAAATCCTGTGCACCACTCTAGAACCAAGCACATTGAGATTAGACACCATTTCCTGAGAGATTGTGTGGAAAAGAACAAGATCAGCCTTGAGTTCATATCCACTGACCTTCAGAGAGGTGATATTTTCACTAAGCCCTTAGATAAACAAAAGCATCTGTTCTTTTTGGTTCAACTAGGCATGATTAATGGAAAAGACTAAGTGTGACTTCTGCCTTTGTTGAAATCTATTTGAAGATCGTCGAACGACATTCGACGATAGTCGAATAGGTTGAGCCTATCGTCGACCTACGGGCGACGACAGCTTATTTGTTTGTGAAGACAGAAATAGTCGAACGATTGATCGACTACTCTGCTTCAGGAAACGATCATCGAACGATCGTTCGACTATCGTCTCTAGTATCTATTAAAATAGATCGACGATTGCTATTTTAATATAAAATCGATGGTCGACCGAGGTTAAGAGATCGTTCTTTTTGTCGTCGACGGAGATTGTCTTTTCGTATTCCGTCTTTCTGCTTGAGCCCTGCCTCGCGCTCTCTGCCGTTTCGCTTTCGTCGTCTCTCTCGTCTTCTCCAACCCAATCAATGGCGATTGCTCCAGCCCTTCTGTCAGTAATGAAGTTCGACGCCGGTTTCAGTGTAGATTTTGACTCTTTCAGCGCATGTGATTCTGAGATAGTTGAAATCCTCTAGCTCTGCAAGGAACAAGGTTTGGAACGGCTTATGTCCACAAGGATCAAGATAAACATCCTAGAGATTAAAGAGTGGGCCTTCACTTCGTCTTCCAAAGATGAATCTATGACTGGAACGATTGGCGGCGAAGAGGTAATTCTGACTCCCGCCGTTTTAACTGATATTTTTAGATTACTGAATGGTGAAGAGGAATATGAACAAGATACTCCAGAGTTTGGGAGGATGTTGATTGAATTAGGACATGCCGAAGGCATTCCTTCTAAACTACTAAAGATTAATTTTCCTTTGAGGATAAAGTTCTTGGCTGAACTAGTCGGAAAAGTGCTTCTGGGCAAGCACTCTGCTCATGATAACATAACCAAGCAACAGTTTGCCCTGATGTGTGTAATAGAAAACAAGAAACAGATAAATTGGGCAGGAGTTATGTTTGATTTGATAAGAAAGAAGAATAGCAAGAAGGAAGTCACCCTGTGTAGGGTACTTGGGATATTTCTAAGAGAGAAATACCCCCAGCTGATTGTTACATTCTCTATATCCATCAATGCCAGCAATAAGATGGATCCAACATTGTTTGTTAAGTGGAAAAGGAGCTTTCAGAAGCCTTCTCCAGCAGGGGTAGCTCCAGCTGTGTCTGAGAGCACAAGGACTGTTTCAGTCACTCCCCTCTTACATGAAGCAGGCTCATCCATTCTCTCTATTCCATCCTCTTCTTATGCATTACCATCCACTTCTACTGAAGTGCCATCTTCATCTGCATTATCATCTACTTCAATTGATGTTCCATCTACTTCAATTGAAGTACCATCTTCTGCCTCTCTTCTTCTTGACCCTTCCTCCACAATTCTCCATGCATCACCATCAGCATCTCCACTCCATTCTCATCTTGCTAGGATTTCTCATCCTAGTTTTGATTTATTGGTTTTTGAGCTATCCACTCCTCCTCAGTCACCAATTCCTCATTCAGATCATATTGATCTTCTTGCATCCACCCATCAATCACCAGTTCACTCTCCATCTCATCAGGAGAACACCATCCCTGATGATCATCCATCTACTGTGATTCCCCCACCTTCATTTGAAATAACCCCAGCATTCATTTCAAGCATATTGAAGCTAATTACTCCTTCCATCAAAATCATGATTGAAGAAGAAATTTCTCCTCTCGTTTCTTCCATCTCTACCTTATCATCTTCCATCCAAGCCCTCTCAAAATCTGTTGAGCCATCTTCAGTTAGGGGCCTGACTTCAGTTTCTACTGAAATCAGGCAGGGGGAGATGTTCGAGGAAGATGCCTCTGGACTGCCCCTTGTTTCTCGTCCAGCAGACCCACAAGCTCAGATTAAAGAAGTAACAGCAGCTCTAGTTGTCATTGCAACATCTTCAGCAACTCCAGCACTTCAGAAGCCTTCCGATATTATAATGGAAGCAGAGTTTGCGTTCAAAGAATGCCTTGAAGAAGCTTCTACTCCCTTAGTTGTCGTGTTCCTAGAAGGAGTCATTACCTCCTTTCTAGATTACTTATGGGAGTTAGGAAATTCTGAGGAAAATCCTGAAGGTAATTCATTTACTCATTTTCTTGACATGTTAAATGACATGCTAGTCTGTGAATACCTAGAAGGGATGTTTCAATTTCATTTAGCAAATCTGTGTTCCAGATACTACAGATCTAGTGGAAGAAGTTCTAGCTGTCCAAGAATCTGTTCAACAACCTGCTCAAGAACCAGTGCAAGAATCATCTAATCAAGAGCCTGTATCTTATCCTCCAGCTCAGGTAGCTGTGAATGATGAACTGGTCCTTATGACAGTTGCAGCAGAGATAGAGAAAGTTTCAGATATTCAAGAAGAAAAGTCTACAGTCTGGGATGACACCCAAGGACTGGATCTGGACACTCTTCTGGCACAGGATGCCCTAGAAGAAGAGAAAGAAAAAGCTACTTTAAAAGATAGAGAAAAAGCTGTGCAAGAAGATTTTGATCCTTATGATCATCCTCTATCATCTAATTCTGAGGATGATGATGACTCTGATGACTCATAAGAATCTAAGAAAAGGAAATCTGCTAAAAGGAAAAGGAAAGCTGTTGCTCCTCCTCCACCTAACCCTGACCATGACATTCCTTATTACATCTTGAAAGGAATAGATCCCATGTCCAAAGAATATCAGCACTGGATGGGATTTTCCAAGAATCAGCAAAAGAAAAGAAAGAAATCCAAAAGATATGATAGTCCAGCACCTAAATGGACCCCTAGAGGTCCTCCTCCTCCACCTCCCAGTGCAGGAGCTTCTGGTAATATGTCTGCAAATCCTTCAGCCCCTTCTGCCAGTTTCACTCCATCTCAATCTCATCAAAGGAAAAGCAATCAAGGATATCAAAACAGATCCAAATCTGGATATCAAAGGCAAGATACTGATACAAGAGAACAAGTAAAGGAGGTAGTTTATCAAAAAACAACTTTTTCTCCTCCTCCTTATCCCAAGAGAAGAGCTTCACCTTCCAAAGAAACCAAAAGCATATCTTCCTCAACACCAGCTCATGCAAAGGAAACTGATTCAAAAGGTAAAAGGATTATTTTCTCTGAAAAATCTAGTAAAAAATATGCTGAGTTTACTCCTCCTTCTTTCCTAATTATTCAAGAAAATAGAGAGCCAGCTGCAAGCATGTTAGAACTTTCTACTAAATTTAAAGCTGTAAAACCTTTAGATCCAACTTGTGAAAATGAATATGAAAGTCAAGAGCTTAATCCTTATTTCAGGATGGCTAGATTTCTTGAACTAGTTGGATCAGCCCAGATCAGAAAAGCCAAAGCAGAAGGAAAAGATATTACAGGATTAACGACTATGTCTAAATTCAGAAAGAAGGAGCTAGATAAATTCCAGGTTAGACCTGAGGTCTTTGATCCTTCAAAATATATGGAAAAGCATCCTGAAGCAGTAGTTCCCAGAACAGAAGAATCTAGAATTATTGGAGAATAAGATTTAAAGTTATCAAAGAAAGAAGCTTTAGACCCTTTCAGAAAATTTCTTTTCTTCCTGGTTCCTCTGTATCTAAACCAGATTCTGATGCTTCTTAAATTTCATTGATTGACAGTTGTTTATTTGTCTGTTTGATTGATGCTATCTGCTGCTTAGATATTTCCTTTCCTGTATTATATTTATTTCCAGTAGTTTGTTTGTCTTGTTTTGTTTTGAGAGACTTAACCCAAATAGGGGGAGATTGTTGGTACCCTAGATTGGATTTGAGTTTAGTCTTCTCATTTTAGTCTCTTGACCCAATATTTATCTATGGTCAAAGGTCAGTTGTTTAGCTAGATTGCTCTAGTTGTAGAGTTGTCACTTATCCAGATGAAAATTTGGTTAAGTTGTTTTTTGTTCGACTATGGTCGAACGCCGCTCGACTATCATCGATCAACTATTCGATGATCGTCTATCTGTTGGTCGACTATCGTCAGTCAGCAGATCGTCTATCTCTGAGTTAGTTAAAATCTTGTTAGCTCGACGTTCTGTGGAATCTGCCTCGTCGATCGTCGAACCCCGCTCGACTTCTTTTGACCAGGCAAATTCTTTGATAGTTCAACTATCTGCTTGGATAGTTAAACTATCTGATAGTTCGACTATCTGTTTGATAGGTCGACTATCTGTTTTGTTTGATAGTTCGACTATCTGCTTGGATAGTTCAACTATCTGATAGCTCAACTATCTGTTTGATAGGTCGACTATCTGTCTTCTTTGATAGTTCGACTATCTCTTTGATAGGTCGACTATCTGTTGTCTTTGATAGTTCGACTATCTGTTTGATAGATCGACTATCTATTGTGTTTGATAGTTCGACTATCTGTTTGATAGGTCGACTATCTGTTTTGCTTGATAGCTCGACTATCTGTCTTGATAGGTCGACTATCTTATAGCTCGACTATCTGTTCTGATAGGTCGACTATCTGCTGTGGTAGTTCGACTATCTTCTTTGATAGTTCGACTATCTGTTTCGTTCGACTATTTGTTCTGATAGGCCGGCGATTTCTGTGCTTCGGTCGACGATCTCCGAGGGTCCTTCGACGTTCTTCTGTCTGTCGTAATTTTGTACTCCTTCTGTTCTATGATTTAATTCCTATTTATTTAGCATATTTTATTAAAGATTATTTCATTGATTTTGTGCATAAATCTCAAGGCAATCTTTGCCCCATCCTTTGTGCATAAGTCAAGCTTTATCTGACAAAGTTCTTTGTCTTATTAGTTGAAATATCTTTTTGCTTTATCCGCTATGCTATCCTTTATAGCCGTTAGACTCAAAAAGTCTTCTTTGGCTGTAAAGAGTTTCGTCTAATGTGACTTTCTTTAGTACTCCTTTTATCAGATTGGATATGCAGCTTCTTAGAAAGTTTTATCCCCTTATAGCATGTCTGCCTGCAGGATATGTTTTTTCTTTATGCTTTTTATAGCCAAGTTTGCAGATCTCAGAAGAAGACAAAATTCAAACCAAGTTTAGAGCCGTTGCAAAGGCCCATATATAAAGAGCTTCTTTTTGAATGAAGAAATGATGTACAATAACAAGAGACACAAGATATACAGATTCAAAGCAAGAAGAGATACAGCTCTCAGTCATTGATACATTCATCTGAGAAGATCATCCTTCTTCAACTATCTCTTCTTCAATCCTGAGTTCATCCTGCTGCAAGGAACATTCACTCAGTGCCTCAAGAAGAAGAAGAAGAAGAAAGAAAAGCTATTGAAGAAGAACAATAGTTCTACAATCAAGTGTCTTCTTCAAGCTTCTCCTTCAGAACTTCAAGATAGTTCTTTGTCTCAAGTTCAGAAGAGTTCCTGCACCCTGAAGCAAGACTTCTTCCTAGATATTCACTAAGCCAGGGGGAGCCTTAATTCTTTAGAGCTTTCTAGCTCTGTGCAATCCACTAGCTTCTCTAATCTATTTTAACAATAGAGAAGAAACTTTAACTCTCTCAACCTCCTGTATAAAGGGTTATTACTCCCTTCAAAAGTGAACCTTGGTGATAGGGCACCTGATCAAAAACTTGTGTTGGATTTTGAGCTCCTTATCAAAAGCTCAAAGGGTCTACTTGATCTACCTGAAGCAGATCAGTTGGTGGCAGGGCACCTGAACAAAAACATGTAGTGGATTCGTACCAGGGTGGTAGAAGAGTGGACGTACCTATTTAGAGAGAACCACTATTAACTTCTTGTGTCGTCTGTGTTGCTTATTTAATTTATTGCACTGTGGCTGTGAGTAGAAATAACTAGGATTGCTAGTTGCTGTGATAGGACCAAAGCTCAACTGTAATTACAGTTAGCTTTCCCTAGTGCACTTCACTTTGTGTTAGGCTCTAGGGTTTCAAATATCAATAAACTCATTACGCAAATTAACTCTAAGGGAGTTGAGTAGGGTGTCATAATTTTTGAATACTCTATTCACCCCCCCCCTCTAGAGTTGTATCTATCCTCACTTTCAAGCCCGTATTTTAGTACTCTGATATATTATTCTGTGGACACTCCCTTCGTGGAGACTTTTATTACTCTGATGTGATTTTTATTGTGGATTTTATGGCTAGAGTTTTACTACATTTTGTGTTTACTCTACTATTGCTGCTTTTCTATGATCGAATCGGCCAGCAGAATCGGTGTTTCGTGGTGATGACCCTTCATGGTGTGAAGGTGTCACCGCAAAGCATCGGTTCTTGGCCTAAGACCCCGGTGTTTTTAAAAGAAAAAAATTGGGGTCTTACACACCAAGAGGTTCTATAAGGGCCTACGGGAGGAGTTGAGGGAGGCCCTTTTGTTCGTATCTGATGGGCCTATACCTCGGATGTTAGAGATGGCCAAGAGGATTTATGCTGATTGGCACACAACTCGGGGTTGGAAGAGGCAAACGGAGGACAAGGGCCGGGGAGCCAGGAATGATCAGCGGCAGGGCCGCATCACTGATGGGAGAGAAGGAAGAAGAGCAGAGGACCAACCTCGTCAAGAGGTGAGAAAGGAGCCGAGGAAGCCGGTGGTAGTGGCTCCTCAGCCTCTTCAGATATGGGAGGCATCGAGACTCGGGGGTATGGCATTTCCCCCGCCGGAGTGCTACAACTTCCACCAGACAGGGCACATCCGGAGAAACTGCCCCATGAGGGGAGAACCTCTACCAGAACCACATACTGCCCCATATGCTCAGATGTTTGGAAGTCGAGGACGTGGCCGAGGACGTGGATACTAGGGTGGAGATCGCAGGCAGGACATTGAGCAAGTTTATGCACTGGATTTGGCCTAACCCCGGAACCCGGAGCAAGTGATCACAGGTACGCCAGAAAGTTTTAAGTTTTTCTTTCATGAACAATTAAACTTATGGATAAAGAATTGATTATCTAGGAAAGAAAAACATAACTAGATTCTAAGACATTTAACTCCCCCCCAGGCATAGTTTTTGTCAGCGGCACTCCCGCTTATACGCTATTCGATACGGGTGCTTCACACTCGTTCATATCGGAGGCCTTCATGGAAGGGTTGGAAGGAGTGGAGCGATTCACGGGCTTGATGATGAAGATACGATTACCTGACGGAACAGAGCTGTTCACCTCGGACCACTGCGACATGGAGGCGGAGATCGGGGGAAAGGCATTCGAAGCTCCAACGGTGGTCATAAGGATGTCAGTATTCGACCTTATTCTAGGCATGTCGTGGTTGCGATGGAACCATGCCCAGATTGACTGCCTAGCAAAGAAAGTCACCTTGAGGCACGGGGACTCCTTTGTCATCATCGAAGGTATTACACCTATTTCCCCTCACTTCTTATCGTCTGTATAGGACGTTAAGGCCCACTTTCAAGGGGAAGAGGTCTATGAGGTTATGTTTGAAATGGCTGAGGCCAAGGTTTCCATCTCTGATATCCCGGTGGTATGGGATTTTGCTGACGTATTCGCAGAAAAGCTGCCAGGGCTACCCCCGGACTGAGAGAAGGATTTCCAAATACAGCTCGTGTAGGGAGCTAAGCCGGCATCTAGAGCCCCTTACCGGATGGCCCCGAAGGTGTTAACGGAGTTTCGAAGCCAGCTGCAAGAATTAGTGGAATCTAGATTTGTCCAATCAAGCTCTTCACCATGGGGATCCCCCGTGCTGTTCGTCAAGAAGAAGGAAGGTACACTCAGACTATGCATCGACTACCGAGCGCTGAATAGATTGACAGTCCGGAATACCTATCCCATGCCACGGATAGATGAGCTCTTTGATCAGCTGGAAGGGGCACATTTCTTCTCAAAACTAGATTTGAGGTCGGGCTACTATCAACTGCGGATTCGGGAGGAGGACATTCTGAAGACTGCCTTCAGTAGCAGATATGGGTTGTTCGAGTTTACTGTGATGCCCTTCGGGCTCATGAATGCACCATCAACCTTCATGAGCTTAATGAACCAGGTGTTCCAGCCATATCTCGACCGGTTCATCATAGTATTCATAGATAACATCCTCATCTACTCGAGGACGAAGGAGGAACATACGCAACATCTGGCCTTGACCTTGGGGAAGCTTAGGGAGCATCAGCTACACACCAAGTTCAGCAAGTGCCAGTTTTGGCTGACGGAGGTTGCCTTCCTAGGCCATATAATAAGTAGAGCGGGACTGGCAGTTGACCCCACAAAGATTCAGGCAGTGCGAGACTGGCCTCAGCTGAAGACGGCCACGGATGTTCGAAGTTTCTTGGGTTTGGCCGGATACTATCGGAAGTTTGTGCATGGATTTTCTCAGATAGCCCTCCCACTCACTACGTTGACAAAGAAGGACGGTACGTTCGTGTGGACGTCACGGTGTGAGGCAGCCTTTCAGGATTTGAAGATTCGTCTTACGTCACCCCCAATTCACGCTCTCTCGTCTGTGAAGGAGGCTTCCAGGTGTACGCCGATGCGTCCTTCTAGGGGACTGAAGTTGTGCTGATGCAGCATGGTCATGCGATAGAATACGCCTCGCGGCAGCTGAAGAAACACTAACAGAACTACCCGATGCATGATCTAGAGATGGGAGCGGTAGTGTTCGCTCTGAAGATTTGGCGGCATTATCTTTATGGTGTGCACTGTGATATATTCTCAGATCACAAAAATCTTAAATATATTGATACCCAGAAGGAGTTGAACGTTCGCTAGAGACGATGGGTGGAGTTACTATCCGATAATGAGTACACGATGCACTACCATCCCAGGAAGGCAAACGTGGTGGCAGACGCTCTGAGCGGAAGAGCAACTACGACAGAGGTGGGGCCTCAGCTGATGGCCTTGGAGTTGGTGAAGATTTTAGAGGACAAGCATATATCATTAGTGTCCGAGAATGATCCAGATATGTACATGGAGTATCTAGTATCGATGGTTACCATAGATGGCATCCGGGATGACATCAGGGATGGGCAGAGGCTAGACGAGAAGGCAGAGCCAATATTAAGGGCCTTGGAGGGAGGCACGGCAGGAGATTATTCCTTGAGGGATGGACTCATATATTTTAGAGGCAGGGTCTATATACCCGCAGGAGGCCAAATCCGGGAGGACATCACGATAGAGGCACATTGTAGCAGATACTCGGTGCACCCGGGCATCACCAAGATAACGACCGACTTGAAAAGGACGATGTACTGGCCAGGCATGAAAAGGGATATAACCTACTTTATGACCCACTGCGAGGCTTTCCAGTTGGTGAATGCGGAGTGTAGGAACCCGGTCGGGTTATTGCATCCACTTCCGGTGCCGGAGTGGAAGTTCGACGACATTTCCATGGACTTCATACATGGTCTTCCTCAGTCGCATACGAGGAATGACTCGATATGTGTGATCGTCGAACGACTGACAAAGGTGGCCAGGTTTCTACCGATCAGGAAGGATGCTCCGGTGAGTGACTTGGTATGGATGTTTGTGGAGTAGTCCATTCGATATCATGGGGTGCCGAGGACGATTGTGTATGATTGGGATGGAAGATTTACGTCTAAGGAATGGAGGTCGGTTCAGGCATATTTGGGGTCACGGTTGACTTTCAGCGCCGTCTTCCACCCTCCGGCGTATGGACAGAAAGAGTGCACTAATCGGACCTTGAAGGATTTACTGCGGCTGTGCATACTAGACCGTTGAGAGCCGTGGGAGAGGTAGCTACCGTTGATCGAGTTCTTGTACAAGAATTGCCATCAGTCCATCATCGGCATTGCCCCTTATGAGGCTCTATACGGGCGGATATGCAAGACTCCTTTGTCTTGTGTCCAGGATGAGAATCCGAAGGCACTTGGTCGGAGTTCGTGGAGGATACAGATGCTTAGGTGCGGTTGATCCGAGACAGTATGCTGGAAGCCCAGAGCAAACAGGCTAAGTATTACGATGCTCGACATCATCATGTAGAGTTTCTGGTCGGGGATCAGGTATTCTTGAAGATCCGACCGATGCATGGAGTCTCGCGGGTCCGTGGTCGGAAGAAGCTCGGTCCAAGATACATAGGGCCTTACAGGGTCCTGGAGCTGATCGGCCCCTTGGATTATAGACTGGAGCTGCCGCCAGAGCTAGCGGGTTTGCATGATATTTTTCATATCTCCTCCCTGAGGAGAGCTCTACTTCGGCCGGAACAGCAGATTACTACTACAGATGGGCATAAAGCCTCTGATTGATCGGTGCACTTGTAGCCGTTTGGATAGACGATACTGGGATGCGGGCCTTGCGGCACAAGAAGGTTACGTTGGTAAAATTCTTGTGGAGGAATAATGGGCAGGAGGAGCACACGTGGGAGCCACAGGACCTGATGCAACAGAAGTATCCTGAGCTTTTTGGTCAGGTACTCCTCACAACCTCTTGGGATGTTATAATTTACTTCATGTTTGAAACGCCGTAGGCCTAACTAGAATTTCGAGGACGAAATTTTTTGTTATATAATGGGATTTGTAACATCCCTAAGATAACTAGACCCCTAGGAGTGGTTTTGTCATGACTAGGTCATGACAAAACCCTAGGAAGCCCAAGTGGACCTGGTGGACTTGGGAACAAGAGTGACAGGGGTGAATGGTCTACAAATAGTAGATTCTTAAACTCTAGTGTAGATTGACCTTGAGGCCTCACCATGACTCTAAGATCCCACACATGCCCTCCTAACCCAAGGGTGAGGTCAAAGGGCCACCTAAGACCCATTGGGGTCAACTTTAGAGGTTGACTTGACCCAAGTCAACCTCAGCCCTAAAAAGGTCAAAGTGCCCTAACTGAGAGGCGGTTGACCTCCAATATGACTAACCAACCCTACCTAAGTCTTCCTAGACCTTAAGTGAAGTCAATGGGTCACCAAGGACCCCTTGGGGTCAACCCTAATGGTCATGGTTACCAAAGTCAACTCTAGCCTTAACTTGGTCAAAGTGTCCTTATTAAGGGTCAATTGACCTCCAAGGTGCCATGTCAACCTACCCAACCCTACCTAGATCCTTGGGGGAGGCCAATGGGTCACCAAGGACCCATTGGTGTCAACCCAAAAGGTCAAAATGACTAGAGTCAACCCAAGCCTACTTTGGGTCAACCAAGCCCAAATGGGCTAGCCCAAGCTCAAGCCTCCTCATGTGGCTTCATTAGGGAATAATGTGCATGGATGGGCTGCAAGTAGCTCTCCAGGTTTGCCAAGTCAACTTGGTGACTAGGAGAGAGGGTGAGCTCCATTCCATGTTAATGGAGGAAAGAGAAAAAGAGGGAATGAAGGGGCAAGTCAAACCCGGCCAAGGGAGGCCAAAAGCCACCCTTAATGGCTGGATTCAACTCCCCTAGGGAAGGGGAGAAGTTTCCAGCCATTTTCTTGCCACCAAGGGGCTGGTTCAGCCCCCCTGCTCCCAACCCGAGCCTAGCCATTAATGGCTTTAATGGCCATTGATAATCCGACCTCTCCCCTCCTGAACCGAGCCTTTAAACACCATCAGTGGGCCCAGAGGAACATTTCCCAGCCTTTACCTGAAGATTTAGAGCCCTCCAACCGTGCTGTTGCAAAAATCGAGTGGCGCCGCCTTCAAATATGGTTTCCCGATGATCTTCTCGACTTCAGGCCTCCGACAAGGTCCTCCCCCTCTCCTTGCCTCATGGGTAGATCATAGCAATGCTTAGGTATAAGGTTCGGGCTCAATTGAGCCCAAACTAATTCCTAGTTTTAATGGTTTTGGGCCGAGAAATCCTCTTGGTAGAATCGCCTGAATTCGCCCCTCCGGCGGCCGAGTCGCCTCCATTCGATAGCCACCACCTCGACGGAGGTGTTGGTGGCGGTGGCCGGCCGGGGAAGAGCCGTGATGGGCAGCAACGGTGGCTGGAAGGTGCTCCAGGCTCAAGCTATCTCATCCGTTGGTTGGAGGTTGATAATGAGCCCCAGCCGCTGGATTTGCGCCAAGATCCGTGCGGGTTCAAATGAAAATATTTCAATTAAATGATTTTTTTGTCACCTTTATTATATTATTTTGAATTAAATATTACAAATAGTTAGGTGCCTCTGATGAAAAAGTACAAAAGATAAAAGTTGTTGATCTTTTGGTGAACTTTAATCCAAAATTAAATTGAACCAATTTGGACCTCTGGTTTGACCAGGGCACCCGTTTTGGTGGGACCTATACCTAGGGCTATCCTGAGATTCAAATAGGTGGGAACTCTTCATCCCTTGTCCAAATGACCGGAAATTTGGGAAGGGGGTCAAACATAGCTATATCTAGGGTCTGTCAAAAATTGGGAATTTTTGGAAATACTTTGTCTATGGTTTTTGTTTTTATTTAATAAAACTAGGGTATTTTAATTAAGTGGTCTAATGACCTCCAAACCCTCTTAAATTTTGGTGAGTTGTCCCTAGCATCATGACATTTCTCTGTATAAAATTTCACCTCATTTGGAGGTCTTTTAGATTGGTAAAGACCTAACCCTTATTTTTGCCTTAAGGAGGGGTTCTAAAGTAAAAAAAGTGCACCTTGAGGATGATTAGTCAAATCACCTTAACAGAGGCTGATATTTTGACCACTGACTTGGCATGACCTCTAGCACCCCCATAGGTATTATGGGGTCGTCTAGGGTAGTTTTCCCCTAGGACTCAAACTCAAACCCTAAGGAGGGGCTTTTGAGGGTTGTGAAGGGTATCAGGGCAAATGCCCTTATATGATTTTTTTAACTTGGTGTAAATAATGACTGAGTATCCTAAGTCCTCTGGTATGAATATTAGAGGATTTGGAGATGGATGGACATCTCAAAACCCTAACCCTAGGTTTGGTCATAATCACTGTTTGTGTAGAATAAGCCACCAAAACTTACTAATGGGGTGTGAAATTTAGGTAGCATGGATTTTATGTTAGATAGAACCTTTAGTGAATTTATTGGAATTTTATGAACAATATTTTTTAGCACTACACTTGTTATATATAATATAGCCCTAAATGTTATTTTATTTATTAGGATCATTCTTTTCATTATAATCCTATGAAACTTGGGCAGGAGATATTTTAAGTCAAGATGATTATCCTTGAATTTTATTATAAAATTTAGTTGGATAATTTAAGTACTTTCTTCACAAGAATCAAAAGGGGCATTTATGGTCAATAAATTATTTTGAGCTATTTTCATATTGCAAAAATTATGAAGTTTAATCACTATTGCTAGTAGGTCAATATCTACTTGGAGAAATTAATTCATGATGTTTAGAAGATATTTGCAGTACTTATTATACAAACCCATCATTTTGAGAATTTGATGTTTAATTTATCCAGAGCTTGTTTCCTACTAAAAAATCATGAATCCTTGTCAATGATGTTTGTAGGACAGTAGTTGAATAAGAAAATTAATTTTTTGGATGATTATTTGTTGTACTTACTTCATTATTGAAGGAAAATAGGATATATTACCAAAATAGTTTTAAGGTCCTTTATTTACTAGAAAAATGTTTATATTTTGGATTTATAGTAATGATTAAGCCTAGTATTTATCATAATTATTTTAGGCATCTTGCATGACTATATAGGTTACTTCATGTTCAAACTAGTGGAACCTAGATGTTTTTGAAAAATTTAATAAATGCCAGATTAATTAGGAAAAATATAATTTATTGGATTTAGCCTAGTTAGGTCATGATATACTCCCATTAATTATCTTGAGGCATTTGGATGATTATTTGAAGTGCTGCCCAATATGTGCATTATATTGCTAAGTATGGCTTGCGACTAGTAAAGAACAGAAAATAGGTGATATGGGTGTGTAAGCCTAAGGTTTGGGATTCTAATAGTCTGCTGATTTTGGATAAGTAATTGGGGTCACCTTTTGAATACAGGTTGAGTAAAGTGTGGAGTTGACTAGTGTTAGGTGGCATTCGGGATCGACGTAGGATCGTCTTTCTCGAAGGGAGGAAGAGTTAAAATCACACTAGGTTTAGTCCAGCGTAATAGAAAAAGGGAATGAGTAAAGGGAGGAAACCAATAATAATAAGTGCCTTACGAAAGGGAACGATGGGCTTTAGCTACCATCATAGTTCCTAGTGCCCTTTGAGAACCCTTCACCGGGTATACTGGGGGCTGTCCTGGGCTAACCTAAACTGTAGGCAAACTAATTTGCAAGAGTTACTAGCATAATTAGGGATTCACTTTCACTCACCTTGATGTCTTGGAATGTTAGGTTGGTTTACACGACTATGTATATAAGTAAAATTTAGGTTTAAAATCACTTACACGTGCCCTCTTCCTCCCAACATCCCGTCATCTACGCTCATGGCAGAGCTTCCTTTTCTCTCTCCCTTTCTCTATCTCTCTACAGCTACTCCATTGCCGAGACCTCCTCACCTAGCTCCAGTGACACTTTCCTCCGGCAAACTCTTTTTCCAGTCCATATCTGAACATGGAAAGTTAGATCTCCTCCATTTCTTTCAGATCAGAACCCTTCTCCAACACTGCACATCTCGCAGCAACCTCACTCCAACAATTTCCTTCTCTGGTGGCGCTTGTCACGACAAGCATAACTTTGACAACATCTCTCTCCACTATGTATGTCTGATTAAATCTTCTCTTGACCTAGGTAGAGGCAAATGGCGCTGATCTCACTGATCCTATTCTGAGCTCCAAGTGTTGTCAGTTTTTTCGAATTCATCTGTAAGGTTCATCTGGAACATTATTATTTCGGCACTATTCTGGTTGCAATTTCCATTGGAAGCATTGGAGATTATTTGCAGATGGTTTTGAATATCTAGATGATTATTTGGGAGTAATAAACTATGACTTGGAAAGATTCTCATAATGGAAGGCTGCAGGTGCTTGCAAATCACCTCCCGATCCTATCGATTTTGAAATAACTCAAAAATAAAGTAGAGTTCAAGGCTTCTATTGAGGTCCTCAAGGAAAATGAAATTAGAGTTTTCTGCTTGGTTTTCCTTCAGTGACAATGATGAATATAGTGTTTTTAATTGTGGTTCATTTGTTGATCGTGCTTCTATCACTATTGCATCTGAAAATGTTGTTGCAACTGGGATAAACTGTACACCTCCACAATATATTCATGGATTAGTCTTGTCTCTTTGGAAGAAGAAGCCTATGTTTCCATACAACAATTGGCAAGAAATGATGTCAGTTAGATGAAGCAGTGTTTGTAATGGCTTGACAATAACTTCTTACATCATTCAAATCCGGTATACTCAACGTTATCCGATTCAGCAAGATTCAATAATGGATAGAGCAACGTACAAATACCGCATACACAACTAATGGGGAACATGCATGGACACTCGGTGAGCTTCCTACACTCTCCTTTGGTGCTAGATCTATAGTTATTTATAGGAGAGATGTCGACTCAACGGAGTCGGACTTGCGAGGCGAAGATCTCCTAGGTGGAGGTCGGCTAGGACTTGTGTCCTGTGGTAGAGTCTTCAACCTTTCCTCACTTAAAATGAAGTTTGTAGACTGAGATCGTGAAGATAAATGGCCTCATGAGGGTTAATAAGGGTTGAGGGAAGTTCTGGAACTGTTTTGTAAAAGTGGTTAAAGGGGGAAGATGCGCGCAGAAATATGTTTTCTGTGCGCAGCGAACTTTGAAGCCGTTTTCGGACATGATGCGGCTGGATCTGGGTCATAGGCTGAACACAAAAGATGTAGGTCACGAAAAGACCTTTCCAACGAATGGTTACACGCCTTCATCGAGTTGCTGTAGCCTCGGGAATCTCCGGTCTAAGTTGCTGTCCAGAAAGTGTCCTGCACTTAAAGTTCTTGGGTTGGTGTAGAATCGAGTTTGGACTCGGTAGAAAAATTGTAACAAGTTAACATTGAGGTTGGCTGATTTATTTTTATGTCTAACCGCGATAAATCAACGATTAATGGAATTTGTTGATAAATTCTTAGCAAACAAATGAAGTAGTGAAACGTTCTTGAATGAAAGGATTTGGTAGAGAGATCGTAGCAAAATAGTGTTAAGGTTTTTGTGGACTTAGTCTATACATAATCGTGATAAATAAAGGGTTGACGGGATTCAGTTTATAGACCCTTAAGTGCAAATAATAGGTCAGAAACTTGCTTAAAATAAGATTAGGACTCGGGCGTTGAGTGCGTCGAGTGCACTCAACGCCATAAGCAGAATGGCGTTGAGTGCACTGACTGCACTCAATGGCATCTTACAGCTGGGTTGGCATTGAGTGCGTCGGGTGCACTAAACCTCATAAGTTGAATGGCATTGAGTGCAGTGACTGCACTCAATGCCATCTGGTGTTGTCTGGATGGCGTTGAGTGAGCTGAGCTCACTCAACGCCATAGTCTGGGTGGCGCTGAGTGAGAAGAGCTAACTCAACACCATAATCTTGATGGCGTTGAGTGAGCTGAGCTCACTCAATGCCATTGTCTGGGTGGCGTTGAGTGAGCAGAGCTCACTCAACACCATAATTTGATGGCGTTGAGTGAGCTGAACTCACTTAACGCCATAGTCTGGATGGCGTTGAGTGAGTAGAGCTCACTCAATGCCATAATCTGGATGGCGTTGAGTTAGCTGAGCTCACTCAATGCCATAGTTTGGAAGGGCCATATTCTGGATGGCGTTGAGTGAGCAGAGCTCACTTAATGCCATATCCAGGATGGCGTTTAGTGAGCTGAGCTAACTCAATGACACAGCATGGATGGCGTTGAGTGAGCAGAGCTCACTCAACGCCGTAGCCTGGATGGCGTTGAGTGAGCTGAGCTCACTCAACGCCATTTTACTTAGAACTTTTTTAGCATTGGTTGATGGTTCAGTTGAACCGGGCCGGTCTAGGAAGTGGGCCAGAAAGCGTTATTGGGTCGTTTTCTCTTTTTAAGACTTAGTTAAGTCTTATTTTATGAGTATGATCGGCTGTGCCACGTGGCAGCCATCTCCTATTCCTTCCAGCCATGGTCGAGTGACGGTTTGCATTGCCATTAATGGCTTTTAAGGCTCGGCTCCATCCTCTCCCACTTGAAATGGCTGGATTCAACTCCTCTCGGGGAGAGGAGGAGTTTCCAGCCTTCTCTTAGCTATTTTGGAGCCGTTTCATCTCCCCTCCACCATGGCCGAAGCATGCTTTTAAGGAGGCAGTAATGGCTAGACAGCTTATACCCCCACCCACCGCCTTGTTTCTCCTTTAAAAGACTCCCCAGACTTAGAGAGTAAGTTTTCACCCTTGCCCGATAAAGCTAGAGCTTATTACCTTGCTGTTGAAGAATTCCGGCGACGCCACCACCGCACAAATGGCATCACGACGATCGGCTCGAATCCAAACCGCGACTAAGGTCCTCCTCTACCTCTTCTTCTATGGATAGATCTTAGGAATTATTAGGAGAGACATCGGGCTCAAAAGAGCTGGATCGAGTGAGCATTTTCATGGTTTTTCCGAAATTCATGGTGGTCGGGTTCGCCGAAAACCACCACCTCCGCCGGCCAAACCACCGCCGACCGATAGCCACCACCTCGACGGAGGTAGTGGTGGCGGTGGCTGGCCAGGGAGGTGGCCAAATGGCCGTCGGTGGCTCAAGCAAAGCTATAGGTTTTAAGCGTTTTTAAGTTACTGGTTTCGGGTTTTTGGGAAGATGAACAGTGCCATATATTAAATCTGATATATATTTATAGATAATATATAGTAATTAATCACTTTTATCAAGCTCTTATTGATGCTAATAAATGAGGCACTTAAAAGTCGTTTTAGGAAACATGACCAGTCACAGAAGTTGTAGCCCTTCGAGTTTAGATTATTCTAAAATTTAATTCAACTCGATTGGTTTAGTGGTTTGACCACAACACCCATTTTTGTGGGACTAATACCTAGGGCTATCCTGAGATTCAAATGGATGCCCACCTTTCATCCCTTGTCCAAATGAGCTGAAATTTGGTCAGGGGGTCTACCTTAGCTATACCTAGGGCCTGTAAAAAAATGAGAATTTTTGGAGAATATTTTTCTAAAGTTTTTGGAAAAATTTAATAAACCATGTAAAAATTATTTAGGTGTCTTAAACACCTCAAAATCCCCCCAAATTTGGGTGGGTAGTCTTAGAGGGCATGTTAAGGATTTGGAAAAAAATTCATCTCATTTGGAGATGTTTTGAATTAGTTTTTATCCAACCCTAGGTTGACCCTTATAGGGTTATTTAGGTCCAAACACCCCCTTGGGGTTTTGAGTGGTCAAATAACCTCAACAGAGGCTGAAATTTTGGACACTGACTTGGCATGGCTAATGTCACCCTCTTCAGGAAAATGGTGTGACTTAGGGTTCATTTACCCTAGGGTTCAAACTCAAACCCTAAGGAAGGGTTTTTGAGTGTTGTGAAGGGCATAGGGGTAAATGCTTTTGTGTGACCTTGTAACTCAGTAGAGTTGAAGGTAGTGTATCCAAAGTTCTCTGGTAGAAATCTTAGAGGATTTGGAGGTAGGTAGACACCTCAAAACCCTAACCCTAGTTTTAGGGTAGAAGTTCAATTATGAAAACACAGCCACTAAACCTTAGTTAAAAGTTGTGAAACTTGGCTGGAGAAAGTTTTAGACTATGTAGAACCCCTAGTAATTTTATTAGAATTTTATGGATTATATTTCAAGTACTTTATTTGTTAGGTATCAATTTGCTCAAACTGGTGTATTAATTATTTTGATTACTCTATTCATTTGAATCTGATGAAACCTAGTCAGCAGATGCTTTAGGTCTAAATGAATATCCCCAGATTTTGTTACAAAATTTAGTTGATTATTTCAAGAACTTCCTTCACAAGTTCCAAAAGGAAATTTATGGTCAATAAATCATTTAGAGCAAATTACCTACTATAAAATTATGAAACCTGGCCAATGATGTTTTCAGATCAATTTCTAGTTTTATAATTTTATTCATGATTTTTAAAAAAATATTTACAATACTTGCTTCACAAATATAGCTTTTTGAGATTTTGGTAATTATTTATTCTAGAGCTCAATCCCCATTAAAGAAACATTAAATTTGGCCACTGATGTTTTTAGGGCAGTATCTGCTCTAGAAGAATAATTAAGAATTTTTGGATGATTATCTACTGCACTTACTTCATTAATGAAAGGAGATAGGATTTATTATCAAAATTAAATTAGAGTCCTCAAAATACTGGAAAAATTGTTATATCTTAGCTTTACTGTTAAATTGTTGTTTAGGATTTATCATGATTTTATGAAGTTTTATACATACCTGAAAAATGCACTTCATGTTCAATTGGAAGCCCTTAGGAGCATTAAGGAAAATAAATTAAATGCAAGATAAATTAGGAAAATTACAAATTTCTGGATTTAGTCTATTTGTGTCATGATAAGTCTCCAGAAAATAATTTAGGTCATTTGGATGATTATTTAGATTGTCTCCTATCCGGTTTGACATATAGCCTAGGCTGGTCTGCATATAGCAAATTGTTAAATTGCAATAGGACTTGATCTGGGATAGTTTTTAGAGTTAGTCATCTTGGCTGGGTGGATAGATGTGGATGATTTCATAATAGAAGGATATGAAGAGTAGGGAGAAGTGGTTTGGCTAGAGTTTAGAGGTGTTCGGGTTCGACCAAAGATCGTCTTCCCCGAAGAGAGGAAGAGTTAAAATCACCCTAGGATTAGCCTACTGTATTATGAGAAGGGAATGGGTTAAGGGAATCAACCAATAACAATAAGTGCCTTGCGAACGGGAACGATGGGCTTTAGCTACCATCATAGTTCCTAGTGCTCTTTGAGAGCCCTTCACGGGGTATACCGGGGGCAGTCCTGGGCTAACGTAAACTATACTAATAAGCTTAAAAGAGTAACTTAGTAATAAGGGTTGCACGTTTCACAAACACTGTTAGCACAAGAAGATTGTTGGGAGTTTCGGCTCGGTT
Organism: Platanthera zijinensis; assembly: GCA_039513925.1. Classification (NCBI taxonomy): domain Eukaryota; kingdom Viridiplantae; phylum Streptophyta; class Magnoliopsida; order Asparagales; family Orchidaceae; genus Platanthera; species Platanthera zijinensis. Next base: position 145,308,325 of record CM077093.1, on the reverse strand, counting down.
GGTAAAAGAGACGGACAGAATGGTCCGGGGAGCTTCGACTTGATTGGTTAAGAGACGGACGGAATGGTCCGGGGAGCTTCGGCTCGATTGGTTCGATACGATAAATATTGCATGTGCATAGTCAGGAAAGATAATTAAGGTGGTAGGTCTTCGGTATTGGAGGGCCGATGCACCGACGCCAATACGCTGACTCGGCATGTATTGTTAGCACTTCGCCAACAGAAGTCCGGTGCGCCAGCCGGTAAGAGTGCGCAGGAGTCCGCTTTGTGCACCAAGCATTGAGGCGTACGATAGGCAAGACTGGTAGTGCTTTACTGGTTTAGAGGTGGGCGAGGCCCAACCCACCGCTTCCGTCTTCCACTACAAAGGTATCCTGGGAGGTAACGTCTCCGAAAGGGGAACTAAAGGTCTGCATACACAGAGTCAGTGTGTGTGTGTTGCACTTGCATGATTCATCATACCCACTAGCATATCATGGCATAATCGGTTCATTTAACCCCTGACACCTAATGTACAAGTGGAATGGGACGCTTATACAATAGGCCTTGCAAAACGACCCCTTGGTTTATAAGCTTGTGTGGGCAAGTTTATAAATTAAGGTTAAATTCTATATATATATGCTATTGTTTTATAACCGACACCCCAACGTATAAGTGGTATGGGACACTTTATACGATGGGAGCCTTGCAAAAGATCCCTTGGCTTAGGTGCTTCTGCACATAAGTTAAGGTTACATTTCTTACTTTCTATTTCTGTCATATTTGCTATAAATTGCTAGCATAGGTCCGCTATCACCTGCTTTTGATTTATTCTCCACCTTCATGTCCTCCCCTTTCTTAATCTCTGCTCGGTACTTAGGAGCCATGGGGGAAGGGGTAGGGGATGATAGGTCTTAGTCTTTATGACTAACGGTTTTCGGACCACATAATTTAGGGGATCGTGGAGCCCAACATGGAGGAGCAGCCCCGGAGGTCGTCCCGCTTGAAAATAGGGCAGTCTAGCTCAGGAGTTCAGACGGCTGGGACTGTGAGTCCCGACTTATAGTAGATGTTTTAGTTTTCTTCCGCATGAGTGACCTGTAGTGAGGATTATGATGTACCGGGCATAAGCCCTTACTTTCAGTACCTTTTATACTATTTCTGTGGACTCTCCCTTCGTGGAGACTTTTATTTCTATACATGTGATTTCTATGGACTTGCTTTTAATCTATTGTGCTATCTTTCTGTGATCGAATTGGCTGGCAGAATCGACGCCTTATGGTGATGACCCTTCAGGACGTGAAGGTTTCACCGCAAAGCGGCGATCCTGGGCCTAAGACCCCGGTGTTTGAAAAAGGGGGGGGGGGGTCTTACAGTCTGCAAGCATGTCGTCGCCGTCTTCAAAATGTTGTGGGTCGTCATCTCCATCAAATATGATGAACAGAGTGTTTAAGGATTTTCTTGACCATTTAGTGGTCGGGTTTATAGACGATGTTCTGGTATATTCCTGCAGTTTTGTGGAGCATGCCAGCACTTGTAATTAGTTTTGCCTGCTTTGAGGGATCATAAGTTGTTTGCTAAGCTGAGCAAGAGTGAGTTCTGGTAACCACAGGTTTCTTTCTTGGGTTATGGGGTTAATAAAGATGGGATTTCTGTTGACCCGGTGAAGATAGCTACTGTGTAAGACCACATTTTTTTCTTTTTCAACCACCGGGGTCTTAGCCCAGAATTGCCGCTTTGCGGTGGCACCGACTCACTGGAAGGCCGCCACTACAAAACGCCAATTCTGCCGGCCCTTTTCGATCATAAAGAGAGAGAAGTAAGTATACACTGAATGTAAACAAGTCCACAGAATCGTAAACGAATAGAAATCACAACAAGTCCATCAATATATCATAATAGAAAGTACTGCAAAAGAACAGTTCAGATGAAATAAAGAAATGGGCTCGAGCCCGGTACATCAAAGTACTCACTATAAATCACTCATCGCGGAAGCTATAAAAATACTAAACACTCACGGAGCTGGTCACAGGTGCTCCGGTGCTAGACTGGTCCACCTACATGCGCACCGTACTCCGCTGGTGCTTGTCCCTGGCCTGCTGGTCCCTGTCTCCAATCCGGAGCTCCTGTAATGTTGTTGTTCGAAAACCATTAGTCATAAATACTAAGCCCAATCATACCCTACCCCTCCCCCCACGGCTCCTAAGCACCGAGCAGAGAGGAGGAAAGGGAAGCTATATAGGTGGAGAATAAGCAAGGCGGGTGACAGCAAAACTTGTCTAAGAATTATTCATAGTGTATAAACAACTAATTAAAATAGAGTACATCTAGCAGTTCTACGGTAGTGAGTAGTAAAGTAGACATGTGGTAAGTAGTATAATCATAAGAAGATAAATAGAAAATAAGTAAGTAAGTAAGTAAATATGTAACCTTAACTTATATGAATGCCCATACAAACTTATAAGTTAAGGAGTCTTTTGCAAGGCTCCCATCGTATAAAAAGTCCCATACTGATTTATACGTTGGGGTGTCGGTTGTATGCAAATATGAGTGTAGTGATATGCTATGCCATGATCCAAGAAAGTACAACTAACGCACACGACTCTATGCGCACAGACCTTTAGTTCCCCCTGTTCGGGCAGCTAGCTTCACTCCCAGGAACCTCCGTAGTGGCAAACAGAGATAGTGGGTCGGGCCCCCCACTCCTAGGCGGGTATCCACACTACCGGTCCTAGCCCTTCCGTACGCCCCTAGAAGAACACAACCTAGAGAAACCGCGTACTAATGCTGGTTGTATCAACCAGACTTTCTTTGCAAAGTGTCCTACACCGCCGAGTCAACGTACCGATGTCGGTGTGAACGACAATCAAATACCGAAGACCCACCACCTTCTTCTGTATTCAAACCCTCGAGCCCTCGGCTCCCCGGACTGTCCCGTCCGTGCATCTACCTTCAGAGCTACCATCTGAATGGCAACCAAACCAACTTATTCTAACTCCCTAGCTACCGAGGTGTGTGAATGTGCAACCCTAGATATTCTAGTAGCTCTTTTAGTTTGTTATTGCTATGGTTTACGTTAGCCCAGGACCGCCCCCGGTATTCCCTGTGAAGTGCTCTCAAAGGGCACTAGGAACTATGATGGTAGCTGAAGCCCATCGTTCCCTTTCGCAAGGATCTTACTTTTATTGGTTATGACCCATTACCCAATCTCATTCAAATTATTTTGGATCTAACCCTAGTATGTTAAGACTCTTCCTCTCCCACCAGGAAGGACAATCTTTCGTCGGTCCCGAGCACCTCTTATGACTCGACAACCTACCAACCTAACCTCATCTTGGATACTGAGGATGCATTCATACACATTTCCAAACCACTAACCCAATACCCAAATCCTCTAAGTTCATCCTGTATCCTAATATGATTTCAGCTGTTTTACTAAACGTAGACCATCCTAAGCTATATGAGGTATACAAGGGGAGGTACTCCAAATTATTTTCCAAATCTCCTATAATATTTACTGGAGATATATAATGACATAATTAGCCTAAATCCATAAAATTATAATTTTCCTAATTAATCTGCTATTTATTTAATTTTTCCAAAAGATTGGCCATGGGTAATTTTGAACATGAACTACATGATTTTCTCAAGTAATGACCACCCTAAAATTATGATCACTAAAATAATAGCAAAGTATCATCAAATACTAATTTTCATGATTTTACAGAATGTATTTAGCCTCTAATTAATTTATCCATTATAATCTCATTAATCATATGTAAAGAAGGAAGTACTGAAATTACTTATCATAAAATTATGAAAAAATTACTGAATGTTAAAATTGTGCAAAAAAAGTCATTGTGAAAAGTTAATAATTTTACAAGCTTGCTAGACATCAAAATAGATTTAATTAAGTTTTCATGGGAAACAACACTTAATGAAGAAAGCCTTAGAATTGCTCTTTTAAAAATCCCATAAAAATTCACAGATCTTTAAAATCATAATAAAAGTTCTCTGCCTAAAGTTCATCAATTTCCAGAAAGTATTTTCTCCATAATAAATTCCTAAGCAAATAACACAAACTAATAAATTCTTAGTAAAGTATCCAAAATAATGATACTAAATTCATAATAAAATCTCCAGAGCTTGTACTAACCTTAAAAACTACTCGACCCAAATCACATCAATGTCTAGTGAGTTTTAGTGACATTCTCTATCTCTACAAGTTCTGTGCCCTAAACTAGGGTTAGGATTTTGATAGACTTATTTACTTTAAAATCCATTTAGATTTCTACAAGAGGATTCTAGCTACTCTAGAATTCTATCTACCAAGTTTCAAATCATAAACAGGTCATTTGACCACTTGCCCTTCACAACCCACCAAGAACCATCCTTAGGTTTTGACCTTGGGTCCTAGGGCAAATTTTCCCCAATCCATCTCAAAATACATGAGAGGGTGCTAGGCATCTTGCCTAGTCAGTGGCCAAAATCTCAGCTTCGGTTGAGGTGATCTGGCCACTCCAATCTCAAAGTGCACTTTTGACCTAAAAACCCCTTAATAAGGCAAAAATTATGTTTGTCCATTTCAAATCTAAAACATCTCCAAATGAGATGCAAAATTATACAGAGCCTCATTATGAACCCAGGGACCACTCACCAAAATTTGGGAGGGTTTGGAAGTTATTAGGACATCAAATTAATTTACCCTAAGATTATTAAATTTTTCTAAAAACTATAGAAAAACATTCTCCAAAAATTCCCATTTTTGGACAAGCCCTAGGTATAGCTAGGGTAGACTATCTTCCTAAATTTCAAATCATTTGGTCAAGGGATGAAGGGTGGGCACACCTTGTAGTCTCTGCCTAGCTCTATGTATAGATCAAACCAAAAGAGGTGCCCTGGTCAAACCAATTGACTAAATTAACCCAAATAAATTTTAAAATAAAGTAGTCCCATAGGTCTACAAATTATATGTTGACCATTTCTTCATATAAAGCCTCTATGTATTTTTCATAAATTTTCTAAAGTGGCTGTTATTTTGTACAAAAAATTCATATAATAGAAAAGAATTAAATAACAGCACTAATCTTGAAGCAGATCCAACAGTGTTGGGTCTTCTTCTTCCTCCAGCCAAGGGCTGAGATTAGCCCGACCTGGAGTGCATTCCAGATGCTGCCGCCGGCCATCCAGCCTCCTCCCTGGCCGGCCACCGCCACCACCACCTCCGTTGAGGTGGTGGCCATCGCCGGGCGGCGGTGCGGCCGCCGGAGAGGCGGAATCTGACAAACCCGAGAGTGGAGATTGTTGCGGGAAAAAAAACAGGAAGGGGAGCCCTGCCCGATCGAGCGCCGTAGAGCTCGATTATCAAATCTAAAGAGTTCTAAGATCTACCTGTAGAAAGAGAGGAGGGGAGGACCTTGTTCGCGGGCTGGAGGCGTGCTGACCGATGGAAGGCCATTTTTGATGGTAGCGCCACTCGGCTTATACAATAGCATGGTGGGAGGGCTCGAAAGCTTCAGGTAAAGGCTGGGAAACCTTCCTCTTGGGCCTCTGATTGTGTTTAAGAGCTCGGTTAAGGAGGGGAAAGGCCAAAACTTCAATGGCCATTATAGGTCCATTAAAGCTTGGCTCGGCCATAGTTGTGGGGGCTAGAAACGGCTATGTCCAGCAAGCTAACTGCCTGAAACTCCTCCTCTTCCCTAAGGGAGTTTAATCCAGCCATAAAAGGGGAGGGGAAGGGCTGCCAAGGAGTCAAGTGCCATTAACGGCCATGATAGCGGGTTCTCGACCATGGCCATAACCGCTCTTCTTTGCAAAACCATCGGTCCACGTGGCATACTTGACCGGTCAACATTTAAATTAAGGCTTAACTAAGTCTTAATAAGAGAAAATGGCCCACTTCTTAGACCGGCCCGGTTCAGCTGAACCAGCACCCAGCCAGAATCTGCTAGAAAAATACTAAGTAAAATGGCGTTAAGTGAGCTCTGCTCACTCAATGCCATCCATGCTGCGGCATGAAGTGAGCTCTGCTCACTCAACGCCATCCGGGATACGGCATTTATTGAGCTCTGCTCACTCAATGCAATCCTGAATGCCCCTCCCAGACTATGGCGTTGAGTGAGCTCAGCTCACTCAACGCCATCCAGATTTTTGCATTTAATGAGCTATACTCACTCAACACCCTCCAGCCTACTCAAGGTGGCGTTTAGTGCAGTCTATGCACTCAATGCCGTCTAGCATATGGCGTTTAGTGAGGTAAGCTCACTCAATGCCATCCAAACTACGGCGTTGAGTAAGCTCAGCTCACTCATCGCCATTCCAGGCCTCAGCAGACGACGTTGAGTGCAGTCCGTGCACTCAACGATGTCTAGTTTATGGCGTTGAGTGAGCTAAGCTCACTCAACGCCCTCCAGTCTACGACGTTTAGTGAGCTCAACTCACTCAACGCCATCCAGACAACACCAGATGGCGTTGAGTGCAGTCAGTGCACTCAACGTCGTCTAGCTTATGGCGTTGAGTGAGATAAGCTCACTCAATGCCATCCAGACTACGCCGCTGAGTGAGCTCAGCTCACTCAACGCAATTCCAAGGTCACGGGCGTGACTGATCGGTCATGGGAGTGCCAGGCCCATGTTGAGATTTCTGAGCTCGCCGATCGTCTTTCTGAGATCGACGATCGTCGAAGGGGTCACCCCCTAGGTCACAGGCGTGACGGTTGGTCACGGGCTTGACCAACCCTTTGCCCAAACTCTTGGTCGATAAACTTCAATTCTTGTGTTTCCTAGGGTTCTGTTATGACAAAACCGCTTCTAGGGGTCTAGTTGGAAATGGGATGTTACAAATTCCAATAAACAAAACAAAGATTTCGTCCCCGAAATCAAGGTTAAGCCTTTGGGGCTCCTATCAGGGAGAGGGAAACTTGTAACATCCCATGGGAGTCGAAATATTTACATCTCGCCGCCATGTTTGCTATGTGAGGTTTGAAGGTGATAGTCCACTTTAAGACCGATTCGCCCAATCGGCAAAGTATAGACCCCAATAAACAAAAGATTAGCCCCTGTTCTTGAAATTTCAGTCCTACTGGTTTAAGATAGGAAAGTAAATTGAACATCTTTAGAGGTTGTGAGGTATACCTAACTGAACAGCTCAGGATAATTTTGTCGTATCAGGTCCTGCGGTTCCCAGGTATGCTACTTCTGACCGTGATTGTTCCCCAGAACCTTGACTAACGGAACCTTCTTACGTCGCAAGACCCGCACTGCCCGGTCATCGATCCTGATAGGCTCAAAGTTGACTCACCGATCCGAGGCCATCGGGCCATCTGCCGAGAAAATCAGCTGCTCAGGGCATAGCAGAGCCCTCCGTAGTGAGGAGACGTGGAAGACAACATGCAATCCCGCAAACTCCGGCGATAGCTCCAATCTATAAGCCAAGGGGCCGATCCGCTCCAGGATCTTGTAAGGCCCCATATATCTCGGACTGAGATTCTTCTGCCCGCGAACCCGCGAGACTCCATGCATCGGCCGTATCTTCAATAAAACTCGGTCTCCCACCTGGAACTCCATCTGACGATGCCTCGCATCATAGTATTTGGCTTGCCTTCTCTGGGCTTCCAACATCCTGTCCCGGATAAATCTAATCTGAGCATCTGTATCTCCAACCAACTCCGTGCCTAGTGCATGCGGATCCTCATCCTGAACCAATGATAGTGGGGTCTTGCACCTCCTTCAATACAACGCCTCGTATGGAGCCATACCTGATGTAGGCCACTCCCTAAGTAGGATTAAGGAACAAAAAGACAAGAGGGATTCCAATGGGAAATTTAAGCGAACACGTTGTGTGCGAATTAGATCTACGAATTAGCCACATATGCCTCTCAACAATTCAATCCTACACTCACACATTCGTCACGCATCACACTCGTTGAACAACTTTATCAAGTTTACGCTAACATACGGTAGCCACGCCGTTTTAATATCGAACAAAAAGGCTTTAGGCCATTGTTCTTTCGAGCTAAAAGGATCGACCCGATCCGAACGAGCGATGGTTGTTCCAAAAGAGATCTACCGAAAAGTACGGTTCGGAAATGGTAGATCTCCCCCAACAAAATGAAAGCGAGGCTCGCCAAACAAAACAAAGCAACTAGAAAGAACAACCTATGCAATCAAAAAATAAATCACGAACGAAAAGAACGATTCCAAAATAACGCAAACGTATTCCACCAAAATGGAATCCTAAAAATTATAGGAATCACACAAAACAAAGTAGAGGATCTCGTTACCCAACCGGAATAGATGATTCCGGTTCACTTTCAAGGACCGTTCTTCCACGACTCCGCCGGAGTTGCGCCGACCGGAGAGAAACTTGTCCGCTTCCTTCGCTTCACGCCAGAGTGAGATGTCACGAAAATAACTCCTTTGCCATGGCCGATCTTCTTCCTCACAATAGAAAGGGGGCTGATTTGGGGCTCTTGATGGAGGTCGGGTTTTGGATAAGGGAGAGGGTGGTGATCGGTTTGGGGTGTGGAAGTGGTCGGCTTGAGAGTGGTGGCCGAATCTAGGGAGGTGGAGGTCGGCTTTGGAAGTGGTGGAGTTGAAGAGGAGCTCGGGTTAGGAGATGAGGAGGTGGTGGTCAGATTTGTGAGGGAAGAGGGAGGGGCTCGGGTTAGGTGATGGTGGTAGAGAGGAGAAGGGAGGAGGAGGAGGGCCGAGCAACAGGAGGGAAGAAGGAGGAGGCCGGCGGCCAAGAGGAATAGGAAGAGAAGTTGGAGAGTTGGCCGAATGCCAAGGAGGTAGAGGGAGAGAGAGAGGGAGGCGGCCAAGAAGGAGAGAAATCTTCAAAGGGGTTTAGGGTTTTCTTAATTCTTCATTCACTACTTCAAAATGAAACAAGGTTAGCCTTATATAGGCTTTACATCATGCTTTCGCTATTTGCAGCCCACCTAAATAAAAATAAAACAATACTCAAATGTTTAAACATTACATGATAAAAATAAAATGCAAATAGAAATAACTAAATATTATTTCGTAATCTTTTCCTTCATCATGTAGGAGAACGTCGTAGCCGTCGCCGTCATCTTCAACATGTAGGAGAACGTCATCGCCGTCACCATCATCATCTTAAACTTTAACACGTTGGGGGTTGCCGCCATCAATCCTCCCCCGCTAAAAAGAACTCATCACCGATGAGTTGGCCTGGAGGTGCTGGCGCCGAAGAACATCATCCAAAAGGACCATCGAAGAGTCTGGGATCCAAGAGTCTCCGGGGACTGGACGATCACACCATCGTATCATGGAATATTGAATACTGCCACTTGGAGAGGAGAGCAAACCTCCTAATATGAACCAGTCTAGCAAAAAGATTGTCCTGCAGAACTTTGGAAATGCATTAGGCAAATAAAGAGGAAAAATTTCTGCATAAACAATCAACGTACCTCTGTTGGAGACCAATGGAGAGAACGATTCAAGAACAAGCTCACTCCCCAACCCAAATGAAAATATAGTGGCACCAAACATAGAGTTAGATATTTCAAATGGTGGAAAAACACAATGCGTAAAATTGGAAACATTTAAACTAGGGGAATTACCCCATTCAGTTGTTAACTTCAACAGATTTGTTGTTTCTCCTAATTGATTAAAAATCCGAAAAATTCAAACTCGCCGACTCACCAACGTTTCTAAAATGCCTGAAGGCCTCCGTTCAGGGATGAGTCGCACCAAGAGTAAACTGAAAACCTTATAGGGAGACACTCTCTTATGTAGGTTAGCGATACATTGATAAGAAGAAACTTGTGTGACTAGCGCTACAATAATGTGTTTATGTAAATTAAGAACAAGAGAGGAAAATACTAGTGCATGTTGACTTGACATAGAAAATGGCGGTAAAGGAACTACATAAGGTGGCACAAATGGAAATAAATAGGGTGGCTCCAGCGGAACTACATCAGGTGGCGCTAATATAACGAGATCAGGGGGCACTAATGAGACTACATCTGGTGGTACTAGCAGAAAGAAATTAGGTGGCACCATTAACGGCCACATCAACAACGTATACTCAGGGAAATGACTAAACGTTGGGATTCGGGAGAATACAAGACTATCAGAAGTTATATAGCGACCACACAAAAATTCTATTATCACACTACGAGACATGTCCCAAGATGGGACCAGCACAGTTGGTAAGATAAATTCACCTCCGAAAGGATCCGCTGGTCGGGTCAACATAACAGGGGGAAGTGTCGGTAAAACAAAAACTTGAAGAGAGTTAATATCACATTTAAATTCATGCCACGGTGTTAGCATCAGGGGACGCGCATCCGGGTCCACGTCTATATCATCTTCCAAAAATATAACTCTCTCGCTAGGACATTCTTCCAACTCATCTGTCATAACTTCCAAGTCAGTCGCCATAAAAATCTTAGGAATGGGCACTACAATATGTCTCGGACTAAAAATAACTAGCTCGAGTGCTAACATTTCATCGCCTACGTCACGAGTGGGTAAGCTCTCAACATCAGGTAATTCTTCCGACTCAACCAGAATATCAACTGCCTCAGTGTCATCAGAAGACTCCATGGAAATCAAGGTAGACGGCTCCGAAATATCGTCGAAAGGGAATTGGGGTGATTCCTCAGAGGAGAAATCATCATCCAGATCACTCGGGTAACCAATCTCTTCAACGTCAATACTATCGTCAGTAATTTCATCCTCGCCCTCAGTGACGGGCACAGTCCTAGGCACGACCTTAGACTCATCAGGGGAATCAACCACTAAGTCAGGCAACTCAGGTGAACACTCATAATGTCCTATGGGCATAATCGTGGTAGGACGCTCAATAGAACCAATACCAGATTTGCAACTAAACTCACCTATAGTAATCATCTGACATGGAACTTTACTCCTAGGAATTTGGTTCTTCTCAATTTCCAATGTCATACAAAAGGTGGTGTCTAGATCGGTGTGACCATATCACAATAACTTTCCCTGGATGTAGGGGCTCAACCCCCTACGAAACCTAGACAGGGTGACCTCAGGCGATTCCTTCACACCGCTCCTAATTGTCAAATCCTTAAAGAGTTGCATATAATCTGAGACTAACTTATTATCTTGTTTAAGGGTAGCCAAATAATCAATTATTTGCCACTTGGCCTGGGCATTAGGTTTATCTTCGTTACTAAAGATCGGTAAGGAACTATCGCCATCAGTAGGGCAACTAGGGTGTTGCCTTGGGAGAAATGGTGCTACTTGGCTAGCCTTTAGTTGGGAAATCAATGCCATAATATCATCCACTACCGTGCAATGGAATGTCTTTCTACCATTCCTAAGGGAACCTAAAGATTTTTCTCGGGAAGCATTGACGTCATAGGCCATATTGTGATAACCGGAGAGAAGACTCGATCCGGAATTTGTGCACATACAAGGGGAAATGTTTCAGGCTCAATTAAAATAAGTTTGTCGGAATTGTTCTTGCTTAACCACAAGGGTAATAATAATATAAAATAGATTATCTTGCTGAATAAAATATGAAGATTATTAATAATTTTTTGCTGAAAAATAAGAAATTTAAGACGCTATTGGCAGACCAAAAAAATAAATTTTTTTGTGATTTTGACAATTAACGTGCAAATAGAAGTGCGGGTAACGTGCCACAAGATGGCGGAGGGGTGCCAATTAGGAAATTGACGTGAACCTCCCTCTGATACTAAATTGATGTAGGCCACTCCCTAAGTAGGATTAAGGCACGAAAAGACAAGAGGGATTCCAATGGGAAATTTAAGCGAACACGTTGTGTGCAAATTAGATTTACGAATTTGCCACATATGCCTCTCAACAATTCAATCCTACACTCGCACAATCGTCACGCATCACACTCGTTGAACAACTTTATCAAGTTAACGCTAACATACGGTAGCAACGCCGTTTTAAGATCAAACAAAAGGCTATATGTCGTTGTTCTTTCGAGCTAAAAGGATCCACCCGATCCGAATGAGCGATGGTTGTACCAAAAGAGATCTACCGAAAAGTACGGTTCGGAAATGGTAGATCTCCCCCAACAAAACGAAAGCGAGGCTCGCCAAACCTCTCGGAAAACTAAGCAACTAGAAAGAACAACCTATGCAATCGAAAAATAAACCACGAATGAAAAGAACGATTCCAAAATAACGCAAACGTATTCCACCAAAATGAAATCCTAAAAATTATAGGAATCACACAAAAAAAGTATAGGATATCGTTACCCAATCAGAATAGATGATTCCGGTTCACTTTCAAGGACCGTTCTTCCACGACTCCGCCGGAGTTGCGCCGACCGGAGAGAAACTTGTCTGCTTCCTTCGCTTCACGCCGGAATGAGATGTCACGAAAATAACTCCTTTGTCGTGGCCGATCTTCTTCCTCACAATAGAAAGGGGGCTGATTTGGGGCTCTTGAGTGAGGTCGGGTTTTGGATAAGGGAGAGGGTGGTGATCGGTTTGGGGTGTGGAAGTGGTCGGCTTGAGAGTGGTGGCCGAATCTAGGGAGGTGGAGGTGGAAGTCAGCTTTGGAAGGAGGTGGAGTTGAAGAGGAGCTCATGTTAGGAGATGAGGAGGTGGTGGTCGGATTTGTGAGGGAAGAGGGAGGGGCTCAGGTTAGGTGATTGTGGTAGAGAGGAGGAGGGAGGAGGAGGAGGGCCGAGCAAGAGGAGGGAAGGAGGAGGAGGCTGGCTGCCAAAAGAAAGAGGGAGAGAAGTTGGAGAGTTGGCCGAATGCCAAGGAGGTAGAGGGAGAGAGAGAGGGAGGCGGCCAAGAAGGAGAGAAATCTTCAAAGGGGTTTAGGGTTTTCTTAATTCTTCATTCACTACTTCAAAATGAAACAAGGTTAGCCTTATATAGGCTTTACATCATGCTTTCGCTATTTGCAGCCCACCTCAATAAAAATAAAACAATACTCAAATGTTTAAACATTACATGATAAAAATAAAATGCAAATAGAAATAACTAAATATTATTTGGTAATCTTCATCTTCATCATGCAGGAGAACGCCATCGCCGTCGCCATCATCATCTTCAACATGTAGGAGAACGTCGTCGTCGTCACCATCATCATCTTCAACTTTAACACGTTGGGGGTTGCCACCATCAATACCTATGCTGGACTGATGGGCGTGGTTGTGCGAAAACTCGACCAGTGACAGCAATCTCTCCCAAGGCTCGCCGCGGTGCAAAATATACAGGCGCAAAAGATATTCCAGTGTACGGTTGGTGCGCTCCGTCTGCCCGTCGGTCTGAGGGTGAAAAGATGTGCCGAATGTCAAGCGAGAATTCAGATGGGCCTGGACTGACCTCCACTCCCTGGATGTAAACCCCCATCCCGATCCAAAACGATAGTCTTGGGAACCCCATGATAACGCACAAATTGCTCAATGAACCTCCGTACCAATACACTAACCGGAGCGTCCTTCGCAACTGGAATTAATCTGGCCACCTTCGTTAGCCTGTCCACTATCACCCAGATCGAGTCATTTCCCGCACGGGATCGAGGTAGCCCATGTATGAAATCCATGGCTATATCCTAAAATTTCCACTCTGGCACCGGAAGTGGCTGCAGCAAGCCTACTGGGTTCCTACACTCTGCCTTTACGAGTTGGCAGGCCTCACAATGCGTCACAAAGTACGTAATGTCCTTCTTCATACCCGGCAAGTACATCATCCTCTTCAAATCTTTTACCATCTTGGTGATTCCCGGGTGTACGGAGTATCGGCTGTAGTGAGCTTCCGTCATAATGTCCTCCAGGATCTGGCCTCCTGCCGGTATATAGACTCTACCTTTGAAACACAGGAGACCATCCCTCAAAGAGTAATCTCCTGTCGTTCCTTCCTCTAAGACTCGGAATATCGGCTAAGCTCTCACATCCAGCTTCTGCCCATCTCTGATGCGGTCCCGAATATCATCAGTAGTAACCATCGATCCCAGGTAATCCATGTATAACTCTGGATCATCCTCAGACACTAGTGATATCTGCATCTCCTCGAATTATTTAACCAACTCCAAGGCCATCAGCTGCGGGCCTACTCCTGACGTACTCGCTCTCCGACTCAATGCGTCTGCGACCATGTTTGGCTTCCCTAGATGGTAGTGCATGGTATACTGGTAGTCCGACAGAACTCCACCCAGCGTCTCTAGGTGATGTTTAACTACTTCTGGGTGTCTACGTATTTCAAGTTCTTGTGCTCTGAGAATATATCGCAATGTACTCCGTAGAGATAGTGTAGCAAGATCTTGAGAGCAAAAACGACTGCCCCCATCTCCAAATCGTGCACGGGGTAGTTCTGCTCATGCTGCTTCAACTGATGGGATGCATAGGCTATTACGTGCCCATTCTGCATCAGAATGGCACCCATCCCCTGATAGGAAGCATCTGTGTACACCTGGAATCCTTCCTTCCCTAACAGAAGAGCAAGGATGGGAGCCGAGGTAAGACGATCCTTCAACTCCTGAAAAGCAGATTCGCATCGTGGTGTCCAAATAAAAGGGGACTCCTTCTTCGTCACTCCTTCTTCGTCAGAGACGTAAGAGGGAGGGCAATCATAGAGAACCCCTTTACAAACTTCCGGTAATAACCGGCGAGTCCTATGAAACTTCGAACATCCGAGGCTAACTTCATTGGTTCCCAATCCCATACTGCCTGGACCTTTGCTGGATCCACTGCCAGACCTGCTCCACTGATGACATGGCCCAAAAAGGCCACCTCCTTTAGCCAGAACTGGCACTTGCTGTGTTTGGCATACATCTTATGCTCCCGCAGATTCTCCAAGGTCAAGGCCAGATGTCTCGCGTGCTCTTCCTCCATCCTTGAATAAATAAGGATGTCATCGATGCATACGATAACGAAGACATCCAGATACTCTTCGAACACCCGGTTCATCAAGGTCATGAATGCGTAGGGTGCATTCGTGAGCCCGAAAGGCATCACGGTAAACTCGTACAAACCATATCTGCTGCTGAAGGCTGTCTTCGGGATGTCCTCCTCCCGAATGCGAAGCTGGTAGTACCCCGATCTCAGATCCAGCTTTGAGAACCAACGGGCTCCCTCCAGCTGGTCAAATAGCTCGTCTATCCTTGGCAAGGGATAAGTATTCCGAACTATCAACCTGTTTAGGGCCCGGTAATCTATACACAGTCAAAGGGTTCCGTCCTTCTTCTTGACGAATAACACCGGAGCTCCCCATGGTGAAGAGCTAGGCCGAACGAACCCGGCCTCCACTAACTCCTGAAGCTGGCTTTGAAATTCCACCAACTCCTTTGGGGCCATTCGATAGGGGGCTCTGGATACCGGCTTAGCCCCTGGTATAAGCTGAATCTGGAAGTTCTTCTCTCGGTGCGGGGCTAGCCCTGGTAGCTTCTCCGGAAATAGGTCGACAAAGTCTCGCACTACTAGAATATCTGAAATGGAGTCCTTGGCAACGACCGCCTCAAAAAGGACCTGATAGACCTCTTCCCCCTGCCGATGGGCATTAATGGCCTGCATAGGTGATAATAATATGCAGGGTGCTGGTATAATACCTTCGATAATAATAAAGGAGTCCCTGTGCCTCATGGTGATCCTCTTCGCCATGCAGTCAATCTGGGCATAGTTCCAGCACAGCCAAGTCATTCCCAGGATCAGATCGTAATCTGGCATCTTCAGAATCGTCGCTGGTGCCTCAAACGCCTTCCCGCCGATCTTCGCTTACATATTGCAATGAGCAGAGGTCATTAGCTCTTATCCATCGGGTAGGCGCACCCTTAACATCTTTCCGGTGAACGGTTCCACGCCTGCCAATCCTTTCACAAAATCTTCCGACACAAATGAGTACGAAGCACCAGTGTTGAAGCGCGTGTAAGCGGTCTTACCGCTAATGAAGACTATGCCTGAGGTAATTAAGTGTCTTAGTATTCTTGTTATAGTTGTCTTTTCTTAATTTCTAACTAGGTTATGTCTAGAAAAATAGTTCTTAGGAAGAAAACTTAAAAGTTCTCGCATACCTGCGATATCCTGCTCCGGGTTTCGGGGCTATGTCAGGTCTAGAGCATAGACTTGCTCCCTTTCTGGCATGTGGCCTTGGCCCTAAAATCCTCGTCCTCGTTCATGTCCTCGGCCGCCAAACTATCGGGGAGGTGGGCGCCCTGATGTGTTTATGGGGGTGCTCGCCTCATAGGGAAGTTCCTCTTGATATGCCCCGGCTGATTGCACTGAAAGCATGCCGGTGTCTACTCTGCTGTCCTTGGCATCTCCAGTATTTGTAAAGGCTGGGGAGCCAATACCCCCTGACTCCTCTGCTCCTGCCCAATCTCCTGGCGAGGTTGATCTCGGTTTCTTATCTCCCCAATAACCTTACCCCGAGGACAGTCTCTATGACCTCCAATCACTGTATCATCAGCCGGTCTCTTCCAGCTCTTGACTGTATGCTGATCCGCTTCTCTCTTCTTAGCCATCTCCAGAATCCTTGCCAAACTCACCTCTGAGACGAAGAGGAGGGCCTGTCTCATGTCATCTTGTAGCCCCTTATAAAACCTCCTGGCATAGTCAGCGTCGTACAACTGGTAAGCGTCTGCATAGTGGGCCAGGTGAGAAAACTCCTGATAATACTCCAGCACCGTCCTGTTCCCCTTCTTCAACCGCAGGAACCTATCCTCCAGCTCGTCCCTCGCCGACTGAGGTACGAATTTTCCCAGGAGCACTGCTCTGAACTCTTCCCAAGTAATATCTGCGCAATCCATACATGCAAAGGTGGTGTCCAGCTGTGACTTCCACAACCTCTTTCCATGTGACTCTAGGAAGGAGACCGCCAAAGCAACTACCTCCTAAGTGGGGCATCGGATCCCCGCAAGCATCTCGTAAATGTTATCTAACCACTCCTCAGTGCGTACTGCCGACTCCATCCCCAAGTAGGATGGAGGGGAAAGTCCCCGGAAGACGCTCATCCAGTTGGCCCCGGGGTTTTGCTGTGGAGTCGGGGCTTGCTGAGCAATGAAGGCCTCCAAAATGGTCGTCAGTGTTTGCCCCATCTCCATCTGCTGGAACGGAGCTTGAGCCAGCGGAGGCGGGACCACATTCGGAGCCTTAGGTGTCCCCTACTGTGGTGTAGGGTTCGTCGCTGGCTACAAGGAAAAAAATTCCATTTGTTAGAGAACGTATGAATGGAATATAAGAAAGGGGTAGGATGGACTTTCACATGTGATTTCTCTTATGGGCACACCACTGCTTCCGCTGCTAGTTTGTCCGCAAACTAAGCTCGCACGGGGGTGGCCCAAGGTTTGTGGACTACTTCTCTTTCGATCGAGGTTTCCTCTGATACCACTTGAAAGACACCCTTTTTTTAATTTTTCAACCACCAGGGTCTTAGCCCCGAATTACCGCTTTGCGGTGGCACCGACTCACGGGAAGGTCTCCACTACAAAAAGCAGATTCTGCCGGCCCTTTTCGATCACAAAGAGAGAGAAGTAAGTATACACTGAATGTAAATAAGTCCACAAAATCCTAAACGAATAGAAATCACAACAAGTCCATCAATATATAATAATAGAAAGTACTGCAAAAGAACAGTTCAGATGAAATAAAGAAACGAGCTCGAGCCCGGTACATTAGAGTCCTCACTACAAATCACTCATCGCTGAAGCTATAAAAATACTAAACACTCACGGAGCTGGTCACAGGTGCTCCGGTGCTAGACTGGCCCACCTTTATGCGCACTGTACTCCGCTGGTGCTAGTCCCTGGGCTGCTGGTCCCTGTCTCCCATACAGAGCTCCTATTATGTTGTGGTTCGAAAACCATTAGTCATAAAGACTAAGCCCTATCATCCCCTACCCCTCCCCCCCACGGATCCTAAGCACCGAGCGGAGAGGAGGAAAGGGAAGCTACAAAGGTGGAGAATAAGCAAGGCGGGTGACAGCGGAACTAGTCTAACAATTGTTCATGGTGTATAAACAACTAATTAAAATTGAGTAGATCTAGCAGTTCTACGGTAATGAGTAGTAAAGTAGACATGTGGTAAGTAGTATAATCATAAGAAGACAAGTGGAAAACAAGTAAGTAAGTATAAGTAAATATGTAACCTTAACTTATATAAATGCTCATACAAACTTATAAGTTAAGGGATCTTTTGCAAGGCTCGCATCGTATAAAAAGTCCCATACTGATTTATACGTTGGGGTGTCGGTTGTATGCAAATATGAGTGTAGTGATATGCTATACAATGATCCATGCAAGTGCAACTCACACACACGACTCTATGCGCATAGTCCTTTAGTTCCCCCTGTTCAGGCAGCTAGATTCACTCCCAGGAACCTCCGTAGTGGAAAACGGAGACAGTGGGTCGGGCCCCCCACTCCTAGGCGGGTATCCACACTACCGGGCCTAGCCCTTCCGTACGCCCCTAGAAGAACACAACCTAAAGTATTCGCGTACTAATGCTGGTTGTATCCACCAGACATTCTTTGGGTAAGTGTCCCACACCGCCGTGTCAACGTACCGATGTCTGTGTGAACGACAATCAAATACCGAAGACCCACCACCTTATTCTGTATTCAAACCCTCGAGCCCTCGGCTCCCCGGACTGTCCCGTCCGTGCATCTACCTTCAGTGCTACCGTCTGAATGGAAACCAAACCAACTTATTCTACTTCCCTAGCTACCGGGGTGTGTGAATGTGCAACCCAAGATATTCTAGTTTCTCTTTTAGTTTGTTATTGCTATGGTTTACCTTAGCCCAGGACTGCCCCCGGTATTCCCTGTGAAGGGCTCTCAAAGGGCACTAGGAACTATGATTGTAGCTGAAGCCCATCGTTCCCTTTCGCAAGGAACTTACTTTTATTGGTTATTACCCATTACCCGATCCCATTCAAATTACTTTCGATCTAAACTTAGTGTGTTAAGACTCTTCCTCTCCCACCAGGAAGGACGATCTTTTGTCGGTCCCGAGCACCTCTTATGACTCGACAACCTACCAACCTAACCTCATCTTGGTTACTGAGGATGCATTCATACACATTTCCAAACCACTAACCCAATACCCAAATCCTCTGAGTTCATCCTGTAGCCTAATATGATTTCAGCTGTTTTACTAAACGTAGACCATCCTAAGCTATATGAGGTATACAAGATAGGTACTCCAAATTGTCTTCCAAATCTCTTATAATATTTACTGGAGTTCTATCATGACATAATTAGCCTAAATCCAGAAAAGTTTAATTTTTCTAATTAATCTGCTATTTATTTAATTTTCCCAAAAGATTGGCCATGGGTAATTTTAAACATGAACTACATGATTTTCTCAAGTAATTGCCACCCAAAAATTATGATCAGTAAACTAACAGCAAAGTATCATTAAATACTAATTTTCATGATTTTACAGAAAGAATTTAGCCTCTAATTAATTTATCCATTATAATTTCATTAATCCTATGTAAAGAAGGAAGTACTGAAATTACTCATCATAAAATTATGGAAAAATTACTGAATGTTAAAATGGTACAGAAAAGGTCATTGTGCAAAGATCATAATTTTACAGGCTTGCTAGACACCAAAATAGATTTAATTAAATTTTCATGGGAAACAATCATTAATGAAGAAAGCCTTAAAATTACTCTTCTAATAATCCCATAAAAATTTATAGATCTTTAGAATCATAATAAAAGTTCTTTGCCTAAAGTTCATCAATTTCAAGAAAGTATTTTCTGCATAATAAATTCCTAAGCAAATAACACAAACAACTAAATTGTTAATGAAGTATCAAAAATAATGATCCTAAATTCATAATAAAATCTCTAGATCTATTACTATACTTAAAAACTATTCTACCCCTATCTCATCACTGTTTAGTGAGTTTTAGTGACATTCTCTATCACTACAAGTTCTATGCCCTAAAATAGGGTTAGGGTTTTGAGGGACTTATTTACTTTAAAATCCATTTAGATTTCTACAAGAGGATTCTAGCTACCCTAGAATGCTATCTACCAAGTTTCAAATCATAACCAGGTCATTTGACCACTTGACCTTCACAACCCACCAAGAACCATCCTTAGGGTTTGAACTTGGGTCCTAGGGAAAATTTATCCCAATCCATCTCAAAATACATGATAGGGTGCTTGGCATCATGCCTAGTATGTGGCCAAAATCTCAGCCCCTGTTGAGGTGATCTGGCCACTCCAATCTCAAAGTGCACTTTTGACCTAAAAACCCCTTAATAGGGAAAAACTTAGGTTTGTCCATTTCCAATCTAACAAATCTCCAAATGAGATGAAAAATTATACAGAGACTCATCATGAACCCAGGGACCACTCACCAAAATTTGGGAGGGTTTGGAAGTCATTAGGCAATCTAATCAATTTACCCTAAGATTATTAAACTTTCTAAAAACTATAGAAAAACATTCTCTAAAAATTCTGATTTTTTGACAAGACCTAGGTATAGCAAGGGTAGACTCCCTGCCCAAATTTCAGATCATTTTGGCAAGGGATGAAGGGTGGGCACACCTTTTTGTCTTTGCCTAGCTCTATGTATAGATCCCACCAAACGATGTGCCTTGGTCAAATAAGTTTACCAAATTGACCCAAATAAATTTTAAAATTAAGTAGACCCATAGGTCTACAAATTATATATTGACCATTTCTTCATATAAAGCCTCTAAGTATTTTTCATAAATTTTCTAATGTGGCAATTATTTTGTACAAAAAATTTATATAAAAGAAAAGAATTAAATAACAGCACTAATCTTGAAGCAGATCCAATAGTGCTGGGTCTTCTTCTTCCTCCAGCCAAGTGTAGAGATTAGCCCGACCTGGAGTTCATTCAAGATGCTGCCGCCGGCGATCCAGCCTCCTCCCTGGCCGGCCACCGCCACCACCACCTCCGTTGAGGTGGTGGCCATCGCTGGGCGGCGGCGGGGCCGCCGGAGAGGCGGAATCCAGCGAAGCTGAGAGTGGAGATTGTTGTGGAAAAAAAAACCTAGAAGGGGAGCCCTGCCCGATCGAGCTCCGTTGAGCTCGATTATCAAACCTAAAGAGTTCTTAAGATCTACCCGTAGAAAGAGATGAGGGGAGGACCTTGTTCGCAGGCTGGAGGCGTGCTGATCGACGGAAGGCCATTTCTGATGGTGGCGCCGCTCGGCTTCTGCAAAAGCATGGTGGGAGGGCTTGAAAGCTTCAGGTAAAGGCTGGGAAACCTTCCTCTTGGGCCTTCGATGGTGTTTAAGAGCTCGGTTAAGGAGGGGAAAGGCCAAAACTTCAATGGCCATTAATGGTCCATTAAAGCTTAGCTCGGCCATGGTGGTGGGGGCTAGAAACGGCTCTGTCCAGCAAGCTAACGGCTGGAAACTCCTCCTATTCCCTAGAAGAGTTGAATCCAGCCGTAAAAGGGGAGGGGAAGGGCTGCCAAGGCGTCAAGTGCCATTAACGGCCTTGATAGCGGGTTCTCGGCAATGGCCGTAACCCGCTCTTCTGTGCAAAACCGTCGGTCCACGTGGCATACTTGACTGGTCAACATTTAAATTAAGGCTTAACTAAGTCTTAATAAGAGAAAACGTCCCACTTCCTAGACCGGCCTGGTTAAGCTGAACCAGCACCCAGCCAGAATCTGCTAAAAAAATACTAAGTAAAATGGCGTTTAGTGAGCTCTGCTCACTCAACGCCATCCATGCTGCAGCGTTGAGTGAGCTCTGCCCACTCAACGCCATCCAGGATACGGCGTTCTGCTCATTCAACGCCATCCCGAATGCCCCTCCCAGACTATGGCGTTGAGTGAGCTCATCTCACTCAACGCCATCCAGATTTTGGCGTTGAGTGAGCTCTGCTCACTCAACGCCATCTAGCCTACTCAAGGTGGCGTTGAGTGCAGTCTATGCACTCAACGCCATCTAGATTATGGCATTGAGTGAGGTAAGCTCACTCAACGACATCCAAACTACGGCGTTGAGTGAGCTGAGATCACTCAACGCCATTCCAGGCCTCAGCAGACGGCGTTGAGTGCAGTACGTGTAGTCAATGCTGTTTTGTTTGTGGCATTGAGTGAGCTAAGCTCACTCAATGCCCTCCATTCTACGGCATTGAGTGAGCTAAGCTCACTCAACGCCCTCCAGTCTACTGCGTTGAGTGAGCTCAGCTCACTCAATGCAATCCAGACAACACCAGATGGCATTGAGTGCAGTCACTACACTCAACGCTATCTAGCTTATAGCGTTGAGTGAGCTAAGCTCACTCAACGCCATCCAGACTATGGCGTTGATTGAGCTCAAGTCACTCAAAGCCAATCCAAGGTCACGGGCGTAACGGATCGGTCACGGGCGTGCCAGGCCCATGTTGAGATTTCTGAGCTCGCCGGTCGTCTTTCTGAGGTCGACGATCGTCGAAGGGGTCACGCCCTAGGTCACGGGCGTGACCAACTCATGACCAGAACTCTTGGTTGATAGACTTCAATTCATGGGTTTCTAAGGGTTCTGTTATGACAAAACCGCTTCTAGGGGTCTAGTTAAAAATGGGATGTTATATACTATTATGGATTGAATTAGGCCTGCCACTCCTAAGGAGATAAGGAGCTTCCTAGGGCTTGCTGGGTATTATAGAAGGTTGTTAAGGGTTTCTCTGCGTTGTCTGCGCCATTGACTAAACTTACGAAGAAGAACGCATCTTTTGTGGGGAGTGATAAGTGCGAGGAAGCTTTTCTTGATTTGAAGTGGAGATTGTGCACTGCTCCATTGTTGGCCCTGCCTACCTAAGGGATAGAGTATGTTGTTTACGTGGACGCATCACACGTGGAACTTGGTTGCGTGCTGATTCAAGAGGGAAAAGTAATAGCGTATGGGTCGAGGAAATTAAAGATTCATGAATGGAATTACCCTACACATTATTTAAAGTTTGCAGCTCTGATTTATGCCCTAAAGCTGTGGAGATACCTATTATATGGTGCATTGTGTAAGATTTATACGGATCACAAGAGTTTGAAGAATGTCTTCACTCAAAAGGAATTGAATTTGTGCCAGTAGAGATGGCTTGAGTATGTTGCTGATTATGATGTTGAGATCCAATACCATCCATGCAAAGCTAATGTGGTAGCCGACACCCTAAGTAGGAAGACATCAAAAATTTTTAACCTTTCTGTGGATTCACTGGTGGAGGAATTTCTCTTGATGGATATATCGGTGGGGATTAGCGACTTTCCCAGCAGTTTGGAAGTATTAGAGCCTTCATGGATTACACTTATGAGGCTACATCAATAGGATGATCCTTATTTACTGCACCTTTATAATAAAACTGAGAAAGGGGAATTGCCAGACTTTTTGATTGATGATGCAGGTACTTTGAAGTACCACGACAGATTTTGTATCCCCACTGTTAAGGATATTCGAGTTAAGTTGTGCAGCAAGGCTCATGGTTCCAGTGTTTCCTACCACCCCGCTTCTATTGAGATTAATCAAGATCTGAAGTAGATTGCCTGGTGATATGGAATGAAGGGTGACATATCTAAATTTGTATCAGAATGTTTCACTTACAAGAAAGTTAAGGCTGATCATGGAAGGCCTGGAGGCCAGTTATTGTCGTTAAAAATTCCAAGTTGAAAGTGGAAGAGCATTTGGATGGATTTTATTAGTGAATTGCCGAGATCTCCCTGAGGGTATGATTCTTTTTTTGTTATAATGGATTGATTGACGAAGTGTGCTCACTTTGTGCCTTTTAAAATTGATTACCACATGAAGAAGATAGCCGAGTTATTCTTAGATGAGGTTATCAGGTTGCAAGGAGTGTCTGTTAGTATTGTATCGGATCGAGACTCCAGGTTTACGCCTTGCTTTTGGAAGCGTTTACATGAAGAGTTGGGTACCGATTTGAGGTATTCTACTGCTTATCATCCGCAGACTAATGGTATAATAGAGAGAGTAAATCAGATAGTTGAATATATGATCATATGTTATATTTTAGACCACGGGGGAGCGTTGGATTAGTGTTTGAGATAGATGGAGTTTGCATACAATAACAGTTATCAAGAAAGTTTGCATATGGCCCCGTTTGAGGCTTTGTATGGGAGGCATTGCAAGACTCCCTTGTTTTGGTCCAAGGTTAGTTAGAGACCGTTGTTGGGTCCTGATGCATTAGAAGAGATGGATGTTTTTGTAAAGATTATTCGAGAGAAGCTTCAGATAGCTAAAGATCACTATGAGAAGAATGCTAATCGGCGTAGGGTCGATTTTGAGTTTGTTGTTGGGGACATGGTGTTTCTTAAGGTTTCCCCGATTTCTGGTGTTAAGAGGTTTGGTAAGTACTATAAGTTGGACCCGAGGTATGTGGGTCCTTTTAAACTTGTAGAGCAATTTGGTGTGTCAGCGTATAGATTGGATTTGCCCGCAAATTTTCCTGGTGTGAACAGTGTGTTTCACGTGAGCCAATTGCGGAAGTGTGTGGTTAGTGACATGCAAGTTCTTGATTCTATGCCCCAGTTGGAGGCTAACCTTTCTTATGTGGAAGTGCTTGTTCGTGTTTTAGATACTCAATCTAAGGTATTGCTCTGTTTGGTATGTATTATAAAAGACTTGGTTATTTTCCTTCTATAATAGGAGTTTTTGTGCGTAAAGTTTCGGGACGAAACTTTGTTGTAGGGGGAGTGACGGTAACGCCCCTGATTTTTCGATGTTTACTTTATTTATTTTATTGGCGTATTTGTGACATCAAGGCATTATGTTAACGATTCTTTGGCATGTGTAATTTTTAGAGCATGGTTTTTGCTCTTTAAACTTTCAGTGTGGCTGGGTTTTAGCCTGTTTGAAAGATTACCTCGCGAGCCAGGTCTGTTTTGGTGACTCGGTGGAGCCTTTTTGGAAATGCTTGTGTTTTGTCTTCTAGAGGTGTTTGCCCAAGTTTGGTTTGTCGGATTTTGATTTCAAATTCGCCGTTGGATTCGTAGTGCTGGTATTAGCTACGGTGCTATTTTCATATAAATCCGAGGTCGTTTGGATTGATTAGTAATTTTGAGGTTATTTAATTAGGTAATAATATATTATATTATAATTTTTAGTATAAATAGGAGATCGGTCACATCGAACCCTACCCGCTACTGTTCATAATCTTCCTTAACCAGACGGCGTTGTTTTGAAAAAAAGAGGAGTTTTCCTGTCTTGGCGTGTTTTTGGCCTGCGATTTCCCGAGGTTCGGTGGTCGGATTCGTCAATAGATTAGAGATTTGGAAAAGCTCTCAGTGAGAGCTACGCAATCATGGTAAGTTTCCACATTTCTCCAATTTTTGTGACTTAGGGTTTGAGGTTTGGACTCCATTTCCCATCCAAGGTTTCAGAAATCATTGCTCGAGCCTTTTTATGGCTGATCCTTATCGCGGTGCGAGCAGGCTACATTTCTTCGAAGTTTGGAGAAAAGTGGATTTTTCCTCATGCATATCCATTCTTTACTTATTTTCTTACTCCCCCACCTCCTCCCTTAGAGAGCATGATTAGCATAGTTTGAATCATGAATTAACCCTTTTAGGTTAGGTCTAGATTTTGGCCAAAACCATGGAATTTGTTTTAGTAGTTTAAGAGAAATTCGGAGAGTTAGGTAAGTTAAATTCGTCGAGTATCTTAGGTCAGTTCGTCGAGTATCGACGTTAGGGATTCTTCGTGTAACGTCCAAATTCGCGCTAGGCCCCTCGAGCGCATTGTTAAGTCAGGAGAGCTGACTTAAAAACTGTAACCACCGCTAGCTCGGATTGCTGGAAGCTAGGCTTATACTTGTGTAAGCGAGGAGAAGTTCGTCTAGAGTAGGACATGGGTAGTGACACGAGCGTGTCCATACCCGTGTGGTGCTCTTGTTCCTTTGGGTCTTTTTTGTGAAATTTACAGATAACAACAGGGTAGTGACACAGGCGTTTCCCTACCCGCGTGTGTTTGACATAGCCGTTTATATACCCGTGTGGCTCTCTGGCAAAGATGCAGATTCCATGTTATGTTTCCCGAGCAGGACATGGGTAGAGACACGGGCGTGTCCCTACCCGTGTGTGTGTATTCTTCGAACAGAGATATACTAACAACATCCACCATCTTTCCCGAGCAGGATACGGGTAGTGACATGGGTGTATCACTACCCTTGTGTGTGTGGGTATTCTTCGAGCGGAGCTCGACTAACGATCGTCAACCGTGTTCCTCCCGAGTAGGATACGGGTATAGACACGGGCGTGTCCCTACCCGTGTGTGTCCACAGCAGTTCGATGATTTGTCGAGTAGAGCTCGACGATCGTCGACCACATTCTCCCGAGCAGGACACGAGTATTGACACGGGCATGTCCCTACCCATGTCATTCAATTTCGTGTTTTGACGAATTTTTCTGGCCCCGTCGTTTTGAAGGGACTCATTTACTGAGTGATTGGCGGTCCAATGAGGGGTTGTCATGTGGCTATGCAGTTATCCAATTCCCACATGAAAAGGGGAGAAAACCCTAGCCTTTTCTACTCTTCCCTTCCAAGTCATTGCTGTAGAAAACAGCTGGAGAGGAAGAAGGTGCTGTAGCCGATCTTTTTCCAGTGAAGAACTAACACCGACCAAGGAAAAGAAGATGTCGCTAAGAAGGATGACAAGATCCATGGCTGGAAATGGTGGAAACACCAGAATTGAGCTGAGCTTCCTCCCCTCTCCCTTGGTGTTAGACCTTTAGTTATTTCTACATGAGATGTCGACTCAAGAGAGTTTTGACTTGAGAGATGATTACTTCCCAGGAAGAGACAATTATAGGGCTTGTGCCCTAAGGATATTGATGCCTTCAACCTTTCCCCTCTCCTTGAGTAGATAGTTGACTTTGTTTGAGAAGAGTAAATGGTCTCATGAGGGTGAATAAGGGTGGAGGAAGTTCTGGACATGGTTTGAACATATGGATTGATGAAGAAGATGAACCGATGTCGTTCATCTTTCTTTAAGATGCGTGCATAAATCTATTTTCTACAGGAAGCAGTTTTTAAGGCCGATTTCGAACATGATACGGCCAGATCTTGGCTTTTGACTAAACACGAAAGTCGTAACCCTTAGAAATGATTTTCCAATGAGGGGTTAAATGTCTTAACCGGATTCCTGTATCCTCAGGAATCCTAGTTTGAAGTTGCTGTAAATTAATCATTCCTGTACATGTAATTCTCGTGTTTGTTTTGTATCGGCTTTGGGTTGGTAGAGAGATTTAAGTACAATAATGCTAACGTTTTGTTGAGTTAATAATATTTGTTGGATAGACCCTTAATGAACAAATGATGCGGTAAAATGCACTTGATCAATGTGATTTGGTGAAGGTTGGAGAACGAATGGATTGACGAGTTGGGATGGTAGGAATGGTTTAAATATGTGAATCAATAAGGATGAACTTGGCAAGGGTAATGCTTTGAATAACGATGAGTTTGGCTTGAAGATACAGTAAATAATTGGTAAGACTATTAAGAAAAAATGGTTGTATGGTTGATGAATATGTGAGGTACCTTTATGTCGAAGATGAACCCTTAAGTTCTTGTGGCACTAGATTGTGAAAGGTTGTAAATGCGGGGTTTGACCGCACTGGTTTTGTAATGTTGAGAAGAGATGTAGGTGGACGGTTGGGCTTGGACCTCAGTGTTCATTCCCGAGGTTCCTTCCATGCAACAATGATGTGAATTACATGCGGTGTGAGTCGACACATTGTATCGTAATCCTGGGTTAAGGATAGTGTGGCAAGTCTACGGGCTCGCTAGTCGTCACACCGATGGGAGTTGACAGATAGACTTTGGGCGGTTGGGTTTGGTCCTCTGTGTTCATTCCTGAGGCTCCTTCCATGCCAAATGGATGGTTGGGATTGGTCCTCATGCTCTTTCCGAGGCTCCTTCTGGGTCACAGCATAGGCCATTGCAGGGCTTGGTTCTCGGTGCGCATCTACCCGAGACTCCTGCTGAGCCGTAGTACAAATCTGAGCTCCGCTATTGTGTTCTTAGCGTTGAGGCGTATAGAGGCCTAGGTTTGGTAGTGTGGATGCCCTCCTAGTAGTGTAGAAGCCCACTCTACTAACACCGTCTGGCCACGACGGATGACGCTTGATAGGTTAGCTACCTGCTCGAAAAGTTAGAACTAAAGTCTGTGTCGATATTGCAATTTCATGTGCGTAATCATGGGTGAGTCATTGCATAGCATTCATGGCATTGCATTATATTTCATACACAAGATCCTAATCATATAAGTTTGTTTGAGAACTCTTATACGATCAGTTACTTTACTGTTGAGCTGATCCTTAACTTATATGTCTGTATAGGCCTTCATATAAGTTAAGTTACTTTCTATCGTAGCTTCACATTTTTCATATACTGCTGTAGATGGTAGAACTGCTAGAGTATAATATTTACTCGTTCATTATACTGCTGATATACTTGATATTGCTCATATTATACCACCTGTTTGTACTACTGCTTATGTAAATATATTGTACCCATGTTCCTTTCTCCTCCCGGTGCTGAGGAGTCACCGGAGGAGCGGATGTGAAAGACACTTAGTCTTTTTGACAAACAGTTGCTACGTCTTCCTTTTTAGGAGGAACCCCTATAAACAGAGCAACAACAGGTCATGCAGCAGGACATCCAGGCCAGGAAGACATGGCCTGAAGGGACGATGCCCTCGCTACCGTCAGTGACCGATGTGAGTTAGAGAAACTCATGATGTATCCCCTTTGGGCAAGTTTTACCCGTACTCCGATATATTAGAAGCTTGTTGTAGCTTCTTTATTTGTTGTACTTTTGGACTATTACTACTTATGTGTGGATTGACTTCTATTTATATTCTTGGTTGGTTTGGCATTGGTTGATATTTGTTTAAGCTGGCAGGATAGGCGTATTGTAGTATAGGTTAGCTCGAGCGCTTGCGCTACTGCAAGGAGGCTATTCTTGGGATAAGTCTCACCTCGTGCTGTGTTTTGTGTTTCGGGAGGGGGAGGGGGGGGGGGTCTTACAAATGGTATCAGCTTGCTACAATCCTGAACAAAAGAAGTCATTCAATAATGGTGTCAACCCAATTCGGTTAGTCAGTTCGAGGGCAAACTGACTTAGCGGAAGCAGTTGTGTGCCCATATATAATTCACACTATGTATGTCCAAATTTGACCTTAAGATTAGCCAACCTGACCATAGGTTTGTACTCTACATGTAGATCCCAGTGCACGTTGAGCCAGTGGGGGCACCCCCGCCCTGTACGTACCCACTCAGTTTCAACAATCGGAGCTAGGGTAGATGCTCACAGCTATCTTGGATGCCTTTAGATCCCAACAAGCCCCTGTACAACAACAAGCTCCATGATCCAATTGGGTGAGCACTTTCTGAGCTCTCTCCCCTCCTGCTTATCTTGGGACAGATCGGAAGTGCGTACGGAGGAATGGCTCGACACCATGCAAGAACTTCTAGCAGGAATTAGATGTCCGAACAATATGGTTGTGACCTGGTAGTGACACTCCTTGAACTACATACTAAGAGGTGGTGGAAGTCCCTCATAGGCTCTACCTTTAAAGGGTGAGTTTATACAGAGATTAGCTGGAGCGAGTTCTAAGGAGCCTTTTTAGAGCACTTCATTCCCTCATCTACTCGAGATGAACTTGAAAAGAGATTTTAACAGCTGAAGAAACGAACAAAGTCGGTTATGGAGTATCAACGAGAGTTCAAACATCTCACGAGATTTGCTGACTCATATGACTTGGATGATAGAGGATACACTAAGAGCTTATACAAAGGGCTGTGGGACCCCATGAGGCAGGCCCTTTTGTTTATAGTGGACTCTAGTTTGGCGGAAATAATGAACATGGCGAAGAGGATAGAAGCAGACCACTTGGGAAGTGGTAAGAGACCTTCTGAGGGCATGATGGAAGCTGGCCATAGCAATAGAAGGAGGCACGACTACGGAGGAGGAAGAGGACATAAGAGAGGTGGCAAGCATTTCCACCGGATTTTAGAATGGAGCACCTAGTTCCACACCCGCCAGCATAACCTCCACCTCCACAACTTCAACAATTTTTGTAACCCGAGAGGCTGAATGACTGAATGTGCTTCCAATGCAACCAACCAGGACACATCCGACGTTACTATCCGCAGCTGTTTGGGGAAGCTCTTCTTGCTCTCCCTCCGGGTAGATATATCTGTGGTCGAGGACGAGGACCACGAGGAAGAAACCCTTGACCTTCTCGTAATCTGTTGTTCGCGCTGGACATGAAACAAGAGCAGAACCTACAGGAGGTGATTGCAGGTATGTTACAGTTTGTTATCACATCTTCATAGTTAACCTTAAGTTACTTAAGACGTACTTGATATCTAGATTTGAGTATTGCTATTGGTACTTAAGTACCATTGTGGTCGGCGGGAAACCGGCCTATACGTTATTCGACACCGGTGCCTCGCACTCATTTGTGTCTGTGGACTTCATTAAATACCTAGAAGGAGTATAATACTTCACTGCTATTGCTTGAAGAGTACGCATCACAGACGGCTCTGAGATGACCGCAACTGCCAAGTGCAAATTGGAGATACTTATCGGGGGAAAGACCTTTGATACCCCTACCATAGTTTTGAGAATACCAGAATTTGATCTCATTCTGGGCATGACATGGGTGGATTGAAACTACGCAAGAATTGACTACGCGGAGAAGCAAATTTACTTGAGACATGGGGGCACTAATGTCATCTTTCAAGGTATAAAATTCGCAACTCATTTATTATTATCTTCGAATCAGACCTTGAAAGCTCACATGAGAGGGGATGAAGTTTACATGATATGTTTCGAATTGAAAGAGAGGACAATAGATATGAAGGATGTGCGAGTAGTGCGGGATTTTCCCGAGGTATTTTCTAAGAAATTTCCAGGATTACCCCCGCATCGAGAGGTGGTTTTCAAATTAAGCT
The DNA here is from genome assembly GCA_039513925.1 of Platanthera zijinensis. Lineage (NCBI taxonomy): Eukaryota > Viridiplantae > Streptophyta > Magnoliopsida > Asparagales > Orchidaceae > Platanthera > Platanthera zijinensis. The sequence goes on along the minus strand of CM077093.1, from coordinate 145,277,476 downwards.
AGTACCGGGTGCCAAGCCCATCTACAGGACCCCTTACAAAATGGTCCCGAAGGAACTCGCAGAGTTTAGAGTTCAGTTTAAAGAACTGGTGGAATCAGGGTTTGTTATCCCCAGCTCATCACCTTGGGGAGCCCCTGCTCTGTTGGTTAAGAAGAAGGATGGAACCTTACAATTATGCAAAGACTATTGGGAGCTCAACCGACTGACAGTATGGAACACCTATCCACTACCCCGGATCGACGATTTGTTCGACCAATCAGTTGGAGCGCATTGGTTTTCTAAGTTGGATTTGCGCTCGTGGTATTATTAGTTGAGGATACAAGATGAGGACATTGAGAAAACAACTTTTAGCACAATGTAAGGTTTTTACGAGTTCAATACTATGTCGTTTGGGCTCACAAACGCCCCTTCATCTTTCATGAGTTTGATGAACAAAGTGTTCGAGCCTTACTTGGATATCTTCGTCATCATTTCATCGATGACATTTTTGTCTACTCAAGTACAGAGGAAGAGCATGTCAAACATCTGACCTTGGTACTGAGGAAGCTAAAAGAGCATGCTTTGTTTGCCATATTCAGCAAGTGCGAATTCTGGCTCCAAGAGGTTTCCTTCTTGGGCGACGTGATCAGTTGGGCTGGACTAGGTTTAGATCTGACCAAAGTGAGTGTCGTGAGGGAGTGGTCACCCTTGAAGTCAGCGGCTGATGTGGGGAGCTTCCTTCGACACTTCGGGTACTATCACAAGTTTGTAAAAGGGTTTTCAAAGATTGCCCTTCATTTTACTTCTCTGACAAAGAAAGGTGTGCCCTATGAGTGGACACCCCAATATGAAGCTGCGTTCCAGGAACTAAAGAACAGAATTACATCTGCACCCATCCTAGCCATCCCATCCAGGAAGGAAGGATTTCAAGTTTACACTGACGCGTCGTATCAAGGTATGAGAGCGTTATTGATGCAGCACGGACATGTGATTGCATATGCTTTAAGACAGCTGAAGAAGCATAAAATCAACTACCCAGTACATGATTTAGAATTGGGAGCGGTGGTGTTCGCCTTGATGGTTTGGAGACACTATATGTATGGTGTCCACTACGAAATCTTTTCGGAACACAAGAATTTAAAGTGCGTTCATATTCAAAAAGAATTGAATTTGAGACAGCTGCGGTGGTAAGAGTTTTTATGCGATTATTAGTTCACCTTTAACTACCACCCCGGAAAAGAAAATTATGTAGCTGATACTTTGAGCAGAAAGGTACAAGAATCGAGCCCTGAGTACCAATTGATGTGTATGGAGTTAGCTCGGATGCTGAAGAAATGGAGATTACCCAGGAATATAAAGACCAATTAGAAGGGTATACAGAGTACTTAACCGCGATGAGCATAGTCTGTGATATTCGAGACCGAATCTGGGTGGAGCAAGGAAAGGATGCGGCTCTAGCTCCGGCAATCAAGTCAATTGAAGATGGGAGTACTGACGAGTATTCCCTAAAAGACAGCCTCGTTCATCTCTATGGCCGGCTTTACATTCCCAAGGGCGGTAAAATTTGGGAAGATATCCTGAGAGAGCCACATTACACTCAATATTCTGTGCATCCTGGGATTACCAAGATGTACACTGACTTGCGGAAGACCATGTGTTGGCCGGGAATGAAGAGGGACGTCAGATATTTTGTTACGCACTGCGAGGCCTGCCAAAGGGTGAAGGCGGAATTCAAGAGCCCCGATTAATTATTACAATCATTGCCCATCCCCGAGTGGAAGTTCGAGGATGTCTCCATGTAATTCATCAACGGATTGCCTCGTTCACGCTTAGGGAATGATTCGGTCTTGGTAATCATCGATCACCTAACAAAGGTAGCCAGGTTAATTCCTATGAAGAAAGAGGGTCATGTAGATATTTTGGTACGCCTCTTTGTGGAGCAGTTTGTACGGTACCATGGCGTGCCAAGGATAATTTTTTCTGACCGGGATGGTCGGATTACCACTAAAGAATGGAAGGAAGTACAGTCATATTTGGGTTCACGCCTTACCTTTAGCACAAAATTTCATCCTCAGACGGACGGGCAGTCTGAGAGCACCCTCAGAACATTGGAGTACCTATTGAGACTGCGTGTGTTGGATAGAGGAGAGCCGTGGGAAAGGCTCTTACCCCTCATGGAATTATCCTATAACAACAATAACTATGCCAGCATCAGGATGGCACCCTATGAAGCCCTTAACGGAAGACGGTGTAGAACAACCGTTTCATGGGTACAAGATAAAGACCCAAAAGTTTTAGGTATTGAGTACATCGAGGATATCGATACGGTTTTTAGACTAATATGGGACCGCATGCTTGAGGCTCAAAGTCGGCAAGCAAAATGTTATAATGCAAAGCACCGGACAGTAGAATTTCAAGTGAGTGACAAAGTGTTCTTGAAGATCCGGCCGGTGCATGGAGTATCACGGGTACGTGGTATGAAGAAGATCGGCCCAAGGTACGTTGGGCCTTACATTATATTGGAAAGCATTGTACCTTTGGACTATCGGTTGGAGTTACCGCTAGAGTTGGAGAATCTTCATGATGAATTCCATGTGTCGTCACTCTGGAAGGCGCTGTTGTGGCCCGATCAACATATTCCCACCATTGATGGAGCAGTAGCAACTGATAGATCTGTACGACTAGAGTCGGTGAAGATAGTAGAAACAAGACAAAGATTTTGCGCCGCAAGAGTGTTCCTTTGCTAAAGGATTTGTGGTCTAACCATGGGAAGGAGGAGTATATATGGGAGCTAATGGACTTAATGCAAAAGAGCTACCCGGAGTTGTTTCCTCAAGGTTTAAAAGCATATTTTTTTTTAGTTCATACTTTTATCTCTCCATAGCCTTAGCCTAATTTCGGGGACGAAATCTTTTATTTTGTTTATACGATTTGTAATGTCCCAATTCGTTCAAGGCCACTCGTGCACACTGTTATGTCAGGAGAGATGACTTAAAAACTCTAACCACCGCAAGATCAGAGTGCTGGCAACAAGGCTTACACTTGTGTAAGGGAGGAGAAGTTGGTCAGAAGTAGGACACGGGTAGTGACACGGGCGTGTCCATACCCGTGTGGTGCTCTGGTGCCTTTTGGTCTTCTTTGTGAAATTTCTAGAGAAGGACACGGGAAGTGACATGGGCGTGTCCCTATCCATGTGTGTTTGACACGGGTGTGTCAATACCCGTGCGGCTCTCTTGCAACAATGCGGATTCCTTGTTGTGTTTCCCGAGCAGGACATGGGTAGAGACACAAGCTTGTCCCTACCCGTATGTGTATATTTTTCGAGCAGAGATCTACTAACATCGTCGACCGTGTTTCCTGAGCAGGACACGTGTAGTGACACGGGTGTTTACCTACCCATGTGCGTGTTTGTGTATTCTTCGAGCGGAACTCGACTATTGATCGTCGATTGTGTTCCTCCCGAGTAGGAAACGGGTAGAGATACGGGCGTGTCCCTACTGGTGTGTGTCCACAGCAGTTCAACGATTCGTCGAGCGGAGATCGAAGATCGTCGACCACGTTCTCTCGAGCAAGACATGGGTAGTGATACAGGCGTGTCCCTACCCGTGTCATACAATTTCGTGTTTTGACAAATTTTTCTGGATACGTCGCTTTGAAGGGACTCATTTGTTGAGTGATTGGCGGTCCAATGAGAGGTCGACATGTGGCTATGCAGTTATCCACTTCCCACAAGAAATAGGGAGAAAACCCTAGCTGTTTCTACTCTTCCCTTCCAAGCCATTGCTGTACAAAATTGCTGGAGAGGAAGAAGGTGTTGGAGCCGATCTTTTTCCCGTAAAGAACTAACACCGACAAAGGAAAAGAAGATACCGCCAAGAAGGATGACAAGATCCATGGCTGGAAATGGTGGAAACACCAGAAATTAGGTGAGCTTCCTCCCCTCTCCCTTGGTGCTAGATCTATAGTTATTTCTAGGAGATATGTCGTCTCAAGGGAGTTTTGACTTGAGTGATGAAGAATTCCTAGGAAGTGACCATTCTAGGGCTTGTGCGATAAGGATATTGAGGTCTTCAACCTTTCCCCTCTCCTTGAGTAGATGGTGGACTTGGCTCGTGAAGAGGAAATGGTCTCATGAGGGTGAATAAGGGTGGAGGAAGTTCTTGACATGGTTTGAATATATGTCTTGATGAAGAAGATGAACCGATGTCATTCATCTTGCTTTAAGATGCATGCATAAATCTATTTTCTACACGCAGTAGTTTTCGAGGCTGATTTCAGACATGATACAGCCAGATTTAGGCTTTTGACTAAACACAAAAGTCGTAGCCCTTGGAAATTCCATTCCAACGAGAGGTTAAACGTCTTCAACGGATTCCCATAGCCTCATGAATCCCAGTTTGAAGTTGTTGTACAGTAATCATTCATGCACATGTAATTCTCGTGTTTGTTGTGTATCGGCTTTGGGTTGGTTGAGAGATTGAAGTATATTAAAGCTAACGTTTTTTTTTGAGTTAATAACATTTGTTGGATAGACCCTTAATGAACAAATGATGGGGTAAAATGTACTTGATCAAAGTGATTTTGTGAAGGATGGAGAACGAATGGATTGATGAGTTTGGAAGGTTGGAATGGTTTAAATATGTGAATCAATAAGGATGAACTTGGCAAAGGTAATGCGTTGAATAACAATAAGTTTAGCTTGAAGATACAGTACATAATTGGTAAGACTATTATGAACAAATGGTTGTATGGTTGATGAATATGTGAGGTATCTTTATGTCGACGATGAACCCTTAAGTGCTTGTGGCACTAGATTTAGAAAGGGTTTAAGTGTGGGGTTTGACCGCCTTGGTTTGGTAATGTTGAGAAGAGACATAATTGGACAGTTAAGCTTGGTACTCAGTGTTCATTCCCGAGGCTCCTTCCGTGCCACGATGATGTGAATTACATGCAGTGTGAGTCAACACGTGGTGTCTTAATCTTGGGTTAAGGATAGTGTGGCAGGTCTACAGGCTCGCTAGTCGTCACACCGACGGGAGTTGACAGATAGACTTTGGGCGGTTGGGCTTGGTCCTCGGTGTTAATTCCTGAGGCTCCTTCCATGCCAAGTGGACGGTTGGGCTTAGTCCTCGTGCTCTTTCCGAGTCTCCTTCCAGGTCACAGCATAGGCCAGTGCAGGGCTTAGTTCTCAGGTCACATCTACCCGAGACTCTTGCTGAGTCGTAGTACACATGTGAGCTCCGTTGTTTTGTTCTTAGCATTGAGGCGTACGGAGGACTTGGTTTGGTAGTGTGGATACTCGCCTAGTAGTGGATAAGCCCGATCTATTGGTTCCCTAGTTTTTATTTGGGCCATGTCATCTCAATTAGGCTTAATTTACCCAAGAATTATCTATGGTCAATGGTTAGACTAAATGTTAGTCTACCCTAGGTTTAGTTAGGATAGACCCAGATAGGATAGTTGAGATTGGATTGAAATGAAATTTTGTTTAAGTAGATTTGTGCTGGACGATAGTCGACTGTCGCTCGACGATCTTTGATTGATGATCGACGATCTCAGAGTTATATGAACTCTGAAGTGGGTCGACGATCTGCTTATTCAGATCGACGATCGTGTAGCCTTGGTTGACGTTTTCTGTGTAGACAGTTTATCTTTAGTTCGACGATCTGCTTGTTAAGATCGACGATCTTCGATCTCTGGTCGACGTTTTCTGTCTGCTATTATCAATTTTCATTTTAATTGATTCCCTCTTTTATTTACTCTTGTTTAAAACATATTCTGTTCAAATATTCTGCTTATTACAATGCTTATTCTCTATTGCTTATTTGCAATATCTCTTATGCATTGATTAAAATATTTTGACAGAATAAAGCCATTTGGAAAGAGTGGATTTTGTATAGCTGTAATATAGCCGTTCGGATTTGTCTCTTGTGTATTTGTGAAAAGTCAAATTGATAGGATATTTTAATATCCTTAAATCCGTTTTGGGAATGACAGAAAAGACAATATCTGCAGTTTCTTTATTTGACTTATTATATTATTTTGGAAAGATCTTTTTGTGCAGGGCTCGAGGCATTGTTAGAAAGAGAAAAAGTTTCTATATTTTAAAACAGTTGGCTGAATACAAAAGACATACAGAAATTCAGAATATAGCAACCCAGTGTGATAGAACAAGAGCTCTCAAGAAAAAGGATTTGTTCCTCTGCTTCTTCCTGAGTTCATCCGGTCTTCAGGAAAATCAACACTCAGTGTTCAAGCTTTCAAGAAGAACTTTCCTTCCAGATTGCAAAAGCTGCTAAAGAAGAACATTCATCAACATCATGAGTCTTCTTCAAAGCTGCATCAGAAAGAGTTTCAAAGCAATCTGGAGTTCCTGCACCCTGAAGCAAAGCTTCTTCCTAGACATTCTCTAAGCAGGGGGAGCTTTGGATTTTCTCAGAGAAATCCACTAGCTTCTCTGAATACAGAGAAGACTCCTTTTTATCTTTCTTTTAACCTCCTTGTAAAAGGGTTATTACTCCCTTCAAAAGTGAATTGTTGGTGATAGGGCACCTGATCAAAAACCTATTAGATTTTTGGCTCCTGATCAAAATCTCAAAGGGTCTCTAGATCTACCTGCAGCAGATCTTGTGGTGGCAGGGCACCTGAACAAAAAATTGTAGTGGATTCCTACCAGGGTGGTAGAACAGTGGATGTACCCAATTGGGGAACCACTATAAATCTCTTGTGTTGTCTGGTTGCTTACTTTAATTGATGCACTGTGGCTGTGATAAATTTAACAAGGTTTCTAAGTGCTGTGCTAGGCTTAAAGCTCAACTAAAACTTCAGTTAGCTTGATATTTTAGTCACTACACTCTGATAGGCTTTAGGTTTTAAGCCTTCATATTTCAATTCCGCAATAGCTCTAAGAGAAGTGTTTAGAGTCTCCTTAATTTTTGAATACTCTATTCGCCCCCCTCTAGAGTAGTAAGTATCTTATCCCCTCACTTTAAATTGGTATCAGAGGGAGTTTGGTTATTCAACAGCTTAACCATTCCTAGGTTGATTGGTTGAACAGGCTAACACCTTAACCATAAGATCTTGTGATAAGATACTTTGATACCATATACACTCACATTAGATTCATGGCCCAGTATAAAGATTACTCTAGCACCAGACCTCCAGTATACAACTTAGCCAAGTTTGGAATTTGTAAGGCAAGAATCAGACTTCATATGAATTCCATTGATGAAGATATTTTTTCTTCTATCTTAACAAGGCCACGAACACCATCTGCTGCAACAACTTCTACAACATCTACAAATCTCAGTGTTGTGCCACCTCCTGACTATAATGAAACCTACAAGAAGGCCAAGATAGCTGATGCCAAAGCTATGAATATTCTGGCTCAGACTATGTCTGATGAGACATTCCTGAAAGTGGCTGATTGCACCTCAACAAAATCCATGTGGGACTCACTGAATCAGATTGTTGCTAGTTCAGCTAATGAGAGGAAGGATAGAAGGTCAGATCTCATATCCCAATATGAGAACTTCAAGAAAGAAGAGGCTGAGACTGTAGATGCCATGTACACAAGGCTCAGCTCAATTATCAATGAGCTGAGGACACTTGATAAGGAGATTACATTGACAGAAGTCAATGATAAAATACTGATGTGCTTTCCCAGCACATGGGATCTCAGAATCTGGCCAATCAAGGAGTCCAGAAGTACAACAGAGATCTCAACTGAAGCTCTCCTTGGAAGGCTCAAATCATTTGAGCAAGTACTGAAGACCAGGGAAGCTGAAGCTGAAGCTAAAGAACCTACTCCAACAAGGAAAGAGCAAACCCTTGCTCTTAAGGCTGATGATGAGTCCAAAGTGACTCAATCAAATGAAAAACTATTGGCACTCTTTGCCAAGAGGTTTTACAAGATGGGAAGAAAGGACAACAGAAGAAAGTCATCAAAATATGATGACAAGCCATGGTATGATAAAACCCCATCAAAATAAATTTTTTGTTATGGATGCAGGAAGCCTGGACACATCCTCCCTGAGTGTCCAGAGACAAAGCATAAGGAAAGGAGAAAAGAAAAGGAACATGAGAAGCACTACTCCAAGAAATCTTCTCACAAATATAAGAAGAAAGAGAAAGGTCTTGTTGCATAGTCCTGGAGTGATTCTGAGGAAGATTCTTCTTCTTCCAGCTCCAATGAAGATGATGAAGAAGAGAAGAAAGCTAAGGAGATTTGCCTTATGGCAATCAATGCCTGCAGCAGTAACTCAGCTGCAGAGATGACTGAAGATGAGGAGGACGAATTGTCTGATGAAGATCAGGTAATTGCATCTTATGATATTACCTTTGATGAATTTAAGCATGAATTTAAAACTCTTTGCCTAGACTCACTTAGCTTAGAAAAGGAAATTAAATTGCTTAGAGATAAACTAGCTGAATCAGAATCTATATCTAATGAAAACATTAAGTTGGAAGCTGAACTCACTAGATCAACTGAAGAAATTAAATTTCTTAAATTATAACTAGTTAAAGCTAAAAGGTTAGAAGATTCACTTAATGGCAGAAGCCTTAAGTGTCTAGAAATCACAAGCACTGCCAACACTAGGACATACAACAATAAGTTAGGCTTAGGTGCCTCACCTAGTGAACCCCCATTGCTCCTTGAATACAATCTGTCTACTCAAGTAAAGTTTGTTTCTGAAAAGGGAATACACAATACTGAGGTTATTCAAAAGGCTAAGAAAACCTTAAATAAGATTAAGAGAGACAAAAGGAAACAAAAATTCATAGAAATACAAAATTCGTCGAACGCCCATCGACGATCGCTGAACCCATCGTCGAACGACCATCGATGATCTCTGAACTCACCTGTTGGGCATAACTACTTGGCAATGAGGGATCGACGATCTCAGCCTGAGTCGTCGAACAGAGATCGATGATCGTGGAATCAAGAATCCTATTTTGTAAACAAAGATCGACAATCTGGGTACCGATCGTCGAACATCGACCGACGATCAGAACAAAATTTTCAGAATTACAACAATGCTAATAGAAACAATAAGTTTAATATCAACCCTAGGTCTGCTAATTGGATTATCCCACCTAGGAGATCTCATCCCTTAGGATATCACCCTCAACCTGCATATTCTTTTATTTCTAGTTTTTCCTATGTGAAGAACAATGGACCAAAGGTTACCTGGGTCCACAATGTTTAATCTATCTTATTGCAGGTGAAGACCTATCATATCACTCAGGATAAGTTGTATTTGGATAGTGGATGCTCCAAGCATATGACTGGAAATAATGAGAACCTGTCAAGCTTCAAAGCCTAGTTTGGACAAAAAGTTGTCTTTGGTTATTCAAGCTGTGGTCAGACAGAAGGGTATGGTATATTCACCATAGGGTAAGTGACTTTCATGAAATTAGCTTATGTCACAGGACTGAAGCACAATCTCATTTCTGTAAGTCAGCTTTGTGATGCTGGCTATCAGGTTTGTTTTCTAATACTCTGTGCAATATTACTTTGAATAATAAAATTGTGTTAGTAGGCATTAGACAAGGAAATATATATCTTGTAGATTTTAATTCCACCTCTTCTAAAATTTGTTTATTTAATGAGGTGAGTAGTAATAATACTTTGTGGCATAAGAGGCTAGGTCATGATAACCTTAAAAATATATCTTGGTTATCTAAATACAACCTTGTTAGAGGTTTGCCTTCTTGCCCCTACAAGAAGGAAGGCCTATGCAAGGCTTGTCAGCTAGGCAAGCAAACCAAGAATAGTTTCAAAGCTGTAAATAAAAGTGATTCACCTAGAATCCTATACCTATTGCACTTGGATCTCTTTGGTCCAATTGCTGTACAGAGTCTAGGAGGGAAATTCTATACCCTAGTTATTGTAGATGATTACTCTAGGTTCACTTGGGTGTTCTTCTTGATAACTAAATATGATAACTTCAAAGTTCTTACAGATTTTCTACTTTTTATACAGACTGAGTACTCTACTCAAGTTGACTTGATCAGAAGTGATCATGCTACTGAGTTTGAATCTCTTCTTATGCAAGAATTCTGTGAGAAATTAGGTATCAGGCATAGCTTCTCTGCTCCAAAACTCCTCAACAAAATGGGGTAGTGGAAAGGAAAAATAGAACCCTGATTGAAGCTGCAGGAACATTGTTAGCAGATGCTAATATGCCTTTATACTTTTGGGCAGAAGCAGTTAGCACAGCCAACTATGTACTGAATAGGAGTCTGATACATAAACTTAAGGGGAAGACTCCTTATGAATTGCTTAAAGAAAAGAAACCTAAAATATATTATTTTAGAGTTTTTTGCTATGTAGTTTACATTCACAATAATAACAAAGACTACATTAGAAAGTTTGAAGCAAAGGCTTCAATGGGAATCTTTCTAGGATATTCTCAAGTAAGCAAAGCTTATAGGGTATTTAATAAATCCACATTAAAAATTGAAGAGTCAGTTCATGTATCTTTTGATGAAACAAAAATGTTTTACAGAGAGAAGGAAAAATCCTCCAGTAACTATTTGTAGGTACCTGACTTTTGTAAGAATTTGGATGAACTAAAACTCACTCAGGAGATTCAACCTCAATAAACTCCTCAATAGTTGACTCAGACAGTGATGAAGATTAGGTAGAAGTGATTTCAACTTTACGAACAGCCAATCTAATTCCATCTGAGGAATTGATTCTAACTGCTGTTGAAGATCACATACCACCAACTGATTATGTCACACTTAGAGATCATCCTGCATCTCAAGTGATTGGAGACATTTCAACTGGTGTGCAAACTAGACATCAACTAAGTCAATATATGATGCTTGCTTGTTTTCTTTCACAGGTTGAGCCCTTAACCATAAAAGATGCTGAGCAAGATCCCCACTGGATCATTGCTATGCAAGAAGAGCTAAACCAATTTGAAAGATGCAAAGTTTGGAAGTTGGTCCCTAGACCAAAAGGTAAGCTGGTTATACGCACCAAATGGGTGTTTAGAAATAAATTGGATGCACAAGGAATTATCATAAGGAATAAATCAAGGCTTGTAGCACAAGGCTACAAACAGGAAGAAGGAATAGATTATGATCAGACTTTTGCTCCTGTTGCAAGGCTAGAGGCAATAAGGATCTTTCTAGCCTATGCTGTCTACATGAAGTTTAAGGTGTTCCAAATGGATGTAAAGAGTGCATTCCTGAATGGAGAGCTAAAGGAAGAGGTGTTTGTTGAACAACCCCCTGGTTTCATTTCTTCAACTTATCCCTCACTTGTTTTTATGCTGCAAAAAACTCTGTATGGAGTTAAGCAGGCTCCTAGAGCATGGTATGAGACTCTAGCTAGTTTCCTATTAGAACATAAGTTTTTTAGAGGCATAGTTGATAGAACCCTTTTTATTATGCACCACAAGGACAAAATCCTGTTAGTTCAAATTTATGTAGATGACATTATATTTGGTTCCACTGATCCCAAACTATGCAAAAGGTTCTCAGACCTAATGCATTCTAAGTTTGAGATGAGTAGTATGGGTGAGCTGTCTTATTTCCTTAGTCTCTAAGTGAAACAAGATGCTGATGGCATCTTCATCTCCCAATCTAAGTATGCCAAGGAATTGGTAAAGAAGTTTTGGATGGCAGATGCTTCAGCAATGCACATTCTTATGGCTACTAATGTAGTTATTGATTCCGATGAAAAGGGAAAGCCTGTTGATCAGAAAAATTATAGGGCCATTGTTGGTTCCCTATTGTATCTAACTGCAAGTAGGCCTGATATAATGTTTGCCACATGCCTCTGTGCTAGATTTCAGGTCAACCCCAAGAAATCTCACTTAACTCTTCTTAAGAGAATCTTAAGATACTTGAAGGGATGCCCAAATTTAGGACTTTAGTAACCAGCTGAATGCGAATTTTAGTTGATTAGATACTCAGATGCTGATTATGCTGGTTGTAGAGTTGACAGGAAGAGCACCTCAGGGACTTGTAAGTTCCTAGGGGAGAGATTAGTCTCATGGTTTTGCAAAAAGCAGACTTCTGTTTCAACTTCAACTGCAGAGGCTGAATATATAGCAGCTGCTAGTTGCTGTTCACAGATTCTGTGGATTCAAAATCAACTCTTAGATTATGGGTACACACACAGAAACACCAAAATTATGTATGACAGTACCAGTGCTATTTCTATAGCACAAAATCCTGTGCATCATTCTAGAACCAAGAACATTGACATTAGACACCATTTTCTTAGAGACTGTGTTGACAAGAATAAAATAAATCTCGAGTTTATACCCACAGATCTTCAGAGAAGTGATATTTTCACAAAGCCTTTAGATGAACAAAAACATCTATTCTTTTTGAGTCAACTAGGCATGATGAATCGATCAGACTAAGTGTAAAAATCTTCTAAGTTGAAATCTTTTCTGAAATCGTCGAACGGTGTTCGAAGATAGTCGAACAGGTTGAGCTAACTCGTCGACCCTTGGTCTACGACAGCTCTTTGCCTTTAGAGACAGAAATCGTCGATCGACGATCGTCGACTCTGCTTCGGAAATCGATCGTCGACCGACGATCGACGACCGATTCTCCTGATCTTTATTCATAGATCGACGATTCTAGTTTATTTCTAAACGATCATCTATTTAGGTTTGAAAATCGTCGACGGAGCTCGCCGTTTCATATTCTACTTCCAGAACTGTTTCGAGCTCTCGTCCCGTGCTTTCTCTCTCTCTCTTCTCTTATGATTCTTCTCGTCACGGAGATTTCCTTTGCAACCATGTCCATGAAAAAGTTCGATGTCGGTTTCTCTATTGACTTCGATTCCTTCAGTGACAGTGAACAAGTTTTCAAAGAAATGTTGTAGTTATGCGATGAACATGGACTCAAAAAGCTTATGTCTGCAAAGACCAAACTCCACTTATCAGAGATAAAGGAATGGGTGTAAACATCTTCTTCAGATGATAAAGTGATGATCGGAACCATCAACGGAGTGGAGGTAATTCTTTCTCCAGAAATTCTGACTTAAATTTTTGAGTTAAAGAATGGAAAAGATGAGTATGAGCAAGATTCTGCAGAGTATGGTAGGATGCTGATAGAGATGGGACATGTTGAAGGCATTCCCTTTAAGTTGTTAAAAGTAAATCTATCTATTGGTTTCAAGTTCTTGGCTGACTAAGTAGGAAAAGTGTTGCTTGGAAAGCATTCCGCTCAAGACAACATCAACTGGCAACAGTTTGCCTTGATGTCAGCTATTGTGAATAAGAGAGAAATCAATTGGGCTGGATTGTTGTTTGAGTTAATTAGGAGAAAGAACAACAAGAAAGAGGTGACTCAAGGTCGACTGATTGGGCTTTTTCTATCAAAGAAAGCTTCCCAACTGTTAGGCTCTGTTCCTACAGCCATCAATGCCAGCAAAAGGATTGATTCTTCCCTGTTTGCTATTTCGAAAAAGGGTTATTCAGAAACCTTCAAAGGCTAAGTCTGCCCCTATAACATCTGAGGGCACAAGGGCTTCTGAATCCACTTCCCACCCTAGTGAAGAAATTCCTGCCTTACCATCCTTGCCATCCACCTCCATTGTAACTCATTCTTCTCCTATAAACCACCCATCACAATCTGCTTCTCCAACTCCAGCTCATATAGCTGAGATACCCAACTTCAACATAGATTCCATGTTCAATCTGCTCACTCCATCTCCTCATCATTCCCAAGCTCCTTCTCCTCATCATCAATCTCATCACAATTCCAAACTTGATGAAGCCCCAGCTTAACAGAACATCAATTATGATGATTCTCCATATATCATTCCTCCATCTTTCCATATTACACCAGAATTCATTGCCAGTATCCTAGACCTCATTACCCCATCAATCAAATCCATGATAGCTGAAGCCATTGCCCCCCTTGATAACTCCATCTCTTCACTTGCTGCTTCCTTCACAGCCCTCTCAGCCCTTTCTTTATCTAGGGGCCTGGGTTTAGTTCCCACTGAACCCAGGAAGGAGGAGATGTTCAATGAGTATGATTCAGGATCTGCTTTGTCTCGTCAAGTTGTGCAATCTCCATGATTCAGGCTCTGCTTTGGCTCGTCAAGTTGTGCAATCTCCAGCTGTAGTGGAGCTAGAAGTATGTTCAGATGCTCTTCCAGATGAAGTCCAGAGGATATTTGTGGATTTAGATGCTCCAGTAGTTCTAGATGAACTGGAGGCATTTCTTGATTCAGATGATGAGTCCTCTCTCTCTTCTCTTGGAGGCCATTATCAGTCCTCCCCTTGCTCTTTTGATCCTCTTCAAGCCATTTTGTGCTATCAGAGACCAATGTGCCTTTAGTTTTTGGACAGTTTTATTATTTCTGAAGCAATAGCTGATGCAGCCTTTGCCTTCAAATTCTGTCTTGAGGAGATTTCCACTCCTATAGTTGCCAGACATCTAGAAGGGATTATCACCTCCTTCTTAGAAGATAGGTGGAATTCAGTAGAGCCTTCAGATATAAGTGTTCCAATTGATGTTCCAGATGTTGAGTTTGTTGTATCTTCTGCGCCTTCTACTCTTTGGGATGACACCCCGGGTCCAGATTTGGAGTCTCTCTTAGCACAAGATATATTAGAAGAAGAAAGAGAAAATGCTATGTTGAAAGCTAAAGAACAAGAGGAATCTATGCTAAAAGACATTGATGATTTGTATGCAAGACCTCAGTCCTCACACAATGAGGAGGAGGATGAAGATTCTGATGATTCAGAGGATAATAAGAAAAGGAAAAGGATTGCTAAAAAGAAAAGGAAGACTATTGCTCCAGCTCCTCCAAATCCAGATCATTATGTTCCATACTATATTTTGAAAGGAATTGATCCTAAGTCCAAAAGCTTTGAGCACTGGATGTGGCTTTCTAAAAATGCCCAGAAAGCAAGGAAGAAGAGCAGGAAGAACTCTCCTCCTCCCTAAGGGATTCAGAGAGGTCCTCCTCCTCCTCCTCCCTCTGCTGGTGCATAAGGCAACATTGCTCCAAGATCTTCTGCTCCTTCTACCAGACCAGATCAACAATACACCTATCAGAGGAAAGGCAGGCAGCCTTCTCCCAGCAAGTCTCATGATCAGAGGCAGACCAGGCATTCAGATAGTCAAAGAGAGCAAATAAAAGAAGTTGTATTCTAACAACCAACTTTCTCTCCTCCTTCAGCTCTTAGGTCTCCTTAAAAGGAAAAACTTGCTTAGGTCAAGCTAGCAGATGTCAAAAGAAAAAGAGATATATTCTAACAAATCAAGCAAGAAATATGCTGAGTTTGCTCCTCCATCCAGTCTCATGATTCAAGAGCCAAAAGATTCAAATATCAAGCAAACTGAGAGTTTTCTAACTCAATCAATAAAGTTTAAGGCTGTAAATCCTTTGAATCCAGATGATGAAAACACTAATGAAAGTCAAGAGCTTGATCCAAACTTCAAAATGGCTAGACTTTTATAATTGGTAGGAATTGCTCAGATCATGAAAGCTAAAGCTGAAGGGAAAAATATCACAGGATTGTCTACCATATCAACATTCAGAAAGAAAGAATTGGATAGATTCCAAGTCAGCTCAGAAGTTTTTGATGCTTCAAAATATATGGAGAACATCCTGAAGATGTTCTACCCAAAGCTAGAGAGCTAAAGATCATTGGAGAGAAGGACTTGAAATTATCAAAGAAAGATGCATATGATCCTAATAGAAAAATCACCTTCTCTCCTGCTACTTCTATTCCTCCTTCAGATTCTGTTAATAATCAATTGTGACATTTGTGTTGATTATCTGTTTTATTTTAAATCTGTTTGATGATTTATCTATTGCTGTTTATTTTATCTACTTATCTTAGATTTGTTAGTGTTTGAGTGACATCACCCAAATAGGGGGAGATTGTTGGTTCCCTAATTTTTATTTGGGCCATGTCATCTCAATTAGGCTTAATTGACCCAAGAATTATCTATGGTCAATGGTTAGACTAAATGTTAGTCTACCCTAGGTTTAGTTAGGATAGACCCTGCTAGGATAGTTGAGATTTCATTAAAATGAAATTTTGTTTAAGTAGATTTGTGCTCGACGATAGTCGACTGTCGCTCGACGATCTTCGATTGATGATCGACGATCTCAGAGTTATATGAACTATGAAGTGGGTCGACGATCTGCTTATTCAGATCGACGATCATGTAGCCTTGGTCGACGTTTTCTGTGTAGACTGTTTTTCTTCAGGTCAACGATCTGCTTGTTCAGATCGACAATCTTCGATCTCTTGTCGACGTTTTCTGTCTGCTATTATCAATATTCATTTCATTTGATTCCCTATTTTATTTACTCTTGTTTAAAACTTATTCTATTCAAATATTCTGCTTACTACAATGCTTATACTTTGGTGCTTATTTGCAATATCTCTTATGCATTGATTAAAAGATTTTGACAGAATAAAGCCGTTTGGAAAGAGTAGATTTTGTATAGCTGTAATATAGCTGTTAGGATTTGTCTCTTGTGCATTTGTGAAAAGTCAAATTAATATGATATTTTAATATCCTTAAATCCGTTTTGGGAATGACAGAAAAGACTATATCTGTAGTTTCTTTATTTGACTTATTATATTATTTTGGAAAGATCTTTTTGTGCAGGGCTCGAGGCATTGTTAGAAAGAGAAAAGTTTCTATATTTTAAAACAGTTGGCTGAATACAAAAGACATACAAAAACTCAAAATATAGCAACCCAGTGTGATAGAACAAGAGCTCTCAAGAAAAAGGATTTGTTCCTCTGCTTCTTCCTGAGTTCATCCTGTCTTCAGGAAAATCAACACTCAGTGTTCAAGCTTTTAAGAAGAACTTTCCTTCCAGATTGCAAAAGCTGCTGAAGAAGAATATTCATCAACATCTTGAGTCTTCTTCAAAGCTGCTTCAGAAAGAGTTTCAAAGCAATATGGAGTTCCTGCACCCTGAAGCAAAGCTTCTTCCTTGACATTCTCTAAGCCAGGGGGAGCATTGATTTTCTTAGAGAAATCCACTAGCTTCTCTGAACACAGAGAAGACACCTTTTTATCTTTCTTTTAACCTCCTTGTAAAAGGGTTATTACTCCCTTCAAAAGTGAATTGTTGGTGATAGGGCACCTGATCAAAAACCTATTGGATTTTGGGCTACTGATCAAAAGCTCAAAGGGTCTCTAGATCTACCTGTAGCAGATCTTGTGGTGGCAGGGCACCTGAACAAAAACCAGTAGTGGATTCCTTCCAGGGTGGTAGAAGAGTGGATGTACCTAATTGGGGAACCACTATAAATCTCTTGTGTTGTCTGGTTGCTTACTTTAATTGATTCACTGTGCCTGTGATAAATTTAACTAGGTTGCTAAGTGCTGTGCTAGGCTTAAATCTTAATTAAAACTTAAGTTAGCTTGATATTTTAGTCACTACACTCTGATAGGCTTTAGGTTTTCAGCTTTCATATTTCTATTCCGCAATAGCTCTAAGAGAAGTGTTTTGAGTCTCCTTAATTTTTGAATACTCTATTCACCCCCCCCCCCTTTAGAGTAGTAAGTATCTTATCCCCTCACTTTCAATTAGTATCAGAGGGAGGTTGGTTATTCAACAGCTTCACCATTCCTAGGTTGATTGGTTGAACAGGCTAACACCTGAACCATAAGATCTTGTGATAAGATACTTTGATACCATATACACTCACATTAGATTCATGGCCCAGTACAAAGATTACTCTAGCACCAGACCTCCAGTATGCAACTTAGCCAAGTTTGGCATCTGGAAGGCAAGAATCAGACTTTATATGAACTCCATTGATGAAGATATTTTTTCTTCTATCTTAACTGGGCCACCAACACCACCTGCTGCAACTACTGCTACAACATCTGCAAATCTCAGTGTTGTGCCACCTCCTGACTATAATGAAACCTACAAGAAGGCCAAGATAGCTGATGCCAAAGCTATGAATATTCTGGCTCAGACTATGTCTGATGAGACATTTAAGAAAGTGGTTGATTGCACCTCAGCAAAAGCATTCATGGCATGTGCGTAATCATGGGTGAGTCATTGCATTGCATTTATGGCATTGCATTACATTGCATACACAAGATCTTCATCGTATAAGTTTGTATGGGCACTCTTATACGATGAGTTACTTTACTGTTGAGTCAATCCTTAACTTATATGTCTGTATGAGCATTCATATAAGTTGAGTTACTTTCTGTCATAGCTTTATATTTTTCATATACTGCCGTAGATTGTAGAACTGCTAGAGTAGAATGTTTACTCATTCATTATACTGCTGATATACTTGATATTACTCACTTTATACCACATGTTTGTACTACTTCTTATATAAATATATTGTACCCTTGTTCCTTTTTTCGCATAGTGTCGAGGAGTCGCCGGAGGAGCGGATGTGAAAGCCACTTAATATTTATGCCTAACGGTTTCTACGTCTTCCTTTTTAGAAGGAAACCCCGCAGATAGAGCAATAACAAGTTATGCAGCAGGATAGCTAGGCCAAGACGACAAGGCTTGCAGGGACGGTGCCCTCGCTACCGTCAGTGAGCTATGTGAGTTCGAGAAACTTATGAGGTAGCCCCTTTGGGCAAGTTTTACTCGTACTCTTATATATTATAAGCGTGTTGTAGCTTCTTTATTTGTTGTACTTTTGGACTATTTCTACTTATGCGTTGATTGACTTCTATTTATATTCTTGGTTGGGTTGGCATTGGTTGATATTTGTTAGAGCCGGCAGGATAGACATCACGTAGTACATGTTAGCAAAAGCGGTAGCGCTAATGCAAGGCGGTTGTTCTGGGCATAAGACTCCCCTCGTGCCGTGTTTTTGTTCCAGTAGGGGGTGTCTTACACTTCGAGTATAGGATGCCTCTTTAGCCCAAGTGTTTTTTTTGGCGAGTAACGTCGAGGAATTCGTCAAGTATTGTTTGTCGTCAATTATTATAGAATTGCCAAGGAAGATTTGACATATGTCATAGGAATTGATCAAGTATCACTAGTTCAGTTTTGCCAAGTAGTATAGAATTCGTCGAGTATCGTTGCGCCTGGTATACTTACCGAATGGGCCAGGATTTAGAATTTTTTTCGTCATTTTTGTCCGATTCGTCGAGTTTGGTCCTTAGGATTATCTTGGGTATTTTTTCTCCCGTTTATCATGGGAAGTGATTAGACATTTTTATTTGTGTTTTGCTGGGTTTTTAGGTCGTGTTTTACAACTAGACGACAGTGGATTAAGGATCGCCAATTGGGCACTGTTTCGTGAATCATTGCACGTGGTAGTTTGTTTTGGGTCTCTGTTTGCAGGCTATTTTAGGTGTGTTGGACATTGTGGCCGCCACCATGGTGTCTCGGAGACATTAGAGTCTGGTAGTTCAGTATTTGACATTTTCATCGCAAACTCAGACCCGTGGTTTTACCATTGTTAGTGATTCCTATGTTAAGGACCGTATAGTTCATTTTTCTTCTATAGTTTGGCTTTTCGTTAGCTATTTGCTTCTGTTTGAGCGATGTATGGTAACTTATCGCACTTGGTGCATTTTTCTTACTTTACTGATAAGTACTTTTCCTTGTCTCTCTTATTGAATTAGTAACTGAGGTTGTCAGCTCTTCTTATATTAGGATTTGGTAACCCCTTCAATTTTTACTTGTTTGCTATATTTTGTCCCTTTTTGCCACTTGTACTTTCTTGCTGAGGTGTTCTTTCTTTGAATGCCTCAGGTTCAGGGCGGTAGCCGATTGAGCGGCTAGGTTTTGGAGTTTGCTAATAGAATGCTTTGTTGTAGAGGTTTTCCTCACCCTTGTGAAGAAGTTTTCGGTTGTTTCCTTATTAGTACAGACATACATACTTTCTAGTGGGTTCATGTCAGGTTGTTGATGTCCACTAGTGATTTTCTTTTGGGATGCTAAGTATTTTGCTAAGCTTCTAATTTGCCTATTTTTGAGATTGTTTAAACTCGCTCTCCTGGGAGGCTTTATGCTAAATTGCATGTTAGATATTTTAACTTATAAAAGTATTACTACTAATATTTCATACATGTCATCTTTCTAAAACTAAGATATTATCTTCTAGCAAATGTAAAGACTATTTATGTACTTATAATATATCTAGAGTCCTGCATACCATGAGTAATCCTCCGAGGATTTTTATACTCATATAGGATGTTAAATCAATCTAATCAAAGTATTTCCGTAGTGTATAACTATGTTTTTTTTTCTCGTGGACTAGTTGATCCATCGTGCCGAGGGATACAACCATATGAACTTAAACTAGTCTTACTCTTATTAACTTATGAATTTCATTTAAATAGTAGAGTTTGGAGTCTTGCCTGAGCGTCTGCAATTATCTCCTGCATGGTGTGGCATCACAACACGTCTTTTTGCCTTACTCTTATATAACTTTAATGCGGGGAAAATACGGGTTGTGACAGCGAGGATCGAGCAAAATATTTGTGTTTGCTCTCCAAGTAGTTAAGGTGGTTCGGAAGGGCGTTAAATTATTCTTCATATTATTAGAGGCTATAGATCCAAAGCTTAGTTTGAGTGACGTTCCTGTTCTGTCAGAGTTTGAGGATGTTTTTCATAAGAATCTTAATGGACTTCCACCCCAGCGAGATATCGACTTTGTTATTTAGCTTGAGTTTAGAGCGTAACTTGTATCACGCTCACCGTACCATATAGCGCCAACGGAGATGGCGGAATTGAAGGTTCAGTTATAGGAATTACTAAAGACATACACGTTCATGTTTTTCGCCATGGAGTGCACAACCTATCTTTGTAAAGAAGAAGGACGGAGGTTTGCGTCTATGCATTTATTATCGTGAACTGAATAAGCTGACAGAAAGGAATAAATATATAATTCCGTGAATTGAAGATTTGTTTGATCAGCTAGTTGGACCGTCTGTCTATTCGAAGTTGGATATGAAGTCCGGCTATTGCCAGTTGAGAATTCGAGAAAGTGATATTCCCAAGACAACGTTTGGTATAGGTAATGGACATTATTAAATTATTGTGATGCCTTTTGGGCTCAGGAATGCGCCATTAGTGTTTATGGACTTGATGCACGGGACCTTTTGAGAGTATGTAGACATATTTGTGATTGTATTTATTGATGACATACTGGTATACTGGTAGTCAGAAGTGTATTATGCGAATTATTTGAGATTGGTGTTATGATGCATATTTTAGCTTAATTTATTAGAGTAAAAATATATTATTTTCATTTTAAAATCTCTTTCTTTATGTTTTTTTAGGTTTCTTTTTATGTAAATAATATAACTAATGTTTATTTTCTGTTTTTGCAGGTTTCCACAAGTTTTCAGCAAAAAAAACCATAACACGCCCCCCTAACACGCCCTCCCAGGGTGTGTAGCCTGATCCTGAGGTTGATAGCTGCAAGATAAAATTTACCGCCAAAAATCCACTATCACGCACCCTTGACATGCCCTCCCTAGGCGTGTCACAGGGCGTGTCACCCTCATCCTGAAGCATGCCGCCATATTCAATGCTGTCTCCGCTGCTGCACGCAAATAGTACTGTCATGCCCCTTGACACTCCCTACCTAGGCGTATCACAGGGCGTGACCCGCCTATTTTCGATGTCTGATGGACTTGCGACTGCTAATTTTGACACGGCTTACCTGTCACGCCTCCCTACACGGGCGTACCCTAGGGCATGACCACCATCGTACCAAAGCAATCATCATTCTTGCCATAATCCAGCCCCCGAGGTCAATGTCGTACCTGTCATGCCCCCTGACACCCCCTCCCAGGGCGTGTTGTAGGGCGTGACTAACCCATGAACTTTTCCTATAAATTCAAACCCCCCTTCCATTTCAAAAAGTTTTTGTAGAGAGGGGGAGGTGCTGCCCCTTGGTTTACTTGTTCATTTTTTATATTTTCTTCTCTCTCTCTCTTATTTTGTAATTTTTCCTTAACCTAGCTTAGTGTTTTGCTTTTGTATTAGCTCTTGTATTTCTTTTAGTAGCTTATTATAGGGCTAAAATAGGATTTCAATTTCCATGCAAGTGTAATTTTCATTTCATAGTTGTGTAGCTCTCTTTATTCTAAATATAAGTGCTCGTTTTGTTTACTTGTGTTCTTACTATGCTTTACTACTCATCTTTCCCCCTCCATATTGTTAAGATTAACTAATCCTCCTTGTTCTCGATCTTGATGATCTGAGGTTTGAGCGATTAAGTTATGGTGCTTTAATTTACCTTTACTTTTTAGGTTTTTGGCCTTGAATTACTGTTGATTTTTCATGGGTTGGAGGTATATTATCGATATATACTCTCCACCTTTGCTTTCATTTTTGGCTAGCCGAGATGCCGATTGTTTGAAGTGAGCGCTCAAGAGTAAAGGGAGTTGTACGCACCCCTCGAGAGAGACAGACGTCAAAATCTCCTGGATTGGAGTAAAATCCAATAGTGGGGTTCACCGCGTAAAGCGAGCTTTAGGCCTCAATTTAGACAAGAGTCGGTCGGACCTTCCTAAACTCAGTTAGGCACGACTTCGAGAGAAGCATATTCAAGCTTTAGGAACCTCCACGGTCAAGGACCTTTACTCTATTAAGCTTAGGTTTATTTATCGTGTTTTTTAATCAACTCTTACCGAAGTGATTCAAGATTTAGTACTCGCCTTTATCTCTTGCTCTAACTCCTTTTTATCCTGCAAGTAATTATTTTTCTCCTTTTTTGTAGCTTAGTAATTTTATTTCAGTTTTTAGTTTAGTAATTAATAGAAATTTCAGTTGATAAAATAATGGCGATCTCCTCAAAGTAGAAGTAATCATTACGCCCAGGAAAATATGACCTTGATATTAATCTTTATTATCCTACACTATAAACGATAAGGTATGCTTTTCTTTATCGGATATAGAATCGGAGAATATTCTCAACCACCACATCAACCTTCTCTTCTCTTCTAACCCTCTCTCCACCCTGAGCGATTTTCTGTATCAAGTTTTGTGCGCCATTGTCGGGCACTGTTTTGATATTTTGAAAAAAGGATAGCTATTAATTTTATCGTTTTGTTTTGTTTTTATCTCTCTCTCTCTCCCCTCTTTCTTGGTTAATTTTTTCTTGTAATTGTTAGTATTTGTTTTAATTATGGAGAGTTCGGTCACTCTTACGAGAAGTGTTGGGTAAGATATCATTCATCCACCCACAATTTTATCCCTTCCGGATCGAATCAATTTGGCCAAATTTATCTGTCCGTGATTTTTTTTTCATGGGGTTACGATGGTTTTCAAACGGCTTCCTACCCTTCTCCTCCGAATGTTTCTGATTTTAATTTTTCGAGAAATTTCTTTAATGGACATTTTTATCCTAGCCCTACTTTGAACTACTCAGGGTGGCAACACCCTCTTCATTCAATGGGCCAAGGTGATCATCAACCCATTACATCTTAAGATTTCTCCGCTTTTTCTCCGCAAGTTTGCGCGCCTCCAGTTTTTGATTCTAGCAAAAATGAAGTTATTTTTTAAGTTGTAGCATTTGATACACACATCAATGCTCACTTTAAAGTGATTTTGGACGCTTTGGCTGCTGAGGCCGCATCTTTTTCTTCCCCTCCTCCTCCTATATATCTTTTGAATGATGAATCTTAGGATATTTCGTAGTGCCTTCAATCACTCGCGGAAGACGATTATTCAGAAATTCTATTGTGCCTTCAACCTCTCGAGGAGGAAATTTCCCCCGATATCCCGATTTTTTTTCAAGTTTCCTAGGAAGACGAACCTTCTTGTGTTCGATCATCCAAGGAGATTTATTTTTCAGATATCCGGGATTGATCCCAATCTACCGATATTATTGATATTCAAGTGGAGCAACCAGATCTTTCTATCCAACCATTTTCTTGTGATCAACTGCCGTCGCCTTCTTCTTTTTCTTATCTTCCCCCTCCTTGTGAAAATTCTATTTTCTTTTCTTCTTTTATTTTTCCTTGTAGTTTAGTTTCTAGTTCTTGTTCTTCATCGGCTTCTAATAGTTTAGTTTCTTTTTCTAGTTTTTTTCTTTTTCTAAATCTTTTTCTTTTTTGTTTTATTTAAAAAATAAAAAATTAAAAAAAAATATTTTTATTTTCTTAAAAAATGTTTTGGCACTCGCGCCGAAACGCATATTGCGCAAGCTGTCATTACATTTCTTTTTTAATTTTCCATTTAGCTAACCAAGAACGTCGAGCTTAACGACGTTTATAACAAAGAGCGCTCTTGGGAGGCACCCCTAGCTTATCTTTTTCTTTCTTTTTTTATTTTGTTTTGTGCAGTAATAAGCTCCGCGTGTTTGCGCCGCTTCTCGCCTCTCATGTTCGACTCAAGATGATCTTTAGCTCAATTTTGGGGGGATGAATTTTTCAACGTCTGGGCACCAAGCGCTAAGGAAGCATCTTTTCTTTCTTTGCATTTCTTTTTCTTCTTATCTCTCTTTTCTCAACTCTCTTTATACTTAACTTTAAACATTGGGGACAATGTTTAACTTTAAGTATAGGGGAGTGTTCCATTAATAGTTTACTTTAGAAAAATAAAAAAAAAATTTATAAAAATTTTAGAAAAATAAAAAAATTGTATATAATATATTTTTGAAATATCCAGAAAAATATATAAAAATTTTGAAAAAATCCCAAATTAAATTGAGTTAATTTTTGCCAAATCAATTAGTACCCCGCTACTTTGCATTTTATTATTTTTTTAAGATCATGTCTACTTGCTTAGTTAGAATAAATTAGATTGATTTTTTGTTTAAATATGTTTACTGAGTAGTATGATGACTCTTGAAGTGTTTCTATTTAGGGTAGTATGCTATTTTTTAAAAAATTATTGAATTTTTCTTCACTTTTCCTTAGCCTTTCTTTTATTTCTTTTACTTTTATAAAATCTATCATCCTCTATTTTTCCTCATTAAAATCTTTTTAAACATTAATTAGTATTAAGTGTAGTAGACACAAACCGGTCTAGACACTTATTATCATTGTTTTCATGAAAGCAAATTCTCTATTTTTTATTTTTTGTGCTTATCCTCTTTTGAAATTTCAAAGCTTACTTTGAGTAGATTTAGGAAGCATGAAAATTATTTAGCCATTTCTTTTGAAACATTTGAGCCTTTGCACCTCGCCTAACAAGAATCGTTGCTAGCCATTTTTGTGCCTTTTCCTTTCCTTTTTTTAGCCCCACGTTTTATTTCACCACGGCCAAATAGGTTACCAATATGCACACATTAAAATTATTTTTGAGCTTTAATTGCTAATGTGCATCTTTTTTGAAAAAATTAGTGAAAAATCTTTGTATTACTTTTGCTACATAAGTGGAAATTTTTAAGTATGAAAAAAGAAAAAAAATGAAAAATGAGAAAAATATTTGATGAAAAAAGTAAAAGAAAAGAAAAAGAAAAGTGTATTTATTTTGACTAGCTTTATTTTGGCAAAGCTCATTTTCTTTTTGTTTTAAGTGTGCAAATACTCCTCGTGTTTATCTTTTTGAATATCGCACCCTTAAAAACCTAAGCCTAACTGTGCGTCTAATTAAAGCCCTAATGATTCATGCTTCCTGTGTTTACTTTTTAGTATAGTAGCGAGAAACTAGATTTAGTAAGTGTTTTTGATAGAAATATTGAACTTTGTCTTGATTGAATACGGTTTTAATTTGTCTCTTAGACTTTAGAAGTGACTCAATGCGCTTTTTACTCGATACTTTATTAAGTTTTAATTCTGTAAAAATATAGGATGATTTGTTTTTATATTTAGGAAAATTTATAAAATTTTATGCAAAGTTAAAGTAGGAACTTTCGGTTCTTTTTCAAAATTTCTCTACCTCAAAATTCCCATCTTACTTGTTTATTGCATTTTTAAACTTTTCAATTAATCCTCTTTATTTCTCTAACCCGTAGTCTTTTCTTAAGGACAAACAAAATAATAAGTATGGGGGAATTTGATGATGTATATTTTAGCTTAATTTATTAGGGTAAAAATAAATTATTTTCATTTTAAAATCTCTTTCTTCATGTATTTTTAGGTTTCTTTTTATGTAAATAATATAACTAATGTTTATTTTCTGTTTTTGCAGGTTTCCACAAGTTTTCAGCAAAAAAACCCCTGACATGCCCTCCCTGGGCATGTCATAGGGCGTGTAGCCTAATCCCGAGGTTGATAGCTTCAAGATGGAATTTCCCGCCAAAAATTGACTGTCACGCCCCCGTGATACGCCCTCCCTGGGCGTGTCACAGGGCATGTCACCCTCATCCCGAAGCCTGCCGACACATTCAATGCTTTCTCCGCTGCTGCACGAAAATAGTACTGTCACGCACCCTGACATGCCTTCCCAGTGCGTGTCACCGGGTGTGACCCGCCTATTTCCGACGTCTGATGGACTTGCAACCGCTTATTTTGACATGACATGCCTCTCGCGCCCCCTACACGGGCGTGACCTAGGGTGTGAACACCATCGTTCCGAAGCAATCATCATTCCTGCCAGAATCCAGTGCCCGAGGTCAATGTCGTATCTGACATGCCCCTTAACACGCCCTCCAAGGGAGTTTCGCAGGGCGTTACCAACCCTTGAACTTTTCCTATAAATTCAGACCACCCTTCCATTTCAGAAAGTTTTGGTAGAGAGGGGGAGATGCTTCCCCTTGGTTTACTTGTTCATTTTTTTATGTTTTCTTCTCTCTCTCTCTCTTATTTTGTATTTTTTTCTTAACCTAGCTTAGTGTTTTGCTTTTGTATTAGCTCTTGTATTTCTTTTATTAGCTTATTATAGGGCTAGAATAGGATTTCAATTTCCATGCAAGTGTAATTTTCATTTCATAGTTGTGTAACTCTCTTTATTCTTAATATAAGTGATCCTTTGGTTTACTTGTGTTCTTATTATGCCTTACTACTCATCTTTCCCCCTCCACTTTGCTATGATTAACTAATCCTCCTTGTAGTCAATCTTGATTATCCGAGATTCGAGCGATTAAGTTATGATGCTTTAATTATCTTTTTTTTAGGTTTTAGGACTTGAATTACTCTTGATTTTTCATGGGTTGGAGGTATATTATCAATATATACTCTCCACCTTTGCTTTCATTCATGGCTAGCCGAGAGGGCGATAGTTTAAAGTGAGCGCTCAAGAGTAAAGGGAGTTGTACGCACCCCTCGAGAGAGGAAGATGTTGAAATCTCCCGGATTGAAGTAAAATCCAATAGTTGGGTTCACCGCGTAAAGCGAGCTTTAGGCCTCTGATTTAGATGAGAGTCGGTCGGACCATCCTAAACTCAGTTGGGCATGACTTTGAGAGAAGCATGTTAAAGCTTTAGGAACCTCCACAGTCAAGGGCCTTTACCATATTAAGCTTAGGTTTATTTATCGTGGCTTTTAATCAACTCTTACCGAAGTGATTGAAGATTGAGTACTCCCCTTTATCTCTAGCACTAACTCCTTTTTATCCTACAAGTAATTAGTTTTTTCCTTTTTTTAGCTTTGTAATTTAATTTCAGTTTTTAGTTTAGTAATTAATAGAAATTTCAGTTGATAAAATAATAGCGATCTCCTCGAAGTAGAAGTAATCATTACACTCCAGGGAAATACGACCTTGATATTAATCTTTAGTATCCTATAATATAAACGATAAGGTATGCTTTTCTTTATCAGATATATAATTAGAGAATATTCTCAACCTCCACATCCACCTTCTCTTCTCTTCTAACCCTCTCTCCACCCTGAGCGATTTTCTGTATCATGGTTCTACATAGCCAGAGGAGGAAGCGACTATTTGGCAAGTTCTCTATGTGTGAATTTTGACTATCGTCAGTGACTTTTCTTGATCATGTTGTGAGTGGAAAAGGTATTGTCATGGATTTGATAAAGATAGTTGTGATACAAGAGTGAACTGTACTTGTTTCTGCAGAGAAAGTCAAGAATTTACTTGGACATGCCAGCTATTATATGCGCTTCATAGAGAACTTTTTGAGTATTACTTTACCTCTCACTAGATTGATAAGGAAGTATTAGAAGTTCATTTGGACGTCAGAGTGCACGCGATCTTTTGAGTAGTTAATGATTTGTCTGACTACAACGTATTTGAAGTATTTACCGTGTAGAACAGAAGGCTTTGAAATCTATAGTGATGAATCTGGGAGCGGCTTAGGCTTCGTTTTACTATAATTTGGACATGCGATTGATTATGGCTCTTGCTAACTTAAACTTCACGACTAGAATTATCCGGTTCATGACTTGGAATTGGAGATCGTGATATTCGCTCTTAAGCTATGATGACACTATTTATATGGCGTGAAGATTGACATCTTTACGGACCATAAGAGCTATAAATACTTGTTGCATTAGAAGGATCTGAATATGCGACAGTAGAGGTGGATGGAGTTCCTTGGGGACTACACCTTTGAGATTAATTACTGTAACACCTCCCCTATAATTACAATATAATATATGTTTGGTTGGGGCCCCACAATATATAGAATGTTGGAACACCTAGGTGATTTAGGCTAGGTTCTCTTCTTAGGTTGTGACCCATATTGTATAGAAGGGTCAAATGTCATGTGTTTCTAGAGTCTAGGCCATGTTATTAAAGTCAACAGTAGAAAGGACCAGCCTCCAACACTGCCAGAGACTCCAGACTTAGAAAGTTCAAGACTTAATAAAAAGGAGATCTGCCTTCATCGAACTCTGGTAGACGATCGTCGTGCTCAGCTCGACTAACCCAGAGACAATTCTCTGAGCTGAGCTCGACGAACTTAAATATCAGCTCGACGATCTCTGAACATAGTGATAACTTCTCTATCAAACTTCAGTGGACGAACTAAGAACATCATGTCGACGAACTCTGTCCTCAGGTTGATTAATACTTCAGCTCTCAGAGCCAAAGATCTCTCAGCGCCAAAATTGACTCAGCGCCACAGTTCACTCAAAGCCAAAGTTTATTCAGAGCCAAAGTTCACTTAACTCTCTCAATGCAATCAATGACTCAACACTATTAAACGACTCAACTCTAAAATGGTGATCGAACACTCCAAGAAAGAGTACATCTTACTCAACGCCAGATCAATACTTCAATTCTCAACATCAGAAAATATTCTAAGTCCAGACTGCAGAATCAGCTCGACGATCTTGGATCTTAGCTCGACGAACAGCCGTTCTCAGTTCAATGAACTTAGTGCACAGAATCAGTCATTCTCAGGTCGATGAAAGCTATTCTCAGGTCGACAAAAACTGTAAGGCATATTTTCATTTATTCTTTCCTTTTGTCTCCTTGTCTTATACTACTATAAGCCGTTAATTTCCTAGATAATCAATGCTCTTATATCTTTTGAATTGAGCCGTTACTGGCAGCATTGATTACAAATATTCTTCATGGAATTAACTACTTATATCTCGGGACAGACATAGAATAGAATATATGACAGCATACTTGCCG
Organism: Platanthera zijinensis; assembly: GCA_039513925.1. Lineage (NCBI taxonomy): Eukaryota > Viridiplantae > Streptophyta > Magnoliopsida > Asparagales > Orchidaceae > Platanthera > Platanthera zijinensis. The sequence goes on along the minus strand of CM077093.1, from coordinate 145,248,102 downwards.
TTTTCATTTCCGAGATTCCGGCTAAGCATTTATTGTAGGTTTTTGAATTCGACCAAGTTGCAGTTATCATTACAGGATCTCTCAGAAAAGAGAAGAGACCGAGAGCTAAAAAAATAGAGAAAAAAGAGATACACAAAAAATGTGTGTGCTATCAACAAGCAAGACACAGGAAAAATTTTACAGACAATAAAAGTGCAGTGAAAACAGTTCTAAGAAAATCTACTGCTCTCAAGAGAAGAAGAAGGAATAACCATCACCATCAAGAGTCCTTCTTCCTTTCTCTCTTTGCTTTCAGGGATCTCAAGTGACAAGCTATTCAAATCATCCAAGTATCTCTGAAGAGCTAAAAAGCCTACTAACCCTTTTGCAAAGCTTCCACTCCTAAACTAGTCATGATCTCAGGGGGAGCTTTGACAATAACACAAATCCACTAGTCCTCTCTCAGTAGTATTTGAGAAAGAGAAGAACACCATCACTCTCTCATCCCCACCTCTGTACAGGGTTTTAATTCCCTTCAAAATTATTCCTGGTTGCAAGTCTCCTAACCAAAAGACTTGAGGTTTGGTTTTTGAGCACCTGATCAAAAGCTCATTGGTGGCAGTCACCTAATCAAAACCTTTAGTGGATTCCTACATAGGGTGGTAGAAGAGTGGATGTACCCAAGTTTTGGGAACCACTATAAAATTCTTGTGTTGTCTGTGTGGCTATGTTGTTTTTCCCTTGTGCTTGTGCTGTGATATATTCTTATTGTGTAGCTTAGTTTATCTGCTGCACTTGTGCACCTATACACTTATACTATAGTAACATATTTTATAAAAGATCTTCTATTTCAGTAAAAATCAAAAGATTTCAAAAACTCTATTCACCCCCCCCCCCCTCTAGAGTATTTCAGAGCTTACCCTAACTTTCAATTGGTATCAGAGGGTGGTTAATCACATTATACAGGCTCACACCTGGATTAATCAAGATACTCAGGATAAACTCTGAATAAGCTTTAGCAGTCTCTCTAATTATATTTTATTTTCTCATATCATGGCACAAAATAAGGATTATGCCAGCACCAGACCTCTAGTTTGCAACTTGCAAAAGTTTGGAATCTGGAAGGCAAGAATCAAGCTGTACATGAACTCTATTGATGAGGACATTTTTAATTCCATCTTGACAGGACCACCAGCTCTAGTGGCCTCTACTTCAACCACGGTAAATCTTAGTACAGTGCCTCCTCCAGATCAAGCTGATGCACACAAAAAGGCAAAGATTGTTGATGCTAGAGCTATGAACTTATTGTCCCAGACTATGTAAGACGACATATTTCAGAAGGTTATTGAATGAACATTTGCAAAATCCATTTGGGATTCCCTCAACCAAATAGTAGTAGGCTCTGCTGATGAGAGGAAGGACAGAAGATCAAACCTCATATCCCAATATTAGAACTTTAGGAAAGATGAAGCAGAATCAGTAGAAGTAATGTACAAAAGGCTGAGCTCCATCATCAGTGAGCTCAGAACATTAGACAAAGAAATCACTCTGACTAAGGTCAATGACAAGATCCTCATGTGCTTCCCTAGCACATGGGACTCCAGAATCTTGCCCATCAGAGATGCTAGAAGTATGGCAGAAATCTTAATAAAATCTTTACTTGGAAAGCTCAAATCCTATGAGCAACTGATCATGTCAAGAGAAGATGCAGTTGAACCAAAAGCTTCAACACCTACCAGGAAGGAACAAAACTTAGCACTCAAAGCTGCAGAAGAATCTTCTAGCTTATCAGTTAATGAAGAACTTATGAGTCTCTTTGCTAAGAGATTCTATAAAATGGCAAGGAAGGACTTCAGGAGAAAGCCTTCAAGGAATGAAGATAAACCAAGGTATGACAAGACCCCTTCTAAAAAAGTTGTCTGTTTTGGTTGCAGGAAACCTGGACATTTCATCTCAGAATGTCCAGAAGTTCAAAAGAAAGACAAAAGGCAAGAAAAGGAGTCAAGAAGACATCAGCACAGCAAGGCCTCCTCTAGAAAGTACAAAAAAAAGGAGAAGGGCTTTGTGGCTGAAACCTGGAGTGATACAGAAGATGAAACATCCTCATCCAGCTCCAGTAAGGATGAAGAAGAAGAAAAGAAGGGAAGAGAAATGTGCATGTGGCAATTGATGCTGGAAGCAGCAGATCATATTCAGAAGAATCATGTGATGAAGAATTCCTCTCTGAAGAGGATCAGGTAATAGCTTCATGTGATTTTCAGTCCAAAGAATTTCAATCTGAGTTTAAACTTTTATGTTTAGACCTAATATGATCTGAGAAGGAAATCAAACTTCTCAGGAAAAAACTATTAGAACAAGAAAAATTAATTGCTAAAAATGAAAAATTAACTGAAGAATTAAATCTGGCTAATGAACAAATAGCATTTCTAAATTCTGAACTAAGTAAGGCTAAGGAATTAGAAGAAACCTTAAATGGTAGAAGTGTACAACTGATAGATATAACTAGCACAGTTAACACATATCTAATAATAACAAACTAGGATTAGGAGCCTCATCTAGTGAATCAATCCTAATTCAGAAAAATCAACTATAAAAACCTATTAACTTCATTTCTGAAAGTGGAAAGAAAAACACTGAACTAGTAGAGAAAGTTAATGAGCTCTTAAACAATTATAACTTAAGAAAACCAATCAGAAGAAGAAAAACAAACAACATGACTATGTTCAGCAAATTTCATCGAACTCAGAACTATGAAATGGGTATGCTTCGTGGAACTCAGAACGACGAACTCTGAACGCAAATAATAATGTAATTTATTCTTCGAACTGGGATCGACAAAACTAGTATGGTTCGTCGACCAGAGATTGATGTTTTTGAGGCTCTGAGAATGGATATTTCCATTCTTCGAGCAGAGATCGACGAACTCAATCCCGATCGTCGAGCTCAGGTCAAAGAACATACTTGAATTTGTCCAATTCAGTTCATAACCAGAGTAACCCTAAAAACTGATAAACCTTTTAATCCTTTCAGTCAGTAGGTCATACCTACTAGAAGGTATCATCCTTTAGGTTATAAGGATCAACCTGAATGTTCATTCATTTCAATCTTTAGTTATGTCAAACAACAAGGACCCAAGGTAATCTGGGCCAAAAACTGCTAATCCCTTTTACAGGTAGAAGAGAACCCTGTTACTCAAAACAAATGGTACCTTGATAGTGGTTGCTCTAAATATATGACAGGTTGTAAAGAATGTCTAATCAACTATAAAGCCAAGATTTGACCCAAAGTAATCTTTGGGGACTCAGGCTTTGGACTGACAGAAGGCTATGGTGACTTCAACTATGGAGCTGTCACATTCAAGAAAGTGACCTATGTTAATGGTCTCAAGCATAACCTGATATCAGTAAGCCAACTATGTGATACAGGTTATTAAGTAAGCTTTACTAACTCCTAATGTCTTATCTCTTTAAACAATAAGACTGTTTTAACTGGAATTAGACAAGGCAACATCTATTTAGTAAATTTTGAATAAGGTAAATCAGAAATCTGCTTATTCAATTCTGTTAGCATTCAAAATAACTTATGGCACAAAATACTAGGACATGTAAACCATAAAAATATAGCTTACCTTCTGGTCCCTATAAGAAGGAAGGCCTCTGCAGGGCTTGTCAGCTAGGAAAGCAAACTAAATCTTGTTTTAAATCCATTAATAAGAGTGATTCACCTAGAATCTTGTACTTGCTCCATATGGACCTTTTTGGTCCTATTGCAGTACAAAGTTTAGGAGGAAAGTCTTATACATTAGTTATTGTAGATGACTTCTCCAGATTCACATGAGTTTTCTTTTTGAGAACTAAGTCAGATACTTTTAAAGTTCTCAAAGAATTTCTCAAGAACATACAGATTAAGTACTCTACTCAAGTTGCATTGATCAGAAGTGATCATGGCACTGAGTTTGACTCTCTTATTATGCAAAAGTTCTATGAAAATGAAGGTATCAGACATTGTTTCTCAGCTCCAAGAACTCCTCAACAAAATGGGGTAGTTGAAAATAAGAATAGAACACTCATTGAAGCTGCAGGTACATTGCTTTTAGATGCTTACATGCCTCTTTCATACTGGGCAGAAGCAGTAAGCACAACAAACTATGTCCTGAATAGAAGTTAAATACATAAACTAAAGCTTAAGAATCCCTATGAATTACTCAAAGGGAAGAAACCTATAATAACCTATTTTAAAGTATTTGGGTGTATATGTTATATTCACAATAATGACAAGAAACATCTTAGAAAATTTTAAGCTAAGGCTGCAATGGGAATTTTTCTAGGATATTCCCAAGTCAGCAAGGCATATAGGGTGTTTAATAAATCAACACTAAAAATTGAAGAATCTATGCATGTGACATTTGATGAATCTAACATGTTTTACAAGGAGAGAGAAATCTCTACCAACAACAATCTGCAGGTACAGAATTTGTGCGAGAGATTATATGATCTAAACCAAACCAAAAAGGTTGAATCGCATCCCTCTCCACAAACTATATTAGAAGCTGAAAGTGAAGAAGAGACTGTGGAAGCAGTTCAACTCCCTCCAACAGTTGATACAATTCCACAAGAGGAATTAAATCAAATAACTATTGTTGAACCAACTTCTCCTAATAATCTTGTCACACTTAGGGATCACCCTAGATCTCAAGTAATTTGAGACATATCATTAGGAGTGCAGACAAGACATCAAATCAATCCTGATGTGATGTTTGTATGCTTTCTCTCTCAAATTGAGCCTCAATCCATATCTGATGCAGAGCAAGATCCAAACTGGATCACTACAATGCGGGAGGAACTCAACAAGTTTGAGAGGTGTAAAGTTTGGGACTTAGTTCTAAGTCCTAAAGGCTATCCAGTAATTGGGACTAAGTGGGTATTCAGAAAAAAACTTGATGCCTAAGGTGTGATAGTTAGGAATAAGGCAAGGCTTGTTGCTCAAGGATACAGGCAAGAGGAAGGAATTGATAATGATCAAATCTTTGCTCCAATTGCTAGACTTGAAGCTATAAGGATCTTCTTAGCTTATGCAGCATTCAAAAAGTTTAAAGTCTACCACATGGATGTAAAAAGTGCATTCTTAAATAGAGAACTCAAAGAAGAGGTGTATGTTGAACAACCACCAGGTTTTATCTCTCCAACTCATCCCTCTTATGTCTTTAAATTACATAAGGCTCTCTATGGTTTAAAGCAAGCTCCAAGAGCTTTGTATGAGACCTTAGCCAGCTTTCTTTTAGAGCATGGTTTTTTAAGAGGCATGGTTTATAGAACCCTTTTTACAAAATTACATCATTATAAAATTCTATTAGTACAAATATATATAGATGACATAATCTTTGGTTCTACTGATCCAAATCTGTGCAAAAGATTTTCTGATCTAATGCACTCAAGGTTTGAGATGAGTAACATAGGTGAGTTATCATATTTCCTTAGTCTCCAAGTGAAACAAACCCCTGAAGGAATATTCATCTCTATATCTAAATATGCTAAAGAGCTTATTAAGAAGTTTGGGATGAATGATGCATCTGTCATGAAAACTCCCATGACTGTTGTAACACCCCCGATTTTTCTGCGATTATTTTATTCTCATTTGGCATTACGGTGAAGCATTTTCGTGGCTTGTGCCATTTGTGGAGTGTTGTTTAGCTCCTTAGAACTGAGTGGCCTATTTTGTAGACTATGGGAAAGGTCTCCGTAGCAAGCCGAGTCATTTTGGGTGACCCGGTGTGGCCTCTTGGGGGATGCTTGTGTTTTTGCTTTAGGAGGGTATAACTCGAGTTCTGTTTGTCGAAAGTTAATTTCGACTTCGCCGTTGTGTTCGTAGCGTGGGTATTTAGCTACGGTGTGAATTTCGTCGAATTCCGAGGTAGTTCGGTTTTCGTGTCGTTTGGTTGTGCTATTAGTAAAATTAAATAAGAAATTTGTTTTTTTTTAGCTATGAGAGAACCCGCGGCTAGGCTGCAATTAGGCTGAACCGACATGTTAAGGCTTATTTAAAAGCTTTATTAAGAAGTGGCGGGACCACTTCTCTTTCCTCCTTCCCGAGACCTACAACCGCTGCTCCTGTTCGCGGAAAACAGAAGCGGAACTGCGGACTGCCCTAGCCTTCGGATGACGATTCCGGGAGCTTTCGTGGACGGATTTCGATTCCGAAAGCGGCGTTGTTTTGCTCTCGCCCAGATCTACGTTTCTACGGTAAGAAATTCGATTTTCGTGGAGTTTTAGGAGATTTGGGATTTCGTTCTTGTTGTTTTCTGCCATTTAAGTACGAGAGTGTGCTTTTAGGTGTTGCTGCTGGTAGTGCCAACTAAAGAGGAGGGAAAGCCGTCCAAGATTTGCCAGAAATCGAGGCAAGTGGTATTTTTGCCCTTGCCATTATTGTTCTCTTGAAATTCTGAAAATTTCCGGTTAGCCCTAGGGTAGAAGAAAAGCATGTTCTCTTTTTCTTGCTGAATTTAGGACTTAGAATCTCTTATAAGCCCCCCTTCTTTGTGTTGTTGGTGCTCAACCCGCCGGCATAATGCCATCAGTTAAACTCCAGATTTCAGTCTGGTTGATGGCTTGCGGGTGAAGCCAAGAGAGAGAGAGAGGAGGGGGTGCCTGCTGTGTTTGTTGGAAAGAGCCTTTTTTTGGATTCTGTCTGGCCGGCGTTGAGTGTGGTACACACACTCAAAGCCTTGGCGGGTTTGGCTTTGAGTGTGGTGCATACACTCAACACCACAGCTGTAGCTAGTCAGAATTTTGCTAAGTACTAGGGCGTTGAGTGAGGTGGACTCAGTCAACGCCCCAGCCATTGCTAGCGGCTAAGTGCTTTGGCGTTGAGTGAGTCGACCTCACTCAACGCCATTTCTGTTTTGGCATTGAGTAAGGCAAGCTCACTCAAAGCCGCGGTTATCCTGAGAAGCCATGTGTTTTGGCGTTGAGTGAGTCTACCTAACTCAATGCCATTTCGGTTTTGGCATTGAGTGAGGTGGACTCCCTCAACGTCGTCGCTTCTGTGCATCCAAGTACTTTGGCGTTGAGTGAGGTTTGCTCACTCAACGCCATTGCCTTTTCTGAGGAAAAGTACTTTGGCGTTGAGTGAGTTGACCTCACTCAACGCCATTCCTGGTTTGGCGTTGAGTGAGGTTGCCTCACTCAACACCGAAGGCAATTTTGCGGCCAAGTCCCGTGGCGTGGAGTGAGTTGACCTCACTCAACGCCATTTCTTCTTTGTCGTTGAGTGAGGTAGACTAACTCAATGCCACAGCCTTTCTTTGCGGCCAGGACTTCTTGTATTGAGTGAGACGACCTCACTCAACGCCATTGCTGTTTTGGCATTGAGTGAGGTAAGCTCACTCAACGCTACAGATTTGCCTTGTTGCGACTAAGTGCCAGGGCGTTGAGTGAGTGAACCTCACTCAACGCCATTGCTATTTTGGCGTTGAGTGAGGTGGACTCACTCAACGCCGCAGTCTTATTTTGCGGCTAAGTGGCAGGGCATTGAGTGAGTGAGCTTCACTCAACGCCATTACTGTTTTGGCGTTGAGTGAGGCCAGCTCACTCAACGCTACTTTCTCTGATTGTGGTTAAGTACCAGGGCATTGAGTGAGTGTACCTCACTCAACGCCATCGCTGTTTTGGCATTGAGTGAGGATGGCTCACTCAACGAGAGTGAGTTCTTGTGGGAGGCGTTGAGTGAGTGAACCTCACTCAACGCGATGCCTGTTTTGGCATTGAGTGAGGCTAGCTCACTCAACGCCAGAGTTATTCTTCTGGTGGGAGTTGAGTGAGTGAACCTCACTCAATGCCATGGCAGTTTTGGCGCTGAGTGAGGCTAACTAATCAACGCCAAGGTCTGGTTAGGCGTTGAGTGGGTCCCACTAGACGCAAAGCCGTGTTGAGTCATTTGAACACTTTTTCCCTATCTTGATTTTCGTTCCCGAGTGAATTCCTTGTTTATGTTTTGAGTTTCCTTGTCGGCCATGTTTTTCTTTCCTAAAGGCCGAATCGTGGGTCGTGGTTAGTAGTGGTGGTTTGAAGCTCTTCATGGGGGAGGTGTTGTGTAATTTAGTCGTGGCCACCCTTTTTCTTCTATCTTGCTCCAGGTACGGGCTGGGCAAGGGGGTGGAAGGTCCCTAGTGCTTTCACATGTAGACCCTTGAGCTTGTTTGCTTGTAAATGGTGGTTGGGGGACTGTGTTTGCCTCCAACCCGGATCCATGTTGTTTGTTTTGCTACTACTATCTCCCACAACTTAGGGTGTTAGATGTTTCTTCCTTGGTATATTGCAGCACTTTGGGCTCTTGGTAGCTTAGTAGACTCTGCAGGAAGTAATTTCTGGGCAGGGTTAATGTTGTTTCCTCACACCTTGTGCATTTCTTTTTGTCTTGCCTTGGGCAGTTGTGACCTTTTACTGCTTTGTTTTTCCTCTTTCATTTATCATCTGGTTGACACTTTCATGCAGTTTTTCCTTGTTTTGCTTACTGAGGTATTCTTTCTCCTTTTGAATGCCTCAAGTTCTGAGCAGTAGCCAGTTTGGTGGCTAGGTTGCGGTGGTGTTGCTGGTGGTCTCTGGGACTTTGGAGATCCTTCTGGATTTGTTCAGTGAGGTAGTTTTCTTCTACACTTTCTTACAGACATACATATTTGCTAGTGGGTTCGTGTCAGGTTGTTGGCACCCACTGGTAGTTTTTACCTTTTTTCTAGATATATTACTTTTGCTGCTACCATTTTCTGGAGATAGTCTACTTGCTCTGGGGAGGATTTATGCTAGGTTGCTAGTTATTTTAAAACTATAACAATTACTATAAGTATAGCTCATGATCAGCATGTTTTATAAAACTAAATCACAATTTTCCAAACAACGTATAAAGATCGTTTTCTTATATATAGTATAAATTAAATGTAGAGTCTTGCATAGCATAAGTGGCCCTCATGGGGCTTTTATGCATCCCCCTTAGGATGTCAATCCTGAATAAGTATTTTCCGCAGCGTTTAAGTATTGTTTTTTACTGTGGACTAGGTGATCCACCGAGCCGAGGGATACGACCTCTAGAATATAACTGATTTTTCTAATCATTAAACTAATGAATTTCTTTCATAAAGTAAAGTAGATGGTTTTGCCTAAGAATCAGCAGTTATCCCCTGCTTGACGTGGCATCATGACACGTGTTTTCTCATACTCTGATAATTCCAAAATTCAGAGAAAATACGGGTTGTGACAATTGGTATCAGAGGGAGGTTGCTTGACAAGTTAGTCAGGCAACCTTCCTATGATTGCATTTATAGTTCAGCATCATGTCATTCACACACCGATATGTCATCAGTGCGTCTTGGCAAAAGCACAAACACTACACTCATAGCATAACATGAAGTATACGAGGAATATTATGTAGTATGTGATGCATAATATGTGTTCGTATATGGATCCACCATAGGGGCAACATGTGAGGGTTATGTAATATGGGATGCATAACCTCACCACATTGCTGCGGCTAGCTCGTTTTCTTTTTCGTTGCATGAGAATGTTATGTAGTATAGGATGCATAACATTTTCATGTGTACGCCGCTCATAACATGAATTAGGGCCTTTTTAGAATGCATAGCACAAACATGCATATCATAACATTGCATAAACACAACGTGCCAAGCTAAAGACTTGCAGGATGACATATGTACACACATAAGCTTTAAAGTCAAAAGTAATATAAAGTCATGCATTCCCGATCTAGGCACATGAATTAGTATGGTGGTGGTTAACCATCCTAGGTTAGGGCATAACATCAATTTTTGTAAAAATATAAACTCCCAGAGCATGTTTAGCAGCTTTAAGTTTATATCTATATATGTATTATATGTACTTGTAGTTGGTTCTAGCCGTTGTATTGGGATCTAACTAGTGTTACTATGATTTTAGGATGGCGAGACGTCCTTCGACTAGATCGACTACCCTGTCTGAGGGTGAGTCATTTGGAGCTCAGATTAACGCGGTGATCGAGAGCCTGCGACAGAGTTGCGATGCCTTGAGAAGGCAGATGGTGGAGGTGCAGGCCCAGATTCAGTCCCTGGTGGCGGTTGTGGAAGGTAAGACTGAGGGAGTTCAAGGCCCTGTAGGGGGTCAGCTGTTCCTCCTCCTGCACCCCTAAGACCTCCAGTGGTGGTGCCAGTAGAGATAGCCTTAGTCTCGCAGTTTCAGAGGCTGAGCCCTCCCACTTATGATGGGAAGGAAGATTTCATGGTGATAGACGATTGGCTGATCTCCATGGAGGAGATGTTCTCGTGCTCAGGGATTGCAAAAGACCAGAGGTTGATGATAGCCGCCTATCATCTTAAAGGTTTGGCTAAGAGTTGGTGGCTGAGAGAGAAGGAGAGCTTGGTAGTTGGATGCTCTTGGGAAGTGTTCAAGGAGATGCTGTTGAGGAAGTTCTTACCCTCGGCCGAGAGTGACCGCCTCATGAACGACTTCCTCCATCTGAAGCAAAGGCAACTCACGGTGGGTGAGTATGAGATAGACTTCAGCAAGTTGAGCCGTTTTGCCCCTGGATTTGTCAACATTGAGGCTGAACGAGCTATGTGATTTCTCGATGGTTTGAGGACCAAGGTGCAGCAGTTGACCAGTACTTATGGGTCAGAGACTTATGCAGGAGTAGTGGAGGTTGCTCTGAAAGTGGAGGCTATTGAGACCGTAAAGAGTAGAGGCCAGCAAATGAGGAAGGACAAGAGGAAGTCTATGGAGGAGAAGAAACCCCAGGTACCCGGTGCTGCTCTAGGAAAGAAGAGCAAAGTGGTGTGTAGCTTCTGTGGCCGGTGAGGACACCCTGTCGAGAGATGTTTCAAGAAGGCAGCAGCTCAGAAGAAGGAGCAGGTTCATGCGATTCAGGGTGCTCCAAGGAGGGATGTCTCCTATTCTGTGTGCAAGCGACCCGGGCATGATACTGCCCTGTGCTGGTCCAAGGATAAAGTCTGCTATTAGTGTGGCCAGAAGGGACACATCAAGGCTAGGTGTCCTCAGGTCCAGCCTGTTCTTCATAAAGTTCCACTTCAAGCGCTACCTCCACCTCAGTGTGTGGACAAGGGAAAGGGAAAGCTGAACGTGATCTCTTCCGAGGAGGCTCAAGATTCGACTCAGGTCATCTCAGGTTAGTTGTCTTTCCAACCTGAAGGTTTTGTTCTTGTTTTACTAGAATGTTTGCAGTATTGTTGTGGTAGTTTCATAGTTTTATATGCTCTTATAGGGAAATTTAAGGTGAAGAACCGCTGGGCGCGTGTTCTGTTTGACTCCGGTGCTACCCACTCATTCGTGGCTAGAGCCTTTGTAGAGCGACATCGGTTGACTTTAGATCGAGTTCGGGATATATTTCATATCAAGTTCCCCTCTGGTGAATCTGTGTTGTCAGATTTGGGCATGTTAGATTGCCCTGTTTTGTTGGGGGTCTTCCTTGCGAAGGCAGACCTGAAGATGATTGATCTGGAGGACTTCGATTTTATTCTGGGCATGGAATGGCTGTCTAGGTATGATGCAGTCATTCAGTGCAAAGGGAAGCGCTTGGACTTCATCAGGGACGACGGTCAGCCCGGAAGCGTGTATGCTGATCTGAGCCAGGACTCTCCTGTCATCTCTGCGATATGTGCTCAGTAGCTATTTCTTTCGGATTGTTTTGCTTGTTTGGTCTCGGTGGTTGGGACCGCTGTTAGTGTACCGCGCTTGGAGGAGATTCTAGTTGTTCGTGATTTCGCCGATGTATTTCCCGATGATCTTCCTGGTCTTCCTCCCGAGCGGGATGTGGAGTTTGTGATTGATTTAAAGCCGGGTACGCATCCTATTACAAACGAGCCGTACCGGATGGCCCCTCATTAGTTAGAGGAGTTGCGAGTTAAGTTGGATGAGTTGTTGGTAAAGGGATTTATCAGGCAGATTTCGTCGCCTTGGGGTGCTCCTGTGCTGTTTGTGAAGAAGAAAGATGGGTCGATGCGGCTTTGTATCGACTATAGGGAGTTGAACAAAGTCACCATTAAGAACAGGTACCCTCTGCCGAGGATTGATGATTTATTTGACCAGTTGCGCGGTAGCAAGGTGTTCTCCAAGATCGATCTTCGTTCTGGCTATAATCAGCTCAGGATCTGTGAGGCAGATATTCCACGGACTGCGTTTAGATCGAGGCATGGACACTTTGAGTTCTTTGTGATGTCGTTTGGTTTGACCAACGCACCATCAGCCTTCATGGATATGATGAACCGGGTGTTCAAGGATTTCTTAGACAAGTTCATGGTGGTCTTCATCGATGACGTGTTGGTTTATTCTCGCTGCACTGAGGAGCATGAGCAGCATCTGCGCTTGGTTCTATCGGAGTTGAGGAATCACAGGTTATTCGCCAAGCTGAGCAAGTGCGAATTTTGGTTGCCTCAGGTTTCATTTATAGGCCACGTGGTGAACAAGGAGGGGATCTCGGTCGACCCAAAAAAGATCGCTGCAGTGATGGATTGGAGTTGGCCGAATATGCCTAAGGAGATCAGGAGTTTCCTAGGGTTGGCTGGCTACTACAGGAGGTTCGTGGAGGGTTTCTCTTCCCTAGCTGCACCTTTGACAAAGCTGACTCAGAAGAACGTGGCTTTTGTTTGGAGCGAGAAGTGCGAAGAAGCCTTTCTGGAGTTAAAGAAGAGATTGTGCACTGCTCCCGTTCTGACCCTGCCTACTGAGGGTGTGGATTATGATGTGTACGTGGATGCTTCGCATGTAGGTCTGGGATGCGTATTAATGTAGGTCAGAATGGTGATTGCCTATGGGTCAAGGCAACTAAAGACTCATGAGAATAATTATCCTACGCATGACCTTGAGTTTGCAGCGGTAATCTATGCGTTGAAGCTGTGGAGACACCTACTTTATGGGGCTCAGTGCAAGATCTTCACTGACCATAAGAGCCTAAAGTACGTGTTCACGCAGAAGGAGTAGAATCTGCGCCAGCGGCGGTGGCTAGAGTATGTGGCCGATTATGATGTAGAGATCCAGTATGATCCAGGCAAGGCCAATGTGGTGGCTGACGCCCTGAGCCGAAAGACGGGAAAGATCTTCAATCCCTCCGCCGATCGTTTAGTGGAGGAGTTCCTCCTTATGGATATATCAGTGGGATGCTGTGGCTTGCAGAGTAGTTTATCAGTGGCAGAGTCGTCTTGGATTTCTTTGACCAGACTGCACCAGAAGGACGATCCGGATCTTCTGCACTTATTCACCAGGACCGAGAAGGGGGAGTTGCCAGTCTTTGCTATCTATTATGCGGGTACTTTGAAGTACCGCGGCAGATTTTGAATCCCCGCTGTTGGGGACATTAGAGGTATGATTTGCAGAGAGGCTCATGGATCCAGCGTTGCATACCATCCAGGATCTACGAAGATGTATCGTGACTTAAAGCAAATTGCCTGGTGGTATGACATGAAAGGTGATATAGCCCGATTTGTTGCTGAGTGCCACACTTGCAAGCGTGTGAAGGCCGATCATGGAAGGCCTGGTGGCAAGTTGACTTTATTAGAGATCCTGACTTGGAAGTGGGAAAGTATATCTATGGATTTCATCACGGGCTTAACGAAATCCCCAAGGGGATTGATTCTGTTTGGGTTATAGTGGATAGAATGACAAAGTGTGCTCACTTCGTGCCATATAAGATTGATTACCCGATGAAGAAGATAGCGGAGTTGTACTTGAATGAAGTCATCCGACTGCACGGTGTGTCGGTTAGAATTATTTCTGATCGAGACTCCCGGTTTACTTCTCATTTTTGGCAGAGTCTGCAGGAGGGTTTTGGTACGGATCTGAGGTATTCTACTGCTTACCACCCACTGACTAATAGGCAGACGGAGCGGGTGTACCATATAGTTGAGGATATGATTTGATGCTACATTTTAGACCACGGTGGAGCGTGGGATGAGCGGCTGCGACTTATGGAATTTGCATACAACAACAGTTATCAAAATAGCTTGCAGATGGCTCCGTTCGAAGCCTTGTATGGGAGGCGCTGCAGAACTCCGTTGTTTTGGGCTGAGGCTGGTGAGAGGCCTTTGTTGGGTCTTGATGTGCTTGAGGAAATGGAAGTCGCAGTGAAGCTTATTCGGGAGAAGCTTCATATAGCTCAGGAGAGGTACGAGAAGAACGCCAATCGGCGTAGATCTGTCTTGGAGTTTTCTCTAGGGGACCTTGTGTTTCTTAAGGTTTCCCCGATGGTGGGTGTAAAGAGGTTTGGTAAGAATCGGAAATTGGACCTGAGGTAAGTGGGCCAGTTTAAGATTATGGAGCGGATTGGCGTGTCAGCTTACAGGTTGGATTTGCAAGAAAACTTCCAAGGTGTTCATAATGTTTTCCATGTAAGCTAATTGCGGAATGTGTGCGCAGCAGTGCGCAAGTCTTGGACGTTGTGCCCCATTTGGACCCCAACCTCTCTTTTGTTGAAGTGCCGGTCCGTATTTTGGATACTCAAGGAATGGGTGCTGCGAAAGAAGTCCATTCCGATGGTGAAAGTTCTATGGAAGAATCAGGATTTGGAGAGCGCGACTTGGGAGCTAGAGTCTGCCATAAGGAAGGCTTACCCTCACCTATTTCCCTAATTTGATCGGTATGTTTACCTTCTTGTAACTCCTGTTTGTTACTTTTTTACTTCTAAAGTAGAAGTGTTGTGCGTAAAGTTTTCGGACGAAACTTTCTTTTAGGGGGAGTGACTGTAACGCCCCCGATTTTTCTGCGATTATTTTATTCTCGTTTGGCGTTATGGTGACGCGTTTTTGTGGCTTGTGCCATTTGTGGAGTGTGGTTTAGCTCCTTAGAACTGAGTGGCCTTTTTTGTAGCCTATGGGCAAGGTATCCCTAGCAAGCTGAGTCGTTTTGGGTGACCCGGTGTGACCTCTTGGGAGATGCTTGTGTTTTGGCTTTAGGAGGGTATAACTCGAGTTATGTTTGTAGAAAGTTAATTTTGACTTCGTCGTTGTGTTCGTAGCGTGAGTATTTAGCTACGGTGCGAATTTCATCAAATTCCGAGGTAGTTCGGTTTTCGTGTCGTTTGGGTGTGCTATTAGTAAAATCAAATTAGAAATTTGATTTTTTTTAGCTATAAGAGAACCGGTGGCTATGTTGTAGTTAGGCTGAACCGACGTGTTAAGGCTTATTTAAAAGCTTTATTAAGAAGTGGCGGGCCCACTTCTCTTTCCTCCTTCTTCCCGAGACCTACAACCGCTGCTCCTGTTCGTGGAAAACAGAGGCGAAACGACGGACTGCCCTATCCTTCAGACGGCGATTCCGGGAGCTTTCGTGGACGGATTTCGATTCCGAAAGCAGTGTTGTCTTGCTCTCGCTCAGATCTACGTTTCAACGGTAAGAAATTTGATTTTCGTGGAGTTTTTGGAAATTTGGGATTTCGGTGTGGTGGTTTTCCGCCATTAAAGTACGGGAGTGTGCTTTTAGGTGCTGCTGCTTCTAGTGCCAAGTAAAGAGGAGGGAAAGCCGTCCAAGCTTCGCCGGAAATCGAGGCAAGTGGTATTCTTTCCCTTGCCATTATTTTTCTCTTGAAATTCTTAAAATTCCCGGTTAGCCCTAGGGTAGAAGCCAAGCATGTTCTCTTTTTCTTGCTGAATTTAGGACTTAGATTCTCTTATGAGCCCCCTTCTTTGTGTTGTTGGTGCTCAACCCGTCAGCGTAATGCCATCAGTTAAACTCCAAATTGCAGTCTGGTTGGTGTCTTGCAGGGGAAGACGAGAGAGAGAGAGAGAGAGGAGGGGGTGCCTGCTGTGTTTGTTGGAAAGACGTTTTTTTTGGATTCTGTCTGGCCGGCGTTGAGTGTGGTGCACACACTCAAAGCCTTTACGGGGTTGGCATTGAGTGTGGTGCATACACTCAACGGCGCAGCTGTAGCCAGTCAAAATTTTGCTAAGTACTAGGG
Source organism: Platanthera zijinensis (assembly GCA_039513925.1). Classification (NCBI taxonomy): domain Eukaryota; kingdom Viridiplantae; phylum Streptophyta; class Magnoliopsida; order Asparagales; family Orchidaceae; genus Platanthera; species Platanthera zijinensis. The sequence goes on along the minus strand of CM077093.1, from coordinate 145,232,181 downwards.
CGTTGAGTGAGGTGGACTCACTCAACGCCACAGCCCCTGCTAGCGGCTAAGTGCTTTGGCGTTGAGTGAGTCGACCTCACTCAATGCCATTTCTGTTTTGGCATTTAGTGATGCAAGCTCACTCAACGCCGCGGTTTTCCTGAGAAGCCAAGTGTTTTTGCGTTGAGTGAGTTGAACTCACTCAACGCCATTTCGGTTTTGGCGTTGAGTGAGGTGGACTCCCTTAACGCCGACACTTCTGTGCAGCCAAGTACTTTGGCATTGAGTGAGGTGTGCTCACTCAACGCCATAGCCTTTTATGAGGCTAAGTACTTTGGCGTTGAGTGAGTTGACCTCACTCAACGCCATTCCTGGTCTGGCGTTGAGTGAGGTGGCCTCACTCAATGCCGAAGGCAAGTTTACGGCCAAGTCCCGTGGCGTTGAGTGAGTTGACCTCACTTAACGCCATTTCATCTTTGGCATTGAGTGAGGTAGACTCACTCAATGCCACAGCCCTTCTTTGCGGCCAAGACTTCTGGCATTGAGTGAGACGACCTCACTCAACGCCATTGCTGTTTTGGCGTTGAGTGAGGTCAGCTCACTCAAAGCCGCAGATTTGCCTTGTTGCGGCTAAGTGCCAGGGCGTTGAGTGAGTGAACCTCACTCAACACCATTGTTGTTTTGGCGTTGAGTGAGGTGGACTCACTCAACGCCGCAGTCTTATTTTGCGGCTAAGTGGCAGGGCGTTGAGTGAGCTTCACTCAACACCATTGCTGTTTAGGCGTTGAGTGAGGCCAGCTCACTCAACGCCACTTTCTCTGATTGTGGTTAAGTACCAGGGCGTTGAGTGAGTGTACCTCACTCAACGCCATCGTTGTTTTGGCATTGAGTGAGGTTAGCTCACTAAATGCCAGTGAGTTCTTGCGGGAGGCATTGAGTGATTGAACCTCACTCAACGCCAAGTCTGTTTTTGCATTGAGTGAGGCAAGCTCACTCAACGCTAGAGTTTTTCTTCAAGAGGGCGTTGAGTGAGTGAACCTCACTCAACGCCATGGCTGTTTTGGCGCTGAGTAAGGCTAACTCACTCAACGCCAAGGTCTGGTTAGGCGTTGAGTGGGTCCCACTCAACGCCAAGCCGTGTTGAGTCATTTCAACACTTTTTCCCTACCTCGATTTTCGTTCCCGAGTGAATTCCTTGTTTATATTTTGAGTTTCCTTGTCGGCCATATTTTTCTTTCCTAAAGGCCGAATCGTGGGTCGTGGCTAGTAGTGGTGGTTTGAAGCTCTTCATGGGGGAGGTGTTGTGTAATTTAGCCGTGGCCACCCTTTTTCTTCTATCTTGCTCCAGGTATGGGCTGGGCAAGGGGGTGGAAGGTCCCTAGTGCTTTCACATGTAGACCCTTGAGCTTCTTGGCTTGGAAATGGTTGTTGGGGGACTGAGTTTGCCTCTAGCCCGGATTCATGTTATTTGTTTTGCTACTACCATCTCCCACAGTTTAGGTTGTTAGATGTTTCTTCCTTGGCAGATTGCAGCACTTTGGGCTCTTGGTAGCTTAGTAGACTCTGCGGGAAGTAATTTCTGGGCAGGGTTGATGTTGTTTCCTCGCACCTGATGCACTTCTTTTTGTCTTGCCTTGGGTAGTTGTGACCTTTTACTGCTTTGTTTTTCCTCTTTCATTTATCATCTGGTTGACACTTTCATGCAGTTTTTCCTTGTTTTGCTTGCTGAGGTATTCTTTATCCTTTTGAATGCCTCAGGTTCTGAGCAGTAGCCAGTTTGGTGGCTAGGTTGCGGTGGTGTTGCTGGTGGTCTCTGGGACTTTGGAGATCCTTCTTGATTTGTTCAGTGAGGTAGTTTTCTTCTGCACTTTCTAACAGACATACATATTTGCCAGTGGGTTCGTGTCAGGTTGTTGGCGCCCACTGGTAGTTTTTACCTTTGTACTAGATATATTACTTTTGCTGCTACCATTTTCTGGAGATAGTCTACTTGCTCAAGGGAGGATTTATGCTAGGTTGCTAGTTATTTTAAAACTACAACTATTACTATAAGTATAGCTCATGATCAGCATGTTTTATAAAACTAAATCACTATTTTCCAAACAACGTATAAAGATCGTTTTCTTATATATAGTATAAATTAAATGTAGAGTCTTGCATAGCATAAGTGGTCCTCATGGGGATCTTATGCACCCCCCTTAGGATGTCAATCCTTAATAAAGTATTTTCCGCAGCGTTTAAGTATAGTTTTTAACTGTGGACTAGGTGATCCACCAAGCCGAGGGATACGGCCTCTAGAATATAACTGATTTTCTAATCATTAAACTCATGAATTTCTTTCATAAAGTAAAGTAGATGGTTTTGCCTTAGCGTTAGCAGTTATCCCCTGCTTGACGTGGCATCATGATGCGTGTTTTCTCATACTCTGATAATTCCTAAATTCGGAGGAAATGCGAGTTGTGATAGCTGCCAATGCTGTTGTAGATGCTGATGAATATGGAAAACAAGTTGATCAGACCAAATATAGGGCCATTGTTGGATCCCTACTGTACTTAACAGCAAGCAGACCAGACATTATGTTTGCCACATGTATTTGTGATAGGTTCCAAGTGAACCCTAAAGAATCTCACCTTATTTTCTTAAAAAGGATTTTGAGATATATAAAAGGTTGTCCAGATCTAGGCCTCTGGTATCCAATAGAATCAGCATTTGTGTTAACTGGATTCTCTGATGCATATTATGTTGGATGCAGAGTAGATAGGAAAAACACCTCTGGAACTTGTAAGTTCCTTGGTGACAGACTTGTATCTTGGTTCTGTAGAAAGCAAACATCTGTTTCAACTTCCACTACTGAAGCTGAGTATATGTCTGCAGGCAGTTGCTGTTCACAGATTTTATGGATACAAAACAAACTACTGGATTTTGGTGTCAACTTTAATAATTCAACTATACTGTGTGATAATACAAGTGCTATTTCTATTGCACAAAATCTAGTATTGGATTCTAGAACTAAGCATATAGACATTAGACATAATTTCATTAGAGATTGTGTTGACAAACAAAATATTAAACTTGAATTTATCTCTACTGATTTGCAAAGAGCAGATATATTCACTAAGCCAATTGACTCATCCAAGCATCTATTCTTTGTCAATCAGCCTTGTATGATAAATGGTCAGGATTTAATCTAATGCTCTGTCTATATTCAAAGAATTGTCTCTGTTCGTCGACCTGAGATCGACGAACTAATAACTGTTCTTGAGAATTTTCGTCGACCTAAGATCGACAAAATCTCCTTGTACAGCTCATTCGCCAACCAAAGATCGACGAATTCTGTCTCAGAGAGTTTTCTGCAAACGACGAAAACTTTCCCTCTCTTCGTACTTAGATCGACGAACTTTTATGAAGTTGTCGTCGACTTGAGATCGAAGAATCTTATGTTTCCGTCGGATTGAGATTGACGATTCATATTCTGAAAACCTTTATTAAGGCCTTCTTCTTCGACCTCAATCCAACGCTCTCAGAATTTCCCCTCCTGCACTTGATCTTGTGATTTTTATTGCAGGTGCTCACTCTCTCTCATTCGATCTCAACTTCGTAAATGGCCGCTACTGGATCAACCGACATGAAGTTCGATCATGGTTTTGATATTGACTTCAACTCATTTCAACAGTCCGATCAAGTTTTCCTAGATATTCTAAAACTATTCGAGGAACAAAAACTGAAGCAGTTTATGACTGAAAGGATCAGGATACCTATAACTTAAATCAAGGAATGGGTTAGTTCTTAATCCTCAACTGATACTGAAATGACTGGGACTAAAAGCGGGAATTAGATGATTCTTACTCCAACCGTTCTATCTGAACTTTTTAATCTGAATACTAGAGAAGATGATATAGAAATAGATGATAAGGAATATGAGGACATGCTGACTGTTATGGGATACTTCAGTGAATACCCTAACAAATTGCTTAAGAAAAATTTCTCCCCGGCATATAAATTTCTTGCAGATGTTGTTGGGAAGGTGTTGTTTGCTAAGCATACAACACATGACTACTGATGGGCTAAAACCCGAACAGGAAAGTGTACCTGTCGAATCGTAGTATCAAGGTCGTATTTAAACACGGGACTATCAAGTACTTCTACTCACGCTTGAACTATTATCCTACCGGAAAAATTGTTGGACTTTGAGAATTTTTAAAAGTAAAATAAACGATAATTTGCGAGACAAAAACTTATATTAAAAAGCTAGCACCCGATCAGTGAATCACCATGAAATTAGATGAGAGAGTTAAAAATAAAGATAGTTTTAATGTTTGCAAACCATACTCGACCGTGACGGATCCAAAAATAAGACAAAATCTCGCTAGAGAATTAGGTCTCCTAACTTATAGACTCTTTGATCGAAATCTCTTTACAAACCAAAGAAGCCTAAAGTTGCATTATCGAGGTGATCCGCACTATTGGATTTGACTCCAATCCGGAGGATTTACGTCATCCTATCTCTAGGATTGCGTTCAACTCCTTCCTTCTTTGAGTGATCTTTCAAATCATGAGTCTCTCGACTACTATGAAATGAGAACAAGGCCTACTACCGTATACCGGAAATACGGAGTCGACTCAAAATAAATCAAAGAAGGATCGAGCATGGAATAACAAAAATAAAACTAAGAAAGAAAATAAACTCTCATCTCACTTCATGGATCCTCACGATCGAATGCTAAGGGAGATTAGCTACGCATATTGGAAAAGGAAACAACAAAATAAAGAGAAGAGAATTTCATTGATTAATAAAAAGGGGTACACAATGATATTAAAAAGATGACAATATTATACTAAGAAGAAAATTACAACAATGAAAAGAGAACTATAACAATGAAAAGAAAATACTTGTACTAAAACTCTCTTGCTCACTTGCTCTCTCTCTAATCCAACTCTTCTTCAAAAGCCAACCTCTCTAAAGCATGGGATATGGGTTCCTTTTATAGGAGAGGAAGGAAGCATCTAGATTAGGGAGACCAAGGGGTGGCCGGCCAAATGGGAGAGAATGGGTTGATGCATGGGTATTAAATGAGGGGAGAGAGAATGCTAGGGTGCATGCATTTTATTTAATGAAAAATATGTAATAGGAAGGGGGAGTGAATGGAAAATAAAAGAGGGGAGAGAAATGGTAGGGGCCGACCATGTGAGGAGGATGCATGCATTGCATTAAATGGAGGAGAGAGGGAAAGAAAAAATGCATGCATGAGAAAGGTGGAAAAATAATAAAGGAGAGAGAGGGGGGTGTGGCCGGCCAATGCATGGGGAATGGGCTGCTCTATATGATTGTGGGCTGCTGTATGAGTAGGGGGCTGCTTGGGGGGCTGCATCAAGGGCTCGGCTTGGGCTGCATCAAGGGTTCGGCTTGAGGGCTTCTTGAATAGTGGGCTTCGTAGGCTCGGGTTGCTCCAATGCTTGGGTAGGAGGATTGGCTGCACCAAATGGAAGTGGGCCGCACCAATGCTAGTTGAACGTGGGCTTGCCGCACTTAAGGGAGGGGGCCGGCCACCTACAAAAAAGACATAACAAAACATTAGTTAATTCATGATATAAATTTAAACACAACATTAATCATTATAACATTAGTTTTGTAAACCTAAACTAATATAAAGATAAAAATAAAACATATCATAAACATAACATAAAATAAAATAAAACATAAGTTTATAACATAAAGTAAAATAACAACCAAACATAAAATAAGACTATAGATTTATAAAAAATATAAAATAACAACATTCAAGCATACAAAAACATAAAATTATAATAATACTTTGGAAATAAGCTACTAAATTACCCCCAAAAAGGATGACTAAAACTAATCATCAAACTCCCCCATGCTTAGACATTTGCTTGCCCTCAAGCAAATAAAAATAAAGACTAGGGAAAAACAAAAATAAAGCAAGAGATATATATTTTTAAGTTCCATAGTTAAGAAAAACAAAACATGAAAAATTAAACTATCCTAATATTCATGTTATCAACTAGTGGGGTGAGAAGTGCACAATAGAAAATTTGAAAGTGGAACCCTAAAAATCTCTTTAAAACATAAGAAAAGTCTACCCATTTCTAAATCTTAAAACAAAGCATCCAAAATAAATGAAAGTAAGGAAAACAAAAGTAGAGGTTCTAAATAAACGGCGCATTAACAAACTACTAGGTTGCTAGATAAACATTAACCCTAAAACACTCCAAGGTAACCTCCAAAGAAATCCATCAATGATGGTGGCCATAGGCTTGTACGTTCACACTTTCTCCACTACGCGAATTTACGTTCTAAAGATTAATACGACTTCTAATAGGCATTAAAACTTGGTTTAGGTGAATGATTAGGAAATGAAAACAAGGATAAACATGAGGGCTTAAACACTAAACCAAGGTGAGCTCAAAGATAAAAATAAACTCATGATAACAAAATGAGAAATGACAAGCAAGTCATTTCTCCAATTCAAACTACAAAATAAGGACATGAAAATTTTCTTTTATAAACTTGGCCAAACATAAAACTTTTTTTTCTTCATTTTTTTATTTTGTTTTGTTGATTTTTTTTCATTTCATTTTTTTCTTTTCCGATAACATTTTGATAAGAAAGCTCCAAAATTATGCTTGAGAATTTCCTTTTCAATTCAAAGATAATACCCCTCCCACAAAAATAATTTTTAAGCTCAAGGTTATAGTGTGAAAAATAGGAAAGGCATTTGGCTTTGGTGATCATAATGAAATGAAAGTTGGAGCAAAAAACAAGGAAAACATGAAAAATGCCCAAAATTGTTTTTGCAATGGTCATGTTTTTGGTGGGCAAGAAAAGCTCAAACTAGTCAAATGGTGGCCTACATCATTTCTAAAGAATGTAAAAATGACGCAAATGTTTCGAGAGTAGCTTGGGACAAGTTCTAGACACCAAGAATGACTACCCCGCAAATGAAAAAGAGCTAATGATACCTAGCAACCATTTGTAAGCAACTAACCGAATAAAAAGACATAACTACAAATTGCTAACTTATAATTTTTTTAAACAGATGCCTATATTTAAGAAAGAGAAACAAGTAGAACTAAACTATGCTAAAATGATAAGTTTAGAAAACATTTTCAAAGTAATCTACATAGAACTACAAAAACCGCACGAGCCTACACATCACTTAGAAAAAAAATAAAAAATAAAGATAGAAATAATTTTAGGTTTTGTTTTTCAAATAGATTTTAGCTCATTTTTTTTTCTAATTTTTTTGGGTTTTATATTTTATAATTTTTTGGATTTTGATGAAGCTAACACAAAATACTAATTTAGAACATAATTTTTTAAAAAAAAATAAGAAAGAAGGAAAGTAAACCCTCCCCCATGCTTAAACTCTTCATTGCCCTCAATGAAGGTAGCAAAAAAGAAAAAGAGAAGGGGACTGAGAAGAAGAGAAAAGAAAATGCAGTAAAGGAAATAAAAAAAAACAGGACTTCCCCGGGTTCGTGAGATGAAGGCGGATGTCGCTCCCCCATGCTTGCTTTTTAGCGAGCTTGATCGTCAGCAGGTTTGACTTGATCCATCTTGATATCAGCAGCGGCGGAGCGGCGACCACGATCTTAGAATTGATTGGCCTCCGGTAGGAAGAGCAAAATAAAAGAAAAAATAGAGTCCGTGGGCAGATGCCCAATAATGTTCTTTATTACAATAATTCAAATAAAAGATTCGCATAATAATAATAAGAAGTCCAGAAATAAAAATGTCCATAACAAAATAGAATTCTATGAGTCCAAAAGAAGATTCTCCTTTGCAGGAGACACAGAATCATTAGAAAAATTCAGTTTAAGTCGATGGCCATTTACTTTAAATTCACCCCTCTCCGGGTGCGCAAGCAACACAGTTCCGTAAGGAAAAACATCCTTGACCGTAAACGGTCCAGACCATCTAGATTTAAGTTTTCTAGAGAAGAGACATAAACGCGAATTAAAAAGAAGAACCTGATCGCCTGGTTTAAACGTTTTAGGATGGCGTAGGTTCTTATCGTGATACAATTTCGTGCGTTCTTTATAAATTTTATTATTTTCATATGCGTACGCTCGCCACTCGTCAAGCTCATTTAGTTGGTTTTTTCTATGCTCGCCGACCGAGTGCGGATCGAAATTAAAAATTTTTAATGCCCAATAGGCTCGGTGTTCTACCACTACCGGAAGATGACACGATTTTCCATAGACTAATCGGAAAGGAGTACAACCGATGGCGGTCTTGTACGCTGTCCGATAGGCCCAAAGAGCATCGTCTAATTTTAAAGACCAATCCTTATGAGAAGTAGAAACGGTTTTTTCCAAAATTCTTTTAAGTTCTCGATTAACTACCTCAACCTGACCGTTAGTTTGGGGGTGATAAGAGATGGATAATTAATGCGTAACGCCATATTTAGTTAAAGCTTTAGCGAGTTGGGCGTTGCAAAAATGACTTCCCCTATCACTAACGATCGCTGGAGGAAAACCAAAACGAGAAAATAATTTTTTAAGAAAAGCAACAACAACGCGAGCATCATTATTTGGTAAAGCTTGGCCTTCCGCCCACCTGGAAACGTAATCAACTGCGACTAAAATATATTTATTACCTAAACTGGAGGGAAATGGGCTGACGAAGTCTATGCCCCACAGATCAAAAACTTCACACTCGAGAAAATAGTTTTGTTCCATTTCATTTTTATTAGAGAGATTTCCAGTCTGCTGGCATCGATCGCATCCGCCCACAAAGATTTGTGCATCTTTAAATATGCTTGGCCAATAAAAGCCAGCACTAAGTACTTTGTGTGCGGTGCGGTTTGCTTGAAAGTGCCCGCCAGTCGGACCTTCATAAACATGTTTTAAGATTTGTTGACCCTTTTCCCGGTAAACACATCTCCTTACCACCTGATCCGCACAAATGCGAAATAGAAATGGGTCTTCCCAAAAATAATACTTCAACTCAGAAAAGAATTTCTTCTTTTGGTGAGTTGAGTATTCTTTTGGAAGGACCCGGGCCACAAGATAATTGGCCAGGTCGGCAAACCAGGGGGTAGAAGAAGAAATATTTAAAAGACGCTCATCCGGAAAAGTGTCATTAATAAAAGTTTCATTTAAAATATCAAGATTGGGATTTTCAAGACGAGAGAGATGATCAGCTGCTAGGTTTTCCGCTCCTTTCTTATCCCGAATCTCCAAGTCGAATTCTTGGAGTAAGAGGATCCAGCGAATAAGATGCGGCTTGGCATCCGGTTTAGAAAGGAGGTACTTCAAAGCGGAATGATCCGTGAAAACAATAACTTTAGAAAGAGTAACATACGGTCGGAATTTATCAAACGCAAAAATAATCGCTAAAAGTTCTTTCTCTGTTGTGTTGTAATTTTCTTGAGCAGAAGTTATAGTTTTACTAGCGTAGAAAATCGGATGAAAGTTCTTAGCAATTCGTTGACCTAGAACCGCACCTACCGCATGATTACTCGCATCGCACATTATTTCGAATGGTAAATCCCAAACTGGGGCGATCATAATAGGAGCATTTATAAGTTTTGATTTTATTAATTCAAATGCCCCGAGACAAGATTAATCAAAAACGAAAGAAGTGTCTTTTTCGAGAAGGTGGGTGAGAGGCTTAGTGATTTTTGAAAAGTCTTTAATAAATCTACGATAAAAACCCGCGTGCCCTAAAAACTTCTAATTGCTTTAACAGTTGTAGGTGGCGGTAACTTTTCAATTATTTCAATTTTTTCCTTGTCCACTTCAATTCACTTAGCGGAAATTTTGTGGCCAAGGACTAAACCTTCACGTACCATAAAGTGGCACTTCTCCCAATTTAAAACTAGATTTGTCTCCTCGCAGCGTTTTAAAACTTTTCCTAGATTATTTAAACATAGTTCAAATGAGTCGCCAAAAACGGAAAAGTCGTCCATAAAAACTTCCATAATATTTTCTACATATTTATCGCATACACCGCTGAAAGGTAGCTGGTGCGTTGCATAGCCCAAAAGGAATCCTATGATAGACAAATGTTCCAAAGGGGCAAGTGAATGTTGTCTTCTCTTGGTCTTCGGGTGCAATAGGGATTTGGAAGTATCCTGAAAGACCGTCGAGAAAGCAATAAAAACTATGCCCGGATAAGCGTTCTAAGATTTGATCGATAAAGGGGAGGGGAAGTGATCTTTACGAGTGGCATCATTGAGTTTATGGTAATCGATGCACATCCTACATCCCGTTACCATCCTAGTTGGAATTAGATCGTTATTGTCATTTGTTACTACTGTGACTCCACCCTTTTTAAGAACAACCTAGACCGGACTTACCCACTGACTATCAGAAATAGGATAAATTATCCCCGCATCTAATAACTTAAGAACCTCACCCTTCACAACCTCTTTCATGTTGGGATTAAGACAACGTTGAGGTTGGACTACACCCTTAGAATTATTTTCAAAAAATATCTTGTGGGTGCATAAGGAGGGGTTTATGCCAGGAATATCAGAAATTTGCCACGCTATAGCTCGGCGATGCTTTTGTAGTAGTTCGATCAATTGATCGTTTTCGGATTGAGAAAGCAAAGCCGAGATTATAACGGGCAATTTAGAGTCTTTTGCAAGAAAGGCATATTTGAGATGGTCAGGAAGTGGTTTTAAATCAAGATGGGGTGGTTCATCATTAGAGTTTTTTTAATTCTTTTCTTTTTCAAAAATGATATTTTCATACTTTTTTCTACCAAAGACGGAATTATTTTCAAAATTTTCTTGTATTAAAATCACCGTGTTTTCAAAATCATTTGAAGAAATTTAAGAAAAAGAAGAGGAAAATTCATTAGAAGAAATGTTAGAAAGGGAAAGGGAAGATTCTTCATTTAAAACATCAATAAAAAAACATGAGTCATCATTTTTTAAAGAGTTTTTCATGGATTGATTAATAGAAAATGTGACCTCATCATCTCCCACACGCAAAAATAACTTTCCGTTACTAACATCGATAACTGCTCGAGAGGTGGCTAGGAATGGTCGGCCAAGGATAAGAGGGACCTCGACGTCCTCTTCAATATCAAGAATGACAAAATCCACCGGGAAGATGAATTTATAGACCTTTACTAGCACGTCCTCAACGATTCCTAATGGATACTTAATGGGCCTATCAGCTAATTGGATACTCATTCTTGTAGGGCTGAGAGTGCCCAATCCTAGTTTCATGAATAAAGAAAAAGGCATCAAATTGATGCTCTCTCCTAGATCTGCTAATGCATGTTTAACAAATAAATCACCAAAGACGCACGGAATTGAAAAACTACCCGGATCGTTTATCTTTTTAGGAAGATTAGAGTTTTTAACGACCACCGAGCATTCTTCATTTAATGTTACATGTGATAAATTTTCCAATTTCGTCTTGTTTGTTAACAGATCCTTAAGGTACTTCGCATACTTAGGCATTTGACTAATCGCTTCATGAAATGGCAAATTAATGTGAATTTGTTTGGACATTTCAAGGAAGCGTTTGTACTGATCGTCTAGTTTTTCCTTCCTAAGTCGAGCTGGATAAGGAGGTGACAGAGATTCCTTTATAATAACAGGAGCATCATTTTGAAAATCAGAAAGAATAGAAATATCTTTTTCTTTGTCAAAAATAGATTTTTCATTTTCAAGATTTGATTTATCATTTTTCGTGGGGATAAAAACAGGAGGGACAATCACCATTGTCTCTTTCCTTGTGGTGGGCTCGTTAACAACCTTACCGCTCCGAAGGGAAATCGCATTTGCGTGTTCCCTTGGGTTAGGCTCAGTGTTCGAGGGAAGAGTTCCAGGTGGTCTCTCGTAAAAGGCCTTGGCGAGTTGGCCGACCTGATTTTCTAAATTTTTCATTGATCCTGTTAAGTTTCTAATAGTAGCATCGTTCGAGCTTATATACTTAGCGAGGATCTCTTCCAAAGGGGAAGGTTTTTGAAAATTTTATTGTGGTGGTGGTGTAAAATCGTGAGGTGGGCGTACAACAATAGCGTTATTACTCCACGAGAAATTAGGATGGTTACGCCATCCGGGGTGATAAGAATTAGAAGAAGAATTAAAACCAGGAGGAGAAGAAAAATTTGAAAAAGCTGAAAAATTGTTTGCAGAAATATTTTGAGCAAGCCTGGGTATGTTCCCCAGATAATCCACCTGCTCGGCAGCAGCAGCATTTTCATATACCTTAGCGGCGGAGGGAGCAATCATCTCCGAGATCTTCTTGTTGAGCATTTCCACTTGCAGCGCCAGTTGCGTCACTGAATCCACTTCATATATACCTGCAGGTTTAGATGGGCGAGTCCTAGACGAATTCCACTGATAGGTGTTCATCGCCATGTCCTCGATAAGCTCAAGAGCGGCTTCCGGAGTTTTGCGGTCTAATGAACCAGCGGAAGCGGCATCTATCATCTGCTTAGTTTCTTGGTTTAGCCCATTATAGAATGTCTGGACCTGCAACCATACAGGCAGAGCATGGTGTGGGCATCTTCTCAAAAGTTCTTTGAACCTCTCCCAAGTGTCATAGAGGGTCTCAGAATCAATTTGAGAGTATGAAGTTATATCATTTCGCAGCTTAGCAGTTTTAGCGGGGGGGGGGGGGGGGGGGGGAATAACGAGAAAGAAATTTTTCAATTAAAATGTTCCAAGTAGTGATTGATCCTCTTGGAAGAGAACTCAACCACTGTTTGGCTTTGGTTCTTAGGGAGAAGGGGAAAAGTCTTAGCCTTATAGCATCGTCTGAAACACCATTAATCTTAAAGGTGTCACAGATTTCAAGAAAATTAGTAATATACAAGTTCGGATCTTCATCTTGTAATCCGTCGAACTGTACATATTGCTGCACCATTTTTATGATGCTAGGCTTAAGCTCAAAGTTATTGTTCACAATCGCAGGTCGAACAATACTTGTCTCTGTACCTTCCAAGTTTGGTCAAGTATAATCGGACATGGTCCTTTGCTGAGCCAATCCTGGGTTAGGGTCCCCCATTTCAGAATTGAAATTGCAATCCCCGTAGGAATCCTCAACCGCTGTTTGAGAAGTGGAAGCCCCGAATCGTAGTTGTCTCCAAAAGTAGCGTTCGATTTCTGGGTCTAAATCAACAAGTAGCGACGGATTTGCTCGGGTCATGCACTAGCAAAGAAGACGAAAGAGAATGAAAAAGAAAACTTGAAAAAGAAAGAAAAAGAGAAGAAAGGATTTTTTTTTTGAAAATAGAGTTTTTACAGTTTGGCTCTCGAACTTCCCAAGGGCTATCCGGTGAAGGGTTCGCAAGGTACTAGGTAAAATGGTGGCGCTTAAAGCCCCTTACCCTTTTCAAGAGATTTTAGGTTGGGTAGAAAATAAGATGAGGTGGGTTGATTATAATAATAAAAGAAAATAATATTTTTTTTTTTGATTTTTTTGCAGAAGTAATAGCGAAAGCATTTTCAAAATATTGACGAAGAAAAGTCCCCGGCAACGGCGCCAAAAACTTAATGGGCTAAAACCCGAACAGGCAAGCGTACCTGTCGAATCGTAGTATCAAGGTCGTATTTAAACACAGGGCTATCAAGTACTTCTACTCACGCTTGAACTATTATCCTACCGGAAAAATTGTTGGACTTTGAGAATTTTTAAAAGTAAAATAAACGATAATTTGCGAGACGAAAATCTTATATTAAAAAGCTAGCACCTGATCAGTGAATCACCATGAAATTAGATGAGAGAGTTAAAAATAAAGATAGTTTTAATGTTTGCAAACCATACTCGACCATGACGGATCCGAAAATAAGACAAAATCTCGCTAGAGAATTAGGTCTCCTAACTTTTAGATCTTTGATCGAAATCTCTTTACAAACCAAAGAAGCGTAAAGTTGCATTATCGAGGTGATCCGCACTATTGGATTTGACTCCAATCCGGAGGATTTACGTCATCATATCTCTAGGATTGCGTTCAACTCCTTCCTTCTTTGTGTGATCTTTCAAATAATGAGTCTCTCAACTACTATGAAATGAGAACAAGGCCTACTACCGTATACCGGAAATACGAAGTCGACTCAAAATAAATCAAAGAAGGATCGAGTATGGAATAAAAAAAATAAAACTAAGAAAGAAAATAAACTCTCATCTCACTTCATGGATCCTCACGATCGAATGCTAAGGGAGATTAGCTACGCATATTGGAAAAGGAAACAACAAAATAAAGAGAAGAGAATTTCATTGATTAATAAAAAGAGGTACATAATGATATTAAAAAGATGACAATATTATACTAAGAAGAAAATTACAACAATGAAAAGAGAACTATAACAATGAAAAGAAAATACTTGTACTAAAACTCTCTTGCTCGCTTGCTCTCTCTCTAATCCAACTCTTCTCCAAAAGCCAACCTCTCTAAAGCATGGGATATGGGTTCCTTTTAAAGGAGAGGAGGGAAGCATCTAGATTAGGGAGACCAAGGGGTGGTCGACCACATTGGGGAGAATGGGTTCATGCATGGGTATTAAATGAGGGGAGAGAGAATGCTAGGGTGCATGCATTTTATTTAATGAAAAATATGTAATAGGAAGGGGGGAGTGAATGGAAAATAAATGAGGGGAGAGAAATGGTAGGGGCCGGCCATGTGAGGAGGATGCATGCATTGCATTAAATGGAGGAGAGAGGGAAAGAAAAATGCATGCATGAGAAAGGTTACAAAATAATAAAGGAGAGAGAGGGGGGTGTGGCGGGCCAATGCATGGGGAATGGGCTGTTCTATATGATTGTGGGCTGCTGTATGAGTTGGGGGCTGCTTGGGGGCTGCATCAAGGGCTCGGCTTGGGCTGCATCAAGGGCTCGGCTTGAGGGCTGCTTGAATAGTGGGCTTTGTAGGCTGGGGTGCTCCAATGCTTGGGTAGGAGGATTGGCTGCACCAAATGGAAGTGAGCCGCAACAATGCTAGTTGAACTTGGGCTTGCCGCACTTGAGGGAGGGGGCCGGCCACCTACAAAAAAGACATAACAAAACATTAGTTAATTCATGATATAAATTTAAACACAACATTAATCATTATATCATTAGTTATGTAAACCTAAACTAATACAAAGATAAAAATAAAACATATCATAAACATAACATAAAATAAAACAAAACATAAGTTTATAACATAAAGTAAAATAATAACCAAACATAAAATAAGACTATAGATTTATAAAAAATATAAAACAACAACATTCAAGCATACAAAAACATAAAATTATAATAATACTTTGGAAATAAGCTACTAAATTACCCCCAAAAAGGATGACTAAAACTAGTCATCAACTACATATCCAGGCAACAGTTCCTGGTTATGGCTGTTTTGGTCAGTAAGAAAAATGTGAACTGAGCACAGATCCTGTTTGACTTAATCAGGAAAAAGAATAGCAAAAAGGAGGTTTGCTATGGAAGAATCTTAGGCTTGTTCCTGAAAGCCAAGGCTAATGAACTGCTGGTATCTCAGACCACATTCATTAATGCCTCTAAGAGGCTCTCATCTGCCCTCTTTTGCAGATGGGATAGGTCTATCACAAAGCAATCTAAGGGCAAGTCCTCCCCTAAAACTTCTGAAAATACAAGGGCTGCACCAGCCTCTCCCCACCCAACTGAAGGTCCTATCTCCACCCCTTCTGCCCCTCAAGTCCCATCCCAACCTCAAGACAAACCAACTACACCCTCCACTACAATTCTAAAACATACCCCAACACCTCCAGCATCTCCAATTCATTCTACACATATACCATCAAATCCTTCTTCCCCTCAGCATGACACATCAATACCAACACCTCCCCAATCCCCACTTCCATCTCATCTTGCTGATCTCCCATCTTTCAATCTATTATCATCCCCCCTAAACACTCCTTATCCTACACATAACTCCCCTCCAGACACTTCAATTCCACTTACTCCACCAGCACCTACAATCGACACAACTATTCACCTTCCATCATTCTTCTGCCAACACCTCTGCCTCAACAACTTTTGATCCCTTAATCATCCAACCACTATTTGAACTCCTTAAACCCTCCTACAAACCATCATATAGTAGAGGCAATTTCCCCTCTTGCTGCCTCCATCTCATCTCTTTCTGCTCAAATCTCTGCCCTCACCTCCACCCTCTCTTCATCTGGGTGCCTGGCTTTAGTATCTACTGAAACTAAGCAGGGGGAGATATTTAATGATGAAGCAGCAGCAGCAGATCTAGCAAATGTATGAGAAGCACCAGGACCAACAGCAGAAGGAACAGACATTGACATGGAAACAGACTACTTGAATTTTCTTGAACATGATATGGAAACAAATGATGATGAGATACCTGACTCAGTAGTAGATGTATATAATCAATGTTCAAATAATGTAGTATCCAATGCTCAAGAGACCATCTTGCCAGAAGTTCTGCCTGGAAGGGTCTACTTTATCAAATCTAAAGTGACTCTAGTTACTTTGTTGAAAATCTTTGGATCTTACATTCATTTCTTCCTCTCCTTCCCCACTCCATCATCAAGAGAAATTGTATTCTACACTTCCCCTGTAAGCTCAGAAGTATTAGATACTGTAAAGAAAAGTTTGATAGTTCCTCCAGAAGTATTGTATTAACAGAGATCTAGCTCTCCTAGGCCATCCTATATCATGGATGATAGCCCCCTCCTTAATCTGGATGATCTAATAAATCAGGACATTGCTATCGAAGCTGAAGCAGCTCATACTGAAGTTGTTCCCACTCCAATAAGTAAAGAAATCCCCAAGGATATACAAAAAGAGATAGATGACTTGTATAACAATCCTCAAGGACAGCCTGATGATGATGAGGATGATAATGACTCTGATGAGGAACCAAAGAAAAAGAATGTCTCAAAGAAAAGGAAAGCTCCACCTCCTCCTGCTCCAAAAATAATTCCAACAAACTACACTCCCTATTATATTCTGCACAATGTAACTCCTCATAAGGGTATGCCAGCCTGGATGTGGCAATCCAAAAATGAGCAAAAGAATAGAAAGAAAAGCAGAAGTTATTCTCCTCCACCACAGAAGTTCAAAAGGGATCAACCTCCTCCTCCTCCTGCTCCAGCTGCAGGTGCCTCAGAAACCATATATCAAAGCTCAGGTACCTCTTCCAAGCCTACTCTTACCAAAACCTATCAGAGGCAAGGAAGACCATCTCAATCTTCTAGAGGTAGTCATCACCAACATAGACATCAGTCATCTTCCAGAAGTTCATTCAAAGCTCAGCAGTCTGCTCCCAAGCCAACTTTCTCTCCTCCTCCATCTCCTGGCAAAGTTAACAGCCCTGAAGGACCTCCAATTAAAGCATATGATCCTGAAACTAGTCCAACCACCAGAATGGCTAGATTGAAAGAATTTGTGGCTTTATCTCAGATCAGGCAAGCTAGAGAAAAAGGTCAAGATTCCTCTCAGTTCTCAACTATGTCAAGCTATAGGTAGAAAGAGTTTGAAAGATATCAAGTGGGAAAATTGTTCAATGCTAATGAATACATGAATCTACATCCTGAAGCTGTGGTGCCAAGAACCACCTATCAAAAGACTCTTGGGGATACTGACATGACCATGACTATGAGACAAGCTCTAGATACAAACAAGACAATCATATTTGCTAAGTCTTCTAACTATCACAAGAACATTTAGATTGTTTATTTTTTGGGTTTCTATGTTTATTGTAAACAATTTGAGTGCATAGCTTTATAAAGGTACTGATAGCTTATTTACTTTATCAGTTATCTCAATTTTATGCTATGTTTACTTCATTTTGTATTGTGGTCTCTATATGTTTTTTCGTTTAAAGTAACCTGACCCAAATAGGGGGGAGATTGTTGGAACCCCTAGGTGATTTGGGCTATGTTCTCTTCTTAGGTTGTGACCCATGTTGTATAGAAGGGTCAAATGTCATGTGTTCTAGAGTCTAGGCCATGTTCTTAAAGTCAATAGTAGAAAGGACCAGCCTCAAACACTACCAGAGACTCAAGACTTAGAAAGTTTAACACTTAATAAAAAGGAGATCTGCGTTCGTCGACTCCGGTCGATGATCATCGTGCTCAGCTCGACTAACCTAGAGACAATTCTCTGAGCTGAGCTCGACGAACTTAGATCTCAGCTCGACGATCTCTGAACATAGTGATAACTTCTCTATCAAACTTCAATCGACGAACTAAGAACATTAGGTCGACGAACTCTGTCCTCAGGTCGACTAACATTTCAGCTCTCAGAGCCAAAGATCTCTCAGCGCAAAAATTAACTCAGTGCCACAGTTCACTCAAAGCCAAAGTTTATTCAGAGCCAAATTTCACTAGACGCTCTAAACGCTATCAATGACTCAACACTCTTAAACGACTCAACTCCAGAATGGTGATCTAACACTCAAAGCTAGAGTACATCTCACTCAATGCGAGATCAATACTTCAATTCTCAACATCAGAAAATATTCTAAGTCTAGACTGCAGACTCAGATCAACGATCTTGGATCTCAGCTCGACGAACAGCCATTCTCAGTTCGACAAACTTAGTGCACAGAATCAGTCATTCTCAGGTCGACGAAATCTGTTCTTAGGTCGACGAAAACTAAAAGGCATATTGTCATTTATTCTTTCCTTTTCTGTCTCCTTGTCTTATACTACTATATGCCGTTAATTTCCTGGATAATCAATGCTCTTATATTTTTTGAATTAAGTTGTTACTGGCAGTATTGATTACAAATATTCTTCATGGAATTAACTACTTATATCTCGGGAAAGACATAGAATAGAATATATGACAACATACTTGCCGTTTTCATTTCCGAAATTCCGGCTAAGCATTTATTGTAGGTTTTTGAATTCGACCAAGTTACACTTATCATTAGAGGATCTCTCAGAAAAGAGAAGAGACGGAGAGCTAAAAAAATAGAGAAAATAGAGATACACAAAAAACGTGTGTGTTATCAACAAGCAAGACACAGGAAAATGTTTACAGACAACAAAAGTGTAGTGAAAACAGTTCTCAGAAAATCTACTGCTCTCAAGAGAAGAAGAAGGAACAACCATCACCATCGAGAGTCCTTCTTCCTTTCTCTCTTTGCTTTCAGGGATCTTAAGTTAAAAGCTATTCAAATCAGTCAAGGATCTCTGAAGAGCTAAAAAGCCTACTCACCATTTTGCAAAGCTTCCACTCCTGAACCAGTCAAGATCTCAGGGGGAGCTTTGACAACAACACAAATCCACTAGTCCTCTCTCAGTTGTATTTGAGAAAGAGAAGAACACCATAACTCTTTCATCCCCACCTCTGTATAGGGTTTTAATTCCCTTAAAAATTATTCCTGGTTGCAAGTCTCCTAACCAAAATACTTAAGGTTTGGTTTTTGAGCACCTGATCAAAAGCTCATTGGTGGCAGTCACCTGATCAAAATCTGTAGTGGATTCCTACCTAGGGTGGTAGAAGAGTGGATGAACCACTATAAAATTCTTGTGTTGTCTGTGTGGCTGTGTTGTTTTTCCCTTGTGCTTGTGCTGTGATATATTCTTATTGTGTAGCTAGGTTTATATGATGCACTTATGAACCTATACACTTATACTATAGTAACCTATTTTATAAAAGATCTTTTATTTCAGTAAAAATCAAAAGATTTCAATAACTCTATTCACCCCCCCCCCTCTAGTGTTTTTCAGAGCTTACTCTAACTTTCATAGACGCCCCAGCTTTAGCATTAAAAAGTGATACAAAAGAACTACGTATCTCAAAACTCAGAACACAAATAGCAAAAACCCACAAATACTAGAAGTTATCCACTATTTCAGGAGTATCAAAATGGCCTTAAGGGGGACAAACATCACAAACGGCTTCTTGCTGCAAATAGATTTCTAGCAAAATCCATATGGCTCGTTATGCAACATCACCAAGTCAGACTAACGGTCACGACTATGGCTTCAACCATAATGCCTAATCCACTAGCAGAGCAGATTTCTAATGGAACATCATGTCGGGGATCGACACAATCAACCCGATGGCTCCTCTTGAACAATAATAACCCAAACACCTCTCATTTTAGAGATCTGGTTCAAAAATGCTTGAAAGAAAGCAAGAATAAAACGGATGCCATGCACGCATCCTAAAGACCGAGAGGAGGAGTGTCATTACCTTACCAATCCTATTCCTTGTCATGGTAAACTTGATTTGCACGAATGAAAGTTTGCGTCTTCAAGTCCTCTCAATATATCTGGCCTTGGATCAATGATATAAGCCCCAAAGCTTCGTTAATGGAGGAAGATGCTCTTCCTATTCCTCCAAACCCTCTCTCCCCTAAACCCTAAATTCAACTCTCAAATGAGAAGAAAATGAGGGGAAAGAGTGTTTTAGCCCTACTTATGCCCCTTGGATAGAGTGTCCTGGGCCATAGGATCAAAATCAAAGCAAAATTGGACAGTCAGAATACAGATTTACAGAGCTGCTCCCGTCCGCTACTGTTGGATGGTAACTACCTACCGCGCCGCGGTAGCTTCCTGAGCCCTCAGTCAAAAATAAAGTCGTGCTATCATCGATGGTAGAAATAATTCTGCACGGTAGCTCACTAAACTCTTCTATCTCAACTCAATGAATCTAACGCCAAGCGATAACTATCTAACACAGCGTGCTAGCACTCAACACCTCCCACTCAATGTGTAATACCCTCATCCATCACATGAAATATAACATAGGGTCCGGCCGATTCCCCACGCTATATTCCGCAGACAATCAACGACATTACTTATGAATATCAAAAACAGTACACGCATCCTAACTATGAGCATTCTAGCGGAAGCTTTAGGCGTTAAAACTTAACTCAATAATCATGAATATCCACTATATATAACAACAACATTTATATATATCCCAGGAATGTAAGCAGAAATACCCAAAAGTGTTTGGACTTAAGGCCTTATAGTTCAACTTCACAGGTGTGGAATACAAACATCGGAACGTAGGCCGGCCACACATGAAAACATTAAAGCTTTTCCATTCGGCCTTTGAGGGCCAGCATAGCTACAAGGGCTTCAGCCCACTATTTACCGCTTGGCTTTCCAACACCTACACAAAGACAATCCACCACGAGCATGGCAAACAAGGCAACGGTCAACATTCAGCTGACCAATTTATAACGACCCTATACCTTTCCTGGGGCAGTGGTATTCCTTCCCTGTAGGCATAGTATTTTCATAAGCAGATATATCACAAAAACGTGCACTCCCACACAGTTCAATATAATACAAATGTCGGCCGCACGACCCGACTCTCCGTACACTCAGGGCACATTCTCGGTATATCGAAAAACCAGGGTCCCACTACCGTTCAGAGGTCCCAGACATAATGGCAAGTTTGAGATTCTAGTCTTAATGGAGCGCCGGCCTAAGACTCTCATTATGCGCACCGACAAGACCAATAACTTAGATCTATCAGTTATTTAGACATAACGCGGGTACGATTCAGCCTTGCCCATTGCTCAAATCGTCAATCGACGCGGGTAAGCTTTCCCTTTTCCTGTTCGGCTCACTGGCCTTTAAGATATCGCAGCTCAAAGATTAGCCTCACAGTCTCCAAGAGACAGGATTAACAATCAAAGAGGGAGTTAGTGCCAGTATTCATCACGATCGCTTGGCGGGACCAACAAAAGCTCTTTTTTGCGCCCAAACTCAACCCAAACCATGCAGCATCCTGCAGTGCCAGAAACACTAGTTTTTCCATAGTATTTAACACAAATAGCTCACCAAGAGCTCACCATTGGCGATACTCACTATCGCCCGACGATATCCAACTAGTCTTCAATCTTTGATTTCTAGGGTATTTTCCTGGAATGCAACTCAAGTACCCTGCAGACCCCATATATTACTCATTTATACTTGGAGTCTTCTCCGACATGCAAAATAAACATCACAAATCCAGACCAACCTATCCAGATGGTCTTCACATAGCATGCTTATTTCGTACTACACATTTATGGATCTATATACAAGACTTACTGGAGATTTCATGAATCAACCCAAAGGAATTCCCTCGATTCTCCACCTTTTGGTGTGGGATTCCATGCATATGCTAAAAGAAGGACTTCACTTGTCAAAGAAGGAAGATCGGTACCCTTGTAGCTCGTTTTGGAGCCATGGCATTAGCGTTCTATCCAGTTGGAAACGATCATGTCGTTTTCCTCTTCACGGATCTAGTATCGGATCTTGATTCCAGGCACAAGCACACCTTGGATCAATCTCCACAAGAGCTCCTGGACTTTTCCTCCTCTTATCTCTCCATAACTAAGCAAGAGAGTGTGTGAGAGAAAATTAGAATGAATTCTCATGTCCAGCCTTTATCTCAATGCTACCGCCTCGCGGTAACTCCTAGTATCGTGCGGTAAAATAGGTGGTAACTGCTTTGACCAGCTGGCGCCGCTATTTAGAGCTACTACCCCGTGATAACTCATTAGCACCTCGCGGTAGACGTTCATCGAGCGGTCCTTTCGATTTTTGTCGAGCGGCTAGCGTGGCGCGATAATTCCTATCGCCTGGTGTTAGCACTCTCGATGATTCTTCGAAAGCATTGAGTGGTTTCGACGTTCGTCGAACGGCTAACGCGGCATAGTAACGCCTATTGCCTGTCGTTAGTGCTCTCGACAATTCTTCGAATGCGTTGAGTTGTTTCACTGAAGGCATTTTGCTAAACCGGCGCGATAGCTTACTATTGTCAGGCGGTAAAAACCCGAATGCTTAGCCATTAAATTCACTGAGCTACCGCCTGCGATAAGACTATCGCCGTGCAGTAGCTTCCAATGACCACTACTCCATTTTGGGATGTTACAATCAGCTCATTTGATGATGAGAAGTGAAGGATCTCCATATCTAAGCGTGCTTGGGAAAGAGTTGTATTGGGATGGGTGACCTCCTAGGAAGTCCCTATACGGCCCAACATAACTGTCGAGTTTTCTCATCAAAGGGAGGATGTTGCCACCAAAAACCCTCCAGTGGGCTAGAGAGGGGTTAGGGTGCTTGGGCTGCAACCTAGTAAAATCACCTACAGCGGAGCCGTGATATTGTAATGTAGGATCGGCTAGGGTCGTTACACAACGCCTGCTACTCAACACACTCAACGCTAGGCTATCGCCGAGCGGTAGCTATCTAACGTCGCGTGCTAGATTTTAGAGACTCATGTACTGGAAAACTTGGGTGTTACAACTCTTCCCCCCTAAGAAGAATTTCGTCCTCGAAATTTAGCATGTACTCAAACAAAAGGCATACTTGAAGCAAAAAGTATTTGGGTGTCCTCTCGCATCGCTTGCACATGCTCCCACGAGAATTTGTCTTGCCGACAGTTATCCCAATACACTTTCACAAGCTTAACATCCTTATTCCACAACTACAAAATTTTTGAAACCTCTATGCCAACCCGACGGACTTTCATCCTCAATTCCTCTTGTACTGCACCGTCGTTGCCTCAACTATGAAAAAAGAGCGAGAAAACGGCCAAGAGGTAAAAAAAGTGCAAATTCTATTACTCTAAAAAGATAATTATTACATAGGTATGCCCCATTATTTATAGAAAATAGGGGAGATGAGAGCGAATACAATAATCGATGTGGGACTAAAAAACAAGTTGGGCGGCTTATGCAGTTTTACATGGTCAAACGGCACACTATACAACAAATATCTGTACACCCAGAGGCAAACAAGGAAAGCCGCCCCATAGCTGGGAAATACCACTAGAACAGGCCGCCATACAGCAACTGCGGGTTGCCACCAGACCGGAGTTACAGCTAACCATCAAACCGTAACTGTTGTAAGCCATCAGACTGCAAGTGCGGGTTGCCACCATACCATAGTTGCAGCTAACCATCAAACCACAGCTATTGTAAGACTTCAAACAGTAAGTGTGGGTTGCCACCAAACCATATATGCGGTAAATCATCTGACCGCTACTGCGGCTTTATCCAGACCGCTACTGCCAATGACCAGGCTGTAGTGGCTAACATCCAGAGTATTGCGGCTAATATCTTATGCACTACTGTGACATCAAACCAACCTGCTGGAGATGTTAATACATAGACCGCTGGGCCAAACCGTCAGACTGCTGACTAAGCAGGTCGTTGGGCCAAACCTCCAGACTGCTGACTCGATAAGCCGCTGCGACTAGTTCGGCTAAACCGCCAAACTTAACACTCTCCCTCAAGCTAGAGCGTATATGTCAACTATGCCCATCTTGCTACACACATCTGAAGCGAAAACTTGTTTTGTTAAGAAGTCTGTCAGTTCTTTATCAAAAGTGACAAAGGGAGTACATATCTGATTCTTCAGCACCTCTTCCCTAATGAAATGACAATCAACCTCAATGTGCTTTGTCCTCTCATGAAAGACAGGATTCTTTGATATTTAAATAGTGGCTTTGATATCACAAAACATAGAACGAGGATGATCATAGACTTCTCCCAAGTCAAGCATAAGCGCTCGTAATCATTTAAACTCACAGGTAGTTGAAGTCATACTCCTATACTCTACTTCATCACTTGACCAGTATACCACTGCCTGCTTCTTGCTTTTCCAGCAAACAAGATTTCCTCCTTTAAAAGTGCAAAAACCTGATGTAAACTTTCTATCTTCTTTGTAATCAGCATATCTGGCATCATAATACACTTCAATCTTTAGATGATTATTCTTCTAAAACAACAGGCCCTTTCCTGGAGACCCTTTCATATATTTCAAAATTTTTCAGTCCACCCCTTATCATCTCCAACTTTCATTGGACAACGAGCAGATTTTGTGCCAAGTACACCGGTCTCCTTTAAGAGATCTAGCGCATACTTTCGATGTGAAAGAACCACCGGGTTCCCCTTTCGTAAAATCTCAATGCCAAAAAGTACTTCGGAGGTCCAATATCCTTAGTAACAAAATGTTGTCAAACATGTCATTTGGCTTGATCAATGCCTTCTTTATAATCACCAGTCAGAAGAATATCATCAACATAGACAGCAAGAACCACAAGGCCTTTATTAGTCTTGCGTATAAATAAGGAATGATCAGCAGAGCATTGACTGAACCCAATAAGAGAAACTCCACTAAAATTTTCAAACCAAGCTCTTCGACTCTACTTTAAACCATAAATCACCTTCCAAAGCTTGCATACCTTAGACTCCCCCTGATCGACATACCCAGGACGTTGATCCATGTAAACCACTTCTTGCAAATCTCCATAAATAAAGGAATTCTTCACATCTAACTGAAACATCTCCCAGTCTCGATTAACAGCCAAAGTGAGGAGAACGCGTATAGTACTGATGCGAGTAATAAGAGAAAAGTATCAAAGAAATCTACCCCCATGAGTTTGAGTAAAACCTTTAGCCACAAGCCTCCCTTTATATCGATTAACCAAACTATATGGAAAATACTTAACAATAAAGACCCACCGACAGCTGTTGGGTCCATCGATCCTAATGGCCCTGATTTGATGATGTCAAACGTGTCAATGAGAGAGACATAGTTGTATTTGATGTATGGTTAAGTTCATGCATACAGGTTTGTCTTTGTCACAATTATTGGACAGCTAGTTCAAGAGACAATGACAGGTGGACTCAAGGTGGAGTTGGAAACTCAGAAATCTACCTAAGTCAAAAATCATTGAGTGAGGCAAGCTCACTCAATGCCAGTCAGTTAGTAGTGCAGAGAGTAGGCAGGCAGTCAAGATCGACAGTATTGCAAAAGCAAAAATCAACTAAGTCTAGAATCATTCAATGAGCTCAACTAACTCAATGTCATACAGCTAGAAGCATTGAGTCAAGGTTGTCCTGTCATAGCCTTACTAAGAATAATCCATGAAATTGGTTAAGTTTAGAATCGTTGAGTGAGGCAAGCTCACTCAACGCTCTCAACGCCATCGGGCAGAAAGCTGAAAAATTTGGCTAAGGCAAAAGGCATTGAGTGAAGCTTATGCACTCAACGCTCTTAACGCCATCAGTAAGAAATCTGAAGAATATAGTCTAAAGGAAAAAGCGTTGAGTGAGGAAAATACACTTAACACTCTCAATGCCTAGCAGAGCAAAAATAATTCTAAGTCTAGAATCACTGAGTCTTCCATTCGTCGAGCTGAGCTTAGATTTCATCAACTGGAGTTCAGAGAAATTTTAGATCTCAGCTTTTACTTATAAGAAGGACTCAATTATCAGAATCATTGACCGGAGTTCAGATTTTGTCGATTGTAGTTCAAAGATTTTGTCGAACTCAGCCTTCACCTGAAGAAAGAACTGGGCTGAGAAAATTCGTCGATCTCTGCTTCATTGTTTCGTAAAGCTGAGCTCAGATTTCGTCGAGCTGAGCTTGAAGTTTGTTGAACGCAGGATTTCAGAAAAGATAGTTGATTTTGGCTTAGTCCAGAATGATGTTAACTCAGCAAAGTAAACAAGTCAACAAAGTTAAGATTCCATGCAAATCGACATTAACGTCGTCGTTACTCTACAGTGGATCTTAAGTTAATAAAGCTGAGGTTTTAACCACTGTTTAAATAGAGACACATGTCGATCATCTCTCCAATATGATGAGATTAGAAATAGCAGAAGTGATCGAGATCTATAATGATGAAGATTATTTGATTAATTTCTGATTATCTTTTGAAAAAAATGAGGAGCGGAGTTTGTCATCTTCATCCGCCATTATTGCAGAAGCAAAGAATCTCAAGTTCAAATATGAAGGGCGTCTGTGTTTGCTGGTGCAATCGTCATCCACTCAAGCAGGTGTAGATTTATCCTCTGAGAGAGACGAATCGGCGTATATGTGACCTAGCTGAAGTTATCTTCTTGATCCAAGCCAAGCTAGAATCTGAAGATTAATTCGCTTGATCAAATAAGAAGGAAGGGCTGAAATCTTCTCAATCCAGATTGGGAGATATTCCTGAAGAAGAAGAAGAAGATTCATTTGCTAGTTTATTCCAAAACAAGTCGGGCATCATTTCAAGATCGTTTTATCATCTTATTGCATTGAAGAAAAAGTTAGGGCTAACATCTGCTCAGTCTAGGTAGACAGGCACAGGGAATTTTCTCTGGTGTTTGTAATTCATTATCTTGAATATTTTTGAAAGATTCATTTTGTATCTCAGTGTAAGGCTAAGGCTGAGTTATAAGCCTGTGTTATAAAGGCTGAGGTAGGGCCGGAGTTGCCTGAGATATAGGTGTGTTGATTCACACTGAGGTAGGGTAGGATTGCCTGAGCGGTAAGTGTGTGGAGTAACTCTGAGGTAGAGTTCTTGGAAAGAACGTAAGTTGTTTGATCTTGGTGATCTGAGTGGTAGGGCTTGCGCTTGAGTTGTAGGAACCTGTTGGGCTCTATGTTTTAAGACCTGAGGATCTTAGTAAGTTAGAAGGAAATTTGGCTGAATCTAGTGTAACACCCCAAATTTTAATTTAGAGTTCAGGTTGGGTGACACGGCCTTGGACACGGGGGTGTCCTTTGCGGTGTGTCGAGTCGAGTTCTCGAGATAGAACGGTCGACGATCGTTCAGAGGCGACACGTCCTGGGACATGGGCGTGTCCCAGGGCGTGTCCTGCTCGGGTTGGTAACCGTACGGCGTTGAGTGGCGTTGAGTGGAGTGGCATTGAGTGTGGCATACGGCCTGTGACACAGGCGTGTCATAGGGGCGTGTTGGGCCCACGGCCAAGGACACGGGCGTGTTCCTTAGCTGTGTTCTTCTCGGGTGATTTGATCCTGTGTTGATGGGGTGATACGGCCAGTCACACGGCCGTGTACTGGTTGATACGGGCATGTCAAGTAGTGACACGAGCATGTCGTAGCCCGTGTTCTGATCCAGATTGAGTCGGTTCTGTTGCCACTCAAGAAACACGGCCTGTAATACGGGCGTGTCACAAGCCGTGTCAGCTCTATTTAGATACTTTTCAAAGCAGATCGAGGCTGTTAGTTCCCTTCTATTTGGATCCTATGGTCCAAGTTCCTCCCTGTTATTATAAGGCTGAGAATGGAGATGAATATCACATTCTTATGTTTGCCATTCTCTTTCTAATGTGAAGAGAGAGATGAGAGCAAGTAAGGAAGAAGGAGAAGCTTTCCTGCCACCGGTAGAGCGTCAGCGGTCCGAATCAAGTGCTGAGTTTAGCGTTACAGAGGCAAGGCCGCTGCGGTGATTTCCATCCGGCTAGTTCTTTCATGGCGCCGAAGCGATCGTCAAGGGTAACGATCTTTCTTCCTTGGGCAGGTGAAGCCTTTTGTTTATGCATGTATATCTATGGAATCCTCCATCAAAAGATGAAAGAGCATAAGTGATTCCAGTGGTTGAGTATGCATTTAGATCCGGAAGTGTGTAGTACGGAATAGGCACGTTGTGTGAAGCCCATCTGGACGTATAGACTAAATTGGTGATGCTGCGAACAAGAGAAGACTCCATGTATAACTCGATTAGCTTACAGAGATTTTAAGGACGATTGTGAAATGTGAGTAGGATGCTTTGCATAGCTCCTTTGGTTATATGCTCGGCACAAGCTGGTTGATGGAATGAGGAGTGGCACCGTGAGCCTGTGTTTTGAGACGAATTGCGAGCACCTCTGAGTGGGTGGGTGCGAGAGGCCTCCAATAGGGATTTGGCAGCTGATGCACATAGACAACAAGTTGAGAACCTCAGAGTGGGTGGGCCACCCAACATGTTCAGTGTTAGGATCGGGTGAGCAGTCGATGGGTAGCATTGCAAATGGGGGGTTTCGGACCTTCCCAGCATGTTGCACTATGTGAGTAGGTCAACTGATAACGCTCACGGTTGCTATGAGGTTACTACCTCTGAATGGGATTGGAGAGAGGGTCTCCAGCTTTCGCGTTGTTGTATACTATGCTCCATCTCAACCAAGTTAAGAACCTCTAGTCGGTGGTGTACGAACAATGTTCTGATACACCGTAAGCGTGACCTGAGTGCACGGAACGTCTGGCACGAAGTCCAACGTTTGTGATGATATTGTGTATTGATATATATACATGTTGTGATTGTATTGCCTGCAGGGAAGGAACCACTGCCCGGGGTAAGGGGTAGGGTCGTAATAATTTGTCAGCTGAATGCTGACCGTATCTTTATTTATCACCCATGGCGTGTATGTCCATATGCAGGTGCTGCCCTTGTTGATGTTGAATTGGATTTAGCGGGCTGAAGCCCTTTGTGCTGCTACTGGTGATAGGCCCTTGAAGGCCGTGCGAAGATTTGGATTTCATGTGTGGCCGGCCTGCGTGCCGATGTATGAAGTCATATGTTTGTAAAGAGAATCTTGCAAGGCCTTAAGGCCGTGAGCGGTGTGCTTGTTTACATTCCTGGTCTTGTATATAAATGTGTTATTTATGTAGTAGTGGACATTTATGGATTGAGTTCGTGCAACTTATAACCTTCCACTAGAATGCTCTTGGTTAGGGTGCGTTGGTATTTTGGTATTAACCTGTGATCTCACCGTCTGTTTGTGGCATATAATGTGGGGCCCCGACCGGACCGTCTATTATATGTTATTTTACAGGTCGGGTTGTTACATTTATGTATCAGAGGCCCCTCGGTTTTCCGCTTTCGAATTTATGGCCGAATTCTTTTTTCGGGTGGCGAGCACGTGTATGTGCGAACCATTTTAACATAATTAAACTCAAGAATTTCCACTAGGAATGTGCACGAGTGTATTCGGTATGTTTGCCTTTTTGGATTGGAGGTTGATTATTGATATCTTGTTCACATATAGGTGACAAGGAGTGGTGCTGGGCAGTCTGAGCACAACCGTTTGGATGAGAGTGCGGCACCAGCCGAGGTGCCAACACCTCTTACTTCTGCGGAAACCGTACGCCTAGTTGCGGAGGCAGTATTTGCCATGACTCAAGCACAACCTGTTGGACAGGCAAGGCCTGTAGTGGAGCCAGTTCGGGTTGGTGCGAGGCAAGAGAGTGTTAAAGCTCGGATGGATGAGCGAGCGACTGACGAGCAACTGAAGCGGTTTATGGATTTTCATCCACCTACGTTTGTCGGGGCGAATTCCCCAACGCAGGCGGATGATTGGCTTTCAAGAGTAAAGTGGATCCTGACAGCGCTCAGGATTGTTGAGGGGCAGAGAGTTACGTTAGCCACTTTCCTACTGCAAGGAGAGGCGAGATTGTGGTGGGATGAAGTCGAGATGCACCAGTTAGCAGGCAGAGGCCTGGGAGAGATTTCAATGGACGAAATCTCCAGATTGTTTTGGGCAAAGTATTTTCCAGTATCGCGGATAATTGCTATGGAGATTACCTGCATGAATTTACCAGGTTGGGGCGTTATGCGGGGTCAACTTTTGCGAAAGAAGCGCGGAAGACGAATAGATTCTATGAGAGAATCTGAGATGAGTTGTGATTGGCGCTTCCGAGTTCAGTAAACCAAGGCTTCCAAGCCTTAATGGATACAACTTGTGCGCTGGAGAAATATTTGAAGCGGGTGCAGGACAAGAAGAACTTGGCGGCGGAAAAGTCGGAATTCAAAGTTCTGCAGTCCGATTAATCAGAGTTTAGGAAACGTGATAAGAAGCAGTTCAGGCCTGCTGAACAAGCTCAGTCGAATGTTACTTCGGAAGAAACGTACGGGCAAGGACGTGTGGAGAAACGTATGTGTTATAAATGTGGGATGCAGGGGCATATCACTCGAGATTTTTGGAGTGGCGCCTCGAAGGATGAAAAAAAGTCTGGTGCGACCTATGAAGAAAAGGGCAAAGCTGTGGCAGAATCATCTGCATCCCGGGCGCAACCGCGAGTGTACAATCTCGGAGTGCAGGAGACGCAAAGCTCACATCATAAAGTACTACAGCCTTGAGAGTTTAACCTAGAGTTGCAGGAGGCTGTCAAGAAGCTGCTTAGAGACGCAGATGAGCGGAAATAAAGTGGAATGTGCACTTTATTGCCTTTGTGTTGTACTTTGTATATGTTGTATGTATGTGTGTTTGTTGAAAACACGTGTGGTTGTGCGATGACGTGGGGCGAGACAAGCTGCAGCATCTGAGATCTAAACCCGAATCATTTTGGTTAGTTGTGCTCGATTGCATTGTTGTGTTGATATTACAGTTGCGCTAAATTTCGGGACGAAATTTCAATAAGGAGGGGAGGGTTGTAACACCCCAAATTGTAATTTGGAGTTCAGGCTGGGTGACATGGCCTGGGACACGTGCATGTCCTAGGGAATGTCCAGTACACACGTCCTGGGACACGAGCGTGTCCCTAGGCGTGTCCTTTGTGGTGTGTGTCGAGTCGAGTTCTTGAGATAGAACGGTCGACGATCGTCGAGAGGCGACACGGCCTGGGACACTGGCGTGTCCCAGGGCGTGTCCTGCTTGGGTTGGTAGCCGGGCAGCGTTGAGTGGAGTTGCATTGAGTGGAGTGGCGTTGAGTATGGCACACGGCCTGTGACACGGGCGTGTCACAGGGGCGTGTTGGGCACACGACCAAGGACACGGGCGTGTGCCTTAGCCGTGTTCTTCTCAGGTGATTTGATCTTGTGTTGATGGGGAGACACTACCAGTCAAATGGTAGTGTACTGGTTGATACGGGCGTGTCAGGTAGTGACACGGGCGTGTCGTAGCCCGTGTTCTAATCCGGATTGTGTCGGTTCTGTAGCCTCTCAGGGAACAGGCCTGTGACACGGGCGTGTCATAAGCCTTGTCAGCTCTTTTTAGATGCTTTTCAAAGAAGATCGAGGTCATTCGTTCCCTTCTATTTGGATCCTGTGGTCCAAGTTCCTCCTAGTTATTATAAGGCCGAGAATGGAGATGAATATTTCATTCTTATGTTGGCAATTCTTTTTCTAAAGTGTAGAGAGGGAGAACATCAAAGAAGGAAGAAGGAAAATCTTTCCTACCACCGGTAGAGCGTCAGCGGTCTGAATCGAGAGCCGAGTTTAGCGTTGCGGAGGCAAGGCCGCTGTGGTGATTTCAATCCGCCTAGTTCTTTCATGGCGCCGAAACGATCGTTAAGGGTAACAATCTTTCTTCCTTGGGCAGGTGAAGCCCTTTGTTTATGCATATATATCTATGGAATCCTCCATCAAAAGATGGAAGATCGTAAGTGATTCCAGTGGTTGAGTCTGCATTTAGATTCGAAAGTGTGTAGTACGGAATAGGCATGCTGTGCGAAGCCCATCTGGACGTATAGTCTGGATTGGTGATGCTGCGAACCGGAGAAGACTCTGTATATAACTCGATTAGCTTGCTGATATTGTAAGGACGATTGTGAACTATGAGAAGGATGCTTTGCATAGCTCCTTTGGTTGTATGCTCGGCACGAGCTCGTTTATGGAATGAGGAGTGGCACCATGTGCCTTTGTTATGAGATGGGTTGCGAGCACCTCTGAGTGGGTGGGTGCGAGAGACCACTAATAGGGATTTGGTGGCTGATTCCCTGAGACAACAAGTTGAGAACCTCATAGTGGGTGGGCCACCCAACAAGTTCAGTGTTAGGATCAGGTGAGCAGTCGATGGATAGCATTGCAAATGGGGGGTTTCGGACCTTCCTGACATGTTGCACTACGTGAGTAGGTCGACTGATTGTGCTCACGGTTGCCGTGAGGTTACTACCTCTTAATGGGATGGGAGAGAGGGTCTCTAGTCTGCGCATTATTGTAGACTATGCTCCATCTCCAACAAGTTAAGAACCTCTAGTCGATGGTGTACAAAGGATGTTCCGATACACCGTAAGCGTGCCCTTATTGAACGAAACGTCTGGCATGAAGGCCGGCGTTTGTGATGATATTGTATATTAATATATATACATGTTGTGATTTTATTGCATTTAGGGAAGGAACCACTTCCCCGGGTAAGGGGTAGGGTCGTTATAATTGGTCAGCTTAATGCTTACTGTTGCTTTGTTTATCACCCATGGGGTGGATGTCCATATGCAGGTGCTGCCCTTGTTGATACTTAAATGGATTGAGTGAGCTGAAGCCCTTTGTGCTGCTGCTGCTGGTAGGACCTTGAAGGCCGTGCGAAGATTTGGATTTTATGTGTGGCCGGCCTGCGTGTCGATGTATGAAGTCATATCTTGGTAAAGAGAAACTTGTAAGGCCTTAAGGCCGTTAGCGGTGTGCTTGTTGACATTCCTGGTCTTGTTTATAAATGTGTTATTTATATAGTAGTGGACATTCATGGATTGAGTTCGTGCAACTCATAACCTTCCGCTAGAATGCTCTGAGTTAGGGTGCATTGGTATTTTGGTATTAACCTGTGACCTCGCCATCTTTTTGTGGCATATAACAGGTCGGGTTGTTACATCAACTATACTGCTAGATAGGCGATGAGGGGAAAGTGGATGTACCCATCAATTAGGGAACCACTGTAAATCTCTGTGTACTGTGTTGTATATTGTGCTGGTATTGGTTGTGATAAGATTGATGTGATGTGATTTTAATAATTAAGTTGCCTAAGTTTTAAATAGGACCTATTCCCCCCCCCCCTTTAGGTGATTAGTGTTCTTGAAATCAAGACTTTCAAGTGGTATCAAAGAGAGGTTGCTCAAGATAGACTTAACAGTCTAATTTGATCTGCAAGGGCAGCTATCAGAGGGAAAAAATGGGTTCAAGTGAGAATCATAAAGAACTGGGATCCATTAAACTTCCTCTTTGCAGGAAGGGGATCTTTGCCATCTGGAAGGAAAGGGTAAGACTTTTCATGGAAGCATCTGATCCTAGGATATACATCACATTACAGGAATGACCCTTCATCCCAATGAAGACATCTGTCCTTGATGCAAATCCTAAGACTCCAAAGCACTATTATGAGATGGCTAAAGATGAAATCATCTTAGCTACATTGGATAAGAGGGCACAAAACATTATTGTTAGTGCCATAGATGACTTAACATTCCAAAATCTTGTCCACTGCAATACATCTAAGGAGATGTGGGACACACTAGTTGTCTACATGGAGGGGACTGAAGAAGTGAGGGAGGACAGGAAGTCCATGCTCACTCAAGAGTATGAAAGATTTAGGAAGGACAAGTCAGATGTCATTGCTATATGCTATGAGAAGTTTTTCATAATTGTGAATGAGTTGATGACATATGGCAGAGTCTTCAGCACTTATGAGTTGAATGACAAGTTCCTAAGGTCTTTAACTAAAGACTGGGACACAAAATCTATGCCATTAGAAAAGTGGCCAGACTTACACACACTTCTCCACTAACCCTATTTGGAAAACTACTATCTTATGAAATGTAGCTGACTGCTAGAAAATAGGAGGAGAAAATCAGCAAGCCTACAGTTAAAGACAAGTCAGTGGCCTTCAAAGCTGAAGCCATAAGGAAGAGAAGGAGAAAGATTCCATCTCCACCAAGGAGAGTTGCTGATTCTTAGTCAGAAAGCTCAGAAACAAGCACATCAGACAACCACATTTTTGATGAAGACTTTGCTGCATTCTCTAGGCAATTTCAGAAATTTATGGAGAAGAAGAACTGAAGAAGCAAGCCATCCTCTTCTTTTTATCCCAAGGAAGATTACTATAAGGGCAAGAAGAAATCCTCTAAAGAGGACATGTATGGCTCTAAACCTAGTAAACATACCTCTTCTAAAGTAGTGTGTTATTGTTGCAGCAAGCCAGGGCATGTCATAGCTGATTGCCCTGTCAAAAGAAAGGATGCGGGTGGAAAGAAGGAACATCAACAGAAGGGCAAGAAGGAGAAGTCCTTTATTTCCAAGAAGGAAAATATCTAGACTGACTCCTCATCATCAGAGTTAGAAGAGGTAGATGAAGCAGAAGCCTACATTGGGCTATTTACTACTGAAGAAGAGTTTGTAGAAGTGGACTTCTTAAAGATGCTGGCTGCAATCACTGGAGAAGCTGATGATGCTGCCAGATCTAAAGAAGGAGAAGAAGTCAGCAATTGCCTTGGGCTGATGTCTTTGACTAGGGAAGGACCCAGCCAAGAGCTGTCTGGCCCTAGTAAGGTACATTCTACACCTTCTTTGTCAGATTATGTAACAAGTATAGAGTCAGAAGAATTTGAATCAAGAGATAAAGATGGTTCTTAATCTGAAGGAGATGTCAATCAATTGATTGATGATTATGGTGAACTCCTGTAAGTACTGAAGAGAAGCATGCTCCTAGCCAAAAAACAAGCTTAGGAGATTGCCTCTCTGAAGCTGGCTATTTCAAACTAAGCAAACATGCTGAACCTGAAGATAAATGAAGTCAGAAAGCTGAAAAAAATCACTATTATTCAGATGGACACAATCACCTTCAAAAATAATCACATTAGGAATCTTGAAGGTAAACTCCAAAAGGACAAGGAGATAGTGGAAAAGTTCTCAAAACTATGTTCATTATTCCCTTTGATTGATTCTTTTTCCAAACAAAAAGATAATAAGGGGTTAGGATTCAAAGGGAGAACTAGAGCTGCCTATTCCAAAAGGAAGGGCAAAGCTCCAGTTCAGCCACTAGCCTCCAAGCCACCAATTCCTTTTAGGAAAGTGGTACTACCATCTAACATGTATGACTATGAGAGCTGTTAGAATGAACACAAAACAAACTGGAAGTGGTATAGCAGAAATTTTATTATTTGAAAAAGGTGAACTTTACAAAGGTATGACCTCCCTTTTATAGAATGGAAGAGAGAGGAGAGAGTACAAATAGATAATGTGGGAATAAAAAATTACAGTATTGAGCGGCTAGAAAATAAAGAGACCGAACAGGCCGAATGGTTAGACAAATGGGATAACCGTTTGGCAACACTAGAAGGAAGAGACCAAGCCGCAGTAGGAGACCGCCAGACCTCCCGGTCTCCAAGATGCTGGAGGTAAACCACCAGACCACTCGGTCCATAAACAACAACAGTCTGGATGACAAACCGCATGAGAGTAACTACTAGACCGCGCGGTCTACAACCCGCCAGACTCAGACCGCCAGACCGCTAGGTCTCATACTACAACACCCCCCCTCAAGATGTAGCATAAATATCCATCATGCCCAACTTGTCACAAATGTGGAAGAAGGAAGTAGAAACCGGCTTGGTGAAGATATCTGCCAACTCTTTGTCGGAGGTGACGAACGGAGTGCAAATCTATCTCTTCAAGACCTCTTCCCTAATGAAATGGCAGTCGACTTCTATATGTTTCATTCTCTCATGGAAGACTGGATTTTTAGATATGTATATAGCGGTCTTGTTGTCACAGAACATAGGAAGAGGATAGTCGTAGACCTCTCCTAGGTCAAGCATGATAGCACACAACCATTGTAACTCACATATGGTTGATGCCATACTTCGATATTTGGCTTCTGCACTGGACCTGGAGACAACAGACTGTTTCTTGCTCTTCCAGCTCACAAGATTTCCTCCAACAAAAGTGCAAAAGCAAGATGTAGATTTACGGTCACCTTTATCATCCGCATAGCTTGAATCTGAGTAGGCTTCAACCCTTAGATGACCATTATTCTGAAAGAGTAGCCATTTTCCTGGTGCTGCTTTAACATACTCTAATATCTTCAAGGTAGACAGAAGATGGCATTCCTAGGAGCTTGCATGAACTAACTAACCTTGCCTACAGTATAGGCAATGTCGGGTCTGGTCACCGTAAGATAAATAAGTTTTCCTACCAGACGTCTGTACTTTGTGGCATCCGATAGAAGAGGCAAGTCGTCTATCCATGTTTTGTCTTCTCTAGTAGCCATGGGATACTTGGTCGGTTTGGCACCAGTCAATCCTGCCTCTTGTAGAAGATCAAGAGTATACTTCTGTTGGGAGAGAACAAACGAGACGGGCTTCCGAGATATTTCTATCCCCAAAAAGTATTTCGGGGAGCCCATATCCTTCGTGACCAGGTGTTGACAAAGGTGTTTCTTTGTCAAGTCCACCCTAGCCCAATCATCGCCGGTAAGAAGAATATCATTGACATACACCGCCAAAACCACCAGTCCTGATGCGATTTTGCGAATAAACAAGGAGTGATCGGCCGATCTTCTTGCAAAGCCGATGGCAGCCACAATGCCACTGAACTTGTCGAACCATGCCCGAGGGCTCTGTTTTAGGCCATATATGGACTTCTTCAACTGGTATACACGTGTCTCCACTTGAGAAACATACCAAGAGGTTGCTCCAAATAGACATCCTCTAGAATATCCCCATAGAGAAAGGCATTCTTGACATCAAGCTGGGAAATATCCCAATCCCTGTTGACGGCCATAGAGAAAAGAACCCAGATGGTGCTGAGGCGAGCAACTAGAGAGAAAGTATCAAAGTAGTCAACCCCATAAGTAAGAGTAAAGCCTTTGGCCGCTTGCCGGGCCTTGTAGCGCTACACAGTGTCGTCTGGACAAAACTTCATAATAAACACCCAGTGATAGCCGACCACATCAGTACCCACTGGTGGATAAATAATGGTCCAAGTACCCCATTCAGTAAGAGTGGCGATTTCCTTATCCATGCCAGATTTCCAATAAGGAATAGCAAGAGCCTCCTGGTAGGTGCAGGTAGTGGTAGTAGCTGAGAGAGACAAAGCAAAACACCTGCGAGAGGGAGTAAGCCGATCATAGGAAACAACTGCCGCAAGAGGGTGTTGGGTATACACCCGCACCCCTTTGCAAAGAGCAATGGGAAGATCCAGGTCAACTCGTGCCTCAGTGACCGGAGCGTCCGTGGCGGAGAAAGCTGGCCCGGGACTGGAGAAAGACGGCTGCGGAGATGAGGGGGGAGGTGAAGGGGGTGTAACAGAAAGAGAAGTAGATGGAGGAGGAGATGAGATAGGAGTGGAGATGATGATATGCGTGGATGGAACATAGAGAGATGGTGGAGAGTCAGAGACATCAAGAGGAAGAGGGGATTGAGGAGAGAAGTTGGACGCATTTTCAAAGAAGGTCACGTCCGCATAGACAAACTGCTTGCGTAGAACGGGGTCAAAGCAACAATATCCTTTTTGAGTGGTCGAGTAACCCAAAAAGACACACTTGGTTTAACGGGGGGAAATCTTATCACGGGTAGCAGACGGAGCATGCACAAAAGCCGTCCACCAAAAAATGCAAGGAGGGAGAGGAAATGGTTCCTTGCCCGGTTAGGGAATGGAGAAGGAGGTCTGGCCGTGGAGAATCATAGTGGTAAGGCGATTGATGAGATAGTAGGAGAGGAGAACAACATAGCCCCAATAGGAGCGAGGTACCTGCATCTGCGTCATAAGAGTATGAGCGACATCGAGGAGATGACGGTTTTTATGCTCCGCCACCCCCATTTTGTTGGGAGGTGAAAACACAGGTGGTCTGATGGATAAGACCATATTGCATACAAAAGGAGGAAAACTCATGACTAAGATATTCCTTAGCATTATAAAACCGTAAGATTTTAATAGAAATATCAAACTGAGTTTTAATCATATAATAAAAGGATTGCAATATAGAAAGGAGTTCAGAGCGATCTTTTAAGAGATATACCCAGGTACATCTAGAGAAATCATCAATAAAGGTTACAAAGTAAGAACTACCCCGACCAACGGTTAGAGTAGGAGCAGGACTCCAGACATCAGAATGAATGAGATTAAACGGGCGAGAAGAGCCACGGCCTTGCTTCGGCGGGAAGGAGGAGCGGTGTTTTTTGCCAAGCTGACATGCATCACAATTGAGCAGAGGACTGATAGAAGGTAAGTGGGGTAGAAGCTGATGAAGAATCCGAGGAGGAGGATGTCCAAGGCGAAGATGCCATTGAAGCAGATCTGTAGAAGAGGAGGAGAAGGCAGACAGATCAGAAACGTTGTCAAGGAAGTAGAGGCCACCACTCTCAGTCCCAGTAGCAATCGTCCGTTGGGTCCTCGGCTCCTGAAAAGATCAAGAAGTTGGAGTGAATAAGACAGAGCTCTGAAGTTGCTTGCATAAAGTAGTAACAGATAATAAGTTACAAGGGAACTTCAGGACATAGACGGTGTCCAGAAGCAAAGCAACGGGGTGACTTGAACCACACCCGTCCAATGAAACGGGGAAGGTGAACCATCCGCAACAAGAAATGGAGGCAACCGATCATGCGTTTCTAGGACAGAGAAGCACTGAGGAATGCCGGTCATGTGATTTGTAGAAAAAGAGTCAATCAGCCACTTACCTTGGGTAACAACATGGGAACTACCTGAAGTGGTGGCCACAAAGGCTGATGCCCGAGAGGAGGTGGAGGTAGAGATATCGGAATTGTCCATAAAGAAACACACAAAACCGTGCGAGTAGAAGCGAGGTCGCGCGGATAGAAAGAGAGAAGGCCGCGCGGACATAAAAGGAGGCCATGACGGAAAAGAAAGAAACCGCAGTAGGCTAAGAGAAGAAGAAGCTGTAATGGTCACGGTGTCAGTACACCAGCGACAAGAAGGGCTACGACAAGAAGACCAGGTCGCGGAAAGACGAACATATCGCGGCGAAAAGCGAGAAGGGGTCAAACAGAAAGAGACCTTAAGAGTAAGAGAAACCAAAGCTGATTAGATGAAAGCCGCAGCGGACAATCAAGGAGAACGCATCGGTCAATGCGTCAATACACCAGCGGCCAGGGAACCCACGACCAAACTGCGTGACTAGAGAAGCAGAAGGGAAGAAGTCGTGTGAAAAAAGGAGATCGCACGAAGCAAGGAAGGCCGCGCGAACAAGCAGAGTTCGTGCGAAAGAGAGGAAATTGCGCGACTAAAGGAGACAAACCGCGCGGTTAGGGAATAAACCGTGCGAACAGGGAGAAATTGCAGGGGTTAGGAGAAAGAGAAATGTTGGAGGTCACAATGATAGACACCAGCGGCAGAGGGAAATAAGTCGAGCGGCTAGAAAGCAGCCCGCGCAAACATAAGAAAGAGAAGACTGCGTAATTAGAGAGAAGCCCACAGGAAGAAAAATAAGGCGAACAAGGCTAATAGGTCGCGGCAACAGGTCGCGGCAGCAAGAAGAGGTCGCACACACAAAGGGCAACGACAAGGATAAGAAGAAGCCACGCGAACAGGGCGCAAGCAGGCGGAAGAAACAAGTCGTGAGGCCAGGTCGCGAGAAGAAGAAGCAAGCCACGCGAACAGGTCGCGTTGTCAGAGAAGGCACACAGAATCAAGAGGAGTAGATTTAGTCCTCTGATACCATGTTAGAACGAAAAAAAACAAACCGAAAGTGGCATAACAAAAAATTTATTATCTGAAAAAGGTGAACTTTATAAAGGTATGACCTCCCTTTTATAGAATGGAGGAGAGAGGAGAGAGTACAAATTGACAATGTGGGACAAAGAAATTATAGTATTGAATGGCTAGACAATAAAGAGACCGAACAGGACGAACGGTTAGATAGATGGGCTAACCGTTCGGCAACACCAGAAGGAAGAGACCAAGCCGTAGTAGGAGACCGCCAGACCGCCCGGTCTCCTAGATAATGGAGGTAAACCGCCAGATCACTCGATCCACAAACAACGATAGTCTGGATTACCAATTGCTGGAGAGTAACCGCTAGACTGCGCGGTCTAAAACTCACCAAACTCAGACTGCTAGACCGCTCAGTCTCATACTTCAACAAGAGCATTCATGGTCTCTGGGAGTATGGTGTTAGGAATGGCAAGGGCGCTAGTGCGTACAAGGAAGCCCATGAAGAAATTCAAATGGCCCATCCTGGACCATTTGTGTTTGGTGTACCAGCCCCAACACTAAAAAATAAGGATGTAGCCCATTTTCAAAGTCTGTATGTCCACAATCAGACAAAAGGAAAGTCTGTCAGTACACTTAATTATGGTATATTTGAAGCTATCAGGAGCTTGCACTCTAAAAAGAAGGCAGCTGCTTACAGGGTCCAAGATATCCCTTGTACCTCTAGTGTCAGACAAATCCCAAATTAGGCTGTGGTTGGAAGACATAAGAAAAAGGCTGTTGTACCTGCTGGAATGAGAGATGTTGACTATTATGCTGTAAAGCCAGCCCTTAAAAGAAGGTACAATATTTATGAGTGCTAGTGTTGTGGAAAAGTGGGCCACTATGCTATTAATTACTGGCATAATAACAGTGTCCAGAGAGATAATTCCAGCTTACATGTCAGAAGAGCTGCATGTAGGCATGTTCAATTTCAGTCTAACCTGCACCTAGGGCCCAATAAAAATTGGGGTCCTAAGGAAAGATTATTTATTTGTTGCAGGTAAGTCCAAGTGGCCATACCCCTATATAATACTTGGATAATGGATGTTCCAGGCACATGATTGGAACAAGGAGCATGCTGAAGGAGTACACTCCAGTTGAAAATGGACCCAATGTCATCTTTGGAGGTTTATAAAAAGGAGTAACCAAAGGGTTTGGTAAGATATCTAATGGCATAATCACTATCACACAAGTAGTTTATGTGAAAGGTTTACAACATAAACTGATAAGCATAAGCCAACTATTCGATCTTCTCTATGACATTTCTTACCTCAAGGATGAGTGCCAAATTAGGAGGTCAAGTGTCCAAGGGGTCATCTTGACAAGCACTTGAAGAAGAAATGTCTAATGTCTCAATTTTGTTTGTGAGAGTAAGAACTCTCCTATATGTCTAGTTGTAGATAAGAAAGCTTCATATTGTGTCCAATGGCACAAGTGGCTAACTCATCTAAATTGCAAGACTATATGCAAACTCTTTAGTGAAGAGTTAGTGAGAAATGATCCTAAGGTGAAGTGCATCTAGGAGGGTATCTTCTCAGCATGCCAAAAGGGCAAGCAAACCAGGACCTCCTTCCAGTGCTTATACCTCCTGCATATGGATCTATTTGGTCCTAAGCCAGTTCATAGTCTAGGTAGGAAAGTCTACATGCTTGTGGTTGTTGATGACTTTTCCAGATTTGCCTGGGTGTTCTTTCTAAGGAAGAAATCTGAAAACCCTGATGTCTTGTAGACATTTGTTAGGCAAATTCAGAATGAACTTAACAGTATTATGGTAAAAATCAGAAGTGACCATGGGACTGAGTTTCAGTCTGAATGCATGAAAAGATTCTGTGAAGATCTTGAGATTCTTTAAG
This sequence comes from Platanthera zijinensis, assembly GCA_039513925.1. NCBI lineage: Eukaryota > Viridiplantae > Streptophyta > Magnoliopsida > Asparagales > Orchidaceae > Platanthera > Platanthera zijinensis. The sequence continues at coordinate 145,190,275 of CM077093.1, read as the reverse complement.
AGTTCTCCTCTCCTAGAACACCCCAGCAAAATGGGATTGTTGAGAGGAAAAACAAAACTCTCATAGAGGCTGGTAAAACCTTGTTTAGTGAAACATTTCTTCCAGAATATTTCTTGGCTGAGGCAGCAAATGTTGGGCATTGCATCCACAATAACCCAGATTTGCATGAAGTCACCCTTTAACTAAGATAAATTAAGTTGTATTTGACATCTTTTTTAAGTTCTGTGTTTGCAGATCATCATTGCTAAGTGTAGACCAATGTCAGTCTAGAGTGGGTCATGAACACAGGACCATATAGGGTAATCCCTCACTGTGTGATCCAAGGTGTTGACTCATGTGTAGCCTCTCTATTGGGATACACTTCATATTCAAACACTTGGACCATGGAATGAAGATTGGACCCTAGAAGAGAAGAAAAAGTTTCTTTCTAAAAAGTTGAAAATTTTCTTAGTCCACTTCTCGAGAAGTCCTTTCAGCTCTCGAGAAGTAGAGTTAGAAGTTCTCGAGAAACAGGAGTTCAGTTCTCGAGAAGCTTAGCTATTTTAGTTCAAGAAAATTTTCTAAGTCTTAGTTCTCGAGAAGTCATTTTAGTTCTCGAGAAGTCGGCTCTTAGTTCTCGAGAAGTCCTAGAGTAGTTCTCGGGAAGTTCAAAAAGTTTCAAGAATTTTTTCTAAGTCTTAGTTCTCGAGAAGTCCAGATTAGTTCTCGAGAAGTCCAAATTAGTTCTCGAGAAGTCCTTAGTTCTCGTGAAACTCAGTTTAATAGTCCTCGAGAAGTCCATATTGTTTTCGAGAAGTATTGTTCCTGAAGTCTTGAAAACTATGTTCTATTCCAGACAGTTCAGTTCTCGAGAAATTCAATCAGTTCTCGAGAGCTAATGCTACTTCTTGGGAACTGCAGACTTAACTTTTCTGAAATTTGTTTAAGTCCAGTTTGACTAGATTTTTTGGATGACTTGACGTGATTGGTCCACATATCATCATTAATGACTTTTCTAACCGTTAGGAGTAATCCTATATAAGGTCTTGTCAATAAGACCTAACCCTAACAACAACAATAATCTTTTTGTAAAGAGCGGCTGTTCGTTCTCGCGAAAATATTCTCGTCGGCCATTTCTAAGTACAGATCTCTGAAGCCGCCGCCGCCGCTCACGATCAGATCGACTCTTATTTTGTCGATCAAAAAGACTTGCTGTTCAAGGATTCTCATCTTCTCCTTGATCGAGTTTTTCAAAGCTTTCTCGGATCAGATCTACTCATCTTCTTCAACAATTCTGAAAAAGCCGCAAAGTTCAAGAAGAAGATTCAGATATTCATTTTATAGATATAAGAAATTTTATTCTGTTTGTATTTAAAAATTTCTTTACAATTATTGTAGGAGATTTTCTCTGAGTGTAGGAGCGTTGTTCTCCAAGTTTGTAGGAAGTTTTTATCTTCCGAGTGTAGATCCTTTTGGATCGAGGTTGTAGGAACGTGGTTCCGAGGCGTAGGATTATTTTCAATTTGAGACGGAAGCGGTGGGTTGGGCCTCGCCCACCTCAAAACCAGTAAAAGCACCACTGGTCTGACCTATCGTACGCCTCAACGCTTGGTGCACTAAGCGGACGCCTGCGTACTCTTGCCGGCTGGCGCACCGGACTTCTGCTGGCGAAGTGCTAATCACCCCGCCGAGTCAACGATATCGGTGTCGGTGCAATCGAACTCCCCGATATCGAAAGACCCACCACCTTAACTTTTCCTATTTTATGCACATGCAAGTTAAATCGTAAGCACACAAAACCGAGCCGAAGCTCCCCGGACCAAAACGTCCGTCTCCAAACCAACCGAGCCGAAGCTCCCCGGACCATCCGTCCGTTTCCAAATCAACCTTCCTGTGCCAACAGTGTTGTGAAGAGTGCAGCCCTAGTTACTAAGTTACTCTTGTCGATTTGTTATTACAGTTTACGTTAGCCCAGGACTGCCCCCTGTATACCCTGTGAAGGGCTCTCAAGGGGCACTAGGAACCAAGACGGTGCATTACGGCCCGAAGTTCCCTTTCGCAAGGCACTTATTATTATTGGTTGTCTACCCTTTTACCCGATTTCCTTCTCGTATTACATTAGACTATCCTAGGGTGATTTTAAACCTTCCACTCCTCGGGGAAGACGATCTTTCGTCGAACCCGAGCACTTCTTAACTCTAGCTATCACCACTACTCACTACTCTTATATCTTCCTATTGTAATTTCTTCCACAATTGTTCACCCAGACAAAATGTTTAAACCTCAAAGACTTTCTCAGATCGTGTCTTATTGCATCTCACAACCTGCTATATGCAGACCGACCTAGGCTACATGTCGAACCGGTTATGCAATGATCCATTACTCATTCAAATGCCCTAAACTATTTACTGGAGACTTATCTTGGTATAAATAACCTAAATCCAGAAAATGGAAATTTTCCTAATTTATTTGGCATTTAATTAATTTCCTCGAAAATCTCAAGGGCCACCGGTTTGAACATGAACTATCCTAATTATTCATGCAAGATGTCCAGCAAATTTATGATAATTAGTAGGTTATTTCAGAAGGCTAAATCCTAAGTATCATAATTTTCTATCATCAAAATGACCTGAAAACCTATTTTGGAAATAATCTCTAATTTCCATAGTTTATGAATCAAGTACAGAAAATATTCTTCCAAAAATTCTAAATAATTTACGACATGAAGATTAAGGCCTAAAACTTGCACTGGCTAAGATTCATAATTTTCCAGCAAGTGTTCTATCCATAATAATTTTTTAAACATAAAAGCCCTTTCTATCATTTGTGAATAAAGTACTAAATTTACTCAACATAAAATTCTATAAAAATTCAGGGATCAATGTTCTACTAGTCAAGATCTAAATCCAGAATTTTAACTGATTATAATTAATGTAAAGCCTCCAAATAATTGAAACAACAAATTGGGCTAATAAATTCTTTAACACATGAAGTATAATATATATTAATCATAAAATTCCAGAAAAATCACCATAAGTCTAATACATCCTAAAACTCCCTCCTCCCGAGTTTCATAATTTTTGGATTAGATTTAGTGCTTAAAATAATTAAATTACATGTTTATCCTATTCCAAAATCTCAACTTTCGAGGTACCTAACTACCTCCAATTCCTTCACTGTTTCAACCAGAGGGTTTTCATCATATCATCCCCCTCTCCTCCAAATTTCAAGGGCATACAAGAGCTTTTGCTCCTATGTCCTTCACAAACCTCAAACTCCCACCCGTTGGAGTTGAGCCAATCTCTTAGGGTAAAATCCACCCTAAGCCACACCATGTTTCCCAAGAGGGTAAACATAGACTCAACAAATCAGTGGCCAACAACTTCAGCCTTCTTTGAGGAGATTTGTCCACTCCATCTCCAATTGTACTTTTCCCCAAAGTACCCCTCACCAAGACCTATCTAGGACTTGATAATTCCCTATTCAAAACTCGACCATTCGAGTTGAAATTTTGTACAGATCTTAATATTGATGCCAGGGACCACCACCCAAAATTTGGGGGAGTTTGGGCTTAATTTCATCTCCTAATTAATTTTATATTGTTTATTAAATTTTTACAAAAACTTTAGGCAAAAGTTCTCCAAAAATTCTCATTTTTGGACAGCCTCTCGATATACATATTATAGACCTCCAGTCCAAATTTCAAGTCATTTGGACATGTTATGAACCGTGGGAAACCATTTTAATTTCTTGTTAACCTAGGTCTTGATCCCACCAAAATGAGTGCTGTGTTCAAACCACTCACCCAAATTGAATAAAATCAATTTTAAATTAAAGTAGACCCCGAGGGCTACAACTTTTGTGTCTGGTCATTTTTCCTAATTCGGCCTCTAAGTGCCTCATTTTGCAGCCTTAAAATATACTAAACCGAGTATATTTTTCCCTATAAAATTATTTACATAATTTATAAATATAAAACGATTTACTGTTCATCTTCTTCATGAACCCGAACAGACACAGGAAAACATTTTTCCTGTAAGCATTCCGTGATCCGTCGCCGGCCGTTCAGTCACTTCCCTGGCCAGCCACCACCACCACCACCTCCGTTGAGGCGATGGCTAGCGGTCGGCGGTGGTTTGGCCGCCGGAGGTGGCGGTTTCCGGCGAACTCAAAATACCTTTTTCATGGTTTTTTCCATGAAAACGAGAGATGGATCCGGCTCCGTTGAGCGCGAACCTCCTTTCTAAGAATCCTAAGATCTACCCATGAAAGAGAAGGAGTAGAGGAGGACCTTGTTCGCGGTTTGAAGGCGAGAAGAACGTCGGGGTGCCATGGCGCGGTGGTGGCATTTGCTGGACTTCTCCTACAGCAAGAACAAGGGTATGTTCTGATTACTTGAGCGTGTAACCTTCCCCTCTTTCCCTAAGTGGGCTTTTATAACTCAGGAAGTGGGAAGATGAAATGGTAAAAGCCATTATGTCCATGAAGTTTCCCCCTTAACGTTTCGGTTACGGTGAAGGGATAAGAAACGGCGGAACTGAACAGGTGTGTCCAGCTGGCGGTTTTCTATTGGACCACCTTTTCCTCATTTATTATATAATTTCAGAAGGAAAACGGCCGGTAGTTACTCCTGGTGTAACTTCCCACACCAGCATTTATTACCACGCGTGTTGGAATAATTTCGGGTCTGAACCGTCGTTTCGGCCAATGTCACGGGCGTGACACATGGGTCACGGGCGTGACAGGCCCGGGTAGCCCATTCTGGGTTCGACGATCGTCGAACTGAGATCGACGATCGTCGATCGAAGGTCACGGGCGTGACAGCTGTGTCACGGGCGTGACAGGCCCGAACGGCAGATTTCTGGTCGACGATCGTCGAATTGAGATCGACGATCGTCGAAGGCTGGTCACGCCCTAGGTCACGGGCGTGACCTCCAGGTCACGGGCGTGACATGCCCGAATGGCAAGTTTCGAGCTCGACGATCGTCGAATTGAGGTCGACGATCGTCGAAGGCTGGTCACGCCCTAGGTCACGGGCGTGACACTCATGTCACGGGCGTGACATGCTCGGGCCGCAAGGTCGACGATCGTCTCACGGCGATCGACGATCATCGATGGGGTCACGCCCATAGTCACGGGCGTGTCATCTTGGTCACGGGCGTGACATGCCCAGACAGCGCGTTCGACGATCGTCTCGTGGAGATCGACGATCGTCGAAGTAGACACGCCCAGGTCACGGGCGTGACAGGCCGGTCACGGGCGTGACCAACCCGTGACCCGCATTACTGGTCGCTTTATTTCCAATTTTGGGCTTCCTAGGGTTCCGTCACGACAAATCTGACTCCTAGGGGTCTATCCGGAAATGGGATGTTACAGTCGTAATCGTGTGCAAGCGAACTCCTTTTCTTTCGGGAAATAATTATCTAATATAGACTTATTTCATCGGAACCCCTGGCCTGCATAAATTTGGTATCAGAGGCGGTCGTCTCAATTTCTTAATTGAAATGTCCTCGTTTGAGTTTTCTCGGCACGCACAATTAAAAAAAAAACAAAAATTTTTTTTTATGGTCTACCAATAGCGCTCTAAAATCTGTAATTTTCAGCGAAAAGTTCAAAAAAAAAAAATTAACGTTCTACATTTTTATCACTTCATGAAATTATAAAAAATTAATGCTTTCAGTATAGGGTCAGCCCAAGGAAAAATCATCTTTCCAAAAACAAAATTCGAAAACTTGTAGAATGATTTTATCTCCAAAAAAAACTGTTTCCTCTTGCACGCACCTTATAACGTGTTGATCGTACTCTCCCGTCCCCACTGATTATGTCCCAAGACGTTATTGTTTCCATGTCGGACCTTCGGGAACTGTTTGCTAATGTTATGGCTAACCGCACCCCTACTTTGCCTACAAGCCATAGGAAACCCAACCATCTCTACACTCTTCCGCGCACTAGAAAAGATGCACCACTTATGATGGCTACGGGAGTCCACAACTTTTTAGCGATTTGCTTAGGGAGATGGAATGCTATTTCGATTTGCACGCCTTGGAAGACCTCCAAAAGGTTGTTGTCGCTCGAAAAAAGTTGTTAAGACAAGCCCAAGTGTTTTGGCTACATGAAGAGCGTCGCGTCGGTGGTATTGCTTATGCGTGGACTAACATGCGTAGCATACTCACATCTCAATTTGACCTTGATTACCTCCGCACTGATTGCTCCAAGCCTATGAGTGATTGTCATTACGGCTCTAGGTCCATACCTTTTATAGGAATGACGGTAGGCCTCTGACTAGATCTTTTCCCCACAAAGGTCGGCCTGTCCACAGTGTGCCTACTTCTACTTTTAGGGAAAATAAACAGTTTAGATCCTATATTTCGGATTCGACGAATATTATTGATAGGGATGCCATGAGTCCACAGGGTGGGAGTATTCTTATCAGTGGGAGTAACAAGATGATTCCTACATGCTATGCTAGTGTTGTGTCTGACAACCATACTATTTAGTGCCCCATCCTGACTACGGCCTTGACCCTTTTTGAGCCTACTTCTGAGCCTTCTGCGATAGTTGACGATGTGTCTGATGAGCCTAAAAGAGGTGATATACCTAGTGTCGTGGAAGAACTACTTAGCGAGGGAAGGGTAGGTTTGGATGACTCTAATAGTGTATTTCCGGATGAGCTTTCTTTGGTATTGTCACCGTCGCGTGAAATCTCTTCATCTGATCTAGATTTTATCCCAGGAACAATTTACCGGTCACCCCTTCCGCTCATTTTACTCGACTAGCGGACTTTTTAGGATGCGGATTATTTAGGCCAAGTGATACAGGCTTGCACGTTGACACCGAAATATATCTACGAACGCACAAGAATATCCCTCTATGAACCAAATTCTACACTCGCACATTCGATCTACGCAGCATCACGTAATTAATGTTATCAATTTTATACTAGCGTACGAGTAGCCAAACCGCATAGGATCGAACAAGGGCTATATGCCAAAGTTCTTTTCGGCTAAAGGGACCTACACGGTCCGAACGAGCGGTGTTGTACCAAAAGAGATCTACCAAATAAAATACGATTTGGAAAAAGGTAGATCTCTCCCCACAAAAGAAAACGAAGGTTCGCCAAACCCTTTCGAAATTAAATCAATCAAGAAAAAAACAAACCGAGCGAAGAAAACCACGATGAATTAATGCTATCAAAATTCATCGCCAAGGATTTCCACCACAAGAATATCTAGGAAAACGAAATCACACGAAGGTAGGAATTTTTCGTTACCCAACCGGAATGGATGATTTCGATCATCTCTACGTGGATCACTCTTAAACGCCTCTGCTGGTATCACGTCGGAAGGAGAGAAAACTTGCCCTCCTTCGTTGCTTCACACCGGAGTTGGAATCCACGAGGAAGCAACCTTTATTGGCCTGGCTGAATTATCTTCAATGGAGGGTGGTGCTCGTTTTTTTTGCAAGTAGAGGTGGTGGTGTGGTTGGCGGCTAAGAAGGAGGATGCTAGGGGAGACGGGGAGAAGGCCTTGGCTGAAATTTCAAGAGCGGAGAGGAGGAGGAAATAAATTTTCCAAGAGTGGAAGAGAGAGGAGGAGGGGAAATAAAATTTTGAATTCTTGGTTTTCAAATTTTCATTCTTTAATTATTCCTTCATAATATGGCTATATATAGCCTACACCACTCAATCTACCTCCATTCAAAATTCAAAATTCAAAATTCAAAATTCAAAATTCAAAATTCAAAATTAAAGTTATGATGGTTATATGCACCCATCATAATACAAGAAATGAAATAATTAAAACAACCTATGATGGTTATAAGCACCAATCATTACATGAATTATTTAAATGCAATAAAAATAAAAATGCAAAAATTAAATAAAACATAAAAATGGCTTAATAATTAATAAATTAATATTAATTATTAAAATATTGGTTTGCGTTGTGGACGAAATTTATGGCGATGCTCCACATGGTCATCCGTAAGCACTCCGTCGCCGTCTTTAAAACGTTACGGGCCGTCGTCTCCATCAATCCTCTCCCACTGAAAAGTACTCATCACAGATGAGTTGGGATGAATGCACCAGCGTGGGAGAGCAACATCAAAAAGAGCCACCTCCGATCTAGTAAGCCAAGAGTCATCGGAGGCCGGACGATCACGCCATCGATTCAAGGAGTGGCAAACATCACCACATGAAAAGGAGAGCTCTTCAACCTGGAGTATCATGTCATGCAAAAAAGTTGGTCTTGGGGACCCTTGGAAAAGCATTAGGCAATAAAGGAATATAAGTTTCTACATCAACTACCAACGTACCTCCAGTGAAGACCGATGAAGAGAGAGATCCAGGCACAAACTCACTACCCAAACCATAAGAGAGCAAGGTGGAACCAAACAGACTGGCATATAATTCAAGTGGTGGAGTGACATATAGCGTTAAATCAGAAACATTAAAAAAAGGGTATTACCCCAATCAGTAGAAAACTTCAAACGACATGCGTGTTCTCCTAATTTCATTAATATCCGCAAAAGGTCCAGCTCACCAACTCGCCAACTTTCTATAGTGCCCGAAGGCAACCGTTCAGTGACGAGACGCACCAAAACTAAATCGCAAATCATATAGTGAGACGCTCTTCTATGTAAACTAGCATGAAATTGATAATATATAATTTGTATGGCTAGCGCTTCACTAAAGTGCCTATGTCAAATGTAATCATGGAGAGCATAATCTAGCTCAAAATTACTTGATTTATTAGTTGGAGTTAACAGAACTAATTGAGGTGGCACTAACGGAAAAAATTCAGGTGTCACTATCGGAACTACATTAGGTTGCACAAATAAAAATAAATCAGGAGGCACCAACAAATCTAAATAATGTGGCACACTAGACCGCATCATCATAAACATATAATCAAAGACTTGATTATTCTTAGGAATTCGGGAGGATACAGAATTAGTAATTATTATATCGTGACCAAACACAAAATCTGTTAACGCACTTCGAGACATGTCCAAAGGAGGCACCGACAAGGGTGGCACAATAAAATGTCTCTGATCAGGCATAACAAATTCATATCCTAAAGGGTCCGCTAGTCCGATCAATGTATCAGGAGGGAGAGTCCGTAAAACTAAAATCGGGAGAGAGTTAAGATCAAATTTAGTTTCACGTGATGGAGTTAGCATCAGGGGACGCTCATCCTGGTCTACTTCAATAACGTCTTCCAACAGTAAAACTCTCGCACTAGGACAATCTTCCAACACCCTGAACACGTCACCCAATTCAAAATCAGTAAAGGTCTCCAAAATGGGCACATCAATATGTCTCGGACTAAAAATAACAAGCTTGTTCCTAACAAGTCATTTAATCGAGTCAAGTGAACTGGAGTGAGAGTCGACATGGTCGATTCCAGAGGAGGAGCTAAGTCATACTCACCGTCAAAACACGGATTTAACGTCCAAGAAAAATCCTCCGGTAAGCCATCAAAATCAACGGGAAGATCAATCAATTGATTCGCCCTCACAGAAAACACAGCTGGATCTTCATCACCTAACTCACTCTCAGATAAACATTCATAACAGTATGACTCTAATAACTCAGCCAAAATGTCTTCCAACCCAATAGATATTTCATCCAAATCAGGATCTATAACAGTCTCAATAGTAGACAAAATCGAACCCGACAAAATTTTTAATCCACATTGGGCTTCAGGCAAAGGAGATAACATCAAAGAAAAATCTTTCGGGTCCTCAGCGCTACCGTCATCAAAAAGTAACCCTCTTATACAGGGAAAATCTTCCAAAACAACACAACCTTCGCTAACCAAATCTTCCCATGAAGTAGGTACATTGTCTAAATAAGGATAGAGGATCAGGAAAATTGAATCATGGGGAGAATCTAAATTAGCTGTAATCTCAAGCAACGATGATAATATCAATGAACTATCTCTCGGAGGTGCATCACTAAGATCATCCCAAGGTGACTCTTCCAAAATTGCTGAAACATCTACCAACACTGGGTTAACTGAAGACTCCATGATATTCAAGGGAGAAACCACAAAAACATCGTAGAAGGGAAGCAGAGATGATTCCTCAGAGGAGAAATCCTCATCCAGTTCACTAGGGTAACTAATCTCCTCATCATCACTCAGATCTTCACTAATAATTTCATCGCCCTCAATGGTAGGCTCAGCCCTAGACACTACGTCAGACTCATCCGGAGAGTCAACAACTAGATCTGACAACTCAGGGGGAGACAATAAAGAGACTACGGGCGTAGACGGAATAGGACAAACGTTAGTGCCAATGCAAGATATGTCACTATCCTCACGTGTCATCATCACCTGACTAACCATACTGATAGGAACACTCTCACCTCGCGGGCTCATGGCATTCCTAGCAATCACATCTATTGAACTAGGGAAAGGGGTCCTAAGCTTCTCCTTTCCTCCATCGGTAGGTGTAGGCATACTATGGGTAGCTCTACCATCCTGGGAGGAAGGTCTAACTCGAGGGGGTAAGTCACTCCTGTTATCAAAAACGGGTCTAGTGCCCTGGAGGGGAGAAATAAGATCATGAGACGTCCGAGTATGGGAGTACGAGGGGACGTACTGATTCAATGTAGGCGAAGTCTTAGGCGGCAAATCACTCAGATATTTAGAAATCTGGGAACGACAGTAGGGAGGGTAATACTCATCCGTTAATAGATTCTTCATAATCTACAACCCTACAAGTGAGTCATCGAGTGACATCCCAAAGTGTCTCTCCTCATTGAGCCAGAAGGTCTGGGCTCGACCAAATAATTTGAGTCTCACAACAGGAATCCTATGGGGGTCTACAATATGATATCGCTCAAAATAACGCTCCATATCCTTTACCCAACATAAAAACACTCGCGGTCCACCTATCCCATCATAGGTCGGAGCAGGAACTCTAAGTTGTGTTATTAAATCCTTAATCTCATCATATTGGCGCTTCATCTCCTTATGAAATGCATTAATCGAGGCAAGTGAGGGAATAGGACTAACATTGAATGGCATTTTAGTGAGAAACGGAGAGAAAACTAGACCTGGATTGTGTGCACATGCAAAGAAAAGGGTACCTGAACCACTAACTCTAGGAAAGATGGAATTGTTCCCGCCTAATTGCAAGGTTGAATATATATATTTTTTGGTTTGCTGGCAGGAAATATCAAGGCGGTTATTAAAATTTCTTTTATTATTATTTTGCTGAAAAATAAGAAATTTAGGCCGCTATTGCCAGACCAGAAATTTTTTATTTGTTAATTTTGAAAAACTAAGTGCATACAAAGTTCGTGTTAACGTGCTAAATAAGAGGGGGAGGGTGCCAATTTGGAAATTGACGTGAACCTCCCTCTGATACCAAATTGATGAAGGCTTGGACGTTGAGTCCGAAATATATCTACGAACGCACAAGAATATCCCTCTACGAACCAAATTATACACTCGCACATTCGATCTACGCAGCACCACATAATTAATGTTATCAATTTTATAGTAGCGTATGGGTAGCCAAGCCGCTTAGGATCGAACAAGGGCTATTGGCCAAAGTTCTTTCCGCTAAAGCGTCCTATACGGTCCGAACGAGCAGTGTTGTACAAAAAGAGATCTACCAAATAAAATACGATTTGGAAAAAGGTAGATCTCTCCCAACAAAAGAAAACGAAGGTTCGCCAAACCTTTTTGAAATTAAATCAATCAAGAAAACACAAACCGAGCGAATAAAACCACGATGAATTAATGTTATCAAAATTCATCGCTAAGGATTTCTACCACAAGAATATCTAGGAAAAAGAAATCACACGAAGGTAGGAATTTTTCGTTACCCAACCGGAATGGATGATTTCGATTATCTCTACGTGGATCACTCTTCAACGTTTCCGCTAGAATCCCGTCGGAAGGAGAGAAAACTTGTCCTCCTTCGTTGCTTCACGCCGGAGTTGGAATCCACGAGGAAGTAACCTTTATTGGCTTGGCTGAATTATCTTCAATGGAGGGTGGTGCTCGTTTTTTTTTGCAAGTAGTGGTTGTGGTGTGGTTGGAGGCTAAGAAGGAGGATGCTAGGGGAGAGGGGGAGAAGGACTTGGCCGAAATTTCAAGACGGAGAGGAGGAGGAAATGAATTTTCTAAGAGGGGAAGATAGAGGAGGAGGGGAAATTCAAAATTTTAATTCTTGGTTTTCAATTTTTTATTCTCTAATTATTTCTTCATAACATGGCTATATATAGCCTACACCACTCAATCTACCTCCATTCAAAATTCAAAATTCAAAATTCAAAATTAAAGTTATGATTGTTATATGCACCCATCATAATACAAGAAATGAAATAATTAAAACAACCTATGATTGTTATAAGCACCCATTATTACATTAATTATTTAAATGGAATAAAAATAAAAATTCTAAAATAAAAAAAACATAAAAATGGCTTAATAATTAATAATAATAATTAATTAATTAATATTAATTATTAATAAATTGGTTTGCGTTCTGGACGAAAATTATGGCGATGCTCCACATGGTCATCCGTAAGTACTCCGTCGCCGTCTTTAAAACATTGTGGGTCGTCGTCTCCATCACCAAGTTCGAGTTATTGCGAGACGCCCACTTTTTTAGTCCCTACCTTGGTCATGTCTCGGCGTATATGTGTTGATGAGTTGATCGCTCTCGTGTTCGGTCTTTCCACCACCCTTCATAGATTTCGCTAGGCATTACCTTTGATTGACCATTTCACTAAGTGTATTATTATGGATATGTTTTCATTGCCTGCCGTTTATGATTCTATGGCGATCGTACCTTTTGACTTGGTGTCATCACGACATTTTTACCCATAAAATCAGGTGGTACATATCTTTCCTCTATCCCTCTTTGATCGTCACTTGCACATGTCGGTGACGTTTGCTAGCTTCTTAGAGTTGTGTTGCATACATTTCCATTCACTACTACCAAAAATGACGTTGAACTCAACTAGCGGCAGTAACGACGCTAGCAAGTCTAACTCCTGACTCCCAATACGAATCTTTTCGACACAAACTCTATCCGCGCGCATAGAACACCAATTCGGTAACAACACATCCAATTTGTCCTTCATCATCGAAGAAGGAAATCCGATGCTCTATATGAAACCTTCGGACAAAAAGGAGTGCGAAGCTCCCGTATCGAAGAGTGCTCTCACCAGATTATCACAAAACAGAACAAAGCCTATACAAACAATAATAAGCTAACATGCGCAAGGTAACAGTATTTAAAGCAAAATTGCTATAAATTTAAACCATACCTGTCAGCACATCCGCTTGCTTGATGGCCTCATACTGGCCAAGATTGTAGACTCTTGGTTGAGTCTGAGCATAATGGGATGCGGTTGACTCCACTGCCTTACCCTTTTCCTCATAAGTTGCTCTCTGCTTCCTCTCAAACTTTGGACGCCCGCACCAACAGTCACGGGCAAAATGCCCCAGCTTCACACAAGTAAAGCAAGCGCCCGACGCCCGGCTTGTAGTTGCCCCCGAAGCACCAGAAGAAGGGGCTGGACCCGAAGTCCTAGCATATTTAAAGAACTTACGATAACCAGACTTTGAGGTAGTCGACACCTTAAACTCTGTCTTCTTAAGACTAGAGTCTTTCTTTTCCTGCACATTCTTCATATCTTTCTCCAAAGATCGGGCCGTGTTGACTAGGTTCAAGAAGCCTCGCGTCATCGGCCCCAAAAGCAGTAGTCTTAAGTCATCTCTCGGACCTTCATAGAATTGGTTTTTCTTTCGCTCCTTATAAGCGAATGTAGCACTTGCATTCCGACCCAAACGTGTAAATTTGTGGAGGAACTCATCCACGCTACTCTCACCCTGCACCAACTTTTAAACTCGTTCTCCAATGCAATCCTCTAAGCCAAGGAGAGCTATCGAGCCAATAAAAGTCTTGAGAATTCTTTTATCGAGACGTCAGTTAGTTGTCTACTCCTCAAATTTTGTAAATCCAAACATTCCCACCACAGTCTTGCGCCTCCATCCAACATGAAAGTGGCAATAGTGGTCTTCTGACACTCTTCCGTCTCTGTAGCTATCAATACTCTCTTAACTATGGAGAGCCAATCCTCCGCTAGGTTTGGGGTTCCCGTCTCTGAGAACACTGGAGGATTAAAGCCCATAACGTTCTTGAGTTGTTTCTCCGTTGCTCTCCTATGCATCATTGGCTCAACCACAACCTGCTCCACTCTCCTTGGTTTCGCCGCTTGGAGCGGTACTTGCTCCACAATAGGGGCAGGCTACTGCACTTATCTCCCAAGCTGTGCTTTAATCATCGCAAACACTGCTTCAGTTACTAATCGTATGGTTTCAGCCGAAGGAAGTGTTGTCGACGCATCCTTCAGTGCACTACTTGCCTGAGAAACTGGACGTTCTGACGGCACCGCACCACTCTTGGTAACCTATAGTCGTACAAAACACCATTAAGCGACAAAACAATATTGCAAAAAACAATTATAGGAACACGCGGGTTCCTCAAACATGTGTATTTTCATTCCTAAGTGGACATTCATGGGTTCTTTTCATGTTATAACAATGACGCATACACATATGCTCACCACCCCTTAAAGTGAATTCGTCCACGAATTCATTTAAGCATGACCAAAACCGGTAGTCTGATACCAAATTATAACACCGCTATCCGTCACATTGCATATAACAGTAGGTCCGACCGGGGCCCGATGCCATATACCACGGACAGACCAAAGGGTTACTTATTGAAACCATTCTTCTAGTCGTAACGTCCTACACATAGCATCTAGCGGAAGCCATTTATTAAGTTGTAAAATAAGAACCCACCACAAGCATGAATGTCCACTATCAAACCCAAACAGGAATGAATTACGAAGTACACAAAGTACAGGCCCTATGGCCTTACAAGGGTTCACTAAATTTAAAACAGTGTCTTCCATACTTCGGCTTGTAGGCCGGTCACACAGGAGTTAAACAAGTAAACAAAACAAGGCCTTCAAGGGCCGGCTAAGCAATAAGGGCTTTGGCATGCAATTTGCCACTCAGCTCCGCATCACCTTCAAGCACAATTCACCGCAATGGTGGTAAACAAAAGTAACTGTAAGCTAAAGCTCACCAAATTATAACGATCCCGCCCCCAAACTCATGGCGGCGATGCTCCTTCCCTGCACTTATTAGCATATTAAGCATTATAGTGAATAATCACAACACTACAGATGCAGGCACACACAGCCGCACACCCCGTGCTCTCAGGGCACTTACACTGTTAACCCGGTCAAAACCGCAGTCTCATCACCTCCCCTTGGACGGTAATACTCGTAAGAATTTTAGTCTTTCCGGTCTAAGCATAAGACCATCCATCTATGTCAACGGTAAGTGCCATGTACTTTAGGTCGCTTTAACCGAACGACACAGAGCGGGTACGGTTCCACCTAGGCCGTTGCTCACACCACAACGTCAATTTAAGCCATATGCGTGGGTCAAGCTTCCCCGAGTCCCAAAACAATCAAACATGCACATGACCCAGTTATGTTCAAGGATGGCTCCCAGGCCACCAAGTTGGTAGAAATGCGTTTCCGCCCAGTTTTCCAGGTGCACCTTGGAGTTAATCCCCAAGACACCCTGTTGCATTCTACCGCGTAGAAAATCCGAAAATAACCAAAGGCACGGAGTCTTCTCCAGCTAATCATACACAATGAAACATCACCGATCCAGACCAACTTGTCCGGGTAGGCTTCACACACCATGCCTATGCATGTATCTCGATTTCGGACTCTACATGCAAGCAAGGGGGACTATTCACTTCTACCCCAAGGAACGCCGCCCACTGATGACTACTTTTTAGTCATCCTTTTTTGGGTAATTTAGTAACTTAAATTTCTAAGTATTATTATAATTTTATATGCTGATAGTCCGTTTCGTAATGGTATTTTCTATCTTTCAATTTACGAAGCATGTCTTGTATGCTTATATTTTGACCTTTTTTTGTATATATTATTGTCACTAACATCTTCCCTTATTTTTGCAGGATTTTACAAGTTTTGCTGTTACACGCCCCATGGTCACGCCCTCCTAGGGCGTGTACCAAGGGCGTGTAACCTAGTGGAATGAAGCCGCCGGTCCGAAGTCAATCTCCGCCAGAAACTAGCTGTCACGCCCACTGACACGCCCACTAACACGCCCTCCAGGGGCGTGTCTGACAGGCGTGACCCGCCAAGTCCCGAGAAGTCAGTACCGAGCTCAATTTCAACGCACCGAATCCGACACGCCCTATGGTCACGCCCTCCAGGGGCGTGTTCGATGGGCGTGTAACTCAACAACCACGCCAGAATTAAATGCCAACGCTCCAGATGTCGCACCGAATCAGACACGCCCTATGGTCACGCCCTCCATGGGCGTGTCATAGGGCGTGACCCAGCCCGAAAAAATTCTATAAATAGGGATCATCTTCTAGTGTTTTGGAGGGTGGTGGAGAGAGATTAGAGAAGAAGAAGTGCTGCTATTTTAGTGTTTATGTCTTAAGCTTGTCTCTTCCTTTTTACTTCAAGTAATTGAGTTTCTTTTCATGCAAGCCTTTTTCGCATTTCTGTACTTCCTTTTTACAACATTTGTAATCATTGTAGAAGGTGTTCTTATAGTATCTGTGTGCCCTACTTGTGATTCCTCCACATTACGAAATAAAATAGTTCGCTATTCTCTTTCCCTTCTACTCGGTGTTATTTTCCATACTATTAATATGATCTTCATTTTCTATACCATGAATAACTAAATCCTCCTTGTACTCGATCTTGATGATCTGAGGTTTGAGTGATTAAGTTATGATGCTTTAATTTTACCTTTCCTTTTTAGGGGTTTAATCTTGAATTACTCTTGAATTCTTTTGGGTTGGAGATATATCATCGATGTATACTCTCCGCCTTAGCTTTCATACTTGGCAAGCCGAAAGGCCGATAGTTTGAAGTGAGCACTCAAGAGGAAAGGGATTTGTATGCACCCCTCGAGAGAGGCAGACATTCAAATCCCTCGGATTGGAGTAAAATCTAATAGTGGGGTTCACCGCGTAAAGCGAGCTTTAGGCCTCTGATTCAGACGAAAGTCGGTCGGACCTTCCTAAACTCAGTCGGACACGACTTCGAGAGAAGCGTGTTTAAGCTTAAGGAACCTCCACGGTCAAGAAACTCTTCCCTATTAAGTTTAGGCTTTTATCGCATTTCTTTATTACTCTGGCCGAGGTGATTCTTGATCGAGTACATTTCCATCCCTTTGTCGTAGTTCTTTAACACTTTATCGTAATCGCCTCTAATAGTTCTTTAACTTAATGCAGTGGTTCTCTTTCTAGCGATTAGCTATATTTCCTTTCTTAATTGCAAGTTCCTTTTTAGCCCTCAAGATTTTCCTTTGATAAAATAATAGTCTTCGTGTGAGTAAGTGTATTCAGCAGTACCCGGATTTCAATACGACACTTGTGTCCCCTAGCTACAATTCGATAGGTATACTTGCCTAGATGTATTGCTAGTTCGGTTGCTTTTATTTTCTTCACGATTAGTAGACACCAAGTTTTTGGCGCCGTTGCCGGGGAATCAGCTCTTGTTGATATATTGAAAACACGAATCTATTACTTTTATCTTCCTTATTGCAAACCAAAAAGAAAAAAAAATCGCTTTAAAATAATAATAATAATAATAATAAATATAATCATTTTCAATAGATACCCACATCACAAGTTTCCTACACCAACAAAATCCTCTCAAAAAGGGCAATGCGGTTTTAAGTGCCGCTATCTTGTCTAGTACCTTGCGAACCCTTCATCGGGTAGTCCTTGGGAAGTTTGGGAGCTAAAAAAAAAATATATATATATACTTAAAAAAAAAACAACAAAATAATAATAATAATAAACAATACTTCTCTCTTTCTTCTTCCAGTGCATGACCCGGGAAGTCCGTCGGTTATTTTGGACTTGGACCACGAAATCGAGCGTACTCTTCGGAGAAGATTGCGATTTCAAGGCCCGACTCTTCAAATACCGGTCGAACATTCCGATTCATATTCTACCTTAAGAATGGACAATCCCAACCAAGAGGAAGTCTTGCAAAGACCCAACCAAGAGGAAGTCGTGCAAAGGACTATGTCCCATTATGCAAGACCAAACCTGGAGGGTACAGAATCTAGCATAGTTCGTCCCGCTATTGCGAACAATAACTTCGAGCTTAAGCCTAGCATCATTCAAATGGTGCAGCAATATGTACAGTTCGACGGATCGCAAGATGAAGATCCAAACTTGCATATTGCTAATTTTCTTGAAATCTGTGACACCTTCAAGATTAATGGTGTCTCGGACGATGCGATAAGGCTAAGACTCTTCCCATTCTCCTTAAGGACTAAAGCCAAACAGTGGTTGAGTTCTCTTCCAAGAGGATCAATCACTACTTGGAACATTTTAACTGAAAAATTTCTTTCTCGTTATTTTCCCCCCGCCAAAACTGCTAAGTTTCGAAATGATATAACTTCATATTCTCAAATTGATTCTGAAACCCTCTATGACACTTGGGAGAGGTTCAAAGAACTTTTGAGAAGATGCCCACATCATGCTCTGCCTGTATGGTTGCAGGTTCAGACATTCTATAATGGGCTAAACCAAGTGACTAAGCAAATGATAGATGCCGCTTCCGCTGGTTCTTTAGACCGCAAAACTCCGGAAGCCACTCTTGAGCTTATCGATGACATGGAGATGAACACTTATCAGTGGAATTCGTCCAGGTCTCGCCCATCTAAACCTGCAGGTATCTATGAAGTGGATTCGGTGACGCAACTGGCGATGCAAGTGGAAATGCTCAACAAGAAGATCTCGGAGATGACTGCTCCCTCCACCGCTAAGTTATATGAAAATGCTGCTGCTGCCGAGCAGGTGGATTATCTGGGAAACATACCCAGGCCTGCTCAAAATATCTCTGCGAATAATTTTTCTGCTTTTTCGAATTTTTCTTCTCCCCCTGGTTTTTCTGCTTCGTCGAACACTTATCATCCCGGATGGCGTAACCATCCTAATTTTTCTTGGAGTAATAATGCTAACGTAATACGCCCACCGCACGATTTCGCACCGCCACCACCACCGCAACAAAATTTTCAAAAACCTTCCTCTTTGGAAGAGATCCTCGCTAAATATATAAGCTCGAACGATGCCACTATTAGAAATTTAACAGGATCCATGAAAAACTTAGAAAATCAGGTTGGCCAACTCGCCAAGGCCTTTTCCGAGAGACCACCTGGAACTCTTCCCTCGAACACTGAGCCTAACCCAAGGGAGCACGCAAATGCGATTTCCCTTCGGAGCGGTAAAGTTGTTAACGAGCCCACCACAAGGGAAGAGCCAAGGGTGAGTATCCCTCCTGTTCTTACCCCCACGGAAAATGATAACTTAGATCTTGAAAAAGACAAATCTATTTTTGAAAAAGAAAAGGATAGCTCTATTATTTCTAATTCTGAAAAAGACAAAAATGATTTTCAAAATGATGCTCCGATTATTATAAATGAATTACCGCCACCTCCTTATCCGGCTAGACTTAGGCAAGAAAAACTAGATAATCAATATCAACGCTTTCTTGAAATATTTAAACAAATTCATATTAATTTGCCATTTCATGAAGCGATTAGCCAAATGCCTAAGTACGCTAAATATCTTAAAGATTTATTAACGAACAAAAAGAAATTGGAAAATCTTTCTCATGTAACATTGAATGAAGAATGCTCGGCAGTCATTAAAAATTCAAATCTTCCGAAAAAGATAAATGACCCGGGTAGCTTTTCAATTCCTTGCGTCTTCGGTGATTTATTCGTTAAACATGCGCTAGCGGATCTAGGAGCGAGCATCAATTTGATGCCTTTTTCCTTATTTAAAAAGCTAGGTTTGGGCACTCTCAGCCCGACGCGCATGAGTATTCAGTTAGCCGATAGGTCAATAAAGTATCCACTAGGTATCGTTGAGGACGTGTTAGTAAAGGTCGACAAATTCATCTTCCCGGTGGATTTTGTCATTCTTGATATTGAAGAGGACGTCGAGGTTCCTCTTATCCTTGGACGACCTTTTCTCGCCACCTCTCGAGCAGTTATTGACGTTAGTAATGGAAAGTTGTTTTTGCGAGTGGGGGATGATGAAGTCACATTTTCTATTAATAACTCGATGAAAAATTCTTTACAAAATGATGACTCATGCTTCTTTATCGATGTTTTAAATGAAGATTCTTCCCTTCCCCTTTCTAACATCTCCTCTAATGAATTTTCCTCTTCCTTTTCTGAAATTTCTTCAAATGTTTTTGAAAGTACGGTGATGTCAATACAAGAAAATTTTGAAAATGAATCTATTTTTGGTAGGAAAAACTATGAAAAACTTATTTTTGAAAATGAAAAAGTCTAAAAAAATTCTTATGAGGAACCACCCAACTTAGAACTCAAACCCCTTCCCAAACCTCTTAAATATGCCTTTCTTGCAAAAGATTCAAAATTACCCGTTATAATCTCGGCTTTTCTTTCCCAATCCGAAAACGATCAGTTGATCGACCTACTACAAAAGCATCGCCGAGCCATAGCATGGCAAATTTGTGATATTCCTGGCATAAGCCCCTCTTTCTGCACGCACAAAATATTTTTTGACAATAATCCTAAGGGTGTAGTCCAACCACAACGTCGTCTTAATCCAAAAATGAAAGAGGTTGTGAAGGGAGAGGTGCTTAAGTTATTAGATGCCGGGATAATCTATCCTATTTCCGATAGTCAGTGGGTAAGTCCAGTTCAGGTTGTCCCTAAGAAGGGTGAGATCACGGTAGTGCCAAACGAAAACAACGATCTAGTTCCAACTAGGACGATAACAGGATGGAGGATGTGCATCGATTACCATAAACTAAACGATGCCACTCGAAAAGATCACTTCCCCCTCCCCTTTATCGATCAAATTCTAGAACGTTTGTCCGGGCACAATTTTTATTGCTTCCTCGACGGTCTCTCGGGATACTTTCAAATCCCTATCGCACCCGAGGACCAAGAGAAGACGACATTCACTTGCCCCTTCGGAACCTTTGCTTATCGTAGAATGCCTTTCGGATTGTGCAACGCACCCGCCACCTTTCAGCGGTGTATGCTTGCCATTTTTGATAAATATGTAGAAAATATTATGGAAGTTTTTATGGACGACTTTTCCGTTTTTGGCGACTCTTTCGAATTATGTTTAGAAAATTTAGGAAAAGTTTTAAAACGCTGCGAGGAGACAAATTTAGTCTTAAATTGGGAGAAGTGCCACTTTATGGTACGTGAGGGTTTAGTCCTTGGCCACAACATTTCCGCTAGGGGGATTGAAGTGGACAAGGCAAAAATTGAAATAATTAAAAAGCTGCCGCCACCCACAACCGTTAAAGCGATTAGAAGTTTTTTAGGTCATGCGGGTTTTTATCGTAGATTTATTAAAGACTTTTCAAAAATCACTAAACCTCTCACCCACTTGCTCGAAAAAGACACTCCTTTTATTGTTGATAAATCTTGTCTCGAGGCCTTTGAATTAATAAAATCAAAACTTATAAACGCCCCTATTATGATCGCCCCAGTTTGGGATTTACCATTCGAAATTATGTGTGATGCGAGTAATCATGCGGTCGGTGCAATTTTAGGTCAACGAATTGCTAAGAACTTTCATCCGATTTTCTACGCTAGTAAAACTCTCACTTCTGCGCAAGAAAACTACACTACGACGGAGAAAGAGCTCTTAGCAGTTATTTTCGCTTTTGATAAATTCCGACCGTATGTCACTCTTTCTAAAGTTATTGTTTTCACGGATCACTCCGCTTTGAAATACCTCCTTTCTAAACCGGATGCCAAGCCGCGTCTTATCCGTTGGATCCTCTTACTTCAAGAATTCGACTTGGAGATTCGGGATAAGAAAGGAGCGGAAAACTTAGCAGCTGATCATCTCTCGCGTCTTGAAAATCCCAAACTTGATTTTTTAAATGAAACTTCTATAAATGACTCTTTTCCGGATGAACGCCTTTTTAATATTTCCGCATCTCCTACCCCCTGGTTTGCCGATCTGGCCAATTATCTTGTTGCCCGGGTCCTTCCAAAAGAATACTCCACTCACTAAAAGAAGAAATTCTTTTCGGAGTTGAAGTATTATTTTTGGGAAGACCCATTTCTATTTCGCATTTGTGCGGACCAGGTGGTAAGGAGATGCGTTTCGCAGGAAGAGGGTCACCAAATTTTAAAACATGTTCATGAAGGTCCGACTGGCGGGCATTATCAAGCAAACCGCACCGCCCACAAAGTTCTTAGTGCTGGCTTCTATTGGCCAAGCATATTTAAAGATGCACAAACCTTTGTGGGTGGATGTGATCGATGCCAGCGGACTGGAAATCTCTCACATAAAAATGAAATGGAACAAAACTATTTTCTCGAGTGCGAGGTTTTTGATTTGTGGGGCATCGACTTTGTTGGCCCGTTTCCTTCAAGTTTAGGTAATAAATATATTTTAGTAGCGGTGGATTACGTTTCTAGATGGGCAGAGGCCCAAGCTCTGCCAACTAATGATGCTCGTGTTGTTGTTAATTTTCTAAAAAAATTGTTTTCTCGCTTTGGATTCCCTCGAGCGATCGTTAGTGATAGGGGCAGCCATTTTTGCAACACCCAACTCACTAAAGCATTAATAAAATATGGTGTCACCATAAATTGTCAACTGCTTATCACCCCCAAACTAACGGTCAGGTCGAGGTAGTCAATCGCGAACTAAAAAGAATTTTGGAAAAAACTGTTTCTACTTCTCGTAAGGATTGGTCCCTAAAATTAGACGATGCTCTTTGGGCTTATCGGACAGCGTACAAGACCGCCATCGGTTGTACTCCTTTCCGATTGGTCTATGGAAAGTCGTGTCACCTTCCGGTAGAAGTAGAGCACCGAGCGTATTGGGCATTAAAGTTTTTCAATTTCGATCCGCATTAGGTAGGCGAGCATAGAAAACATCAATTAAATGAACTCGATGAGTGGAGAGCGTATGCATATGAAAATAATCGAATTTATAAAGAACGCACAAAATTATATCACGATAAGAACCTGCGCCACCCTAAAACGTTTACCCCGGCGATCAGGTTCTTCTTTTTAATTCACGTTTACGTCTCTTCCCGGGAAAGCTTAAATCTCGATGGTCCGGACCATTCACGGTCAAGGATGTTTTCCCTTACGGCACTGTGCTACTTTACACCCCGATAAGGGGGACTTCAAAGTTAATGGCCATAGACTCAAACGCTACTTCTCTAATGATTCTGTGACTCCTGCAAAGGAGAATCTTCTTTTTGATTCTTAGTTATTATTATTTCTGATGGACATTTTTTTTTCTTCTGTGATGGACATGTTTACTTTTATTTTTGGACTTCTTATTATTCTACTCTTTTATTTGAATGGTTGTAATAATAAAAACATTATCGGGCAATCTACCCATGGACTCTATTTCTTTTTGCTTTTATTTTTGCTCTTCCTACCGGAGGCACATCAAGTCCATGATCGTGGTCGCCGCTCCACCGTTGCTGATATCAGATGGATCAGGTCATACCTGCTGACGATCAAGTACTCCAAAAAGCAAGCATGGGGGAGCGACATCCGCCTTCATCTCACGAACCCGGGGAAGTCCTGTTCCTTTTCCTTATTTATTTTTCTGCATTTTTCTTTTTCTCTTCTTCTCAGTCCCCTTCTTTTTCTTTATGTTTTCTTCATTGAGGGCAATGAAGAATTTAAGCATGGGGGGGTCTAGTTTCTTTTTGCCTTTCTTTTTGTTTCTTATTTAAAAAAAAAATATTTTTTTATGTCATCTAAATCTAAAAATCAAAAAAAAAACTATAAAATATAAAACCCAAAAAAATTAGAAAAACAAAAAGATCAAAAAATTTTTTGTGCTTAAAATCAATTTGAAAAACAAAACCTAAAATTATTTTCTATCTTTATTTTCATGTTGCTTCTAGTGAAGTGTAGGCCCATGCGGTTTTTGTAGTTCTATATAGATTACTTTGAAAATGGTTTTCTAAACCTATCATTTTAACATAGTTTAGTTCTACTAGTTTCTTTTTCTTAAATATAGGCATCCGGTTTTTAAGTTATAATCTAGCAATACGTAGTTATGTCTTTTTATTCGGTTAGTTACTTACGAATGGTTGCTAGGTATCATTAGTTCTTTTTCATTTGCGGGGTAGTCTTTCTTGGTGTCTAGAACTTGTACCAAGCTACTCTCGAAGCATTTGCGCCGTTTTTATGTTCTTTAGAAATGATTTAGGCCACCATTTGAATAGTTTGAGTTTTTCTTGCCCACCGAAAACATAACCCTTGCAAAACAATTTTGGGCCTTTTCCTTATTTTCATTGTTTTTAGCTCCACCTTTCATTTCATCTTGTTCACCAAAGCCAAATGCCCGTCCTAATTTTTGCACTATAACCTTGAGCTTAAAAATTATTTTTGTGGGAGGGGTATTATATTATTTTGGAAATGAAAAGGACAATTATAAAGCTTATTTTTGGAGTTTCCTTATCGATTGTTATTCAAAAAGTGAGAAAAAAAAATATCATTACCAAATCAAAAAGAAAAAAATGAATGCAAAAAGTTTATGGTTGGCCAAGTTTAGAAAAGAAAAATTTTCATGGCCTTGTTTTGTAGTTTCATATTGGAGAAATGACATACTTGTTATTTCTCAATTTTTATGTTTTTGGTTATTTTTGAGCTCATCTTGGTTTAGTGCCTAAAACCTTCATGTTTACCTTTGAATCCACTTCCTAATTATTTACCTAAGCCAAGTTTAATGCCTAGTAGAAGTCCTAATGATCTTAGAACTTAATTTCGCGTAGTGGAGAAAGTGTGAACGTACAAGCCTATGGCCACCATCATTGATGGATTTCTTTGGAGGTTATCTTGGAGTGTTTTAGGGTTAATGTTTATCTAGCAACCTAGTAGTTTGTTAATGCGCCGTTTATTTAGAACTTCTACTTTTGTTTTCCTTATTTTCATTTATTTTGGATGCCTTGTTTTTAAGAGTTAGAAATTAGTAGACTTCTCTTATGTTTTAATGAGATTTTTAGGCTTTTCCTTTCAAATCTTCTATTGTGCACTTCTCACCCCACTAGTTGATAATATGAATACTAGGATAGTTTAATTTTCCATGTTTTGTTTTTCTTAATTATGAAACCTAAATTAGCTTTGTTTATTTTCTATTTCCTTCCCTAGTTTTCATTTTTTATTTGCTTGAGGGCAAGCAAATGTCTAAGCATGGGGGTGTTTGATGACTACTTTTTAGTCATCCTTTTTTGGGTAATTTAGTAACTTAAATTTCTAAGTATTATTATAATTTTATATGCTGATAGTCCGTTTCGTAATGGTATTTTCTATCTTTCAATTTACGAAGCATGTCTTGTATGCTTATATTTTGACCTTTTTTTGTATATATTATTGTCACTAACATCTTCCCTTATTTTTGCAGGATTTTACAAGTTTTGCTGTTACACGCCCCATGGTCACGCCCTCCTAGGGCGTGTACCAAGGGCGTGTAACCTAGTGGAATGAAGCCGCCGGTCCGAAGTCAATCTCCGCCAGAAACTAGCTGTCACGCCCACTGACACGCCCACTGACACGCCCTCCAGGGGCGTGTCTGACAGGCGTGACCCGCCAAGTCCCGAGAAGTCAGTACCGAGCTCAATTTCAACGCACCGAATCCGACATGCCCTATGGTCACGCCCTCCAGGGGCGTGTTCGATGGGCGTGTAACTCAACAACCACGCCAGAATTAAATGATAACGCTCCAGATGTCGCACCGAATCAGACACGCCCTATGGTCACGCCCTCCATGGGCATGTCATAGGGCATGACCCAGCCCGAAAAAATTCTATAAATAGGGATCATCTTCTAGTGTTTTGGAGGGTGGTGGAGAGAGATTAGAGAAGAAGAAGTGCTGCTATTTTAGTGTTTATGTCTTAAGCTTGTCTCTTCCTTTTTACTTCAAGTAATTGAGTTTCTTTTCATGCAAGCCTTTTTCGCATTTCTGTACTTCCTTTTTACAAAATTTGTAATCATTGTAGAAGGTGTTCTTATAGTATCTGTGTGCCCTACTTGTGATTCCTCCACATTACGAAATAAAATAGTTCGCTATTCTCTTTCCCTTCTACTCGGTGTTATTTTCCATACTATTAATATGATCTTCATTTTCTATACCATGAATAACTAAATCCTCCTTGTACTCGATCTTGATGATCTGAGGTTTGAGTGATTAAGTTATGATGCTTTAATTTTACCTTTCCTTTTTAGGGGTTTAATCTTGAATTACTCTTGAATTCTTTTGGGTTGGAGATATATCATCGATGTATACTCTCCGCCTTAGCTTTCATACTTGGCAAGCCGAAAGGCCGATAGTTTGAAGTGAGCACTCAAGAGGAAAGGGATTTGTATGCACCCCTCGAGAGAGGCAGACATTCAAATCCCCCGGATTGGAGTAAAATCTAATAGTGGGGTTCACCGCGTAAAGCGAGCTTTAGGCCTCTGATTCAGACGAAAGTCGGTCGGACCTTCCTAAACTCAGTCGGACACGACTTCGAGAGAAGCGTGTTTAAGCTTAAGGAACCTCCACGGTCAAGAAACTCTTCCCTATTAAGTTTAGGCTTTTATCGCATTTCTTTATTACTCTGGCCGAGGTGATTCTTGATCGAGTACATTTCCATCCCTTTGTCGTAGTTCTTTAACACTTTATCGTAATCGCCTCTAATAGTTCTTTAACTTAATGCAGTGGTTCTCTTTCTAGCGATTAGCTATATTTCCTTTCTTAATTGCAAGTTCCTTTTTAGCCCTCAAGATTTTCCTTTGATAAAATAATAGTCTTCGTGTGAGTAAGTGTATTCAGCAGTACCCGGATTTCAATACGACACTTGTGTCCCCTAGCTACAATTCGATAGGTATACTTGCCTAGATGGATTGCTAGTTCGGTTGCTTTTATTTTCTTCACGATTAGTAGACACCACCCACTCATCGCACACATGCGGGAGCGGGTTTCCATATGCAAAAAGAAGGTGAGCTTCATATGCTTAATAAGAGAATCGTTACCCTTGGATTTCTCTTTGGCGCCATGGAAATCTATATGGATGAAAAGCACTGCGATGACCTCGCCTCTGTAGATCTTGACTCGTATTGCGATTTGGCTCTCTGAATCTCCTCCGGCAACCAGATCTCACTTTCTACTTCCTCCTTTCTCTCCTCTCTCTCTAGAACTTAGAAAGAGATTGAAGCAAAAGAAATGCAAATTTTCGACCCTATTCCTTGCCTTAACTCTAGGATGGATAAGCCTGAGCCATTGGATCCCAAAATAAGGAAACAAACGGCCACGATTTTCCCTAAAAATAATTTTTTTGGGCCGAACACGTCTTGCGACATGCCAGTGTCCAAGGCCGTGTTCCACACTCGTCGTAAACTAGAAAATCAAGAATAGGACACGACCTTTGACACGACTTGCGACACGCCCGTGTCACCCATGGACATTCCCGTGTCATGGGCCGTGTACCCCAATCAGCGCTGGAACCGTCACGTCCCAAACGGGATACAGGCTTAGACATGCCCGTGTCAACTTTTACATGCTCGTGTTAACCAGAACACGCCCGTGTTCTGTGTCGTATCTCTCAGTCGATATAGGACTAGAAACATACCGAGCACGACACGGCCATATGACATGCCCGTGTCACGTGCCGTGTTTTAGATATGCCATGGGACACGCCTGTGTCCCAGGCCGTGTAACCTCCATAGCATAATCAAGCAAACTTCCCGAGCAGGACACGACCTCTGACACGACTGTATCTCATGTCGTGTTCCCTGTCTCGACGATCGTCGATTGCATTTTCGTCGACCACTCGTTGAGTCGTCGAGCACGCGCATGTCATGGCCCTGGGACATGCCCGTATCCTAGGCCGTGTGACTCTTACCAAGGCACAAACTCGTCTAAAAATTCGGCCCATTGCTCTTTTGAGTTTCGGGGCGTTACAGGTCCACTCCTAATCCTGAAGCTAAAAGAAGGAAAACTCAAGAGCTTTCTGAAATATGGAGCCCAACTTCCAAATCCCTAATCCTTGAGATTCTTAAACTTGTTGTTGATTGTAATGAGAACAGGACTGATCATTACAGCTCATATGAATGGGAGTTTTATGAGAAATCTTTAACTAAGAGAAGGATATATGACAGAGAGTATGGAATGAACAATCCTAAAGCTCTTCCTAAGCCTGCCAAATATTATCGCAAACCTTACTTCTACCATAAGAGACAACAAGAAAAGAAGGAAAGACAGCAATAACAACATTAACAGAGCTACTAACAATAGAAGATGATCAGAAAGTTCTTATTTATTAGATTTTGTGGACTTGGGTATTTTTTGGACAAAATATATATATATAAATCTTCTATTTTGATTATCTTACTTTTCATTGCTTAGCACTTTTATCATTATTATCATTGCGTTTACTAGTTACTTTATTTTTTTCTCTTGATGTAATTCACATTAGTGTAGAGAGTTTTGACTTCTACAAGTAGGGGGAGATTGTTGTGTATTGTATCCACAATAACCTAGATTTGTATGAAGTCACCCTTGAACTAAGATAAATTAAGTTGTATTTGATGCCCTATTTGAGTTATTTGTTTGCATGATATAATTGCCAAGGTAAACCAATGTCAGTCTATAATGAGTCACCAAACACAGGACCATACAATGTAAACCCTCATTGTGTGATCCATGGTGTTGACTCATGAGCAGCCTCTCTATTCGGACACACTTCATTTTTAAAGCACTAAAGTAATGGAAGAAAAAACAGTTGCTGAAATCATTTGAAGAAAAAAAATTAATTTTCATAAAGTAAAATTTTTCTAAGTCCTTTACTCGAGTATTATATCTAGTACTTGATTAGTGCTGGAATGAATTCTCGAATATGCTAGGTACAGTTCTCAAGTAGTAGAAATTTTTCTCGAGAAGGCTTAGTGCAATACTCGAGTAATCCATGAAGTACTGGAGTACTACTTATCTATGTCTCGAGTACCTTGATTCTTATTAGTCCACGAGTGCAGTCTTTATGATTATGACCATTAGGCTTGTCCTATAAAAGGTCTTATCAAATTGACTAACCCTAATAAGATAGAAATCAAGTATTCTGAATCGTTCTTACATTCTAAATCAGGAAAGCCTCCACTCCTCATCGTCATTCTCACCACTGCTCTTCTCTGAATTAAGTTATTCAGAATAAGAATCGATCAACAGATATAGGCGCTCAATCTCTACAGATCTCTCTCTTGATTGTGTTGATCTTAAGCATTTTAGATCCAGAGATTTTGGCAAGTCTTCCTCGATATATTTCTGACAGGGTTTCAACTTTTAAGAAGGAAGAAATCTGAAGTTCTAAGATCTGAAGTGAAGTTTGATTTATTGTTATTGTAAATCTATTTCAATTCTTGTAAGAGATTTTCCCTTCGAGTTTTGTAGGATGTTTTTCTTCCGAGTGTAGATCCCATTTTGAGGATTGAGTTATAGGGGTATAGCTCCGAGTTGTAGGATTGGTTTTCAATCCGAGATAATTGTAAAGTAGCCGAGTCTAGCATGTTGTTAGATTTATCAGGTGGAGAGTGGACGTACCCAAGGTTGGAGAACCACTATAAATCTTGTGTTCTATGTGTTTTGTTTGTTTATAAAAACATCAATAGACACTATCGCCTGACATTAACAATAGAAGTTCTCTCTCTATACCCAGATTCAGTCCCAACTGGAACATCTATCCATAAAATCCTGCAGCATCCTTCTGTGCCAGAAAAATTGGACTTTCACAAAATATAGCTCATGAAGAGCTATCGCCAGCAATACTCACTGTCTCCCGGCAATATCCAATGATTCTCACCACCGTGGTATTTTCTGGGTATTTTTGGAGAGTGGCTCCAGTACTTCCTGCTACTTCCTTTCATTGGCACAATCCTTCGGACTCCATAAACTACTCATTTATACTCGGAGTCTTCTCCGGCATGCAAATAAAAACATCACCAATCCATACCAAATGTCCTGATGGGTTTCACATAGCACGCCTATTCCGTTCTGCGATTTCCGGATTCTATATATAAAACTACCCTAGGATATCACATATCAACCCATTGGAACTCCTTCACTAAGCTTTCCTCTTCAAGGATATTTCTTTGTTTCTTGATTCAGACCAAGGGATCTCCTTCACTAAGCTTGCAAAGCTTCAGCCTTCAGCCTTCTTCTTCCTTAGCTCCTTTTTCTAAGAACTTGATGAAAAGGGGAAAGAGTGTAAGAGAAGAGAAATGACTTCTATTTTCTCCACTCCTCTGCTTAAAGGACCTCGAGATTTATCCCAACCACAATATCCTCTCTTCAATAGGAATGAATGGCTATGATTTTAGCTGATCAGTAAAATTTATCGCTATCACTGGGCGATATCATTGGTAGTCGCTTTGACCCAAGTCAACCACCGCTCTTCGGATGCCGCCCAACAATTTGACAGCTGTCTATACGCTATGTAGAGATATCGCCACACGATACCTAGTGACGCCACTTTGATAGCTTACTCATTGATGTGTTGAGAGCATAGAGTGCGTCGACTGCATTGAGAGAATCAAGTGCGTTTAAAGCTTCTAGTGTGTTTAGTCCATCGAGTGCATTGAGTGGTATCTCCACGCGATACTCACTATTACCACATGATAATCGACTCAACGATTCGTCGACTCTACTCAATGCTTCGTTGGAAGCGTCAAGTGATATCGGCAGCGATACCCATTGTCTCCCAACGATAACAAACCGTGAGTTCTGTATTAAAGTTGTTGGGTACATTGGAAAATGTGTACCCGATTTGGAGAAGCCTCACCTAACTCAATGGAATTCATTGAGGTGTATTTGATGGAATGTTGAATTTTAGTGTGCAGGTTTAAGAAATGCAAGAAAAATTTTTAAGTACAAGTGTCGACACCCAGGAGAAGTTGTGTCGACACCTGAAGCAGGAGCTGTGTCGATGCAAGATTGTGTCGACACATTGGACTTGTGTCGACACACACTCAACGTCATATATCAACAATAGCTATACTGAGTCTGGAAGGCTTGTATCAACACACAGGACTTGTGTCGACGCACACTCAATGCTAACTATCCACAACAGCTATACTGAATCTGAAAGGCTTGTGTTGACACGCAGGACTTATGTCAACACACACTGAATGACATCTGGACACACACTCAACGACATCAAGACATACACTCAACAACATCCTGACATACACAAAATGCGATCTATCGGCATCAGCTATGTCCAGACCAGGAGCAGTTGTGTCGACACATACAACAGAAGCTGTGTCAAGAAGATAAAGAATGACTGTGTCGACATATTGGAAGCTGTGTCGATGTCATCAAGAATTGTGTCGACACTTGGTCTATTTGTGTCAACACAATTGAAGTATTTTGCTGACTGTTCCCTGCTGTGATAGAAGTTCAATGAAGGGTCAGTTGTCACGACTAAAGACTTGACAGCTGTCATAAGTAACAAGACTGACACATCTGTCAGTACTATCAGAAGGCTGGTATAAACCGGATCAGCCGGTAATCATGGATGAACTCAATATAAAGGGCTGATCCATAACAACCAATGAAGTAATAATACAGAACAGAATCAAGAGGAGAAATAACTGACTCAATATAGATTGAAACCAGTGAGGGGGAGCAAGAGGCAATCCCACAAGAAGGCAGATCCTGAAAAGTCTGCAAGTAAAATTCAGATCAGATTCTGAATTCAAGAAGGATGCTGATTGAAGATCAACTCCAACACAAATTGAAGATCAACCTTATTTTGTCAAAATTCAAGAAGCTTTGAAGAAGCTTAGTCAGGTTGGATCTAGAGTATTTAGTTCTATCAAGAATTGATCAAGAAGTACTTACCCTTTTATCTGTTGAACTTGGTGAAGTTTTTTTTCTTAAACAATCTTTTATTTGAAAGATCTATTATAGATCTGAGTTGTAAGCCTAAATTTATTAAGGCTGAGGTTTGGCTGAGTTACTGAGGTGTAGGACTTGAAGAAGTCTGAGTTGTCGACCTGGAGATAAAGGTTGAGGTAGGGCTTTTGCCTGAGGTAGGATTCTTGGGAAGAATCTGAGGTAGGGTTGTTTCCTGAGGTAGGATTCTTGGGAAGAATCTGAGGTAGGACCTGAAGAAGTCTGAGTTATTGGAACCTATCAGGTCTGTGTTGTAAGATCTGTGGATCTTAGCTAGTCGAAGGAAGTTTGGCCGAATCCAGTTCTCTACTGGATAAGCGAAGGGGGATTGTGGACGTACGCACAACTTGAGGAACCACTATAAATCTTTGTGTGCCGTACTGTGTATTTTTTGTGATTATTTTTGTAATATTTGTGCTGTGTTAATTGCCTTAATTGTTAAAAAGGATTAAAACCTATTCACCCCCCTCTAGGTGTTTAGGCTCTTGAAATCAAATGTTTAAAGTGGTATCAGAGAGAGGTTGCTCTAAAATAGACCTAACAGTCTGAGTAAATCTCCAAGGCAATTAACAATTAGCCAGAATGGGTTCAAATGAGAATCAGAAGGAATTTGGATCCATGAAACTGCCCATATGCAGGAAAGTAAACTTTGGGATATGGAAAGAAAGGGTCAGATTGTTTATGGAAGCATCTGATCCTAGAATCTACATCACAGTACAAGTTGTCCTTTAATTCTATTGAATATATCAACTCTTGATGCCTATCTCAAAACCCCTATGAGCTATTCTGAAATGACTAAGGATGAGATCATTCTAGCAACTTTAAACCAGAGAGCACAAAACATAATTGTGAGTGCTATAAATGATGTCATATTTTAGAATTTGGTACGTTGCAAAACCTCCAAGGATATGTGGGATACCTTGATTGTCTACATGGAGGGAACTGAAGAAGTTAGATAAGATAGGAAATCTATATTGAATCAAGAATATGAAAGCTTCAGACAAGCTAAGTCAGACAGTATAACAAAATGTTACAAGAAGTTCTTTAGAATTGTAAATGAGCTGATGAACTATGGAAGAGTCTTTAGCACATATGTATTGAATGATAAGTTTCTCAGGTCACTGACCAAGGACTGAGATACAAAAATATGTGCCATCAGAGAGGTTGTCAGGCTTGTTGATACACCTCCACCAACCTTGTTTGGAAAACTGCTATATTGTGAGATGCAGCTCACTGCCAGAAAGGGGGAGGAGAAAAGCAGTAGGTCATAGTATAAAAAAAAGTCAGTAGCCTTCAAATCTGAAGCCACAAGAAAGGGTAGGAGAAAGTCTCCTTCTCCACCAGAAGAAGTGCTGAGGCTGAAGCAGAAAATCCTGACATCAGTACATTAGACAGCCACAATTCTGATGAAAAATTTTCTCCTTTACAAGGCAGTTTCAGAGGTTCATTAAGAAGAAGAAATGGAGAACCAAGTCATCTTCATCCTCCTTCAAGGATGATTATTACAAGAAGAAGAAGACTTCTAAGGAGGACAGGTATGCCTCTAATCCTAGTAAAAAAACTACTTCTAAAATTGTTTGTTATTGCTGAAACACGCCTGGACATGTCATAGCTGACAGTCCTGATAAGAGAATGGAGAATAAGGATAAGAAGAAGCCTCAAAATAAGGTCAAGAAGGAGAAATCCTTTATTGCCCAGAAGCAGAAGAGTTCGACTAACTCTTCATCCTCAGAATTTGGAGAAGAGGATGATGCAGAAGCTTATATTGGGTTGTTTACTACAGAAGAGGATTCTATGGAATCAGAATTCTTACAAATATTTGATTCCATAAATGGAGGAGAAGACTATTGTTGTAAAGGGCTGATGGCTCTTTCAGAAAAGATGTCTGCCTGGATCATCCTGGTCCAAGTAAGGTATATAGTCCATCCTTAGCTTCTGATTATTTTACTAGATCAGAATAAGTAGCATCAACATCAAGAGAAGTGGATGGTTTTGAATCTGAGGGGGATGTACATCAATTAATTGATGAGTATGGTGGTTTGTTGCAAGCTCTTAAGAGGAGCAAATTCCTTGTTAAAGAAGCAGACCCAGGAAATTGAATCTCTCAAACAGGCTGCAACAGATTCAGCAAAACTAATAGATTTGAAATTGAAGGAGGTCGCCAAACTAAAAAAACTTAACTGTTATTCAGATGGGCACAATCTCCTTCAAATAAAATCACATCAAAAATCTGGAAGCAAGACTTGTCATAACCCGCATTTTCTCCGAATTAAAGAATAATCAGAGTATGAGAAAACACACGTCGTGATGCCACGTCAAGCAGGGGATAACTGCTGAAGCTCAGGCAAAACCATATACTACACTTTATGAAAGAAATTCATGAGTTTAATGATTAGAAAATAAGTTATATTTTAGAGGCCGTATCCCTCGGCTCGGTGGATCACCTAGTTCATAGTTAAAAACTATACTTAAGCACTGCGGAAAAATACTTTATTCAGGTTTGACATCCTAAGAAGTGTATAAGAGCCCTAAGAGGACCACTTATGTCATACAAGACTCTACATTTAATTTATATTATATATAAGAAAACGATCTTTGTACGTTGTTTGGAAAATAGTGATTTACCTTTATAAAACATGATGATCATGCAATAATCTTATAATAATAATAATTGTAGTTTTAAAATAATTAGCAACCTAGCATAAATCCTCCCAGGAGCAAGTAGACTATCTCAAGAAAATTGGTAGCAGCAAAAGTAATATATCTAGTACAAAAGTAATAACTACCAGTGGGCGCTAACAACCTGACACGAACCCACGGGCAAATATGTATGTCTGTAAGGAAAAGTACTGAAAAACTACCTCACTAACAAAGCAATAGGATCGCAAAAGTCCAAGAGACCACCAGCAACACCACTGCAACCTAGCCACCAAACTAGCTACTGCAAAGAAACTGAGGCATTCAAAAGAGGAAAGAATACCTCAGCAAGCAAAACAAGGAAAAACTACATGGAAGTGTCAACCAGGGAAAATAAATGAATAAGGAAAACACACAGCAGCAAAAGTCATAACTGCTCAAGGCAAGTCAACAAGGAATGCACTATGTGCGAGGAAACAGCACCAACTCTGCCCAGAAACGACATCATGTAGGGTCTACTAGGCTACTAAGAGCCCAAAGTGCTGCAATCTACCAAGGGAGAAACTTCTAACACCCTAAGCTATGGGAGATGGTAGTAGCAAAAACAAACAACATGGATCCGGGTTGGAGGCAAACTCAATCCCCCAACCTCCATTTCCAAGCCAACAAGCTAAAGGGTCTACATATGAAAGCATAAGGGACCTTCCACTCCCTTGCCAAGCCCGTACCTGGAGCAAGATAGAAGAATAAGGGTGGCCTTGGCTAAATTACACAGCACCTCCCCCATGAAGAGCATCAAACCACCACTACAAACCACGACCCACGATTCGGCCTTTAGGAAAGAAAAACATGGCCGACAAGGAAACTCAAAATAAAATCAAGGAATTCACTCGGGAACGAAAATCGAGGAAAGAGAAATAGTTTTGAAGTTACTCAACACGGCTTGGCTTTGAGTGGAACCCACTCAGCGCCTAACCAGACCTTGGCGATGAGTGAGTTAGCCTCACTCAGCGCAAGAACAACCATGGCGTTGAGTGAGAATCACTCACCCAATGCCCTCTGCAAGAACGGCTCTGGCGTTGAGTGAGCTATCCTCACTCAACGCCAGAACAGCCATAGCGTTGAGTGAGGTCCACTCCCTCAACGCCTTCAGCAAAAGAGGCAGCGACGTTGAGTGAGCTAACCTCACTCAACGCCAAAACAGCTATGGAGTTGAATGAGGTCCACTCCCTCAACGCCTTTAGCAAAACCACAAAACCCAACGGTGGCGTTGAGTGAGTCCACCTCCCTCAACGCCAAAGTAGCTTTGGAATTGGGTGAGGTCAACTCACTCCACGCCAAAGTTCATTCCCGCAGGAAAAATCCTAAACCATCGCCAACAAGAGGAGGTCAGCGGGAATGCCGACTGATTCTCTCCGAATCGGCGAGAATATAGGATGATTCTCGCCGAATCGGCGAGAATCCAGGATGATTCTCGCCGAATCGGCGAGAATCCAGGATGATTCTCGCCGATCGGCAGGAATCCAGAATGATTCTCGCCGAATCGGCGTGAATCTAGAATGATTCTCGCCGAATCGGCGAGAATCCAGAATGATTCTCGCCGAATCGGCGGGAATCAAGGATGATTCTCGCCGATCGGTTGGAATCGCTGATGTTACACGTCAAAATCGTCGGGAATCACTTGGTGATTCACGTTGATTTTGACTTAGACGAAAATTCTCACTCAATCACCCCACCACTCAGCCGCAAGGAACAGACCGAACTATGGATTTGAGTGTGTCCACCACACTCAACGCCAAGTCCGGGTGGCTTTTGTCCTTGAGTGTGTGCACCACACTCAACACCAAAACCCGAGAGTCTATCAACACTGGTTCTAACCAGAGCCTTACCACAACTTCCTCCCTCACTCTCTCTCTTTGCCCCACCCGCAAAATCACCCAACTTGAACTACAAATCTGGAGACTAAATGGTGAACACCACTAGCAGGTTTAGCAAACAGCCCAAGGAGGGGGCTCATAGGAGAATCTAAGCCCTAAAATTTAGCAAGATAAAAGAGAATATCCTTGGTTTCTACCCTAGGGCTAACCGAGAAACATTCCAAAATTCAAAAGAACAACAATGACAAGGGCAAGAATATCACTTGCCTCGATTTCCGGCAAAGCTTTGTCGGCTTTCCCTCCTCTTTACTCTACACTAGAAGGAGCAGCACCTAACAAGCAAACCCGTACTTTAATGGCGGAAACCACAAGAATCCGAAAATCCAAGTCTCCTAAAACTCCACGAAAAACAAACCTCTTATCGTCGAAACGTAGAACTAAGCGAGAGCAAGACAACGCTGCTTTTAGAATCAAAATCCATCCACGAACACTCCCGGAATTGTCGTCCGAAGGAGAAGCAGGTCCAGCGGTTTCCTCTGTTTTCCGCGAACAGGAGCACCGGTTTCGGTCTTAGGGAGAAGAAGAGAGGAGAAATGGGCATGACACTTCTTAATAAGGCTTTTATACAAGCTTTAAAGCATCGGTTCAGCAAAACCGAACCCAACCGCCTGCTCCTTAAATAAAAAAAAAAAGAGAATTTCT
The DNA here is from genome assembly GCA_039513925.1 of Platanthera zijinensis. NCBI lineage: Eukaryota > Viridiplantae > Streptophyta > Magnoliopsida > Asparagales > Orchidaceae > Platanthera > Platanthera zijinensis. The sequence goes on along the minus strand of CM077093.1, from coordinate 145,153,061 downwards.
TCTAGTCTTTACTAATGGCACACCCAAAGCGACGCGAAAAACAAACTATCTCGGAATTTGACGAAATTCGCACCGTAGCTAAATATCCACGCTACGAACACAGCGGCAAAGTCAAAACTAACTTTTGACGAACAGAAATTGATTTATACCCTCCCAAAGCCAAAACACAAGCATCCCCCGAGAGGCCACACCGGGTCACCCAAAACGACTTGGCTTGCTAGGGAGATCTTACCAACAGGCTACAAAATAGGGCACCCAGTTCTAAGGAGTTAAGACCATACTCCACAGATGGCACAAGCCAGGAAAACGCATCGACGTAACGCCAAACAAGAATTAAATAATCGCAGAAAAATCGGGGGCGTTACAGTCACTACCCCTAAAAGAAAGTTTCGTCCCGAAACTTTACGCACAACACTCCTACTAAATAAGGAAAAGTAATAATCCAAACATCACAAGAATAAAGGCAAACCAAACTAATCAGGAAAATAGCTTAGGGTAAGCCTCCCTCATAGCTGACTCTAACTCCCAAGTCGCGCTTTCCAAATCCTGATTCCTCCAAAGAACTTTCACCATCGGAATAGACTTCTTTCGCAACACCCGCTCCTGAGTATCCAAAATACGGATCGGCACTTCAACAAAAGAGAGGTTGGGCTCCAACTGGGGCACAACATCCAAGACTTGCCCACTGCTGCGCACGCACTTTCGTAATTGGCTAACAAGGAAAACATTTTGAACACTTGGGAAGTTTGCTGGCAAATCCAACCTGTAAGCCTACACGCCAATCCGCTCCAAAATCTTAAATGGGCCCACATACCTCGGGTCTAATTTCAGATTCTTACCAAACCTCTTTACACCAACCATCGGGGAAACCTTAAGAAATACAAGGTCCCCTACAGAAAACTCCAAGGCAGACCTACGCCGATTGGCATTCTTCTCGTACCTCTCCTGAGCGATACGAAGCTCTTCTCGAACAATCTTTACTGCGTTTTCCATTTCCTCAAGCGCATCAGGACCCAACAAAGGCCTCTCACCAGCCTCAGCCCAAAACAACGGAGTTCTGCAGTGCCTGCCATACAAGGCTTTGAACGGAGCCATCTGCAAGCTCTCCTGATAACTATTGTTGTATGCAAATTCCATAAGTCACAGCCGCTCATCCCACACTCCACTGTTGTCTAAAATGTTGCATAGGATCATATACTCAACTATCTGATTCACCCGCTCCGTCTTCCCATTAGTCTGTGGGTGGTATGTAGTAAAATACCTCAGATCCATACCCAAACCCTCCTGTTGACTCTGCCAAAAACGAGAAGTAAACCGGGATTCTCGATCAGAAATGATGCTAACCGGCACACCGTGCAGTTGGATGACTTCATTCAAGTACAACTCTGTTATCTTCTTCTTCGGGTAATCAATCTTATATGGCACGAAGTGAGCACACTTCGTCAGTCTATCCACTATGACCCAAACAAAATCAAACCCCCTTGGGGATTTCGGTAAGCCCATTATGAAATCCATAGATATACTTTCCCACTTCCAAGTCAGGATCTCTAATGGAGTCAACTTGTCACCAGGCCTTCCATCATCGGACTTCACCCGCTTGCAAGTGTGGCACTCCGAAACAAATCGGGCTATATCACCTTTCATGCCAAACCACCAGGCTATTTGATTCAAATCACGATACATCTTCGTAGATCCTGGATGATAGGCAACACTGGATCCATGAGCCTCTCTGCAAACCATACTCCTAATGTCCCCAACTGCGGGGATGCAAAATCTGCCGCGGTACTTCAAATTTCCCGCATAATCGATGGAATAATCCGGAACCTCTCCTCTCTCAGTCCTGGAGAATAAGTGTAGAAGATCCGGGTCATCCTTCTGGTGCATTCTGGTCAAAGAAATCCAAGATGGCTTTGCCACTGACAAACTACTCTGCAAGCCACAACATCCCACTGATATATCCATAAGGAGGAACTCCTCCACTAAACGATTAGTGGTGAGATTAAAGATCTTTCCTGTCTTACGGCGCAGGGCATCGGCCACCACATTGGCCTTACCTGGATGATACTGGATTTCTACGTCATAATCAGCCGCATACTCTAACCACTGACGCTGGCGCAGATTCAACTCCTTCTGCGTGAACACGAACTTCAGGCTCTTATGGTCGGTGAAGATCTTGCACTGAGCCCCATAAAGTAGGTGTCTCCACAACATCAACGCATAAATTACCGCTGCGAACTCGAGGTCATGCGTAGGATAATTCTTCTCATGAGTCTTCAGTTGCCTTGACCCATAGGCAACCACCTTACCAACCTGCATTAATACGCATCCCAGACCTACATGCGAAGCATCCACGTATACATCATATCCACACCCTCAGCAGGCAGGGCCAGAATGGGAGCAGTGCACAATCTCCTCTTTAACTCCAAGAAGGCTTCTTCGCACTTCTCGCTCCAAACAAAAGCCACGTTCTTCTGAGTCAGCTTAGTTGATAATACGTTTTGTAGCCTAAACTATTATCGTATTTTCTATTTTATATTGTACAAATCATGTCTATTAGAAGTTTATTTTTTATTATTTTTATGTAAATATTATTACTACTGACTTTTTCTTGTCTTTTTGAAGGTTTCCAGAAAATTGGTCAAAAATGACCTGACACGCCCCCTGTCACGCCCTCCCTGGGCGTGACCTAGGGCGTGTTACCCAATCCCGAGGACTCCTGCTAGAAGGGACAGAAAAACAAACAAAACGGCTGTCACGCCCCCCTGACATGCCATTCCCGGGCGTGTCTCTAGGCGTGACCAAGGGCGTGTCGCCCTCTGCCGCCAAGCCTGCCGCCGCATTGAATGCAGGTTCCGCCACAGTATGCAACAGTACTATCACACCCCCCATCACGGGCGTGACCTGGGGCGTGACATAAACTTTTCCGACGACTGACGGATTTCCGACCAATGATTTCTACGCGATGTACGTGTCACGCCCCACCTACACGGGCGTGACCTAGGGCGTGTCAATCGACGTACAGAAGCAATCATCCCTCCCGCCAGAATCCAGAGCCCGAGGTCAACTTCATACATGTCATGCCCCCAGACATGCCCCCCCTAGGGCGTGACGTAGGGCGTGACCAACCCGAGAATTTTTCCTATAAATTCAGACCCCCCCTTCCATTTCAGAAAGCTTTTCTTGAGTGGGGGAGGTGCTGCCCCTTTGTTTCTTGATCTTATTTTTATGCTTTTCTCTCTCTCTCTCTCTCTCTCTCTCTCTCTCTCTCTCTCTCTCTCTCTTTGTAATTTTTGTTTAACCATAGTTTAGTTTTTAGTTTATCTTAGCTTTTGTTGAAATCTTGCTTTTTCTTATTGCTTAATATAGAGCAAGAATAGGACTTTAATTCATGCACTTGTAATTTAAATTTCATTAGTGTAACTTGCTCCTTTTAATTAATATAAGTGCTCTTCCTTTACTAGTGTTCCTTTTATATGCTTTACTACTCATCCCCCTCCTCCACTCCATTATGATTAACTAATCCTCCTTGTACTCGATCTTGATGATCCGAGGTTAGAGCGATTAAGTTATGATGTTTTAATTAATCTTTTCTTTTTAGGTTAGGGCCTTGAATTACTCTTGATTAATCATGGGTTGGAGGTATATTATCGATATATACCCTCCACCTTTGCTTTCATTCTGGGCTAGCCGAGAGGCCGATAGAATGAAGTGAGCATTCAAGAGTAAAGGGAGTTGTACGCACCCCTCGAGAGAGGCAGACGTCCAAATCTCCCGGATTGGAGTAAAATCCAATTGTGGGGTTCACCGCGTAAAGCGAGTTTTAGGCCTCTAATTTTGACGAGAGTCGGTCGGACCTTCCTAAACTCAGTTGGGCACGACTTAGAGAGAAGCGTGTTCAAGCTTTAGGAACTTCCACGGTCAAGGACCTTTATCCTATTAAGTTTAGATTTTTTTCGAATTTTCTTAATCGTCTTTAGCCGAGGTGATTCTTGATCGAGTGCATTTCCATTTCATATTTTCAACCTTTCGTAGTAATCGATTTTCTTATGCTCTTTAATTAACTGTAATAGCTCTCTTTCTAGCTTTAGCTTTACTTCGTTCCTTGCAATTAGATTCTCTAAAACCCTAGTTTTTTCATCGATAAGATGATAGTTTTCGTGTGAGTAAGCATACTCAATAGTTCCCGAATTTCAATACGACACTTGTGTCCCCTAGCTACAATTCGATAGGTATACTTGCCTCATTGGATTGCTAGTTCGGTTGCGTTTATTTTCTTCGAACCCTAGCATGCAACAAGTTTTTGGCTCCGTTGCCGGGGAACCAACTTCCGTTGATATATTGAAAACACGAACCTATTAATTTTATCTCTTCTCTTTCCCATCCTCTTTATTTAAATTTTAAAATTCAAAAAAAAAGTTATCACCGCTCTTAATAGTAACCAACTTCACAATTTTTCTACGCCACTTAATTCTCTCGAAAAGGGCAAAGGGCTTTAAGCGCCACTATCTTGTCTAGTACCTTGCGAACCCTTCACGGGGTAGTCCTTGGAAAGTTCGGGAGTTAATCTATAAAAAAAAATCTATTTCAATAAAAAAGAAGAAGAAAAAAAATTTCTAATCTAGCTTTCTTTCTAGTTTATCTTATTTCTCTTTTTTTTCTTCTTTTCTGTTCTTTTAGTGCATGACACGCGGGAGTCCGTCGGTTATTTTGGACTTGGACCACAAAATTGAGCGTATTATTCGGAGAAGATCGCGATTTCAAGGTCCTACTATCCAAGTGCCAGTTGAGGACTTCGAGTCATTTGCTACTTTAAGAATGGAAGAACCCAATGTAGATGAGGTCGTGCAAAGGACTATGTCCTATTATGCACGACCGAACCTCAAAGGAACAGAATCTAGTATAGTCCGCCCTGCTATAGCAAATAATAACTTCGAAATAAAGCCTAGCATAATTCAAATGGTGCAGCAATATGTGCAATTTTACAGACTTCAAGATGAAGATCCGAATGCACATATAGCTAGCTTTCTTGAAATTTGCGACACCTTCAAGATAAATGGTGTCACAAATGATGCAATCAGGCTGAGACTCTTCCCCTTCTCTTTAAGAATTAAAGATAAGTAGTGGCTGAACACACTTCCTAAGAATAGCATAACCACTTGGAATGAATTAACTGAAAAATTTTTGGCGAAGTATTTTCTGCCAGCTAAAACTGCAAAACTTAGGAACGATATCTCTGCCTTCAGACAAATAGACTCTGAAACCCTATATGAAACCTGGGAGAGATTTAAAGAATTATTAAGATGATGCCCATATCACGTGCTGCCTGTATGGTTACAAGTGCAGACGTTCTACAATGGGCTAAATCAAAATACAAAGCAAATGATAGATGCAGCCTCTGGCAATACTTTAAATCATAAGACCCCGGAAGCAACTCTTGATCTTTTTGAGGACATGGCCATGAACACTTATCAGTGGAATGTGCCTAGGTCGCGCCCGAACAAGCCTGCAGGTATCTTTGAAGTGGACAACGTCTCCCAGCTCGCTCTGCAAGTAGAAATCCTAAGCAAAAAAATAACGGAGACGACTGCTGCCTCCGCCCCTCAGGTATGGGAATCTATAACCCTACTCCAGAACATTTAGATTATGTTAATAATATGCCTAGAAATGGTTTTAATAATTTTTCTGCTGCGAATTTTAATCCTCCTGGTTTTAATTTTCCGAATAGTTATAACCCTGCTTTAAGAAATCACCCAAACTTTTCATGGAGCAATCCATCGAATGCGATGCGCCCACCACTGCAAAATGATTTTTCTGCACCACCACCACCACCACCTCTTCAAAATTACCCAAAACCTCCAAGCGTGTTGGAATTAATTTCTAAATATATCACCACAAATGATGCTACTGTAAAACTTTAACCGGAAGCGTAAAAAGTCTAGAAAATCAGGTAGGACAGCTCGCGAAAATAATTTCTGAGCGACCCGCAGGGTCTCTTCCTTCCAATACAGAACCCAACCCGAGAGAGCAAGCGAAAGCTATAACTCTTCAGAGTGGGAATCAAGTCTCCAGTATTGTAAGTGAAGAGCCCGAGGCAAGCTCCGCTCCCGCCTTTAAAAATCAAAGCTCCGCTTCGCTTCCACCCTCTGCTGAAGAAGTTATCACCCTTATTTTAGAAAAAAAATCTCACTCCACCACCAATCTTCAAAAATAATTCAACTCCTCCATACCCCTCCGAGCTTAATAGACAACGTCAAGATGATCAGTACTCCCGCTTCTTAGAGATCTTCAAGCAAATCCACATTAATCTTCCCTTCCACGAGGATATTTCGCAGATGCCGAAATACGCCAAGTATCTTAAGGACCTCCTCACCAACAAGAAGAAGTTAGAGAATATTTCGCACATCATGCTAAACGCCGAGTGCTCTGCTGTTTTAACAAACGGTTTGCCGAAGAAAATTAGTGACCCGGGTAGTTTCTCTGTCCTGTGTGTCTTCGGTGATCTTTTTGTTAAACATGTGTTAGCCGACTTAGGCACGAGTATAAACCTGATGCCCTTTTCGTTGTTTAAAAAGCTAGGAATTGGTAGCCTTAACCCCACGCGTATGAGTATCCAGCTAGCCGATAGATCCGTCAAGTACCCGTTAGGAATAGTGGAGGACGTTCTAGTAAAAGTCGACAAGTTCATCTTCCCGGTGGACTTTGTCATTTTGGACATCGAAGAAGACGTCGAGGTTCCCCTGATCCTTAGCCGACCCTTCCTTTCCACCTCCAAAGCCATCATTGATGTAAGCAATGGTAAGCTCTTCCTTCGAGTAGGCGACGACGAAGTCACTTTTTCTATCACACCTTCGATGAAGAACACCCTAGCAAATGATGACTAATGTTTCTTCGTAGACGCCGTGAGTGATGAATCTTCCTGCTACCTCTCCAACTTTGAAAAGGAACTTTCTGATTTTTGTTTTTCTTCTTCTCTTCCCGCTGAATCGCTGCAAGGAAGTGATGAACCTTCTGATTGTCTTTCTGAGTTTGAAAAAAAATTTCTGATTTTTGTTCTTCCTCTTTTCTTCCAACTGAATCGCTGCAAGAAGCCTTCTTGGCGGCTAGCCCCACCCCTTATTACGTTCCTTATAAAAAAGTTTATGAAGATATTATTATTGAAAAAGAAAGAATCTCTAAATCCTCTTATGAAGAACCCCCTACCCTAGAACTTAAAGAACTTGTTGAACACCTTAAGTATGCTTTCTTAGAAAAAGATTCCAAGTTACCAGTTATTGTTTCGGCCTACCTCACGGATACGCAAAATGATAAACTTCTTCTAGTTCTACGTAAGCATCGCCGGGCTATTGCTTGGCAAATTTCTGATATCAAGGGCATAAGCCCATCTTTCTGTACCCATAAAATTTTAATGGAAGATAATTCGCGTAACTCTATTCAACCTCAGCGTCGTATAAACCCGAATATGAAAGAAGTAGTTAAGGGCGAGGTTGTGAAATTATTAGATGCAGGAATTATCTACCCTATTTCGGACAGTAAGTGGGTTAGCCCCGTTCAGGTAGTGCCAAAGAACGGAGGGATAACCGTAGTTAGTAATGAGAATAGCTTTTTTCCCGTCTCCCTCGAGCAGCAGGTTTTCAATCCGCCAGAGCTTTCCCAAACGGTCATAAGGGGGTATTCTACAGTATATATACTCTCCTATTTTGAACTTACAAGACAGCGAAGAAAAACAAAAAGGTCGGCTGTCACGGACGTGACCTAGAGATCGCGGATTTCCTTCCGCCGCCGTCACCGCTCGAAAGTTTGTCGCCGCCGCTGATTGGATTCTTCTTGATCTCTCGGCGATAGAAACTCAACCAAGCAACGCGTCTCACGTTTCTCTCTTGAGATCCTTTGTCTCTTGGTTTGTTGAACTGGAATACTTTCCCCTTCCGAATCGATTGAGACGATCGATCCAAGTAAGATCGTTTGTAGACCTTGCTAGCTTTGTTACGTAGTTTGGATCTATAGAGCTTCGCCGCCGCAATCCTTTGCCGCCTCCGATCTCGGGGAGATCCTCTCCATGAGAGTGCTTAGGTCGTGGACTCTTCGTCTTCTTCAAGAACGCTTCATCGAACGAAGAGGGACACCGAGCGCTCCAAATGTAGTTTGTATTTTGTACATTCTATTTTTACTTTTGTTGTAAAGGAACTTTGGTTCCTCATTGTAAGGGTTGGGTGCAACCCGTGGTGGAGGAGTAGTGACTCCTTCGGGTGGAAGGGTTTCTTCCATAGTGAGAGGATTGGATTTCAATCCTGTTGGTTAAGTGACCGAATCGTCCCTTGTTGGGAGATAGGTCGAAGATGGAAAGTGGACGTACCAAAATCGGGGAACCACTATAACTGCCTGTGTGTCTCTGTGCTGTGCTTTTTTTATTTTATTGTGCAGGTAAATTTTTAATTCTGCAAAATGACTGCAAATCACCTATCCCCCCAAGGGTAAAGGTTGTTGACACTAGATTGACTTTCACATCGCATACTGCATAACCCTCACATGTTGCCCCTATGGTGGATCCATATACGAACACATATTACGCATCCCATACTACATAATATGCCTCGTATACTTTATGTTATGCTATGAGTGTAGTGTTCGTGCTTTTGCCAACACGTGCTGATGACATATCGATGTGTGAATGACATAATGCTAAACTACTAATGCAATCAAAAGGAAATGTTGCCCGACAAACTTGTCAAGCAACCTCCCTCTGATACCAACCGTCACAACCCGCATTTTCTCCAAATTTAAGAAGCATCATAGTATGAGAAAACACACATCGTGATGCCACGTCGAGCAGGGGATAACTGTCGACGCTCAGGTGAACACCATCTAACTAGACTATGAAATTTCATAAGTTTAATGATTAGAAAATCAGTTACATTTTAAAGGCCGTATCCCTCGGCTTAGTGGATCATCTAGTCCACAGTTTAAAAACTATACTTATACGCTGTGAAAAATACTTTATTTAGGTTTGACATCCAACAAGAGTGCATAAGTGCCTCTAGAGGACAACTTATACTATGCAGGACCCTACATTTAATTTATACTATATATAGGAAAACGATCTTTTTACGTTATTGGGAAAATAGTGTTTGAGTTTTATAAAACATGTTGATCATGAGATATACTTATATAGTGTTTTAGGTTTAAAAGTAACTAGCAACCTAGCATAAATCATCCCAAGAGCAAGTAGACTATCTCTAGAAAAGGTAGCAGCAAAAAGATAACATATTTAGTATTAAGGTAAAAATACTAGTGGGCGCCAACAAACAGACACGAAACCACTGGTAAGTATGTATGACTGTAAGAAAGAAGCACAAAACTACCTCACAAGACCAAGGAACTGATCTCCACAGTACGAGAGACCACCAGCAACAGCACAACACAACTAACTGCCAAATCGGCTACTAACCAGAACCTGAGGCATTCAAGAAGAAAAGAATACCTCAACAAGCAAAAACAAATAAGTTGTACGGAAATGTTAATCTAAATGATAAGCAAGAAGAGTAAGTAAACCGTAACAAGCACCACTGTCCAAGGCAAGACAAAAAGGAAAAACACTATGTGCGACGAAACAGCAACAACCCTGCCCAAAAATCCTGCAGAGTTTATAAGGCTACCATGAGCCTAAAACGTTGCAATTTACAAAGGAAGAAATGTCAAACATCCTAATTTGTGGGAGAGGGCAGTAGCAAAAACAACGCGGATCTAGGTTGGAAGCAAACTCAGTCTCCCAACCAATATTTCCAAGATACAAAGCTCAAGGGTCTATATGTGAGAGCACTAGTGACCTTCCACCCCCTTTCCCAGCCTGTACCTGTAGCAAGATGAAAGAAAAGGGTGTCCACGGCTAAATTACACGACACCACCCCCATTAAGAGCTTCAAAACACCACTACTACCACAACCCACGATTCGGCCTTTGGAAAAAAAATATAGCCGACAAGGAACCTCAAAATAAAGGAATTCACTCGGGAGAGAAAATCAAGGTAAGGGAAAAGCATTGAGTTGGCTTAACACGGCATGGCGTTGAGTGAGCCCCACTCACTAAACGCCTAAACAGACGGCGGCGTTGAGTGAGTTAACCTCACTCAACGCCAAAACAGGTATGGCGTTGAGTGAGGTTCACTAACTCAACGCCTTCTGCAACACTGGCTATGGTGTTGAATGAGTTAACCTTACTCAATGCCAAAACAGCTACGGCATTGAGTGAGGTTAACTCACTCAACGCCTTCCACAACACTGGCTGTGGGGTTGAGTGATCTAACCTCACTCAATGCCAAAAGAGCCACGACATTGAGTGAGGTTCACTCACTCAATGCCTTAGTACTTGGCCGCAAAAACTAACTGTGGCATTGAGTGAGTCCACCTCTCTCAAAGCCAAAACAGTTTTGGCGTTGAGTGAGGTCGACTCACCCATCGCCAAAATACTTAACCGCAAGAATGGGCTGCGGCGTTGAGTGAGTCTGCCTCACTCAACACCTAAACCCCCATGGCGTTGAGTGAGGCCCACCCAGTCAACGCCATCTGACATAACCGCTCGGATTGGCGGTGGCATTGAGTGAGTCCGCCTCACTCAATGCCAACCAGCATAACCGCGCGGATTGGCTATGGCGTTGAGTGAGTCCGCCTCACTCAAAACCTAGATAGCCATGGCATTGAGTGAGGTCGACTCACTCAACACCACAGTACTTAGCCGCAAATGAACAGACCAAAAAGGCTACGGCGTTGAGTGTGTGCTCCACACTCAACGCAAAGTCCAAGCTGACCCGGCGTTTAGTGTGTGCACCACACTCAACACAAAATCCAAGCAGACCCGTCGTTGAGTGTGTGCACCACACTCAATGCCAAATCCAAGCAGACCAGACGTTGAGTGTGTGCACAACACTCAAAGCCAAATCCAAGCAGACCCGACGTTGAGTGTGTGCACAACACTCAATGCTGAATCCAAGAAGACCCGACGTAGAGTGTGTGCACCACACTCAATGCCGAGCCCCGAAATATTTTAATCATCTAGACTAAGGAAAGGAAAGGCTTCTGCTACAACCACTACACAGGTAAGCACAAATTCATCCAAACCCGAGCCTAAGCAAGACAGAATTTTGCATAAAATTAGACGATAGCTTTTCTCCTCTACCCGACTACAACTACTGCACAGGAAAATCGACCCAACCCTCAACCCTTACTCAGCCCGAGAACAAGGCCTTCTCTACTAAAAGTTGGAGGAAAAATAAAAAGAAAGGGCGGTTTCAAGGAGTACCACTGAACAGGAAACTCATATCAGGTATGCTGAACATAAACCGAAGCTGAGAAAATGAATAATGGTTTCTATCCTAGGGCAAACAGGGCAACAAGGAGATAGACAAAAAAAGGAACTACACGGCAAGGGCAAGAATACCACTTGCCTCAAATTTCAAGCGAAGCTTGGTCGGCCTCCTTTACTCTCACTCGGCACCAGCAGAAACAACACCAAAAGCAGAAATCTAGAGCTTTAATGCCGGAAACGGACAACCCAAGAAATTTTGAGACCCCAAGAAACACAATGAAAATTGAATTTCTTACCGTAGGAATGAAGGTCTAGGCGAGAGCAGTCCAAATCCGCTTTTCGAATCGAATTCCATCCACAGACGCTCCCAGAATCGGCGTCCGAAGGGTAGCAGGTTTGGCGGTTTCTCCGCTTCTTTTCGCGAACAGCCGCAGACTGGTTCGGTTTTCGGGAAGATGAACAGGAGGGATTTTTCTTAAGTCTAAACTATCATATATATATAACCCTATTAATACTAACTTATCTATTAATTAAGTAATACTATAATAATATATATTTATAGCCACAGGATTAAAACCACCCAGAATTTGATCGCCGGATTTTTTTTGTTAAACATCACAAAATAAATTATTTACGTTTATTATTAGCACACCCAAAACGACGCGAAAACCGAACTACCTCAGAGTTCGACGAAATTTGTACCGTAGCTAAATACCCATGCTACAAATGCAACAGCGAAGTCGAAATTAACTTTCGATGAACATAACTCGAGTTATACCCACCCGAAGCCAAAACACAAGCATCCCCTCAAGAGGCCACACCAGGTCACCCAAAATGACTCGGCTTGCAAGGGAGATCTTTCCAATAGGCTACAAAATAGGTCACTTGGTTCTAAGGAGTTAAGACCACACTCTACAGATGATACAAGCCAAGAAAACCCGTCGACGTAACGCCAAATAAGAATTAAATAATAACAGAAAAATCGGGGGTGTTACAGCGCCGACGCTTGGCTTCTGCAACAACATAGTAGGGCGGTTTGCTCCTTCCAGGTAAGAGTTCGAAAATGCTCCCCTCAACCCACTGATGATGTTTAAATTGTTAATTGGGGAGGGGGGGCGGCTGGTTCTTCAATGCCATCAAAGCAATTAAAGCATGGCTCGGGTTGAGAGGAGGGGGCTGAAACTGCCCCTTGGTGGCCAGGAAACGGCTAGAATCAACTCCTCTCCCATAGAGGAATTGATTGCAGCCATAATGGGTGGCTGTTGGCCTCCTTTGGCCGGTCCCCACACCATTCCTCTTCCCCCCATTTTCTCTCTCCACCATTACCATGAAGTGAAGCTCCCTTTCTCTCTCCTAGTAACCAAGTTGACTGGTCAAACCCCATAGGATATATGCAGCCATTCTACTCATATTAATTATGAGAAATGAAGTTAGCCTAAGGGAAATAATGGCTTAAGCTTGGGTTAGCCCATTTGGGTTAAGTTGACCCAAACATAGACTAGGGTTGACCCTAGCCAATTTGACCTTTTGGGTTGACCCAAATGGGTCCTAGGTGATCCTTTGGCCTCCCCTAGAGTCCAAGTAGGGTTGGGTAGGGTTGATTTGGCACTATGGAGGTCACATGACCCTTGGTAAGGACACTTTGACCACTTTAGATCAAGGGTTGACTCTAGTCAACTCAGGCTCTAGAGTTGACCCCAATGGATGTTTGGTGACCCATTGACACCACTTTAGGTCTAGGTAGACTTGGACAAGGTTGGTTGGGCACATTTGAGGTCAACGCCCATAGTTAGGGAACCTTGCCCAATTTAGGCCCATGGTGGTCCTAGGTCAAATTGGCCACTATGGGTTGACTCTAATGGACCCTTAAGGCTCTAGCGGGTCCTCTAATTGGTTAGTATTGTTGGGATGGGGTCTTTGGGTCATGGTGAAGCCTTAAGGTCAAACCATGTGTTTGTTGATGAGGTTGTATCATAGGCAGACCAAGGTGATTCTCACCTTGGCCTTTGATTACCTGGCCCTTTTTAGTTCCCTAGGGCTTTTTCATGAACTGGTCATGATCAAAACCACTCTTAGGGGTATAGTTGGAAATGGGATGTTACAAATCCCAATAAACAAAATTAAGATTTCATCCCTGAAATCAAGGTTAAGCCCTCGGGAATTCCTTTCGGAGAGAAAGAAACTTGTAACATCCCATAAGAAGTGAAAGATTACATCACGATGCCATGTTTGCTAAGTGAGGTTTAAAAGAGAAAACTTACGTCTACGACTAATTCGACCAATTGGCAATGTCTAGACCCCAATAAACAAAAGATTAGCCCCTACTCATGAAATTTCATTCCTACTTATTTAAAATAGGAAAGTAAATTGAACATCCTGAGAGGTCTTGAGGTATACCTGACTGAACACCTTCGGATACTTTTGTCGCATTAGCGGTTCCTAGGTATGCTCCTCCTGACCGTGGTTCCTCCACAGAACTTTGACTAACGGAACCTTGTTGCGATGCAAGATCCGTACTCCTCTGTCATCGATCCGAACCGGCTCCAAGTGAACTGACCAGTCTGAAGCTGCCGGCCCATCTGTGGTCGAAATCTGTTGCTCCGGGCGTAGTAGAGCCCTCCTAAGTGAAGAAATATGGAACACGTCGTGTAAACCTTCCAGCTTCGGTGGCAACTCGAGTCGTTAAGCTAGGGGCCCGATCCGCTCCAGGATCCTGTAAGGGCCCACATACCTAGGGCTGAGCTTCTCCTTCCGACCACACACCCGTGAAACTCCGTACATGGTCCGGATCTTCAAGAAAACACGGTCTCCCAACTGCAACTCTACCTGACGGTGTCGGGCATCATAGTACTTGGCCTGTCTGCTCTGCGCCTCTAACATCCTGTCCTTGATCAGCCTCACCTGAGCCTCGGTGTCTTCAACAAAATCTGATCCCAATGCCTTCGGATCCTCATCCTGAATCCAATAAAGCGGGGTCCTGCATTTCCTTCGATACAAGGCTTCGTAAGCCGCCATCCTGATGCTGGACTGATAGTTATTGTTATAGGAGAACTCGACCAGGGGTAAGAGCTTCTCCCACGGTTCCCCGTGATCAATCTTATATAGAGGGTATTATTGTCTTTGTTGATCACTGTATCTCGTGTGTCTGTTATTCGATAATGAAAACTGAAGGAGTATATCAGATATTCTCTTAGACGGCCGTTTAATCAGTCATAAATGACTTCCATAATAGACAACTGTATCTGGGGAAAGTCCTAAGCAATATTCCATTTAGTCTTTCCTTGAAACTTGCATCATATTGATTGAAACGGCTAGGAAATCCTTTGCAATCAAAGCATGAATTAATTTTGATTATAATCCATAACTGTCCTTTAATTTTAATTCTGAAGGCGTCGATCTCTCACAGAAATCGTCGATCTGAGCTCAACGATCGTTGAACTGAGCTCAGAGATTATATAAATACAGCAGACAGAATACGTCGAACTGAGCTCTATGATCGTCGAATTGAGCTCAGCGACTGGGAAAGTAACTGAAGACAGATCGTCGATCTGAGCTCGAAGATCGTCGACCGGAGTTCGACGACTTAGCAGGGTTGATCTCAGAGAGCATCGAACAGAGTTCGACGTTTCGTCGAACTGAGTTTGACAAAAATTTTCTTTGTCTCAGCTCTAAGTCTTGATCTTTGAATGGTCCTGGGGGCAGCTCCAAACATAAGGTCTAAGCCCTAGACTCATTCAAATTTGACCTTTTCAACTATACATCAAGGTCAAACCAATTTCCTAATAACATAGTGATCCTTGCCCAAATTAGTAATAGGGTGTTCCAACAAAAAGATCTTCCAGCGTCCGATTGGTGCGTTCCGTCTGCCCATCCGTCTGGGGATGAAAAGCTGTGCTGAAGGTAAGTCGCGTGCCTAAGTAAGTCTGCACGGATCTCCACTCTATGGATATGAACCGACCATCCCGATCCGACACAATCGTCCTGGGCACCCCGTGGAAACGAATGAACTGCTCTATGAATCTCCGCACCAGTACCCCAACTTAGACATCTTTCCTGATCGGAGTGAATCTGGCCACCTTCGTCAGCCGATCGACGATGACCCAAATCGAATCGTTTCCCATCCGTGATCAAGGGAGGCCATGAATGAAATTCATCGCGATGTCCTCAAATTTCCACTCCGGCACCGGAAGTGGCTTTAGCAATCCCACGGGGTTCCTGCATTCCGCCTTCACCAGCTGGCAGACCTCACAATGAGTCACTAAGTATGTAATGTCTTTTTTCATCCTCGGCTAGAACATTGTCTTTTTCAAGTCTACCGTCATCTTGGTGATCCCCGGGTGTATAAAATATCTGCTACAATGTGCTTCGGCCATGATGTATTCCCGAATCTGACATCTTGCGGGTATATAGACCCTGCCTATGAATTATAGTAATCCATCTCTCAGTGAATAATCCCCCGTCGAACCCTCCTCCAAGGCTTGGAATATCGGCTCTGCCCATGCATCTGTCCTCTGTCCGTCCCGGATGCAGTCTCGAATATCATCTATTGCCACCATCGATTCTAGATACTCCCTATACAGCTCTGGATCATTCTCGAATACTAGTGATATCTGCATATCTCTGAATGACCAGACTAGCTCCATAGACATCAGATGTGGTCCCTTCCCTGAGGTATCTCCTCTCCGAATCAAAGCATCTGACACCACGTTCGCCTTCCCGGGATGTTAGTGCATGGTGTACCGGTAATCTGACAGGAACTCCACCCAACGTCTCTGTCTGATGTTGAGTTCCTTCTTTGTGTCCACGTATTTAAAATTTTTGTGGCCTAAGAAGATGTCACATTGAACCCCGTAGAGGTTGTGTCGCCAAATCTTCAGAGCAAAGATCACTACACCCATCTCCAGATCATGCACCTGATAGTTCTTCTCATGTATCTTCAGCTGCCGGGAGGCGTAGGCTATCACGTGCCCGTTCTGCATTAGAACGACACCCATCCCTTGATAGGAGGCGTCCGTGTATACCTGGAATCCCTCCCGTCCTGACGGAAGATCGAGAATGGGAGCTGAGGTAAGCCGACCTTTCAACTACACAAAAGCCACCTCGCGCTGTGGCGTCCAAATGAAAGGGGATTCCTTCTTCGTCAGGGATATAAGAGGGAGTGCGATTCGGGAGAATCCTTCGACGAACTTCCGGTAATATCCGGCAAGCCCCAGTAAACTCCGTACATCCGTGGCTACCTTCAACGGTGGCCAATCCTGTACAACCCGAATCTTGGTCGGGTCTACTGCCAACCCAGCACTGCTGATAATATGACTTTAGAAGGCCACCTCTGTTGGGGCTGTGGTCCGGAATCGCCCCCGCGCTGTGGTGCTATGCGGTAATGGCTTAACTGGCTAAGCCGTGGATCCGCCAGAGGACCTTTGATATAAAGATTAGTTGCGCCGTCCTCCATCAGTCCGGGCTTTTGGTGCGAGTGGTTGCGCTAAGTCCTCTCAAGTGGTATCAAAGGGAGGTTGCGGGTTCGAAACCTCGGGTTCGTTTCCGGGGGGGGGGGATTTTGGGGCTGCAGTCCGGAATCGCCCCCGTGCTGCGTTGCTATGAGGTAATGGCTTAACTGGCTGCCCCATGGATCCGCCCGAGGACCTTTGATATAAAGATTAGTTGCGCCATCCTCCATCAGTCCGGGCTTTTGGTGCGAGTGGTTGCGCTAAGTCCTCTCAACCTCCTTTAACCAAAACTGGCATTTGCTGAACATCGCGCACAGTTGGTGCTCCTGTAGCCTCTCTAGTGTCAACGTCAAGTGTCGTGTATGCTCCTCCTCCGTCTTTGAGTAGATGAGGATGTCATACATAAATACGATGACGAATACATTCAAATACTCCTTGAATACACTATTCATGAGGCTTGTAAATGCTGATGGTGCATTAGTGAGCTCGAAGGGCATCACTGTAAACTCAAACAGTCCGTACCTACTACTGAAGGCGGTCTTCAGAATGTCCTCCTCTCGAATCCGTAGCTGGTAATAACCTGACCTCAAGTCAAGCTTCGAGAAGAAATGTGCTCCCCCTAGTTGATCAAACAACTCGTCGATCCATGGCAGCCGGTATTTATTTTGGACCGTCAGTCTATTCAACGCTCGATAATCAATACACAAGCGGAGACTTCCGTCCTTCTTCTTGAAAAATAGCAACGGGGCTCCCTACGGTGAAGAGATTGGCCGGACAAACCCTGCCTCTACTATTTCCTGCAACTGGCTTTGGAACTCTGTCAACTCTTACGGGGCCATCCTGTAAGGGGCCCTAGATGCCGGTTTGGCCCCCGACACAAGCTGTATCCTGAAGTCCTGCTCTAGGTGCGGAGGTAGACCTGACAGCTTCTATGGAAAAACATCATCAAAATCTCGTACTACCGGAATGTATGTCACATATTCGTTGACCTCCACCATCTCAAATAGAACTTGATAAACTTCCTCCCCCTGTAGACAGGCCTTAACGGCCTGAACTGATTATAAGAGAATACGGGAGGCAAGTCTTATACCTTCGATAATAATAAAAGAGTCCCCGTGTCTCACGGTGATCCTCTTTGCTTGGCAATCAATCTGGGCATGGTTCCAGTGCAGCCATACCATGCCCAGGATCAAGTCGTAGTCCGTCAACTTCAAAAGCATCGCGGGAGCCTCAAATGCCTTTCCACTGATTTCTACCTCCATGTTGAAGTGGTCCGAGGTAAGGAGTTCAGATCCATCGGATAGTCGCACCCTCATCACCGAGCCCGTGAATCGCTCCATGCCTTCCAATCCTTCTACGAACGTCTTCGACACGAAGTAGTGAGAAGCTCTAGTATCGAAAAGCATGCGGGCAGGCTTGCCGCTGATGAAGACTATACCTGGGGTGGTTAAATGTCTTAGAATTCTATAACGAGTTTTTCTTTCCTATTTATTCTATCTAGTGCAGTTATACAAAATTTAATAGCTGAGAAAGCTAATTCTATTTAAACCATTAAACATCTTGGCGTACCTGTTATGACCTGCTCTTGGTTCTGAGGCTGCGCTAGGTCCAAAGCAAACACCTGCTCCCTTTCTTGTCTACGATCCCTACCCTCGTATCCTCGTCCTCGACCACGGCCTTGGCCTCCAAAATACTGTGTTGGCTGGGAAGCCGGTGGTGCTGGTGAGGGTACCCCACTCATAGGACAATTTCTGCGGATGTCCCCAACCTGATGGCAGTGGAAGCACTCTGGCGGGGGATATGCCATTCCCCCGGGTCTCTGGCCCTCCCGTGTCTGAAGAGGTGGAGGAGCCACCACCACTAGCTCCCTTGTTTCCTGTCTTGTTTCCTAACGAGGCTAGTCCTTGAAACTTCTCCTGTCTGTGATACGGGCTCGTCTCTGATCGTTCCTTACTCCTCGACCTTGATCCTCCGTTTGCCGTGTACGGCCCCGAGTAGCTTGCCAATCAGCCTCTATCCTTTTAACCATCTCTAGTTTCCGGAAAATGGGCCCATCGGATACAAATAACAGTGCATCCCTCAGCTCCTCTCGGAGGCCCTTGTAGAATCTCTTGATATATCCAGCCTCGCTTAACTGATACGAGTCTACAAATCGGGATAGGTGGTTGAACTCTCGATGGTACTCCACCACCGTCCTGGTGCCCTGCTTCAGCTGTAAAAACCTATCCTCCAGCTCATCCTTGTGGAACAAAATACTCCAGTAACATGGCCTTGAACTCCCCCCAAGTAATCTCTGCAATCTCCATATCCGCAAAAGTCATGTCCAGTGACGTCTTCCACCATCTCTTAGCGTTAGATTCCAAGCAAGAGACCACCAATGGCACTCTCTCCTCCCAGGGGAACCGTATCCCTGTTAACATTTCGTACATAATGTCTAGCCATTCTTCTGTTCGGACAATTGACTCTGTCCTTAGGTAGGATGGGGGTGAGAGTCCTCGGAAGATGCTCAGCAAGTTGGCCCCCAGGTTTGGCTGCGGAGCCGGAACCTGCGGAGCCATGAAAGCCTCCAGAACGGCTATCAGAGTCTGCCCCATCTCCGACTGTAGGAACGGAGTGGGAACCAGGGGAGGTGGTGCATCATTCGGAGTTTGCTGGACTCTGCCCTATGGTGTAGGCTGTGCTGGAGGCTGCATATCAAAAACGGTTTGTATGCAATTGACTCAAGCCTAATTAACAGTGGACAATTACATGTGATCAACACATGGGCACACCACGCTTCCGCTGCTTAGTTTGTCCCCTAACTAAACTCGAGCGGGGGTGACCAAGGGCTAGTGGATTGCTACTCTTCTGATCGAGGTTCCCTCTGATAACACTTGTAAGACCCCCTTTTTTCTTTTTAAACACCGGGGATTTAGGCCCAGGATCGCCGCTTTGCGGTGACACCTTCACGCCCTGAAGGGTCATCACCACAAAGAGCCGATTCTGCCGGCCAATTCGATCACAGAAAGGTAGCGCAATAAATTAAAAGCAAGTCCACAGAAATCACATGTATAGAAATAAAAGTCTCCACGAAGGGAGAATCCACAGAAATAGTATAAAAGGTACTGAAAGTAAGGGCTTATGCCCGATACATCATAATCCTCACTACAGGTCACTCAAGCGGAAGCAAACTATAACATCTACTATAAGTCGGGACTCACAGTCGCAGCTGTCTGAACTCCTGAGCTAGACTGCCCTATCTCCAAACGGGCCGACCTCCGGGGCTGCTCCTCCATGCTGGGCTCCACGATTCCCTAAATGATGTGGTCTGAAAACCGTTAGTCTATAATACTAGCCCTATCATCCCCCGCCCCTTTCCCCATGTCCCCTAGGCACCGAGCGGAGAGGAAGAGAGGGGAGGATTTGAAGGTGGAGAGTAATCAAAATCAGGTTGCAGTGGACCTATACTAGCAATTTTATAATACATGTGGCAGAAAAGTAAAGTATGGAAAAATAACCTTAACTTATGTGCGGAAACGCATAAGCCAAGGGATCTTCTGCAGGGCTCCCATCGTATAAAGAGTCTCATACCAATTTATATGTTGGGTTGACGTTTATTAACAGCAGTATATATATAAAGAATTTAACCTTAATTTATAAACTTTCCCACACAAGCTTATAGAATAAGGGGTCATTTTGCAAGTCCTAATGTATAAGCATCCCATTCCACTTATACCTTAGGTGTCAGGGGTTAAATGAATCGATTATGCTATGACATTCCAGTGGGTATGATGGATCATGCAAGTGCAACACACTCACCCGACTCTGTGCACACAGACCTTTAGTTTCCTTTTCGGAGCCGTTACCTCCCAGGATACCTTCGTAGTGGCAGACGGAAGTAGTGGGTTAGAAATCACCCACCTCTAAACCCGAAAAGCACTACCGGTCAGACCTAGAGTACGCCTCAATGCTTGGTGCACAAAGCAGACTCCTGCGTACTCTTGCTGGCTGGCACACCAGACTTCTGTTGGCGAAGTGCTAGCCACACTTGTCGAGTCAGCGTATTGGCGTCGGTGCATCGACCTTCCAATACTGAAGACCCACCACCTTTATTTCCTTTTCCTTTAATGCACATGCAAATTTAATGTATCAAACCAATCGAGCCGAAGCTCCCCAGACCATTCCGTCCGTCTCTTAACCAATCGAGCAAAAACTCCTCGGACCATTCCGTCCGTCTCTTAACTAATCGAGCCGAAGATCCCAACTATCTTCCTGTGCTAACAGTGTTTGTGAAATGTGCAACCCTAATTACTAAGTTACTCTTTTCAAATTGTTAATACAGTTTACGTTAACCCAGGACTTCCCCTGGTATTCCCTGTGAAGGGCTCTCAAAAGGCACAAGGAACTATGATGGTAGCTGAAGCCCAACGTTCCCTTTCGCAAGGAACTTATTGTTATTGGTTGATTCCCCTTACCCATTGTCTTCTCGTGTTATGATAGACTAACCTAGTGTGATTTTTAACCTTCCTCTCTTCGGGAAATACGATCTTTCGTCGAACCCGAGCACCTCTACACTCTAGCCAAACCACTTCTTACTACCCTTCCCAAATATCTTCCATGGTGACACATATTACTTATCAGAAACCAAAGCTATTTGAATTCTCCATTCTTAGGCCTTACCCCACCATTACTCACTTTCTGCATTAAGGCTATTCACAGTCCTTACCTAACGATATGATGCACGTAATAGGTAGCACTATAAATAATCATCTGAATGGCTCAATATAATTTATGGGGGCCTATAATGACCTAACAAGATAAAAGCAAGTGATTCATATTTTTCCTAAATTAATGAGTATTTGATAATTTTCTTCCAACACTAGGAAATGAAGATTCTGAACATGAAGTGCACTTTTAAAGTATGTATATGACTACATAAAATCATGATAAATACTAATCACTAATTTAACAGTAAATCCAAGATATATAAAATTTTTAGAATGGTTTAGGCCGCCAAATCACAATTTAGAACATAAGGTCAATAATACCATTTTAAGAATCAAAGATCAGAAATATTGTTCCAAAAATTATAACAAAAATCCAGTAAGATCATCATGGCCTAAAAACACTCTAGAAGGATTCCCCTAATTTTTCATTGAACAGTAACTCCTAATTTTATTTACATTGATAATTTTATACTCTTGGGTTATTGAAGCAAGTACTGTAAATAGTTACCTAAAAATTATCAGAAAATTCCAGAACCTACATATTGACTTAAAACACTCACTGACAAGATATCATAATTTTCATAATAATATTAAACTCCACGTCTATTTATGATCAAAATTCAATAATTCATAATTTATGAATCAAGTACCTAAAATAATCATCTAAAATTCTCAATAAAAATTCAAGGGGGCTATCATGAAGTAAAACTTCCAAATGCAAAATTTCACTTCTCAATGGACATAATTTTCATAACAAGCCAAAACAAAATTAGGGGCACAACTATGGTTATAAAGGAAGTACTAATTTTACTAGTCTAAAAATTCCATCAAAACTATTTTAGGACAACTTGCTATCAGATAAATACCATGCCCAAGTTTCAAGTTATTGTGAGATGTTTTGATTGCCTAAACCCAACTATTGGGCTTTGTGCCCTAATCTAGGGTTAGGGATTTAAGGGGGTTAAAGACTTTCAAATTCAATGAAACTTCAACCAAAGGACCATATACATAATATGGTCCTCTCCACCAATTTTCAAATCATTCCAAGGTCATTTGATCCAATGACCATCAAACCCTTTAAATCCCACAAAAGGGGCTACCCTAGAGTTTTAGGGCTACCCTAGAGTTCTAGGGCTACCCTGCACCAAACAACCCAAAATTCCATTGGAGGGTGTGTCATACCATAACAAGTCAGTGACAAAAATTTCAGCCTTTGTTGAGGTGATTTGATAACTCAAAACTCCAAGGTGGTGTTTTGACCTAATTAACCCTATAAGGGTCAACCTAGGGTTGGGTAAAAATCTAATCAAAACATCTCCAAATGAGATGAAGCTTTTACAAGAGCTTTTGCATGCCCTCTAAGACAACGCACATAAATATGGGGGAATTTTGAGGTGTTTATGACACCTTATTAATTTATACATGGTTTATTAAATTTTTCTAAAAACTTTAGAAAAGTATTCTCCAAAAATTCCCATTTTTAAACAGGCCCTAGGTATAGCTAAGGTAGACCCCCTACCCAAATTCCAGCTCATTTGGACAAGGGATGAATGGTGGGCATCCATTCGAATTTTAGGATAGGCCTAGGTATAGGTACCACCAAAATGGGTGCCATGGCCCAACCAGAGGTCTAAATGGGTACAAATCAATTTGGGATTAAAATAGACCCTTAGGGCTACACATTTCATGTTGATGACTTTCCCACTAGATGAGCCTAAGTATTTTTAAAAATTAAAACTAAACACTGCATATAGTGTGACAGAATAATATGAAATAAAAATTATTAAAATCTATATTCCTCCTGCATGAATCTTAAAGCGCCAAAATAGACGGCATCGGGTTGTCTTCTACCTTCAGCCGACGGCCCAGATCGTCCCATCCTAGAGCAGCTTGTAGTCCGATTTCCCGGCCACACAGCCACTTCCCCGGCAGACCACCGCCACCACCACCTTCGGGGAGGTGGAGGCTACCCCCAGCCGGCGGCACAGTCGCCGGAGACATCTATTCCGACGATCCAACCAAGCTATTTCTTGGCCGAAAACCATGGAAATTTGGATTTGGATCGGGCTCAATTGAGCCCGAACCTTGGCCCTAGTAATTGCTACGATCTAACCATGGAAAAAGAGGTGGAGGAGGACCTTTCTGGTGGCCTGAAGGCGAGAGGAGCGGCGGGACACCATGGATAATAGCAGCAGCGCTCGGCTTCTGCAACAACACAGTGGGGCGGCTTGTTCCTTTCAGGTAAGAGTTCGAAAACGCTCCCCTCAGCCCACTGATGATGTTTAAATGGTCAACTATGGAGGGGGGCGGCTGGTTCTTCAATGCCCAACAAAGCCATTTAAGCAATGCTCGGGTTGAGAGGAGGGGGCTGAAAAAGCCCCTTGGTGGTCGGGAAATGGCTGGAATCAACTCCTCTCCCCAAGAGGAATTGATTACAGCAATAATGGGTGGTTGTTGGCCTCCTTTGGTCGGTCCTCACACCATTCCTCTTCCCCCCATTTTCTCTCTCCACCATTTCCATGGAGTGAAGCTCCCTTTCTCTCTCCTAGTCACCAAGTTGACTGGTCAAACCCCATAGGATATATGCAGCCATTCTACTCATAATAATTATGAGAAATGAAGTTAGCTTAAGGGAAACAATGGCTTAAGCTTGGGTTAGCCCATTTGGGCTAAGTTGACCCAAACATAGACTAGGGCTGACCCTAGCCAATTTGACCTCTTGGGTTTACCCCAATGCATCATAGGTGATCCTGTGGCCTCCCCTAGAGTCCATGTAGGGTTGGGTAGGGTTGATTTGCCACTTTGGAGGTCACATGACTCTTGGTAAGGGCACTTTGACCACTTTAGATCAAGGGTTGACATGGGTCAACTCAGGCTCTAGAGTTGACCCCAATAGATCTTTGGTGACCCATTGAAACCACTTTAGGTCTAGGGAGACTTGGACGAGGTTGGTTGGGCACATTTGAGGCCAACTTCCCTTAGTTAGGGCACCTTGCCCAATTTAGGCCTATGGTGGTCCTAGGTCAAATTGGCCACTTTCGGTTGACTCTAATGGACCCTTAAGGCTCTAGTGGGTCCTCTAATTGGTTAGTGGTGTTGGGATGGGGTCATGGGGTCATGGTGAATCCTTAAGGTCAAACCCTTGGTTTGGTGATGAGGTTGTGTCATAGGCAGACCAAGGTGATTCTCACTTTGGCCTTTGATTACCGGGCCCTTTTAATTCCCTAGGGCTTTGTCATGACCTGGTCATGATCAAAACCACTCTTAGGGGTCTAGTTGGAAATGGGATGTTACACTGTGTACCTGTGTTGTGAGAGATCAATTGGTAGCATTGCAAATGGGGGGCTGCGAGCCTACATGGATGATTACACTACGGTGGTAGGTCGATCTGCAGGTACAGTGTACCTGCATTATGAGCAGTCGATTGGTGGCAATGCAAATGGGGGGCTGCGAGCCTTCCCGATTTGTTACACTACGGGGGTAGGTCGATCAAGAGTGCTCACTAGTTTCCGTGAGGTGAACACCTCTGAGTGGGATTGGCGAGAGGTCTCCATCATGCGTGTTGTACTAGACTAGTGCCTGGCCAACAAGTTAATAACCTCTAATTGGTGGTTGGACCAAGGATGATTCGGTACACCGAAGCGTGCCCTGAGTGCACGGAGCGCCTAGCACGAAGGCCGGCGTTTGTGATGATGTTGTGCGTGAGTGCACTGTTGTGATATATATATGTTGTGATTGTAATGCATGTAGGGAAGGAACCACTGCCTTGGGTAAGGGGTAGGGTCCTTATAATTTGTCAACTGAATGTTGACCGTTGCTTTGATTATCACACCTACGGTGGACATCCATATGCAGGTGCTTCCCTTGCTGGTGCTGAATTGGATTGAGCGGGCTAAAGCCCTTGCTGCTGCTGCTTGTAGGCCCTTAAAGTCCGTGCGAAGAATTGGATTTCATTTGTGGCCGGGCTGCATGCCGATATATGAAACCACATCTTGTCAAGAGAAACATGTAAGGCCTTAAGACCGTGATCGTTTGTGTACTTATATATATTCTTGGTGTTATATATAAATGTGTTATTTATATATTTAGTGGGCAATCTTTGGATGAGTTCTTGCAAGTTATAAACTTTCGCTAGAATGCTCTGAGTTAAGATGCAAATAGAAAGTAATTTTGATATTCATACGAGATTCCTCCATTTGTCTGTGAAATATGTTGTGGGCCCCCGACCGGACCCTCTATTGTATTTCATGTGACTGATGGAGGCATTACAAAGTGGTATCAGAGGTTAAGGCTTTGGTAGGGATAACATAATTGAACTTAAGAATTTCCACTAGGAATGAGAGCGTGTATACTAGGCATGGTTTCCGTTTTGGATTGTACGTTAATTATGTTTTGTTCACGTATAGGTGATGTAGCGTGGAGCTGGGCAGTCTGAGCCCCAGGATTTGGATGAGAGTGCGGTACCAGCTGAGGTGCCCACACCTCCACCTTCTACGGAAACCATACGCTTAGGTGCGGAGGCGCTATTTGCCATGTTTCATGCACAGCCTATTGGGTAGGCAAGGCCTACAGTGGAGCCAGTACGGGTTGGTGCGAGGCAAGATCATATTGAGGCTCTGATTGATGAGCAAGTGGCTGATGAGAAATCTAAATGGTTTATGGATTTTCATCCACCTACGTTTGATGGGGAGGGTTCCCCAATGCAAGCTGATGATTGTCTCGCAAGAGTGATGAGGAACCTTACAACTTTCAGGACTGATGAGGGGCAAAAAGTTACTTTAGCCACTTTCTTGCTGGAAGGAGAGGCGAGTCTTAAGTGGGATGAAGTCGAATTGCACCAATTGGCAAGCAGAGGCCTTGGAGAGATATCGATAGAGGAATTCTCACGATTATTTTTGGCAAAGTATTTGTTAGTATCGCAACGAATTGCAATGGAGAATGAGTTCCAACGTCTTGTGCAGGGTGAGAGTACTATTGATAATTACATGCATGAGTTTACCGGGCTGGGATGCTATGTGAGGTATACTTTTGCGAAAGAAGCGTGGAAGACTAATAGGTTCTATGAGGGACGTCGTGATGAGCTGAGGTTGGTGCTCTCAAGTTCGGTGAACCAAGGATTCCAAACGTTAGTAGATATAGCCTGTGCGATGGAGAAGGATTTGAAATGGGTGCAGGATAAGAAGACTTGGCGGTGGAAAAGCCGGAGTTCAAAGTTATGCAGTGAGAACAATCAGAATTGAGGAAACGAGATAAGAAGAGGTTCATGCCATGTAAACAAACTTTTTCGGATGTTTCTTCCGGAGCAATGTATGGGCAAGGATGTGTGGAGACACGTACATGTTTTAATTGTGGGAAGCAGGGATATGTCGCCCGCAATTGTTGGAGTGGCCCATCAAAGTGTGAGAAAAAGACCAATGAATCCTATGAGGAAAAGGGCAAGGCAAAAACAGAGTCATTTGCGTCCCGGGCGCAACCTCGAATGTACACTCTCGACTTGTAGGAGCCGCAAAGCTCAAATCATGAAGTACAGCAGCCTCGCGTGTATAATCTGGAGTTACAAGAGGCCGTAAAGTGGATTATTAGGGACACAGACGAGCGGAAATAAAGGAAAGAGTTTACTTTACTATTGTCGTGATGTAATAAAGTTCCTATTGTACGTCTGTTTATAAAGACTTTGTTTGTGCTATGTCGTGGGGCGATACAAGCTACAACATCTGAGCTCTAAACCCGGATCATTTTTGATAAAATTGCAACAAATGAGTGGTTGTGTTGGTGTCTACAGTTGAGCTAAATTTCAGGACGAAATTTATTGTAAGGAGTGGAGGGTTATAACACCACAAATCCCAAATCTGAGTTCATGTTGGGAACACGGCCTGAGATACCGGCGTGTCCCAGGGCATGTCCTGCTCTATCTGCTCGAGTGTGATTTTTGGTCTCGAGTGTCTCGTGTGAGGCACACAGCCTGGGACATGGGCGTGTCCCAGGCTGTGTCCTTCACTGTGTTATCTCGAGTACTCGACAAAATAAAGTCGACAATGTTCAAGAGACGTGTCTATCGGGTACACGAAATGGAACACGGGCGTGTGACTTGGTCGTGTCCTACTTGGGTTGGTAGCCGGGCTGTGTCGGGTGAGGAACACAGCCTGGATCCCATGCGTGTTCTGGGTGACACGGGCTTGTCAAAGTTGACACGGGCGTGTTGGGAACCCGTCTCCCTTTCGGGATTTGTTGGTCTTGTGTCGATTGAGGGGCATGCCCCTCAGCACGGGCGTGTATAGATTGGCAAGGGCGTGTCAGGAGCTTGACACGAGATTGTTTAAGCCCGTGTACTGGTGTTATTTGAGTCGGTTCCTTTGCCGCTTAAGGTAAACGACGTGTGACACGGGCGTGTTATAAGCCGTGTCAGCCAAGGAAAAGTTATTTCAAAGAGGATCGTGGCCATTCATTTCCTTCTAATTTGATCATATGGTCCAAGGCTATTCCCTGCTGTTATAAGGCCGAGAGTTCAAGATAAATTCTCATCTTTTTGGCCATTCTCTTTCTAAAAGAGATAGAGAGAGGGGAGAGCAAAGAAGGAAGAAGGAGAAGGATTCCTGCCGCCGGTGGAGCTTCGGAGTTCCGAGTCGCAAGTCGAGTTCAGTTCCGTGAAGGCAAGGTCATTGCGGTGCTTTTCATCTAGCTAGATTTCCATGGATCCAACGCGATCGTCAAGGGTAATGATATCCTTCTTGAACAAGTGAAGTCCTCCTTTATGCATGTGCATGGAATCCTCCACCAAGAGGTGGAAAGCATAAGCGATTCCAGCTGGTTGAAAGTTGATATCCCTGATTGAGTATGTATCTATATACGGAAATGAGTAGTATAGAATAGGACAGCTGTGTGAAGCCCATCCAGACGGTTAGTCTGGATTGGTGATGTTTATATTGAGAACCGGAGAAGAATCCGTGTATGAAACGTGTAGGTTACAACGTTTGTGAGGATGCTTGTGAGTTCCTTGTGTTGTATGCTCTGCATGAGCTGTATGCGATGTGGTCGTGAGATCCATTCTTTGTGGTGGTGGAGCCTTTGTGGCATTGGAATTGTACGCTCTGTGTGAGCTATGTACCTGTGTTGTGAGAGATCGATTGGTAGCATTGCAAATGGGGGCTGCGAGCCTTCCCGGCTGATTACACTACGGTGGTAGGTTGATCTAGAGGTACTATGTACCTGCGTTGTGAGCGGTCGATTGGTGGCAATGCAAATGGGGGGCTGCGAGCCTTCCCGGCTTGTTACACTACGGGGGTAGGTCGATCTAGAGTGCTCAATAGTTGCCGTGAGGTGAACACCTCTAAGTGGAATGGGCAAGGATGTCTCCAGCATGCGTGTTGTAGTAGACTAGGGCCCAACCAACAAGCTAATAAACTTTAATCGGTGGTGGGACCCTGGATGATTTGGTACACCGTATGCGTGCCCTGAGTGCACGGAGCGCCTGGCACGAAGGCCGGCGTTTGTGATGATGTTGTGCGTGAGTGCACTTGTTGTGATATATATATGTTATGATTGCAATACATACAGGGAAGGAACCACTGCCTCGGGTAAGGGGTAGGGTCGTTATAATTGGTTAGCTGAATGCTGACCGTTGCTTTGTTTATCACCCTTGTGGTGGACGTCCATATGCAAGTGCTGCCCCTACTGCTCCTGAATTGGATTGAGTGGGTTGAAGCCCTTGCTTCTTCCTATAGGGCCTTGAAAGCCGTGCGAAGAATTGGATTTCATGTGTGGCCGGCCTGCGTGCCGATGTATGAAACCACATCTTTGTAAAGAGAAACATGTAAGGCCTTAAGGCCATGAGCGTTTGTGTACTTGTATACATTTCTGGTGTTATATATAAATGGGTTATTTATATATTTAGTGGACATTCATTGGATGAGTTCTTGGAAGTTATAAACTTCCGCTAGAATGCTCTGAGTTAAGATGCGAATAGAAAGTAATTATGATATTCATACGTGATTCTGCCGTTTGTTTATGAAATATCGCGTGGGGCCCCGACCGGACCCTTTGTTATATTCCATGTGACGGATGGAGGCATTACAGTTTAGACAGGTTGTCTAAGTGATTATGATAGGTTGTCACAAGGAAGAAAGGTGGAGAAATAGAAAATTGTCTAAGTCCATAGGCATTGATTGAAGCCAGTTCACTAAATGCCAAATGTTAAGGAAGGATGCTAGAAAGACAGAAATTTATTTAAGTCCACAAGCGTTGAGTGAAGCCAGTTCACTCAACACTTGATGCTAATAAGCACAGAGTAAAGCATGGACTGTCAAAGCCCAACATTTTGCAAAGTAGATTTGCAGCTAAGTTCATAGGCATTGAGTGAAGGCAGTTCTGTCAACGCCATATAACAAGAGGAGTTGAGTATGGTTCAGTCTGTTAAAGCTTCAGCATTGGCAAGGAAGAAATTCGACTAAGTCTAGAAGCGTTGAGTGAGGACAGCTCAATCAATGCCTGAAGAAAGAAGTGTTGAGTCAAGCTCAAGCAGACAAAGCATTTGAAGAATCTATCGAGAATTTTGGCTATGTCCAGATTGGTTGAGTAAGGATAGCTCACTCATCGCCCAAAGAAAAAGCGTCGACAGACCAGTGTTCAGTCAAAGCTTAAGAAGATCTAGAAAGAAAAATCTGTCTAAGTCCCAATGCATTGAGTGAGGACAGCTCACTAAACGCAAGTTCGTCAAGAAGATTTGCTAAGTACATAAACGTTGAGTGAATTTAGTTCACTCAACGACTCATCAAGATGTCAGGCAAACGTAGAAGCGTTGAGTAATGAAGGATCACTCAACGCATTCATAAAGATGGAAATCGACTAAGTACAAAAGCGTTGAGTGAAGGAAGTTCACTCAACGCCTTAGCAAGATGGCCGGCATTCAGAGAAGCGGCTTAGTCCATAAGAGTTAAGTGATGAAGGCTCACTCAATGCACTCAACTCCTAAATAGCAGGAATATTGTCTAAGGACAAATGCGTTGAGTGAAGGCCGTTCAATGAAGACACTTAACACATAGTAATGCACAAGTAATTGGCTAAGTCCAAATTTGTTGAGTGATGAAGGTTCACTCAGCCCACTCAATGCCTGACAGTGTAGATTATTTAACTAAGGGTTTTTGCGGTGAGTGAAGGTTATTCACTCAACACACTTAATGTCTGGGATGAACTAGCTAAATTTGGCTAAGTCTAAAGATGCTGACGTTAGAAAATGTGAGAAAAGTTCAAACTCATTGTGGGAAGTCTTTAGTACACGACAAATGGCGCCGCAGGCCTACTATATGACTTTTATTATAAAAAGCAAAGTTGCAGCCAACAACTTTTGGTGGGTCAACGAGTCAAATAGCCATTGGACGACGGAAGATAAAAGGAATGTGATCGGCAGAAGCAAACCAACTTTTAGGGTTTATCTTTTCACAAAGAGGTGGAACTTCATCTTTTTCCTCTCGCCAATGTTGTCGAGCTTGAAGCTAAAGTTTAACTCGCTGATTTAGAAGTTCAATCTGTTAGCTGTAGTGATTTTCAACATCTATAGCAAGTTTAGAAAAGCATTCTTGGAAAGAAAAAGAAGAAGAGCTATCTTATTTCTGCAGCCAAGGTTAGCTGAGTGAAGAATACAAAGAACTGTCAAATCATTTATCTTCATCAGCAAGATCATAAACCTGTGTTTCATAGTTACTTCCAGCACAAGAAGCAGTTTCTTGAAGATCATCTTTCTTGTTATTGTGAAGAAGTAAGTTTAAATGTTTGTTTTAGGATTGCGAGTGACCAATAGCGGGGTGAATAGGTCAAATTTTAATCTTGGCTTCCTTTGTTATACTTTCTTCGAATTAATTATTTCAGCTAGATAAAACAATATAATCTTAACATTAATTTAAAATAGTCTTAGCAAAACAATAACAGCAATCACAACATAGTACACAGTTTTATAGTGGTTCCCCAATTTATGGGTACATCCACTTTCCCCCTTTGCCTATCTAGCAATGAACTAGATTCGGCCAAACTCCTTCTTCTTTTAATCAGATCCTTAAATCTTATAGCTCTGAGCCCAGCTGGCTCCTACAACTCATACTGTACAAGTCTTACCACTCAGATCACCAAGATCCTACACCTCAAGTTCTTCCCAAGAACTATACCTCAGTGTGAATCCACACTCTTACAACTCAGGCAAATCCTGCCCTACAACTCAGAGAAATAACCATTTCTCCTACCTCAGGCAATCCCATCCCTACCTCAGCCTTTATAACTCAGGATTATAATTTAGAGAAAATAATTCCCTTACTCACATATCTACACGTAGATCTTTACAAGATTAACAAAGGTAAAAGAAATTAATTCATAATTAATAACCTAACTAGAGAGAAATGGGTGACTGCTTCTTGATATGATCCTGATATGTTTTCTTCCTTTGATCTTGTAGTGAAATATTTGATCCAACCCTTCTTAGCTTTTCAAAGCTTCTTGAAGTTGAAATTTGGGTAAATCTAGGCTGGAGGATGTTGAAGATGATTCTTGATATGGCTTCTCTCAACCTTCTGAATTATAGCAGATGCTTCTTAGATCTGGCTTCACCAAATTGTTCTTCATAATTTTTCTAAAGAGTTGATCCCTTTAAATAGGCTCTGTTAGGAGTAACCGGCTGATCTATTTAATAACTGACATCTGACAGTTCTTACAGTTGTCAGTACCTCCAGCTTGATTTATGTACTTAAGAAACAATTCTGCTTGAAGTGTTGAAACTTGATTGTTGAATGTGTTGACACCAGTCCTAGGTGTCGACACTTCTCTTGTAGTGATGTCGACACAATTCTGAATTTGTCGACACAACCTTTATCTTTTCTCGACACAGCTTATGTAGAATGTGTCGACACAGCTTTCACCTTGTCTCGACACAACTTGTGTGGTGTGTCGACACATGTCCTTAGTGTCGACACATTTACTTCCTGTCGACACATTTAGAGTAGTGTGTGTCGACACTAGTCCTTAGTGTTGACACAATTGCTTTCTTGTATCTTAGTGTCGACCCAAGTCCTAGATGTCAACACAACTTTCTCTTTGACTCGATACTTCTAGTTTAAGTGTGTCGACACTAGTCCAGAGTGTCGACGCAACTTTCTCTTTGTCTCAGCGCATCTTTGACAAAAGTGTCGACACTGCTCTTGTGTCTCGACCCTTTTGTACATAGCTTTATTTGTCTGCACACATGGACTTAACATTCATAAAATACAACTATGTGTATATCATTGAACTGAAAGGACTTCTTCAAATCAAGTACATTGTGACCAATGTACCTGTTGAAATAGAAAATCGGTCTCTTTTGGAGTTCACCCATGGGGAAGGGGTGATCGTACACCTACTTCACCTCTACGAGTTGGAAAGCTGGGAGGAAGGAACTGGGATGGGAAAGGACCCAAAGGCTCTGCGAGAAGGACCCACCACACACCCGGAAGATCCCTGAGCGCTTCCCCTCCTTAACTAAATGTCGGGGTAAGGTACCTTAGGAAGCACTAACACGATAGAATACAAGTAAGCGTGCCCTCTGAGGTAACCCTTGGGTCCTATTTATAAATTTCTAAAAATGGCCTGCAAATAGCCAACCTCCGTTGTTCTGAGCAGCTATGTACAGCCCACCTGGGCCAGCCAACAGCGAGACTCCACTGTTCTAACTGGCTATGGGCAGGCCATCGGGAGCAAAACGGTAAACAACACCTCACAGCAGATTGGGAAAGTTACCCTCAATGGTCCCTACTCAGTAAGGGTGGCGAGTGCCATATTGAGCTGGCACTCGCCGCCTGAGCTTGGCGCTTAGCGAGTATGGACTTGGCTCGCCCCACTCGCTCTCTGTGGGCTCGATAATCGGTTGAAGGTTCATCGAACTTTGCTCGGCAAACCCCTGCGAGCTTTTCAGGTGCCGAGGAGAACTCACTTGGGTAGGGGCACCGGGTGGACTCTGAGACAAGCCTGGAGCGCCGACTAAACTCGGCACCAAGGCTAAGGCACCGACTGAACTTGCCGCTAGGGTTGGGTCGCCGACTGTACTCACTGCTTGGGCTGGGGCACCGACTTAACTTGTCGTCAAGGCACCTCTAGGCCAGGACATAGGTAGGGCTCGGCAGATCTGGCCCCTGCTGCTCCACTCGCCGGATACGGGGTTATACATAATCCCCGCTTTTTGTGACGTTGGCATAAACTCAGAAAGAAACATTAAACCCCACATGTTTCGGCGAGTGTGACAGGGCCTAAGGGAATCTTTTGGTGGGGTCCCCCGGCGGCTATATATAAATGTGCCTGCATACATGGCAGACCTTTTCCCTTCCATCTACTGTAACCTTGTCAAGATGCCACTCCCCAAAGAGGTCTAAGAGCGATTGGCGCGATCCCACGAAGAGACTGCAGCTCCCGTCGCGGGCCGAATAGACCTCAGTGCCCGGCCTTGTGACCTTGCCGAGTTTATCTCGGCAAAAAAGGCGAAGCCACTTCCAAAATATGCTGAGCCCATCTACACCGAGCTCAAAATAGCCCTAAATAATGTGGATGTCTCCTCTACTCAACAAACTCCGCATCCCCAGGGGAAGGAGGCCATCATCCCTCCCGCCAACCAGACCAGCTGGGTGCATAGAGGGGAAAAATCCGCAACGCTTTCTAAGAGCCCTCTCAACAGCCGGCGAAATCAGGCGTCCACCGAGCATTTGCGGGCCTCGCTCCCCACCTTCCGCACCACATGGCTAGACTTCCAAAAGCCAAGATCACTGACTCGCCATCCCTTTCAGCAGCATCTCGACTCTGCGTCCAGGGGAGAAGGGACCAAGATCATCCCCAACCCCGGCTTTACTCGCCTTTCTCAAGAGGTTCCTCGCCATGGCCGTGGCATGGCGATGGGAAATCCCCCACCTCATGTTGGCCTGGAGGAGAGGGATGTGAACGGTATGCCTTTAGCTTTCTCGAATTTTATTCTACCCTGGTAGTACTCACCCCTTTACTGAACCTCGGCACTGTTCGCGCAGATCTCACCGTGGACTCCGAGGCCGACGAGTCCGCGGGACGGACTCGGTACTCATTTCTTCCCTCCCCGCGCACCCTGGATGCCTTCCTTGATTCCGAGCTTGAGGGCCCTGAATAGTCGAGGCTAGAACAGATGATTCTCAAGAAGCTGGTGCCCGAGCTTTGTGAGGTGCAAAGGGACAACCTCAAGCTGCAAAGGGAGTGTGCATGGCTCGCGGACATTGCGGGAGACAGCCCGACATTCGAGGAGGCATCTTCTTCCCTGCTCCTGGATGAGATCGATGAGAATCTTTAGACCGTCCACCGAAACATGGGGCGACTCCGCGAGCTCGGCGCGCGGTGACCCGGTGTGACAGGTTTGCGAGACAGGGGTAGCTAGAGATGGCCTCCCTGATGGGCCTAACGGTACTTTCCCCTGCTATCCCTGGCCCGCGCGAGCTGGCTGATTTTTTCACTTTCTTCTCTAGATATTATTTGAACCTTGTCTATAATAATCTGGATAATTTTTCCATTATTACTATTGATATGCTTAAGTCATAACTGTCGGCATCTCGTCAGCCCCGTCTTGCCATAGTGAAGGGTTGGTCCTCGGCAGTCGGTGAGGTAGAGTTGGCGAGTAGGCGAGCTGGAAAGGGCGAGCTAGGGTAGGCGAGCTTGGGTGGGCGAGCTGGGGTGTCCACAAATTCCTCCCCCTATAAATTGGCCACCCCACCAACATCTGTCACGCTTTTATTGCCTCCTTACTTTCTCTTTGCTTGCGTTCCATGTCTCTTGTTTTCTCGATCTCGGCAAGCATGGGAAAAGGGAATCTCGACTCCTACGGGAGGGTCAATGTGCTCGACAATTTGTCGAGCATTTATTTTTTGAGGGGAACACCATGGTGGAGGAGCTCGCCGAATTCATGGCCAATTTCCTCCCCTCTAGATTCACAGCTCGCTTTCCTGCCGAGCATGAGGCCATCAATTCTTTCTACCTTAACAAACTCGCCTTCCCCATCTCACACACAAGATGGGGTTGCGACTGCCTCTCTGGCCGGAAATCCGCCAGATGCTGAAATACTATGGTGCGGTACCAGCGCAGCTGAACCCGAATGCCATCGCTATGATGGTCGCGTTCGTCAGCTACCTCTGCCGCGAGCAGCTAGAGTTCAACTTGACGGTCTTTTGTAAGTTGTTCTCTTACAAGGCTCCTACCGACGGGGTCACCTTCTTCAGCAGCACCTTTATAAAAGTTTGCGAGGTCACGAACAAGCAACACAACTGGATGACCAAGATTGCCTTCATAAAGGGAGATCTCAGCAACGTCCCCTTCTCACCATAGTATAAGGCCAAGGAGGTATATCGTCCCCCATCGGTGTTGGGCAACGACGCCGACCTCCACAAATTTTTCCTCCACAAAGAATTCGAGGTCGCATACCTCCTTCGAGGCCTCGACTCCCTTCTATTCGTCCTCCCTGGTGAAGGTTGTAACACCCCAGAAATCTCAAAAGCCAAAATTGGGATTCAGGTTGGGTGACACAGCCTTAGACATGGGCGTGTCTCAGGGCGTGTCAGGTGTTTACGGCCTGGGACACGGATGTGTCCCAGGGCTTGTCCTGCTCGGGAGAATATTGAGTGGCGTTGAGTGGCGCTGAGAGGAATGGCGTTGAGTGGCGTTGAGTATGGAACACGGCTTGTGACATGGGCATGTCATAAGGGCGTGTTGGGCACACGACCATGGACACGGGGGTGTGCCTTAGACGTGTCCTGCTCGGGTGATTTGGGCTTGTGTTACAACGGGTGATATGGCCAGTCACACGACCGTTTACTGGTTGACACTAGCGTGTCAGGATTGACACGGGCGTGTCGATGCCCGTGTTCTAGTTTGTTTTAAGTCGGTTGTGCGCCGCTTCAGGAATACGGCATGTGACACAGGCGTGTCACAACTCGTGTTCGGCCCAGGAAATTAAATTTTAGTGCTAATCTGAGCCTTCCATTTTCTTTGACAAAGATCCAATGATCTAGGTTGTTCCCTGGGTTTTTAAGGCCGGATTTGAGATGGTGAAAACTCATTTGAGTTGTGCCATTCTCTTTCCTAAGTGAAGAGAGAGAGGAGAGCAAGTGGAGGAAGAAGAAGGTAAAGCCGGCTACCAGTGGTGCTGCGGTGGTCCAAATCGTGAGCCGAGTTCAACTCTGCGGAGGCTTGATCGCTGCGAAGCTTTCAAACTGTGTACTTTTCTCCTTGGTGCCAAAACAACCTTCAAGGGTAACGATTTCCTCCTTGGATAAGTTAAGTCCTTCTTTCATGTATTTGCATAGGAATCCTCCATCATAATATGGATTGCGAAGTGATTCCCTTGGGTCGGCAGTACGTCCCTTGTTGTATTTCCATAGAACCTGAAGAGTGAGTACGGTTAGGCATGCTGTGTGAAGCCCATCTGGACATGTTGGTCTGGATTGGTGATGCTTGTTTGCATATCGGAGAAGACTCCGTGAACATTACTTGTATGCATGAAATCCGTGGTGGATACCTGTGGCTTGGTACCGCAGGAAGTACCTGAGGAAGTCCAGGAAATGGTGAGAGTTGGGTTCAACTCTTGTGGTCGTGAGTGGCATATGTTATGAAGTTGAGCCGTTAGGCTGCAACTGGAAAAATGTCTTGGTGGCGGACGGGCAAAGTGAAGCTGTACCCGCGTTAGACCAGTCTTGAGTCTGACGATTTTGAGCAATGGGAAAGGTGGTTCTGTACCCGCATTATGGTTGTCTAACCTTGGGTACTTAAGGCCCTGTTAGGATCACATAGCGAGAGTCGATGGCTTGTGTGCCGATCAGACTAGAAATTCTCAAATTTGACCGTCATGTCTGGGACCTGTGAACGGTGGTGGGACCCGGTGTTTTCGGTACACCAGAATGTGCCCTGAGTGCACGAAATGTCGGGACGTTGTGACGACATTTGTGATTTGTATTGCCTTGGTGACTGGATATATATATGTATGAGATGTAAAATGATGTTTAGGGAAGGAATTCCGCTGCCCCGTGCCAGGGGCAGGGTCGTTATAATTTGTAAGCTGAATGCTGACCGTTGTCCTGTTTGCCACCGCTTGGTGGATTGGTTCTTGCAGGTGCAGGTTGTGCTGGCCTGAGAGGGACTTAGCGGGTTGAAGCCCAAGCTGCGTTGCTTCCCTCGAAGGCTTTGTTTTGTTTCTTCTTGTTCATGTGTGGCCGGCCTGCGCACCGATGTTTGGAAACCACACATTTGTTAAGAGAAACCTTTAAGACCATAAGGCCATTTACTTTGGGTGTAAACATTCCTATTTTGATATAGTGGACTATTCTTGTAACTCTTGAGTTCAAGTTTTCAACCGTGAAGCTTCCGCTAGAATGCTCTGTGTTAGGATGCGTTGGTTTTGATATTATTTATTAGCATATCCGCCTGTTAGTGAAATATGGTGTGGGGCCCCGGCCGGACCCTCTATTATATTCATCTTGACGGGTAGAGGTGTTAAAATTTGGTATCAGCTTGTTGGTAGATCTCTTCCGAATTTGCGGACGAATTCTTTTGAGGGGTGGTGAACACGTGTCAATGTTGTCGTTATATCACATAAATAGAACTCAAGAATGTCCACTTAGAAATGTAAATACACTTGTTTGGTGTGTTCACTTTTGTATGTTTGCCATTTGTTTAGTTGCTAAATTGTGTTTTTACACATATAGGTGACTAGAAGTGTTGCGGGTCAATCGGAACCTCAACATTCTGTTGAAAGTGCGGCACCGGCTGAGGTGCCCACACCTCCTCCATCTGCTGAAACTGTTTGTTTCATTACGGAGATGGTACTTGCTGTGATGACTGCTCAGCAGGCTGGGAAAGCACGTCCTGCAGTGTTGTCAACGCATGCTGGGGTAAGGCAAGAACCGACAGAAGCTGTAGTTGATCCGCGGGCAGCAGATCAACAATTTAAGCATCTCATGAGCTTCAATACTCCTCAATTTACTGGGGCGGGATCCTCGGCCCAAGCGGAGGATTGGCTTGCAAGGATCAAGATAATCACGAGAGCGATCAGAGTTGAGGAGGAGCAGAAGGTAATGTTGGTCATTTTACTTCTTGAGGGAGAGGCTAGATTGTGGTTGGATGAGATTGAACTACATCACATGGCCGACAGACAGTTGGCAGAGGTCTCGATGGAAGAGTTATCTCGGTTATTCTTGGCAAAGCATCTACCAATGCAGCAGAGAATATCAATGGAAATGGAATTTCAGCGGTTTACTCAAGGAGATTATAGTGTGGATGATTATCTTCATGAGTTCACGCAGTTGGGAAGATATGTGGGTTCTATCTTCACCGAAGAGGAGCGTATGACTAGTCGGTTTTATGCGGGACTGCGAGACGAGTTACGATATCTGATCTCGAGTTCTGTAAGTCAGGGTTTTCAAGCCTTAGTCTGTACGGCTCGGTCGTTGGAGACAGACATGAAAAGGGGACAAGCAAAGGGGACCTTGGCTGTTGCAAAACCGGAGTTCAAGTCGCCGCGTCCAGATAAATCTGGCTACCGAAGGAGATGGAATAAGAAGTCCAAATCTACTGAACATGCTCCTTCAGCGACTGTGACGGAGGCATCGCCGGGGTATGGATCTCGCGTCTGTTTTACGTGTAGGAAGGTGGGACACTTCGCACGTGATTGCCGAGTTGGCCCTCCAAAGGGTGAAAAGAAGATGGGAGCGTCCTATGTGGAGAAAAGGAAGACTGTTGTGGAGTCTTCTGCATCGCACGCGCAGCCCCGGGTCTTCAACCTTGGACAACATGAGGCCATTAAGCAGGCCGATGTCGTCACAGGTGCGCGTAGTTTTTAATGTTATTTTATACTGTGTGCTGTGCTTGTTTAATTTTGGTGTTATAGGTTTTGTCCTTATACGGGAGTGTCCGGCGTGAGCACTATTTGATACGGGTGCTTCCCATTCGTTTCTATTTGAAGATTTCATTTTACGAATCGGGGTGCCTATACGGACCACGACAGACAGTATAAAGGTGCTTCTACCTAACAGATGTTTGTTATGCGTGGATAAATCTTGCGGTCTTGAGGTAAAGATAGGGAGTCGGGAATTTAAGGTGGAAACATACGTATTGACGATTATAGAGTTTGATATAATCTTTGGCATGGACTGGCTTTTAGATCAGCATGCCTGTATAGATTGTACTTCAAAAGAGGTCACACTAGGGCAAAATAATGAACAAGAGACCAAGTTCACTGGTATGCGAGGGATGAGTGGTATGTCATTATCTACTCTCCAAGTCACTAAGGCAGTTCGGAAGGGTGCAGAGTTATTCTTCACACTCATTAAGTCGGTGGAGCCGAAGGCCAGTGTAAATGAGGTGCGGATTGTATCGGAATACGCTGATGTGTTTCCAAAAGACCTTCCGGGGTTACCTCCTCAAAGGGAAATTGACTTCGCTATCGAGCTGGTGCCAAGTGCAAAACCTGTGGCCTGCTCGCCTTATCGTGTAGCGCCAAAAGAAATGGCCAAACTGAAAGTTCAATTGCAAGAGTTGCTGGAGCAGGGATACATACGCCCAAATATGTCACCTTGGAGTGCGCCTGTTCTTTTTGTGAAAAAGAAAGACGGTAGTTTGCGGCTATGTATTGATTACCGCGAATTGAATAAGCTGACGGAGAAAAACAAGTATCTGATTCCACGGATCGA
This sequence comes from Platanthera zijinensis, assembly GCA_039513925.1. Taxonomy (NCBI): domain Eukaryota; kingdom Viridiplantae; phylum Streptophyta; class Magnoliopsida; order Asparagales; family Orchidaceae; genus Platanthera; species Platanthera zijinensis. The sequence goes on along the minus strand of CM077093.1, from coordinate 145,112,915 downwards.
TGACTTGTTCGATCAGCTAGTAGGCTTAACCATCTATTCGAAGTTAGATTTGAAATCCGGGTATTACCAATTGCGGATTAGGGAAGGTGACATTCCCAAGACAGTGTTTGGAACACGCTACGGTCATTATGATTTCACGGTGATGCCATTTGGGCTATGTAATGCGCCTTCGGTATTCATGGACTTAATGCGCCGAACGTTCCGAGAGTACTTGGATTTTTTTGTAATCGTATTCATTGATGACATCCTAGTGTACTCGCAGTCGGAAGAAGATCATGCAAACAATTTGCGGTTGGTATTGCACACCTTGCCGAGGAATAAGTTGTATGCCAAGTTATCGAAGTGTGAGATCTGGCTCTTGTCGGTGGATTTTCTGGGCCATGTAGTTAGTGGAGAGGGCATAGTAGTAGATCTGGTAAAGATAAGTGCCATACAAGATTGGCCGGTGTTGTTGTCAGTGGCCGAAGTCAGTAGTTTTCTTGGACTGGCAGGCTACTACAGACGGTTTGTGGCAAACTTCTCCCGGATTGCTTTGCCTCTGACAACGTTGACGAGAAAAGATCAGAAGTTCGTCTAGACGCCGGAGTGTGCGAGTGGTTTTGATGAGCTGAAGAGTCGTTTGACCACGGCACTTGTGTTGACGTCACCATATGGTACAGACGGCTATGAGATATACAGCGATGCGTCAGGGAGCAGCTTAGGCTGCGTTCTCCTGCAGTTTGGCAAGGTGATTGCTTATGGCTCACGCCAATTGAAAGTGCATTAGCGTAACTATCCCGTCCACGACTTGGAATTGGCGGCGGTTATCATTGCGCGAAAGTTGTGGCGGCACTATCTGTATGGCGTTAAAGTCGATATCTATACAGATCATAAGAGTCTAAAGTATTTGCTCGATCAGAAGAATTTAAATATGCGACAACGGAGGTGGATGGAGTTCCTTGGGGACTACACCTTCGATATTCATTATACGCCCGGGAAGGGAAATGTGTTTGCGGATGCCTTCAGTCGTCGGACTCCGGCAAGGGGAAATTGGCTTCTAAGACATGTTAAAGACCTAATTCGAGATCTGGAGGCAATAAATATTTCTTGTGTTGAAAGGAATACCACTGCAAAGGCATGCTTAAACCAGACGGAGGTACAATATAACCTGACGGACAGAGTTCAGCAAGCAACAGAATTTGATGAAAGCCTGCAACGGTATGCAGCGGAAAGTGCCGACTCTAGGTTTTCGTTTATTGACGGTCTATTTCAGAAAGACGGTCGTTTGTGTCTCCCAGATAGGGGTAAACTTCGTGAAGAGGTAATGTATGAAGGCCACTTCACCAAGTATTCGGTTCACCCCGGGAGCACAAAAATATATAAGGATATGAAGAAGCTTTTCTAGTGGCCTAGAATGAAGAGATACATAACACACTATGTTGCTAAATGTCAAACATGTGCCTTAGTAAAGGCGGAATGCAAAAAACCGGGTGGTTTGCTGAAGTTGCTTCCTATCCCTGTGTGGAAGTTTGATGATATTTCCATGGACTTTGTGCATGGATTGCCGAGGTCACAACGGGGAAATGATGCAGTATGGGTGATTGTGGACCGGTTAACCAAGGTGTCGCACTTCATGCCGAATCGAAGGGACGATCCAGTGGAGAAATTGGCAGAAATGTATGTGGATACTATTGTAAGATTGCACGGTGTGCCCCGTAGAATCGTTAGTGATCGAGATGGGCATTTCACTTCGGGCGATTGGAGGATAGTCCATGAACTGTTGGGTATGAAATTATATTTCAGCACGACCTTCCATCCTCAAATAGATGGTCAGACCGAGAGAACCAATAGGACATTAGAGGATATACTCAAAATGTGTGCGCTGGATTTCGGAAAGAATTGGAAAGATCATCTTGGTGTGATTGAATTTGCTTATAACAACAGCTACCAAGCTAGCATCCAGATGGCGCCCTTTGAAGCTTTCTACGGTAAGAAAGTCCGTACACCTTTGGCTTGGGCAGAGACTGGCGAAACAAAGTTGTACCATCGAAAAGAGTTAGATGATGTAAACTCAATCATACGGTTGATACGTGAAAGGCTGATAGTGGCTCAAGACAGGCAAGCTAAGTATTACAATGCCAAGCACCGAAACGTGGAGTTTGCGATGGGCGATTGGATTTACTTGAAAATCAAACCATTCTATGGTGTGTCCAGGATACGGCGTCTTAAAAAGTTTAGCCCGAGGTATTTGGGACCGTTTGAAGTGGTTGAACGTATTGGTGAAGCCGCCTATCGGTTAGCACTTTCGCAAGAGCTGAGTGGTTTACATAATGTATTTCATGTCTCAGTGTTGCGGAATGTGGTCAAGTATTCAGCTCATGTAATTGAGAGTGCCCGAGTACCAGTTGAGTATGGTCTAACGTTGAAGGTTAGACCCATTCAGATCGAGGATCGAGCCGAGAAACAGCAACGGAACAAAGCGATCGGGATGGTCAAAGTCCGGTTGGACAATTGTGGCCGAGAAGAGCTAACGTGGGAGCAGGAGCAGACCATGAGAGCTGAGTTTCCCGAGTTATTTATGTAAAGCTGTTAGCTTATCTGTATATTGTTAAACCTTATATGTAAAGTGTCACATATGGTGTAATGCTTGCACCTTCTTACTATGTCAAAATTTCGGGACAATGTTTTATTAAGGAGGGGAGGATTGTAACACCCCAGAAATCTCAAAAGCCAAAATTGGGATTCAGGATGGGTGACACGGCCTGAGACACAGGCGTGTCACGTGTACACGGCCTGGGACACAGCCGTGTCCCAGGGCGTGTCCTGCTCGGGAGAATATTTAGTGGCATTGAGTGGCGCTGAGAGGAATGGCGTTGAGTGGCGTTGAGCGTGGGACACGGCCTATGACACGGGCATGTCATAGGGGCGTGTTGGGCACACGACCATGGACACGAGCGTGTGCTTTAGCCGTGTCCTGCTCGGGTGATTTGGGCTTGTGTTACAACGGGTGACACAGCAAGTCACACGGCCGTGTACTGGTTGACACGGGCGTATCGGGCTTGATACGGGCGTGTCGATGCCCGTGTTCTGGTTGAACTCTTGCAAATCTCAGGGGGAGCTTTGACAACAGCTCATCCACTTGTGCTTCTCTTTGATTGTTGACAGAGAAGACAACTTCACTATTTTTCTTTTTCCTTTCCTGTAAAAGGGTTTTTAAACTCCCTTCAAAAGTTTTGCTTTGGTTTTTGAGACCTGATAAAAACTTAGTGGTGGCAAGACACCTGATCTAAAAATCTTGTTTGGTTTTTGAGCGCCTGATCAAATGCTCATTAGTGCCCAGGACACCTGATCAACTCATCCTGTAGTGGATTTCTACCAAGGGTGGTAGAAGAGTGGATGTACCCAGGTTTTGGGGAACCACTATAGCTCCTTGTGTCTTCTGGTTGTTTGCTATCTTATTTGATGTGTGCTGAGGATTTGCTCTTTTGTTTGTTTTATTTTGATTTCGGTCAAGCACTCTAAACTAACTAAATTAAGTCTTCCACTACTAGAATAATTTTCATATTTGCAAAATTATTTTAAAACACTCTATTCACCCCCCCCCCTCTAGAGTGAAGGATTCATCTTACACTCACTTTCAATTGGTATTAGAGGGAGTTTGGTTGTTCATACAGGCTAACACCTGAACCAAAAGATCTCTTTTAAGATCCATCCTTAATAGAGGGTTATTTTTATTATATTTATTTTAATCTAAATTTATGGCACAGAACCAAAATTATGCTAGTTCCAGACCTCCAGTGTGCAATCTCTCCAAGTTTGCACTTTGGAAGGCAAGGAACAGATTATACTTGAATTCCATTGATGAAGATATCTTTAATTCTGTTTTGATAGATTGCCCCAAGCCTCCTATAAGCACAAGTACAAATGTTGTTCCACCACCTTCAGAAACAGATGCTGATATAAAGAAATGGAATGTTGCTGATGCTAAAGCTATGATCATCCTAGGTCAGACAATGTCTGATTACATCTTCCAGAAGGTAGCTGAATGCAACTCAGCTGAAGAGATTTGGGACAAGCTATCTGAGCTTGTGTTAGGATCAGCTGATGAGAGAAAAGATAGGAGATCTCATCTCATCACTCAGTATGAGAATTTCAAGAAAGCAGAAAGTGAATCAATAGCTGACATGTACAACAGATTAAGTCTGATTGTCAGTGAACTCAAGACCTTGGACAAGGAGATCTCTCTCACAGAGATAAATGACAAAATCCTAATGTGCTTCCCCAGCACTTGGGATTCAAGGATCTAGCACATCAAGGATGCCAAAAGTCTGAATGAGATCACTACAGAAGCTCTATTGGGCAAGCTCAAATCTTATGAGAAGCTCATCAAGAGTAGAGAAGAAGAGCAGAAGACAACTTCTCCAGCAGTAAGGAAGGAGAAGTCAATTGCTTTCAAGGCAACAGAAGAACATCCTGAAGACAAAGTCACAAGTAATAAATAACTGATGAGCCTCCTAGCCAAGAGGTTCTACAAAATGGCCAGGAAGGACTTCAGAAAAAGGTCATCCAGAGGCCAAGAAAAGCGAAGATATGATAAATCAAATAATAAAGAGATTATTTGTTATAGTTGCAGGAAATTAGGCCACATACTGCCTGATTGTCCAGAAAGTCAAAACAAGGACAAGAAGGATAAGAGAGAAAAGAGAAAAGATAAATACTCCAGAAGAAATCACTATGACAGATCCTCTTCCAGCAAGAACAAACACACTAGGATGAGATTTGTTGATGAAACATGGAGTGAAATAGAAGAAGAATCTGATGCATCAACAAGTTCAAGTGATGAGGAGGATGATGTACAAGAAAAAGAATTCTGAATGATGGCAATCAATGCATCTCAGAACAATACTTATTCAGAACATGAATCTGAATCTTAATCTGAACTAGAGCAAGAAGAAGACCCGGTAATTGATTCGTTTGATTTTTATTCTGACGACTTCAAGTCTTAATTTAAAGCACTGTGTTTAGATCTACTCAATTTTGAGAAAGAAATTATCTATCTCAGAAATCAATTATCTGAATACAGTACATTAAGTTCAGATAACCTCAAACTCTCAGAAGAGTTAGAATGTTGTAGGGAACAGATAGCTTCACTAAAAAGTGAACTATCTGAGGCCAAGAAGTTTGAAGAAACCCTCAATAGGAGAAGTATCAAACTAATGGACATCGAAAGCACAGTGAACTCAAGACTCAATAGTACACTAGGCTTGGGTGCTTCAACCTGCCAAGCTATTATGTTAACAACTCCCATTAAATTTATCTCTTTTAAAGGAAAAGGAGTTTTGGAGGTAGCTAGAAAAAATTCTGATCTACCCAAAAAGAACAAAGTTCAACAGAAATCGTCGAACAGAGCTCGACGATCTTCGAACAGAGCTCGATGATCTTCGAATGGAGCTCAGCGATTTCATGCTGAATCGTCGAACTCAGGTCGACGATCTCTGATCTCTAACACATGGAATATCGATCGCTGAACGGAGCTCGACGATCTGACCCAAGATCGTCGAACTCAGCTCCACGATCGTCCCATGGAGCTCAGTGATACGACCAGTTCTAAAGAGGTATGTCAAAAATTAATTCTTGATATCCTACATCTCAAGGGTTCAACCCTTATACTTAATGGATAATTCCTCCTAGGAGATATCATCCTGAAGGATATAAGAGTCAACAAGAGATGTCTTTCATTTCTGATTTCAAAGGATATCAAGCTAGACCCAAGGTAAACTGGGTCAACAACAAATGAACTGTTATTTATGCATGTGAAGACCTATCCAACCATGGACCAGCATTGGTATATGGATAGTGGGTGCTCAAAGCACATGACTGGAATCAAGGATAACCTAATATCCTTCAAGGCTAAACATAGACCAAAAGTCATGTTTGGAGATTAAAACTTTGGACAGACCAATGGATATGGTGCAATCCAAATAGGATCAGAAACATTCAATAAGGTAGCATATGTGGAAGGACTGAAGAACAATCTTATCAGTATCAGTCAGCTATGTGATGAAGGCTACCAGGTTACATTCAACCTGTCTTCATGCATCATCAAATCAGAAGACAACACAATTGTGTTGACAGGTAATAGAAGAGGTAACATCTATATAGTAGATTTTCATTTAACCAAGGTAGATATCTGTTTATTTAATTCTCTTAGCAAACCTAATGAATTATTGCATAAGAGATTAGGACATGTCAACATTAGAACCATTGCTAGGCTATCTAAGGACAACCTTGTTAGAGGACTACCTTCTGTCCCCTACAAGAATGAAGGACTCTACAGGTCTTGTCAATTAGGCAAGCAAACTAAAAATAGCTTTAAGTCACTTAATAAGAGTGATTCACCTAGGATTTTGTACTTGTTACATATGGATCTGTTTGGACCCATTAGTTTACAAAGCCTAGGAGGGAAATCTTATACTTTAGTAGTTGTAGATGACTTCTCTAGATTTATATGGGTGTTCTTTCTGAGGAAGAAGTCTGATAACTTTAAATGTTTGAAAGAGTTTCTCAAATGTATACAGATTGAGTTCAATACTCACATAGCCCTGATCAGAGGTTATCATAGGACAGAGTTTGATTCTCTTCTTATTCAAGAGTTCTGTCAGAAGGAAGGGATCAGGCACACTTTCTCAGCTCCTAGAACTCCTCAACAGAATGGGGTAGCTGAAAGGAAGAATAGAACCCTTATTGAATCTGCTACAATATTGTTGACAGATGCCCACCTCCCTCTCCTTTTGGGCAGAGGCTGTGAACACTTCAAACTATGTTTTGAATTGGAGTTTGATACATAAGCTAAAGGGCAAGACTCCCTATGAATTACTTAAAGGGAAGAAACCTAAAGTTGATTATCTTAGAAATTTTGGTTGTATTTGCTACATTCATAACAATAACAAGAAATACTTAGCAAAATTTGAAGCCAAAGCTGATGAAGGAGTGTTTCTGGGATACTCCATGATCAGTAAGGCCAATAGGGTTTATAATAAATCATCTCTAAAAATTGAAGAAACAGTGCATGTCTCTTTTGATGAATCTAATATGTCTCAAGGAGAAGAGCACTTCTACCATTGACCCTTTGTAGGTACAGTCTCTATCAGAGAATTTGGAGAAGCTAAATATCATTGAAAAGATCCATCACCCTCATCCAGTCAACAAGAAGCTGAAAGCAGTGAAAATGAAGATGACAGTCAGATTTTAGCAAGTCATGGTGATAATCCAAATGAAGAGCCAGTTGTTGTTCCACATGAGGAAATAACAACACAGGTTGGTGAACAATAAACACCCATTGTTGATTTGGTAACATCAAGAGACCATCCAATCTCCCAAGTGATTGGAGACATCTCAGCTTGTGTGCAAACCAGAAACCAATTCAATCAAAATCTAATGCACACTTGCTTTCTTTCCCAAATTGAGCCTCAATCCATACAAGATGCAGAACAAGATCCAAACTTGATTATTACAATGCAAGAGGAATTAATCAATTTGAAAGAAACAAAGTTTGGGAGCTATTGCCAAAGCTAAAGAATCATCCCATTTTTGGAACAAAATGGGTATTCAGAAACATGTTAGATGATCAAGGAGTTATAGTAAGAAATAAGGCAAGGCTGGTTGCTCAAGGATATTCTCAAGAAGAGGGCATAGACTATGACCAAACCTTTGCACAAGTTGCTAGGTTAGAGGCCATAAGAATCTTCCTAGCATATGCAGCTCACAAGAAGTTCAAAGTATATCCAATGGATGTCAAAAGTGCATTCCTCAATGGTGATATCAAGGAAGAAGTTTATGTAAAACAGCCTCCAGGCTCTATCTCTCTAACTCACCCTTATTTTGTTTATGAATTGCATAAAGCATTATATGGTCTCAAACAAGCTTCTAGAGCATGGTTTAAGACCCTAGCTTGCTTTCTCTTGGAAAATGATTTTAAAAGGGGTAGAGTAGACCAAACTCTTTTTATTAGAACCCATAAGTACCATATCCTACTAGTACAAATCTATGTAGATGATATTATTTTTGGCTCTACTAATTCAAATTTGTGCAAAAGGTTCTCCAACCTAATGCATTCCAAATTTGAAATGAGTAGCATGGGTGAGCTATCCTTCTTTCTAGGATTGCAAGTCAAAAAAAATGCTGATGGCATCTTTATTTCTCAAACCAAGTATGCAAAAGAATTGGTTAAGAAGTTTGGTATGTTTGATGCATCCTCTATGAAAACACCCATGCCTACTAATGTTGTATTAAATGTTGATGAACATGGGAAACCAGTTTATCAGACCACATATAGAGCAATGATTGGCTCCTTATTGTATCTTATAGCTAGTAGACCTGATATAATGTTTGCTACATGAATATGTGCTAGATTTCAAGTCATCCCTAGAGAGTCACACCTCACATTAGTTAAGAGGGTTCTTAGGTATGTGAAAAGTTGTCCAAAACTAGGTCTCTAGTATTCAGCTGATTCAGGATTTTATTTAACTGGATTTTCTGATGCTGATTATGCTGGATATAGATTAGACAGGAAAAGCACCAGTGGAACTTTTTAGATTCTTGGTGACAGACTTGTCTCTTGGTTTTGCAAGAAATAAACATTTGTGTCCACATCAACTGCTGAAGATGAATATATGGCAGCAGGTAGTTGTTGCTTACAGATATTGTGGATTCAAAATAAGCTCCTAGACTATGGCTTCAACTTAGAGAAGTCCAAAATGCATTGTGATAACACTAGTGCTATTTCAATAGCTCAAAATCCAGTCCTCCATAGTAGGATAAAACACATAGAGATTAGGCATCATTTCTTAAGGGATAATGTAGAGAAAAATAAAATTAAATTGGAATACATCTCAACTGATTTACAAAGGGGAGATATTTTAACAAAACCCTTGGATGAAAAGAAACATACTTTCTTCCTTAATCAGTTAGGAATGTTAGATGGAGGAAGTCTTAATTAAGTTCCAAGATCTTTAAACCTAAAAAGAGACAAAGACTAGGTTAAAATTCTTGTTCCTAGTGACTATAGGTTTTTTTGTCTCTGAACTGCGCCCGACGATTCTCCTATAGATTGTCGAATGGAGCTCGTCATTTCCAGATAGTATTAAACTATCTTTCGTTTACCGTCGAACGGAGATCGACGATGTTAGGAATCGTCGAATGGAGCTCGGCGTTTCCAGATAAGCTAGACTATCCTTCTCTGTCAGCGATCTCAATTATCGTCGAACGAAGATCGACGATGTTAAATATCATCGAACGTAGATCGACGATGTATAGACCTTTCAGTTTCCCTTAGAGCCGTAGATCGTCGAACTGAGTTCAACGATCTTTCCTTTTCTGCGTCGAACCCTGATATAAATTAATTTTTCAGGCGTCGTTCTCCTTTGCGCTTTCATACCTTCTGCAAGAACTTTCTTTCCCTCAAAACTTTTCTACACTTGATCTTGTTTGTTTTTTCAGGAAATATGTCGGTGCCAGTCGACGTTCTAGCCGCAATGAAGTTCGACACTAGCTTCGATATCTACATGGAATCATTTGAGGGTACAGATCAAATATTCAGAGACATTCTGGAACTTTTCAAGGAGCAACAACTTGTGAACATTATGGCTTCCAGAATCAAGCTAGCAACAGATAAGATTAAAGAATGGGTCTATACTGCCCACAATCTGGATCAAAACACGGTTATTGGAACCATCTCAGGGGCACAGGTATCCCTAACCCCATCTATTCTTACAGATATTTTTGGATTAAGTACTGGAAATGATAGCATAAAACTATTAGGGGTAGATTTTTCTTAAATGTTTGATATAATGGGTCATAATTCTGAGAACCCTAATAAGTTGCTGAAGAAAAATATATCTATGGAGTATATATTTCTAGCAGATGTTGTAGGCAAAGTGATATTGGCCAAACATTCAGCCCATGATACAATATCTAGACATCAATTCTATTTAATGGCTGCAATAGTAGATAAGAAGCACCTGGATTTGGGAGCCATTTTCTTTGACTTGATTAAGAAAAATATCAATAAAAATTTTGTGAATTTTGGAAGGATTTTGGGCCTATTCATTCAGAATAGGTGCCCTCAGTTGTTAGTGTCCAATGGGATGCACATCAATGCTTCAAAGAGGCTTTCTTCAGCCCTTTTTGGAATATGGGAGAGACAAATTATAAAACCTAGTAGGGCTCCAGCAGTAAAATCTTCTTCAGGCACAAGGACTGAATCAGTCACTCCTCCTCAGTCCACTGCCCCAGCAGAAGTGTTGCCATCCCCTTCTATATCCTCTTCTCATTCTCCACATCCAGTTACATCTTCCATACCTTCACCTCCCTCTCCATCTCAAATAGCTTCTTCACCTCCTCCAGCCACCCATTAAGAAGTTTTCCATCCACTACATTACTTCTCATCCATAGATTTAGAATCATCCTCCCATCTTCCATCATTCAACCTTTTAGATGATTCCTTCATGGATGATTCTCCATCTTCACCTCAAGACATTCCATCTACCTCAACATTCTTTCAACAAATCCTACATGAAATCATATCTCAACCATCCTTTCCCCCTACCATCTCCTAATATCTACCAATTGTCACTATCCCAGCTCCATCCATAACATCCATCCCCATCTCTCAACCATCCATACAACTTATCTCTGCATTAATTCCATCCATGTCTGCAACCCCTCCCGCTACCTCTACTCAAGTTAATCTTGAGCAAGTAGATCTTCATCCTCTAGCAGATAAATTATATGAGTTGTTGGCACCCATGCTAACTCTCTTACTAGATTCAACCTTGGCTCCCTTAGTCAAGACTTTGAATGATTTATCTGTTAGAATATCTTCTTCCTTTTCCCTTCAGGCCATCCCTTCTTCTGGGGTCCTTGATTCAATTATCACTGAAACTAGGCAGGGGGAGATGCCTTATGAAGAAGTGCTTCCCTGAGAGAATTTTGGTTCAGAAATGCAAATATCAGAAGTTCTAGCTTTAAGGATTCCAGCTTCAGAGAAAGTTTCAGTTTCAGTTCAAGCTCCAGCTTTAACCATCAGTCCTGCAGTAGATCTACATTATTTATTATCATTGTTTGATTCATTTTATAGCTATTATATTCCAGCACCTCTCCCAGCTGAAGATCTAACCAGGGCTATAGTTCCCTTCTCCTGTTGTAATCCAAATCTGATAGAAATGTATATAAATTCTGCTAAAACTATGGAAAGTAATCCTTTGGTTCCTGCTGCTGCTGATGTTGTTTTTTTAGAGGCTGTTATAGTGCCAGTATAGCCAATTTGTTCAGTTTCTGCTCCTACTACTTCAGATGCTGTTGATGTTGTTATCTCTACTACTGCTCCTCCTACTTCAACTCATTCTATCTCTAATGAAATGTTAAAGCAAAAGATGCTTTATTTGATGAGCCTCAGAGCTCTGATGATGAATTCAGGACTACTCTGATGATTCCTCTACAACTATTGCAAAGAAGAGGAAAGCTAGAAGTAAAGCCATGAAAAGAGTTCAATTGTACAAAGCTACATCTGATCATGATATACCCTTTTATATTCTGCATAACTGCCCCATAACTGAGCACTGGATGCAATTCTCTAAGAACCAATTCAAGGCCATGAGGAAGAAAAGGAAATATGACCAAGGAACTTCTCATTATAATCCTCCTCCTCCTCCTTCTCCAGGTGCAGGATTTGGTGGAAACTTAGCTCATCAATCCTCATATGATTTATCTCAAAGATCCTCTTAGTTTTAAGGAAGATCTCAATCCAGAGGATATCAGCAAAGAGGCAATCAGTCAAGACGAAGTCAGTACAGAGGCAATCAAAGAGATTATCAAGCTTATTCCAGAGGACAGTCCAGACATCAACCTTATCAAAGGAAAGGACAAAGCCCAAGTGATCCACTTCTGGTCCTTTTTCATTATAAGCTCAAAGAAGGCTTTCATCCAAAAGCTCCTCCCACTGACACCATCAATAAGTATGAGCCACCATTTCCTTTTGAAGATCCAGAGAATAACTCAGTCTCCTGGACAGCCAGACTAAAAGAAATGGCTTCTCTAAATCAAATCAAGAAAGCAAGAGAAAAAGTCTAAGATACTTCCAATATCTCTACTCTATAAGATCAAAGAAGACAAGAACTTGAAAGATAAAGCTCAAAGAAATTCTTCAATATTGAGGAGTACATGCAGCTACATCCTTAAGTTGTAGTTCCTAGAAACAGAAGCCAGAAGACTCTTGGTGCTGCTGATGACTTCAGATCAAAGAAAGATTCAGAAAATCCAAACAAAGAAATCATTTTCAAGAAAAAAACTAATGATAAGCATTAATCTGGGTGTAAGCTGAAAACTCTTTCATATCTCTGCTGAACTATTTGGTGTGATATAATTATATTTTTGTGGTTCTGCAATGCTTTTTGGTATTTATATTCCTGTGTATGTTTTTATTTCCTATAACTCATGTAAATAGTAATCCTAACCCAAATAGGGGGAGATTGTTTGAACACCCTATTACTAATTTGGGTCAGAATCACTATGTCTATAGGATTGTTGCTTTGACCTTGTTGTATAGAGTAAAGGTCAACTAGTTTGGTCTAAAGCTTAGGACTTAGGTTGGAAGCTTTCCCCAAGGCCTCCTAGATCAGATTAGAAGCCCAGAAGAAGAATTCAACTTGTCATCGAGCTTAGATCGACGAAGCGTCGAACCCAATTCGATTATCTCTCTGAGCTCAGGTCAACGATGCGTCGAACTCAGTTTGACGATCTCTGAGCTCAGATCGACATTTTCTGTCTTAGACTAATTCCAATGTCTCTGAGCTCAGTTCGACGATAGTTGAGCTCAGATCGACGATTATCTTATGAGATCGACGATTTCTGGAATTTTGTCAGTTTGTTAAGGATTTCAAATGTCTTCAAGTCAGAGCATTTATTGAAGAAGATTTGTAGCCGTTATAATAAATCTGGAGCAAGTTTCATGGAAACAAAGAAGGAATGTTTTTTAGGTTATTTCCTCCAGAGACAGTTGACATTTAAGGAATGTTTTTATGACTTTGCTAACTGCTATAAAAAAGATTTGAAGACTGGATTTCATATTATCATTCAATAAAGGAGAAACAGATAGATATACAGAAGAAAACAAAGAGAAGGAGTTCAACAACACAAAACAGAGAACAAGCTCCTATTCCTTCTGATTGATTCTGATTCAATGTCTTTAAAAGTCTTCATCATTCTCACACCAGACAACACATATTTCAGTTCTTACTAGAATCATCTTTTGCTGAAGCTTTCTTTTCATTGAAGACCTATCACCCTTGTAAAGCTTCAAGTTCCTGAAATCTTGCTAATCTCAGGGGGAGCTTTGACAACATCTTATCCACTTGTGCTTCTCTTTGATTGTTCACAGAGAAGACAACTTCACCATTTTTCTTTTTCCTTTCCTATAAAAGGGTTTTTAAATTCCCTTCAAAAGTTTTGCTTTGGTTTCTGAAACCTGATAAAAACTCAGTGGTGGCAAGACACCTGATCAAAAAATCTGGTTTGGTTTTTGAGCACTTGAACAAAAGCTCATTGGTGCCTAGGACACCTGATAAACTCATCCTACAGTGGATTCCTACCAAGGGTGGTAGAAGAGTGGATGTACCCAGGTTTTGGGGAACCACTATAGCTCCTTGTGTCTTCTGGTTGTTTGCTATCTTATTTGCTATGTTATGACTTTGCTAACTGCTATCAAAAAGATTTGAAGACTGGATTTCATATTATCATTCAATAAAGGAGAAACAGATAGATATACAGAAGAAAACAAAGAGAAGGAGTTCAACAACACAAAACAGAGAACAAGCTCCTATTCCTTCTGATTGATTCTGATTCAATGTCTTTAAAAGTCTTCATCATTCTCACACAAGACAACACATATTTCAGTTCTTACTGGAATCATCTTTTGCTGGAGCTTTCTTTTCATTGAAGACCTATCACCCTTGCAAAGCTTCAAGTTCCTGAAATCTTGCTAATCTCAGGGGGAGCTTTGACAACATTTTATCCACTTGTGCTTCTCTTTGATTGTTCACAGAGAAGACAACTTCACCATTTTTCTTTTTCCTTTCCTATATAAGGGTTTTTAAAATCCCTTCAAAAATTTTGCTTTGGTTTCTGAAACCTGATAAAAACTCAGTGGTGGCAAGATACCTGATCAAAAAATCTGGTTTGGTTTTTGAGCACTTGAACAAAAGCTCATTGGTGCCTAGGACACCTGATAAACTCATCCTACAGTGGATTCCTACCAAGGGTGGTAGAAGAGTGGATGTACCCAGGTTTTGGGGAACCACTATAGCTCCTTGTGTCTTCTGGTTGTTTGCTATCTTATTTGCTATGTGATGTGGATTTGCTCTTTTGTTTATTTTATTTTGATTTCTGTCAAGCACTCTACACTAACTAAATTAAGTCTTCCACTGTGAGAATAATTTTCATATTTGCAAAATTATTTTAAAACACTCTATTCACCCCCCTCTAGAGTGAAGGATTGATCTTACACTCACTTTAAGAGTGAAAACCCCTCACTCAACTCCATCTACCTTAGCCAAATACCTGCTTCTTCAGCAACTAAAGCGTTAAGAGACTTGAGAGCATGCCTCACTCAACGCTATTTGCTTTAACTGAGTTCGACGAGTGGTGAACTGAGCTTGACGAACTTTGAACTCAGTTCGACGAGATATAAACTGAGCTCGATTAACTCAAAAACACAAGCTCTGAACTTAGCTCGATGAAAGATGAGCTGAGCTTGATGAACTCTGAACTGTGCTCGACGAACTCAAAACTCAAGAACTGAACTTTGTTCAACCAGTTCAACTTTCAGCCTTTTTGCTGAATGGCATTGAGTGTGTCTTCATCAATCAATGCCAAAACACTTAGCCAAATTTCTATGTAGAAGCATGGCGTTGAGTGAGTTGACTTCAATCAACTCCTTTGGACTTGGCCACATTTCAGCTCATTCCAACTTTAGGCATTTACTGCTTTAGCCTATCTGAAAGAGTTTTGCTATATGGCATTGAGTGAGTTGACTTCACTCAATGCCTGTGGATTGGGTCATTTTCTAAGCTTGCCACTTCCTTGGCTTTGACTGTATAGGCTTCACTCAGCACTACAAGTCATCTGGTGTTGAGTTACTGATCTTCACTCAACGCCTGTGCACTTAGAAAGTTATCTGTCTTTCCACCACTTATGTAAGAACTTACTTGTCTTAGCAACTTCGGCTACCTGTCCCATCATAGCTTGTCAGGACAAACTGCATTCATTCACCTTAAACACATGTTAGATCACAACATATGTATACATTGTTTTGCTGGTCCTTCTTCAAATTCAGGACATTGGGATCAATGTACAAAACACCTGGAACCTGCCCAGGTGACTCAAGGAGTCCCCATTCCAGAGGGGGTGGAGAAATAGCTCTCCATCAACTCGAGGCTACCTGAAGATGAGAAGGTCGAGTTGATCTCCTTCTTCCTGAAGAACTTGGATGTCTTCGCTTGGTCAGTGGAGGATATGCCAGGAGTAGATCCAAAAGTTGCTTGCCACCATCTCAACATTGATCCAAAAATCATGCCTATTCAACAAAAATAAAGAGATGTTGTGACCATGTTGGCTGGTCCAATCAGGGAGGAGGTCGCAAAGCTCCTCAAGGCCAAATTCATCCGTAAAATACAATATCCTTCCTGGGTTTCTATTGTTCTAATGGTTAAGGGACTGGGTGGGAAATGGCGAATGTGTGTAGATTTCATGTGATAGAATAATACTTGTCCCAAAGATTGTTACCCCTTTCCTCAGATAGATTTTTTAGTTGATTCCGCGGTTGGGTATTCTTATATGAGGTTCTTAGATGCATTCTCTGGTTATCACCAAATTAGGATGCATAAGTCTGATGTCCCTCACACCTCTTTCATCACGAATAATGGTTGCTATTGCTATCTTGTGATGCCTTTCGAGCTTAGGAACGCTATTGCGACTTACCAACATATGATGGATTGCGTGTTTAAAGAGCAAAAAGGGAGAAAACTTGAAGTTTTTGTTGACGATCTCCTAATCAAATGCAAATCCTTTTCTTTGCACCTGCATGACCTTGCATAAACATTCGCTACTCTACAATAGTATAAGATGAAGCTTAACCCTTTGAAATATACCTTCGGGGCGATTAAGGGGAAGTTTCTCGGCCATCTTCTTACTCCCGAAGGTCTTGCCCGTAATACAGATAAAGTAAAAGCAATTCTTGATTTGGGACCTCCTCGGCCGCCAAAGGAAGTTCAGCATCTACGAGGAAGGCTAGTAGGCCTTGGGAGATTCATCTCTCGGTTTGGAGATAAGAGTGCTTCTTTCTTTAAGACTCTTCGAGGGACGTCCAAGTTTTAGTGGAAGGATGAGTGTTCAGGAGATTTCGAGCAGCTGAAGAAGCAATTGACCTCAAATCTTTTGTTGTAGAGCCCTCAAGAAGGAGAAGTGTTATTCCTATATCAAGGAGTTGGCCCAGAGGCGGTCAGCTCGGTTCTTGTTTGGGAAGAGGGAAAGAGGCATTTTCAATTTTACTATGTCAGCGACATTCTCAAAAGTGCCGAAATGAGATATCAAATTCTTGAAAGATTGGCTTTAGCGCTAGTAATGACGGCCCGGAGACTTCGTCCTTATTTCCTAGCACATGCGATTCAAGTCATGGATGATCAGCCTTTGAGAAGTGTGCTGGGAAAATCAGAGCATTCGAGAAGACTGGCTAAGTGGGCAATAGAGCTGAGTGAGTTTGAGATCTCTTATGTGCCCAGAATAGCCATCAAGGCTCAGGTGTTAGCAGATTTTTAAATTTATACAGCTAAGTCCAGCTCTGGTCAAGCAAAAAGATCCCCTCCTGCTTGGACCATCTACGTTGATGGGGGCCTCAGGCAGGAACTCTTCAGGGGCGGGAGTTGTTCTAATCAATCCCAATGACATCAAGATGGAGTAAGCAATAAAGTTCTTCTTCTCTACTACAAACAATCAGGCATAGTATGAAGCATTGATACCTAGTCTGAGGCTTGCAAGAGAGCTTTGAATTGATAACGTTCACATCAAGATAGATTCTCTGGTGATGGCGTCACCAGTTCTGGGCAACTTTGTGACCAGGGAATTTATCTTGAAGATTTATCTTGCACTGGTCAAAGTTGAAGTTGGCAAATTCAAGAGTTTCACTATAGAGCACATCCCGAGAACTGAGAATGAAGAAGTTGCTGTTCTGGCCAAGCATGGACTTACATCAGGAGGAACTACTTCCGAGCTCTTACATTGGGAAGTGGATGAGGAGGATATGATGCAGATTGATCAATGCTCCTCTTGGATGGATCCATTCATACTTTACCTATCTTCAGGAGATTTTCATCCATCAGTCAGGGATAAGAAGAAGTTAAAAATCAAAGCAGCCTATTATTACCTGGTATTTAGTGTTCTATACAGAAAGGCTTTCCTGTCACCAATGGTAAGATGCATTTCAGAAGAGGAGGCTCCTATCGTGCTTTGAGAGGTTCATTCTGGTGAGTGTGGAAGCCAATCAGGAGAAAGAAGTCTAGAAAAGAGAATTCTTCGGCAGGGATACTTTTTGCCCACCATGATGAAGGATTCTGAAGCTTATGCGAAAAAGTGTGTTCTGTGCTAGAATTTTTCTCCGCTACAGCATCGGTCAGCTCAGCTACTTAAGCCAATTACAACACCATGGCCCTTTGTAGTATGGGGAATGTATCTCCTTAGTCCTTTTCTTATGGCAAGCGGACAGCGACACTTTATCCATGTGATGATTGACTGATTCAACAAGTGGATTGATGGATGAGATATTCTCAAAGAGAATAAAACAAACTAGCAATCAAACTAGGCAAGTATACCTATCGAATTGTAGCAAGGGGACACAAGTGTCGTATTAAAATTTGGGAACTATTGATTAATCTTACTCACACGAAGACTATTATCTTATCGAAGGATTGTTTTAGGGTTTGTTAACTAAATTAAAAGGAAAGACTACTTGCATAAAGAAAAGCACTTGCACTTAATTAGAGAGACCACAAAAAGTTATTTAAACGAGGGGCTGAAAAAATGATAAAGAAAAGCACTCAATTGAGAATCACCTCGGCAAAATTAGATTAAAAATGCGATAATAAACTCTAACTTAATAAGGCAAAGGACCTTGACTGTGGAAGTTCCTGAAGCATAAACACGCTCCTCTCAAAATCATTCCCACCTAAGTTTAGGAAGGTCCGACCTAACTCTCGTTCAAATCGGAGGCCTAAATCTCGCTTTACGTTGTGAAACCCGCTATTGGATTTCACTCCAATCCAAGAGATTTAACGTCTCCCTCTCTCGAGGGGTGCATGCAACTCTCTTTACTCTCGATTCTTCACTCCAAACTATGAGCCTCTCGTCTAACTAAGAGTGGAAACAAAGATGCAAAATATACATCGATGATATATCTCAAAACACGATTAATCAAGAGTATTTCAAGGTAAATCTTACAAAGAAAAAGAAAACTAGAGCAACATAACTTGATCAACTCGAACCTCGAATCATCAAGATCGAGTACAAGGAGGATTAGTTACTCATGGCGAAGTGGAGGAGGAAAGATGAGTAGGAGTGCATGGAAACAAAAATAGAGACAAGAAAAATAAACAAGCTTTATATTAAATTCAAACAGAGAGCTGCACTTGGAATACAAAAATATTATACTGCAGGAAATTGAAAAACTTGCTAGCACTAACACTTAAATTGAAACTAAACTAAATTAAACTATTACAGAAAACTGAAATAGAAACTACACAGAAAAACTGAAATAAAAACAGGAGAAAGTAAGAACACTAAAGAAGAAATGAAAATGGCAGCACTTCCCCTCTCCCAAAATTTCTATATCTTTTTTCTCAAGGGCTGGGGCCCTATTTATAGATTTGAAGGAGCAGGAAATGCCATAAGCCATGCACAGGAGTTGACCATGGTACAGATTCTTGCATGAAATGATGATTGCTTTTATAATGGTGACGTCCATTAATAGCGGCAGCAGGCTTTTGTTAAAAAGCTGGACTTGTCCTCTGGCAGCAGGTAAGCTCGACGAAAGAAGGAGAGAGGGCTCGACAAAATCAGAAAAGAGAAGGTGGAGAGGAGGTCGACGAATGTCGAACGCAGAAAGATGAGGTCGACAAAATGGGGGAAAGAATCGTTCGTCGAACGCAAAAAATGAGTTCGACGAACGTCGAACTGAGACGGGGGAAGATATTGATGAAAATGCTGAGGTCGACGAATTCTGGCGAAAAGATCCGTTCGTCGAATGCGGAAAATGAGGTCGATGAACTCTGAGGAGAGAAGGTGAGCTCGACGAAATTTGTTGAAGGAGAGGTTGACGAATGATGAGGATGTTCATCGACTGCAGAACTAAAGGCTGAGCTCGACAAACTAGCTGAGGTCGACAAATTTGCTGAGGTGGACGAATTTTGCTAAGGTCGAGGAAATTTTTTTAATTCGACGAATTTACTGAAAACCTGCAAAAAGAGAAGAAAACATTAGTGGTATTAAAATATATACAAAACGAGGTCAAAATAAAACTTAAAAAACATGATTTCTATAATAAAAACTTGTAATTTCCCTAGTAGTTTAACTACAAAATATATTATCAAACTTCGGCAACCTTAAGCTTTGCTTCTCCTCAAGCCAAAATATAAAAACTAGTTAAAATAAAAATAACTAATCAGGAAAATTTTAATTATGCTAACACACGTACAATATAAAATTCTAAGTAGGGAGAATTTATAAACTTACTAAAAAATTACATAAACATGGTTTAAAAATTTATAAACCTTATTAATGAAAATAAATCATCCAAAATTTTAGCAAAATTTTTTAAATTAATTTAAGAAAAGCAACAAAATGAAAAAAAATGCATTGAGTTATTACTAGAGGGACATATTATAACAATATCAATCAAATAATAAAAATCTAAATTTTAATCCAAAACTTTACTATTTTACTTTTCTTCTTTACTTAGCTAATAAATAAAATTCAAAAGCATGAATCAAAAGGACTTATTAGGACTGAAACGCTTGGTTTAGGCATATACTTATGAATTGAATTCAAAGATAAACATGAAGGCTTAAAATCACACTATACAAAAATAAAGTGTTTCAAAAATTTTCATCATAAATAAAATATTTTTCTTTATTTTTTCATTTTCTTTTCTCTTGTTTTTTTATTTTCCATTTTCTTTTCTCTTTTTCTTTCTTTCTTCTTTTCAAAATAGAGGCCATAAATATATTGTCTTTTCGCTTTGTAATTAGTTAAACAAAAGTAAACACTTCTTTTGAGCATAAATTTTTCAAAAAATTATCCAAACATATCACAAAAATAACCCTGTCATAATCATGAAAAGTTTTTAATGAAACTCAAAAGGCTAATGTGATTAGATAGGTTGGAAAATTTTAGCTTTGGTGAAAAATGATGTGTGGAGTTATCAAATGGAATAGGAAAATGGCTCGAAAGCGGCTTACTAGGGATAATAATTTTTAGGTTGGCAAGAAGGCTCAAACGAAAACAAAAACGTCCTAAATCATTTTCATGTTTCTAAATTTATCTAAAGCATTTGTTTTGAAAAATTTCCAAAAGCAATGCCTAGATAATCTTTGTGACAGACTTGTCTCTTGGTGATAGACTTGTCTCTTGGTGACAAAACGTCCTAAATCTTGGTGACAGACATGTCTCTTGGTTTTACAAGAAACAAACATTTGTGTCCACATCTACTGCGGAAGATGAATATATGGCAGCAGGTAGTTGTTGCTTACAGATATTGTGGATTCAAAATAACCTCCTGGACTATGGCTTCAACTTAGAGAAGTCCAAAATGCATTGTGATAACACTAGTGCTATTTCAATAGCTCAAAATCCAGTCCTCCATAGTAGGATAAAACACATAGAGATTAGGCATCATTTCTTAAGGGATAATGTAGAGAAAAATAAAATTAAATTGGAATACATCTCAACTGATTTACAAAGGGGATAAATTTTAACAAAACCCTTGGATGAAAAGAAACATACTTTCTTCCTTAATCAGTTAGGAATGTTAGATGGAGGAAGTCTTAATTAAGTTCCAAGATCTTTAAACCTAAAAAGAGACAAAGACTAGGTTAAAATTCTAGTTTCCTAGTGACTATAGGTATTTTTTGTCTCTGAACTGCGCCCGATGATTCTCCTATAGATCGTCGAATGGAGCTCGTCGTTTCCAGATAATATTAAACTATCTTTCGTTTTCCGTCGAACGGAGATCGACGATGTTAGGAATCATCGAATGGAGCTCGGCATTTCCAGATAGTGCTAGACTATCCTTCTCTGTCAGCGAGCTCAATTATCGTCGAACGAAGATCGACGATGTTAAATATCATCGAACGGAGATTGACAATGTATAGACCTTTCAGTTTCCCTTAGAGCCGTAGATCGTCGAACTGAGTTCAACGATCTTTCCTTTTCTGCGTCGAACCCTGATATAAAATAATTTTTCAGGCGTCGTTCTCCTTTGCGCTTTTTGCAAGAACTTTCTTTCCCTCCAAACTTTTCTACACTTGATATTGTTTGTTTTTGCAGGAAATATGTCGGTTCCAGTCGACGTTCTAGCCGCAATGAAGTTCGACACTGTCTTCGATATCTACATGGAATCATTTGTGGGTACAGATCAAATATTCGGAGACATTCTAGAACTTTTCAAGGAGCAACAACTTGTGAACATTATGACTTCCAGAATCAAGCTAGCAACAAATAAGATTAAAGAATGGGTCTATACTGCCCACAATCTGGATCAAAACACGGTTATTGGAACCATCTCAGGGACACAGGTATCCCTAACCCCATCCATTCTTATAGATATTTTTGGATTAAGTACTGGAAATGATAGCATAGAACTATTAGGGGTAGAATTTTCTTAAATGTTTGATAGAATTGGTCATAATTCTAAGAACCCTAATAAGTTGCTGAAGAAAAATATATCTATGGAGTATAGATTTCTAGCAGATGTTGTAGGCAAAGTGATATTGGCCAAACATTCAGCCCATGATACAATATCTAGCCATTTTCTTTGACTTGATTAAGAAAAATATCAATAAAAATTTTGTGAATTTTGGAAGGATTTTGGGCCTATTCATTCAGAATAGGTGCCCTCAGTTGTTAGTGTCCAATGGGATGCACATCAATGCTTCAAAGAGGCTTTCTTCAGCCTTTTTTGGAAAGTGGGAGAGAGAAATTGTAAAACCTAGTTGGGCTCCAGTAGCAAAATCTTCTTCAGGCACAAGGACTGAATCAGTCACTCCTCCTCAGTCCACTGCCCCAGCAGAAGTGTTGTCATCCCCTTCCATATCCTCTTTTCATTCTCCACATCCAGTTACATCTTCTATACCTTCACCTCCCTCTCCATCTCAAATAGCTTCTTCACCTCCTCCAACCACCCATTAAGAAGTTTTCCATCCACTATATTACTTCTCATCCATAGATTTAGAATCCTACATGAAATCATATCTCAACCTTAAGACATTCCATCCACCTCAACATCCTTTCAACAAATCCTACATGAAATCATATCTCAACCATCCTTTCCCCCTACCATCTCCTAATTTCTACCAATAGTCACTATCCCAGCTCCATCCATAAAATCCATCCCCATCTCTCAACCATCCATACAACTTATCTCTGCATCAATTCCATCCATGTCTGCAACCCCTCCCTCTACCTCTACTCAAGTTAATCTTGAGCAAGTAGATCTTCATCCTCTAGCAGATAAATTATATGAGTTGTTGGCACCCATGCTAACTCTCTTACTGGATTCAACCTTGGCTCCCTTAGTCAAGACTTTGAATGATTTATCTGTT
Source organism: Platanthera zijinensis (assembly GCA_039513925.1). Classification (NCBI taxonomy): domain Eukaryota; kingdom Viridiplantae; phylum Streptophyta; class Magnoliopsida; order Asparagales; family Orchidaceae; genus Platanthera; species Platanthera zijinensis. Next base: position 145,090,017 of record CM077093.1, on the reverse strand, counting down.
AGAATATCTTCTTCCTTTTCCCTTCAGGCCATCCCTTCTTCTTGGGTCCTTGATTCAATTATCACTGAAATTAGGCAGGGGGAGATGCCTTATGAAGAAGTGCTTCCTTGAGAGAATTTTGGTTCAGAAATGCAAATATCAGAAGTTCTAGCTTCAAGGATTCCAGCTTCAGAGAAAGTTTCAGTTTCAGTTCAAGCTCCAGCTCTAACCATCAGTCCTGCAGTAGATCTACATTATTTATTATCATTGTTTGATTCATTTTATAGCTATTATCTTCCAGCACCTCTCCCTGCTGAAGATCTAACCAGGGCTATAGTTCCCTTCTCCTGTTGTAATCCAAATCTGATAGAAATTTATATAAATTCTGCTAAAACTGTGGAAAGTAATCCTTTGGTTCTTGCTGCTGCTGATGTTGTTTTTCTAGAGGCTGTTATAGAGCCAGTATAGCCAGTTTTTTCAGTTTTTGCTCCTACTACTTCAGATGCTGTTGATGTTGTTATCTCTACCACTACTCCTCCTATTTCAACTCCTTCTATCTCTAATGAAATGTTAAAACAAAAGATGCTTTATTTGATGAGCCTCAGAGCTCTGATGATGAATTCAGGACTACTCTGATGATTCCTCTACAACTATTGCAAAGAAGAGGAAAGCTAGAAGTAAAGCCATGAAAAGAGTTCAATTGTACAAAGCTATTTCTGATCATGATATACCCTTTTATATTCTTCATAACTGCCCCATAACTGAGCACTGGATGCAATTCTCTAAGAACCAATTCTAGGCCATGAGGAAGAAAAGGAAATATGACCAAGGAACTTCTCATTATAATCCTCCTCCTCCTCCTCCAGGTGCAGGATTTGGTGGAAACTTAGCTCATCAATCCTCATATGCTTCATCTCAAAGATCCTCTTAGTTTCAAGGAAGATCTCAATCCAGAGGATATCAGCAAAGAGGCAATTAGTCAAGAGGAAGTCAGTACAGAGGCAATCAAAGAGATTATCAAGTTTATTCTAGAGGACAGTCCAGACATCAACCTTATCAAAGGAAAGGACAAAGCCCAAGTGATTCCACTTCTGGTCCTTTTTCATTATAAGCTCAAAGAAGGCTTTCATCCAAAAGCTCCTCCCACTGACACCATCAATAAGTATGAGCCACCATTTCCTTTTGAAGATCCAGAGAATAACTCAGTCTCCTGGACAGCCAGACTAAAAGAAATGGCTTCTCTAGATCAAATCAAGAAAGCAAGAGAAAAAGCCTAAGATACTTCCAATATCTCTACTCTATAAGATCAAAGAAGACAAGAACTTGAAAGATACAGCTCAAAGAAATTCTTCAATACTGAGGAGTACATGCAGCTATATCCTAAAGTTGTAGTTCCTAGAAATAGAAGCCAGAAGACTTTTGGTGCTGCTGATGACTTCAGATCAAAGAAAGATTCAGAAAATCTAAACAAAGAAATCATTTTCAAGAAAAAAACTAATGATAAGCATTAATCTGGGTGTAAGCTGAAAACTCTTTCATATCTCTGCTGAACTATTTGGTGTGATATAATTATATTTTTGTGGTTCTGCAATGCTTTTTGGTATTTATATTTCTGTGTATGTTTTTATTTCCTATAACTCATGTAAATAGTAATCCTAACCCAAATAGGGGGAGATTGTTTGAACACCCTATTACTAATTTGGGTCAGAATCACTATGTCTATAGGATTGTTGCTTTGACCTTATTGTATAGAGTAAAGGTCAACTAGTTTGGTCTAAGGCTTAGGACTTAGGTTGGAAGCTTTCCCCAAGGCCTCCTAGTTCAGATTAGAAGCCCAGAAGAAGAATTCAACTTGTCATCGAGCTTAGATCGATGAAGCGTCGAACCCAATTCGATTATCTCTCTGAGCTCAGGTCAACGATGCGTCGAACTCAGTTTGACGATCTCTGAGCTCAGATCGACATTTTCTGTCTTAGACTAATTCCAATGTCTCTGAGCTCAGTTCGACGATAGTTGAGCTCAGATCGACGATTATCTTATGAGATCGACGATTTCTGGAATTTTGTCAGTTTGTTAAGGATTTCAAATGTCTTCAAGTCAGAGCATTTATTGAAGAAGATTTGTAGCCGTTATAATAAATCTGGAGCAAGTTTCAAGGAAACAAAGAAGGAATGTTTTTTAGGTTATTTCCTCCAGAGACAGTTGACATTTAAGGAATGTTTTTATGATTTTGCTAACTGCTATCAAAAAGATTTGAAGACTGGATTTCATATTATCATTCAATAAAGGAGAAACAGATAGATATACAGAAGAAAACAAAGAGAAGGAGTTCAACAACACAAAACAGAGAACAAGCTCCTATTCCTTCTGATTGATTCTGATGCAATGTCTTTAAAAGTCTTCATCATTCTCACACCAGACAACACATATTTCAGTTCTTACTGGAATCATCTTTTGCTGGAGCTTTCTTTTCATTGAAGACCTATCACCCTTGCAAAGCTTCAAGTTCCTGAAATCTTGCTAATCTCAGGGGGAGCTTTGACAATATCTTATCCACTTGTGCTTCTCTTTGATTATTCACAGAGAAGACAACTTCACCATTTTTCTTTTTCCTTTCCTGTAAAAGGGTTTTTAAAATCCCTTCAAAAGTTTTGCTTTGGTTCCTGAAACCTGATAAAAACTCAGTGGTGGCAAGACACCTGATCAAAAAATCTGGTTTGGTTTTTGACCACTTGATCAAAAGCTTATTGGTGCCTAGGACACCTGATAAACTCATCCTACAGTGGATTCCTACCAAGGGTGGTAGAAGAGTGGATGTACCCAGGTTTTGGGGAACCACTATAGCTCCTTGTGTCTTCTAGTTATTTGCTATCTTATTTTGCTCTCAAAATCATTCCCACCTAAGTTTAGGAAGGTCCGACCTAACTCTCGTCCAAATCGGAGGCCTAAATCTCGCTTTATGTTGTGAAACCCGCTATTAGATTTCACTCCAATCCAAGAGATTTAACGTCTCCCTCTCTCGAGGGGTGCATGCAACTCTCTTTACTCTCGATTCTTCACTCCAAACTATGAGCCTCTCGTCTAGCTAAGAGTGGAAACAAAGATGCAAAATATACATCGATGATATATCTCAAAACACGATTAATCAAGAGTATTTCAAGGTAAATCTTACAAAGAAAAAGAAAACTAGAGCATCATAACTTGATAAACTCGAACCTCGGATCATCAAGATCGAGTACAAGGAGGATTAGTTACTCATGGTGAAGTGGAGGAGGAAAGATGAGTAGGAGTGCATGGAAACAAAAATAGAGACAAGAAAAATAAACAAGCTTTATATTAAATTCAAACAGAGAGCTGCACTTGGAATACAAAAATATTATACTGCAGGAAATTGAAAAACATGCTAGCACTAACACTTAAATTGAAACTAAACTATTACAGAAAATTGAAATAGAAACTACACAGAAAAACTGAAATAAAAACAGGAGAAAGTAAGAACACTAAAGAAGAAATGAAAATGGAAGCACTTCCCCTCTCCCAAAATTTCTATATCTTTTTTCTCAAGGGCTGGGGCCCTATTTATAGATTTGAAGGAGAAGGAAATGCCATAAGCCATGCACAGGAGTTGACCATTGTACAGATTCTTGCATGAAATGATGATTTCTTTTGTACGGGTGACGTCCATTAATAGCGGTAGCAGGCTTTTGTTAAAAAGCTAGACTTGTCCTCTAGCAGCAGGTAAGCTCGACGAAAGAAGGAGAGAGGGCTCGACGAAATCAGAAAAGAGAAGGTGGAGAGGAGGTCGACGAATGTCGAATGCAGAAAGATGAGGTCGACAAAATGGGGGAAAGAATCGTTCGTCGAACGCAAAAAATGAGTTCGACGAACGTCGAACTGAGACGAGGGAAGATATTTATGAAAATGTTGAGGTCGACGAATTCTGGTGAAAAGATCCGTTCGTCGAATGCAGAAAATGAGGTCGATGAACTCTGAGGAGAGAAGGTGAGCTCGACGAAATTTGCTGAAGGAGAGGTTGACGAATGATGAGGATGTTCATCGACTGCAGAACTAAAGGCTGAGCTCGACAAACTAGCTGAGGTCGACAAATTTGCTGAGGTGGACGAATTTTGCTAAGGTCGAGGAAATTTTCTTAGTTCGACGAATTTACTGAAAACCTGCAAAAAGAGAAGGAAACATTAGTGGTATTAAAATATATACAAAATGAGGTCAAAATAAAACTTAAAAAACATGATTTCTATAATAAAAACTATTTCCCTAGTAGTTTAAACTACAAAATATATTATCAAACTTTCACAACCTTAAGCTTTGCTTGTCCTCAAGCCAAAATATAAAAACTAGTTAACATAAAAATAACTAATCAGAAAAATTTTAATTATGCTAACACACGTACAATATAAAATTCTAAGTAGGGAGAATTTATAAACTTACTAAAAAATTACATAAACATGGTTTAAAAATTTATAAACCTTATTAATGAAAATAAATCAACCAAAATTTTAGCAAAATTTTTTAAATTAATTTAAGAAAAGCAACAAAATGAAAAAAATGCATTGAGTTGTTACTAGAGGGACATATTATAACAATATCAATCAAATAATAAAAATCTAAATTTTAATCCAAAACTTTACTATTTTACTTTTCTTCTTTACTTAGCTAATAAATAAAATTCAAAAGCATGAATCAAAAGGACTTATTAGGACTGAAACGTTTGGTTTAGGCATATACTTAGGAATGGAATTCAAAGATAAACATGAAGGCTTAAAATCACACTATACAAAAATAAAGAGTTTCAAAAATTTTCATCATAAATAAAATATTTTTCTTTATTTTTCTTTTTCATTTTCTTTTCTCTTGTTTTTTTATTTTCCATTTTCTTTTCTCTTTTTTTTCTTTCTTCTTTTCAAAATAGAGGCCATAAATATATTGTCTTTTCGCTTTGTAATTAGTTAAACAAAAGTAAACACTTCTTTTGAGCATAAATTTTTCAAAAAGTTATCCAAACATATCACAAAAATAACCCTGTCATAATCATGAAAAGTTTTTAATGAAACTCAAAAGGCTAATGTGATTAGATAGGTTGGAACATTTTAGCTTTGGTGAAAAATGATGAGTGGAGTTATCAAATGGAATAGGAAAATGGCTCGAAAGCGGCTTACTAGGGATAAAATTTTTTAGGTTGGCAAGAAGGCTCAAACGAAAACAAAAACGTCCTAAATCATTTTCATGTTTCTAAATTTATCTAAAGCATTTGTTTTGAAAAATTTCCAAAAGCAAGGCCTAGATAATAAAAGAAGACTAATGAAATTATTTTTAAAATAGAAATAATTGGCACATTGGATCGTTCCCATCTATTACGCTAATCAAAAGTACACATTACAAAATTTATCAAATAACGAAAAGGAAAATAGTGGATGAAATATTTTTAAGAAAGTAAATAAAATAAAGAACGAAAAACCAAAATAGAAATGCGAGTTTTAGAAAAATGCTTCACATTAACATGCTACCGCAAATTAGAAACACAACATGGCTAACATTTTACTTGCGAAACAAATTTTAAAAGATTGATTAGAAATATTATAATTAGCTAAGTTGTTATATGAAATTTTGATAAAAATAAAACAAAAGCAAGGGGTACAATTGAAATACCAAAATTAGTTTAAACTTACACAAATAACATATATTTTGAAATATTCTATTTTTTTGGATTTTTAAAGATATTTTTTTTTGGATTTTTACAGATTTTTCTTTTAGAAGAAAAGGAGAAAGCACTAAAATTTTTTAGATTTTGAATTTTTTTTAAGAGAAATAAAATGGAGAAAAGAGAAGGAGGAAATCCTCTCCCCAAGCATAAATTAGGCAATGTCCTCAATGGAGAAAAGAGGAGAAGGAGAGAGAAAAATAAAAACATAAATAAAAAAGTACAGAATTAAAAACAGGTACTTCCCAAGATTTGTGAGTCGTGGAAGGTTGATTGATGCCGCTCCACCATTCTTGCACTTTGGATTATCATGAAATGTCTTCTTTGGACTTTGTGATGGATTCAGCAGTGTTGGAGCAGGCGATCACAGAAGCTTCAGCTTGTCGGAGCCATACGGAGTAAAAAAGTGTAAAATAATGAAAAAAAAAATATAACTTTTGTTGTCTCCCAAGAGCACCCTTTGTTGAAAACGTCGTTTGAGCTCGACGCAACAAAATAATATTGTCCAAAAATAATGTTGTCCAATAATAATAATAACCAAAATAATATTCAAAGTTTTTAACAAAAATAAAGTCTTAAGCTAGTTAATGTTCATGCAGAATAAAATTTACATTGTTCGGACTGACATCATCACCATAGAAATAAACTTAAGACGCTGCCCATTCACTTTGAAATCGCCCTTATCAGGGTGTGAAATTAAAACAGTACCATACGAAAAAAAGTCTTTCTTCATCATCTCTTCTGCTAGTGCGTGACCCGCGCAAATTCGTCGGATATTTTGGACTTGGACAACAAAATTTAGCATACTCTTCATAGAAGATCGCGATTTCAAGACCCTACTCTCCAAATACTGGTTGAGGATCTCAAGTCATTTTCTACCATAAGAATGGAAGATCCCGTCGTAGAGGAAGCCCTGCATAGGCCTATGTCCTATTATGCACAGCCGAATCTACAGGGTACAGAATCAAGCATAGTTCACCCTGCTATAGCTAATAAAAATTTTGAACTTAATCTTAGAATAATTCAAATGGTGCAGCAGTATGTGCAATATGACGGACTTCAAGATGAAGATCCGAACGCACATATAACTAGCTTTCTTGAGATTTGTGACACATTTAAAATCAATGGTGTTACAAATGATGCCATTAGGCTAAGAAACTGCCCTTTCTCTCTTAGAACTAAGGCTAAGCAATGGCTGATCACTTTACCAAAAATAGCATCACAACCTGGGACCAACTAACTGAAAAATTTCCGGCGAAGTATTTTGCGCCAGCTAAAACCGTAAAACTTAGAAACGATATTTCTGCCAATGAACAAATAGATTTTGAAACCTTGTATGAAACCTGGGATAGATTTAAAGAACTCATAAGACGATTCCCCCATCATGCGCTGTCTGTCTGGTTACAAGTGCATACGTTTTAGTAAAGGGCTAAATAAAAGCGCAAAGTAAATGATAGACAAAGCTTCCGGTGGTACCTTAATCCACAAATACCCGAAAGCAGCTCTTGAGCTTTTCAAGGACATGGCAATGAACACATATAAGTGGAATGTGCCTAGGTCCCACTCAAAAAAACCTGCAGGTATCTTTGAAGTAGATAACGTCTCCCAGCTAGCTCTGCAAGTGGAAGTTTTAAGTAAAAAGATAACGGAGATGACTGCTGCCACCGCCCCTCAGGTATTGGAATCTGCAACACCTGGTCCCGAATAATTGGATTAGGTTAATAATATGCCTAGAAATGCTTTTCATAATTTTCTGCTGCTAATTTTCCTGCCACGGGTTTCGCTTTTCAGAATAGTTATAATCCTGCTTTACGAAACCATCCTAATTTTTCGTGGAGTAATCCCTCGAACGCAATGCACCCGCCACCATAAAATGTTTTTTCTGCACCACCTCCACCTCTTCAAAATTATCCAAAACCTCCAAGCTTGGAGGAATTACCTTCTAAATATATAAACACAAATGACGCTACAATAAGAAGCCTAGCCTGGACCGTTAAAAGTTTAGAGAATCAAGTCGGAAAACTCGCAAAAATTATTTCTGAGCGACCCGCTGGGTCTCTTCCTGACAACACCGAGCCCAACCCGAGAGAGCAAGCAAAATCTATAACTCTTCGGAGTGGGAAGCAAGTTTCTGGTATGGTTAGCGAAGAGCCCAAGGAAGGGTCCGCCCCCGTTTTGAATATTCCACCATCTGTTAAAAAAGAAGTTATCACTCAACTCTTTGCTTTAGAAAAAGATCTCACTCCACCACCATTCTTTAAAAATGATCAACCTCCACCATACCCTTCCGAACTTAACAAGCAATGTCAGGATGATCAATACTCCCGCTTCCTAGAAATATTTAAGAAAATCCACGTAGGGCTTCTGGAGGGAGAGCGAAAGGCACATCTCCAAACAGTTGCGGGTAGTAGCGTCGAATGTGGCCCGGTTGGTTGCATTCATAGCACACCCGTTCCTGCCTTCCGCCGTGTTGCTGAAATTGTTGAGGTGGAGGTAATGCTGGCGGTTGCGGAACTGGGCGCTCCTCTCTAAAGTTCTGGGGGAAACGCCCGCCACCCCTCCGATATCCTTTTCCTCTTCTATTGTTAAATCTCCTTCTGTTGCTGGGGCCGGCTTCCATCACGCCCTCCGCTGGCCTCTTAACGGTTCCCAGGTGGTCCGCTTCAAATCTCTTTGCCATATCGATAATCTCCGCCAGACTAGAGTCTGCTATAAACAAAAGGGCTTGCCTTAGGGGATCTTGCAAGCCTTTGTAGAATCGTTTGGCGTACCCTCTACCATCCAACTCAAAGGAGTCAGCGAATCTAGCCAAGTACTGAAACTCCCGTTGGTACTCTGTCACCGATATGGACCCTTGCTTTAGTTGCAAAAATCTCTCTTCCAGACCATCCCAAGGGCCGAGGGGATGAAATGCTCTAAGAAGGCTTCAGAGAATTCACTCCAACTAATGCCCGTGTACACTCTTCCACAAAAAGTAGAGCCCATGAGGGACTTCCACCACCCTTTGGCGTGCAGCTCTAAGAGTGTCACCACAAGGGTCACCACCATGTTGTTTGGACATCTTATACCTGCCAACAATTCTTGTATAGTGTCGAGCAACTCTTCCAAACGCACTGCCGACTCTGTCCCAATATAAGCGGGAGGGGAGAGAGCTCGGAAAATGCTTAACCAACTAGATCCCGGACCCTGTTGTTGTACAGGTGCCTGTTGAGATTGGGACCTATAGGCGTCCAAAATAGCTGTGAGCATCTGCCCCAGCTCTGATTGTTTGAATTGTGTAGGTACGGACGGGGCCGGGGTGCCCCTCACTGGCTCAGCATGTGCTGGGATCTACACATAGGGTATAAACCAAAGGTTAGATTGGCTAATCTAAGGCCAAAGATGGACAACTTAGTGTGAATTACATATTTGCACACCACTGCTTCTGCTAAGACAGTTTGTCCCCAACTGACTAATCAAACGGGGGTGGCACCATTGTTAAGTGACTTTCTCCTTGGAGAATCGTAGCAAGCTGATACCATTTGTAAGATCCCCCCCAGGAACACAAGACACGGCACGAGAGGGGTCTTATGCCCAGAACAGCCACCTTACGGTAACACTAACACTCGGGCTAGCCTGTACCACAAGATGCCTATCCTGCCGGCTACAACCAATATCAACACATAAATGCCAACCCAACCATAATAATATAAGAAGTCAATCCACACAAAGCATGAGTCCATAAGCACTGCAAAATAGAATCTAAACAAGCTTCTACATAATCAGAGTACGTGAATATAATTGCCCTAAAAGGGCTACAACAAAATCTCTCTCACTCACATCGGTAACCGACGGTAGCGACGGTACCGTCCCCTCAGGCCCTGTCGTCCTGGCCTGGCTATCCAGCTGCATAGCCTGCTGCTCCACCTGCGGGGTTTCCTCCTAAAAGGAAGACGTAGCAACCGTTAGTCATAACGACTAAGTGGCTTCACATCCGCTCCCCCGGCGACTCCTCGACACAGGGCGGAGAAAAGAACAAGTACAATATATAACAACAATAGTACAAATAGGTGAAGTAAGTATGCATATCATAAGTAGTAATAGCAGTAGCGTATAAATGATCAAGCTCTTATTCTACAATTCTACCATCTACAGCAGGAAGAGAGTATAGTGTTATAATAGTAAGTAACTCAACTTATATGGATGCCAATACAAGCATATAATTTGAGGGTCATTCAGAAGTAAATAACTCATTGTATAGGAGTGCCCATACAAACTTATACGATGAGGGTCTTGTGTATGTAATGAAGTGCAATGCTATGTATGCAATGCAATGACACACCCATGATCAAGCACATGCAATCGCTATGTCGAAGCAGACTTATAGTTCCCACTATTCGAGCAGGTAGCTAACCTCTCAGGCGTCAACCGTCGTGGACAAACGGTGACAGTAGAGCGGGCATCTCCACTACTAGGCTGGTCTCCACACTACCTGGTATAGGCCTCTGTACACCTCAATGCTAAGAACACAACAGCGGAGCTCACATGCAAACTACGGCTAAGCGAGTTCTCTTGTATAAATGAGCACCAAGATCCTAGCCCTAAACTTGCCTATACGTGACACGTAAGGAGCCTCGAAAGTGAGCACGAGGACCAAGTCCAACCGTTCACTTGGCACGGAAGGAGCCTCGGGATATGAACACCGAGGACCAAGCCCAACCGTCCAAGGTCTAGCTATCAACTCCCATCGGTGTGACGATTGGCGAGCCCGTAGACCTGCCACATTATCCTGAACCCGGGATTACGACACCACGTGTCGACTCACACCACATGCAATTCCACAATATCGTGGCATTGAAGGAGCCTCGGGACATGAACACCGAGGACCAAGCCCAACCATCCATCACATATGGAAGGAGCCTCGGGACGTGAACACCGAGGACCAAGCCCAACCGTCAATCTTTACTCATCTCAACCTCATTCCAACTAGTGACGGTCAACATAGCACTTGCTAACTTCCACAATGCTACCCGTAGGGAGACAACACTCTAAGCATTGGATTACTAATTCCCTTCTATCCATTCAACATACATCATGGCCATAATTAAATCATTTATACATTCATTAATTTATAACTACCCATTTATATCAGGCTCTTCCTTCAATTAGGCTTATCCACAACTCGTTATACGAATTCAGGTTTATAACCTAAACCTATCATATCACTATAATGATTATGTCAAAAGATTTCACCCAAGCTTCGAGTTTGATCGCAACATTAAATTCCACCAAATCGCACTCCACATTACACAGCCCAGAATATTAGGTGCAGCCTTAAATCCGGGCAGCAACTTCGACCAAGGATTCCCGTGGCTACAGGAATCCGGCGAGTGCATGTAACCACTCGTTGGAAAGATAATTTCAAGGGCTACGACTTTCGTGTTTAGTCGAAAGCCCAGATCTGGCCAGAACACCGCCGAAATCGGCAACGAAGATCGCTGGGGGCAGAAATCAGATTTCTGCACGCATCTTAAAGCGAGATGAACGGCATCCATTCATCTTCCTCCTTGCACCGATCTCCCAAAACTCCTCCAGAAAATCGTCCACCCTTATTCACCCTCACAAAGCCATATTTCTCCACGAATCCTTCTCTCATCTTCACTTTGAAGGATGAAGATGTTGGAGGGGACTAAAGCCTAGAAAACAAACCTAGGCATGGCTTCCCTAGGAAATCTTCTCCTCACCATCAAGACTCTATGGAGTCGATATCTCTCCTAAAATATTAACAACAGATCTAGCACTAAGGGAGAGGGGAGGAGGCTCACCTCGTTTCCAGCGGTACCATCATTCCCGGCCATGGATCTAGTCATTCTTCTTTGCTGCATCTCTTGCTTGGTGCAGTTGTTCTTCACGACAAAGTAAGGAGAGAGAGAGAGAGAGAGAGAGAGAGAGAGAGAGAGAAAGAAGGCCGCCTCCAAGAGCTCCGCCTTCTTCCCTCGGCTCCGTCATCCGCAAGGTCCGTGATGACGGCTAGGGTTCGACTTTCTCTCCTCTTATAGACCGATGTATTTGGTTAAATCCCATCTGCCACGTGTCAACGCCTCATTGGACCTCCCATAATGGGTCATATTGAAGTGACCCGGTCCAAGGAATCATCCAGTAGGAATCCAGAAGTCCGGTTCGGTCTGCCTGTACAAGCCGGCGAATCTGCCTGGGCGAAGAAAATGCACAAGTCAAATTCGGCGGGAATCTTCCGTCATTCTCGACGATCGGTGAGAATCGTTGGGCATTCTCAACGAATTAGTCGGGTATCATAAATGATACCCGACGAATTTCACTTAGCCAACTTATCGGAAATCCTGGCGTTGAGTGCGTTGAGTATTCTCAGCGATACTCGACGATCAGTGAGAATCGTCGGGCATTCTCGACGAATTCGTCGGGTATCAACAATGATACCCGACGAATTTCACTTAGCAAACTTATCGGAAAACCTGGCATTGAGTGCGTTGAGTATCGGTCAGTGATACTCGACGATCGGTGGGTATCACCGGGCAATCTCGACGAATTTCACTTAGCCTAATTCTCAATATGTAGTTCTTAATCTTGCGGGTATCGACTATCGATACCCGTCGAATCGGCGAGAATCATTCCCGATACCCGTCGATCGGCGAGTATCATCTTCCATTCTCGTTGATTTTCCCTTAGGCCATTTCCTTTCAATCCGTTGGATAACACTCAACCCTACACTCCATTCAACGCACTTGAGACCTTTTGCCAGTACGTCCCGAGCCCGAATCAAGTCTCTTGACTCAAGACTCATGCGAGGGGCCTAGCGCGAATTGGGACGTTGCACTTGCTGGCTACTACTGGCGCTTTGTGGAGAACTTTTCGCAGATAACCTAACCTTTCACTACACTTATGAGGAATGATTAGAAGTTTGTTTGGATTCCTGAGTGTGCACGAGCTTTTAAGGAGTTAAAGAGTCATTTGTCCATGATGCCTATCTTGAGTTTGCTATGTGGTATAGACGGCTACGAGATATATAGTGATGCATCAGGGAGCGGCTTAGGTTGCGTTCTTCTGTAATTCAGAAAAGTTATAGCTTATGGCTCACTGAAAGGTAAGGGTTAGACCTGATTTACTCTAGAGGGGGGGGGGGGGGTTGAATAGAGTATTTAAAAGTTTTGTCTGTTTAAAAGTTTATCAGAGTAAAATAAGTGATACCTTTAATAATATAGAAAGGAAATGAAAACAAGCTAAGCTAATCTATCACAACACAACAAGAAAAAGAAAGAAAATTATCATACACAGACAACACAAGAATTTTATAGTGGTTCCCCAAACTCGGTGCATCCACTCTTCTACCACCCTGGTAGGAATCCACTATCAAGTTTTTGATTAGGTGACTGCCACCAAAAGATTTATTTCCAGGGAGATCTCACAACCCTTTAGGTTTTTGATCTGGTGCCCAAAAAATAAAAATAAACTTTTGAAGGGAGTTAAAAAACCTTTTTACAGGAGGTGAGAGATGTAAGACCCTTTTTTTTTCTTTTAAAACCCGGGGCCTTAGGCCAAGAATCGCCGCTTTGTGGTGACACCTTCACGTCCTGAACCCAAGAAAGCGGGGTCCTGCATTTCCTTCCATACAAGGCTTCATAAGGCGCCATCCTGATGCTTAACTGGTAGTTGTTGTTATAGGAGAACTCGACCAGGGGTAAGAGATTCTCCCATGGTTCCCTGCGGTCCAAGATGCATAGCCTCAAAAGATCTTCCAGCGTCCGATTGGTGCGTTCCGTCTGCCCATCCGTCTGGGGATGGAAAGCGGTACTGAAAGTCAATCGCGTGCCTAAGTAAGCCTTCACGGATCTCCACTCCCTGGAAGTGAACCGACCATCCCGATCCGACACGATCGTCTTGGGCACCGCGGGGTATCGAACAAACTGCTCCACAAATCTACTCACTAGTACTCCCACAGAGTCATCCTTCCTGATGGGAATGAATCTGGCCACCTTCGTCAACCGTAATTGACATTTGTTGAACTTTGCATATAAGTGATTCTCCCACAGTCTCTTAAGGGTTAGTGCTAGTGTAACACCCTGAAACTCAAAAGAGAGACGGGTGGCATTTTTAAGCCAAGACAGGGTTTTGAAGCAGGTGACACGGGTCTCGACACGGGCGTGTCGGAGGCCGTGTCAGGGCGTGTTCGACCACGGGTCGTGCGGTCGACGCTTTGGCAGTCGACAATCGTAGAAGGCTGGAACACGGCCTGGGACACGGGCGTGTCCCAGGGCGTATCAGGCACACGGTATGTGACACGGGCGTGTTACATGGTCGTGTCCTCCTCGGTACATTTCTGGTCCTGTGTCATTTTTGGCACACTCCGACACGGGTAGTGACACGGGCGTGTCATCCGACACGGGTAGTGACACGGGTGTCGACACGGGTGTGTAATCCGACACGGGTAGTGACACGGGTGTCGACACCGACGTGTCGGTGGACGTGTCCTTCTCGGGTTGGGAAAGCTGGCCGATTGCACACGGGGGGGGGGGGGGGGGGGGGCGTGATACGTGTCCCGACATGGGCGTGTCACAGGTGACACGGGCGTGTCGGAGGCCGTGTCGAATGTCGTGCGCTGGTTTTTGAGTCGGTCGAGACGGCGAAGGGGTGACACGGCCAGGCACACGGCCGTGTTGCAACCCGTGTTCGGCCCCAGATTTTATATTTTGAGGCCTAATCGTGGCCGTCCGTTTCCTTAGCTTGGGATCCAACGGCTGGGGGTTGTTCCTGCTATGTTTAAGCCGGGAATAGGGTTAGAAAACCATCATTTCACTTGCGTTCTCTCTCTCTAAAGTCTAGAGAGAAGGGAGAGCTTGGAGGAGGAAGAAGGAGGTCAACTCCGGCCGTCGGTGGAGCTTCGGAGCTCCGATTCTCGATCCGAGTCCAGATCTGCGAAGGCGAGGCCGATACGGTGCTTTCCATCCGAGTGGATCATCATGGCGCCAAGGAGAAACGCAAGGGTAATGATTTCTCATCCTTGGGCATGTGAAGCCCTTTTTCCCTTTGCATAGGAAGCCCTCTCTCGCGAGTGAGCCAAGAGTTGGAGCGTTCCTTGGGGTAGATATGTAAAGTCCCCCTTGTGTAGAGTCCGTATGCGAAAACGGATATAGGTATTGTGTGTGAAGCCTATCCGGACAAGTAGAGCCGGATCGGTGATGTTGCATTGCATATGAACCGGGGAAGACTCCGGGTGTTTGGGCGTTTTTCGGGTTTTCTACGTGGTAGATTGCAACAGGGAGCCTTGGAGATTAACTCCAAGGTGCACCCGAAAAATTGGGCAAAAGCGAGTTTTGCCAACACGATGGCCGGGGAGCCAACGTGAACATAACCGGGTTATGTGATTGTTGTGGCGGAAACGGGACTCGGTGAGTCTTGACCTGCGCATATAGCTTAAATTGTCGTTGCGATATTAGCACGGGTCAGGCGAAACCATACCCGATCTATGTCATTCGGTTGGACCGTTGGCATGGATGAGAGACTTCGGTGGTCTATGGCTTAAATTGTCGTGACCAAGGCCAAGAAGACAAGATGCTCATATGGTTGGCCGTCCAAGAGGCGGTGGTGGAACGGGAACGTCTATGGCTTGAATTGACGTGACGTTGGCAGGTTTGCCGTGAATGTGCCCTGAGTGCATGGGGTGTGTGGCCGTGCGAGCCTACGCCTGTGATGAATTGTTTTTACACTATTGGTGTTGCCTACTAATAAAGAGCAGGGAAAGAGCATCGCCGCCCCGATTTTGGGGGTGGGATCGTTATAATTTGGTCAGCATAGCTTACCGTTATTTTGTTTACCACCGGGGGGTGGATTGTGGCTTGCAGGTGCTGCGGAGCCGAGCGGGAAATAGCGGGCTAAAGCCCTTGAAGCTGTGCCGGCCCTCGAAGGCCTAAATGTTTATGTTTTTCCCGTTTATCATGTATGGTCGGCCTGCGTGCCGAGGTTTGGAAAACACTTTATTTAAAGCAAACTATTGTAAGGCCTTAAGGCCCGTACTCGTGTATTGTACATTCCTATTTGGTTTGTGTAGTGGACATTCATGCGTGTGGCTGGGTTCTTTCCTTTCTTGCAACTTAATAATTGCTTCCGCTAGGTGTTGTGTAGGACGTTATGTTTGGTTGATTGGTTTCAACGCGTAACCAACCGGTCTGTCCGTAGTATATGGCGTCGGGCCCCTACCGGACCTACTGCTATATGCTATACGACGGATAGGGGTGTTACAAATTGGTATCAGACTACTGGTTTCGGTCAAACTTAAATGAATTCGTGGACGAATTCACTTTAAGGGGTGGTGAGCACATGTGTGCGTCATCGTTATAACATGAAAAGAACCCATGAATGTCCACTTAGGAATGAAAATACACATGTTTGAGGAACCTGCGTGTTCCTATAATTGTTGTTTGTAGTAATATTTGGTCGCTTATCGGTGTTTTGCACGATTATAGGTGACCAGGAGTGGTGCTGGGCCGTCAGAACGGCCAGGTTCTGAGGCAAGCAGTGCGCCAAGTGAAGCGCCTGCAACACCTCCGTCTGCCGAGACCATTAGATTGGTGGTAGAAGCTGTTTTTGCTATGATTAATGCGCAACCTGCAAGACACGTGCAGCAGCCTGCTCCTGCGGGGGAGCAAGTGCCGCTCCAAGCGGCGGAGCATAGAAGGGTTGAGCAGGTGGCGGTGGAGCCTGAGTTGCCTCGAAGAGCAACTGAAAGACAGTTGAAGCATGTGATGGGCTTCCACCCACCGGTGTTCTCGGGAACGGGAACCCCGACCCAGGCTGAGGATTGGCTCACAAGAGTCAATAGGGTGATGACAGCTACTGAAATGGAAGAGTGGCAGAAGACCACGATAGCGACGTTCCTTTTGGATGGGGATGCAAGGTTATGGTGGGAAGGCCTAGAGCTACACCAGTTGAGGGGAAGGCCGTTGGCCGAAGTTCCTATGGCGGTGTTTGCAAGATTTTTCATGGCTCGATACCTCCCCTCAGCGCAGAGGATCGCATTGGAGAACGAGTTCCAAAAGTTGGTGCAAGGAGATAGCACTGTAGACGAGTACCTCCACGAGTTAACTCAGTTGGGGAGATATGCTAGTGCTACCTTTGCCGAGGAGGAGCGAAATACTAACCGCTTCTATGAAGGGTTAAGAGATGAGCTGAGGTTGCTACTGTCAGGGCCCATGACGCAGGGTTTCCTAACCTTGGTCAACTCGGCTCGGTCCTTAGAGAAGGACATGAGAAATGTGCAAGCTAAGAAGGAATCTGGCGGGAAGAAATCGGATTTCAAAGCGCCGACTACGTCGAAGTCGGGCTATCGAAAATTCTTCAAGAAGACTAGGACGTCAGGTCCAGCTTCTTCTACAGGTACCTCGGGGGCAACTACCAACCGAACCCCGGGCGCTTGTTTCACGTGTGGAAAGACGGGGCACTTTGCCCGCGATTGCTGGAGCGGACACCCAAAATCCGAGAGGAAGCAAGGAGCTACTTACGAAGAGAAGGGCAGGGCGGTGGAGTCAATCGCGTCTCACTATGCTCCGACTCAGCGTAGAGTCTACAACTTGGGGCAGCAAGAGGCCATTAAACAAGCGGATGTGGTGACAGTTACGAGTTAATTTATAGCAAGTTAACTTAGATACTGTTGTTTATTGCTTGTTAGCCTAATATGGTTTGCATAGGCTTTGTTTTGATTAGCGATAGTCCGGCACGGGCACTGTTCGATACGGGAGCTTCACACTCCTTCTTGTCCGAAAATTTTATATCGCACATCGGAGTCCCTTCTTCGATGGCGAAGGACAAGTTGGATGTGCTGATACCGAATGGGTGCTCGATGCGTGCGGTCAGAGTGTGCGCCGTAATGGTTCACATTGGGAGCCAAGAGTTTGACTTGCTAGCGTCATTGTTGCCGCTAGTAGAGTTCGACGTTAGTTTTGGGAAGGATTGGCTTTCAGAGTAGAAAGCTTGGATTGACTGTGACCGGAATGAGGTCAAGCTGGGTGTTGGGCTGGGGACAACATTCGAGGGACTCAAGGGGTCGAGCAAGACGCTGATGTCTGCTCTTCAGGTGGTAAAGTCAGTTCGTGCTGGTGCAGAGCTGTTCTTCGCAATAGTGGGGGCTGTGGAGCCAAAGTCCACATTGGATAGCATCCCCTTGGTTTGTGAATACCCCGATGTGTTCCCAGATAGTCTTCCCGGGGCGCCACTGCGGCGAGAGATTGATTTCACCATCGAGGTCGTACCGGGGACCAAACCGGTGTCACGTGCTCCGTATAGGTTGGCACTTAAGGAGATGGCAGAGTTGAAAGTTCAGCTAGAGGAGCTGATGGAACAAGGTTATATGCGTCCAAGCTCGTCGCCTTGGAGCGCACCGGTCCTCTTCGTTAAGAAGAAGTGTAAGACCCCCTTTTTTTTCTTTTTCAACCACCGGGGTCTTAGGCCCAGAATCGGCGCTTTGCGGTGACACCTTCACGTCCTGAAGGGTCACACCACAAGGCGCCGATTCTGCCGGCCAATTCGATCACAGAAAGGTAGCACAATAATAGAAGTAAGAGCAATGCAGTCCACAATAATAAATCACATATATAGAAATAAATCTCCACGAAGGCAGTGTCCACAGAAAACATCAGAGTACTATAAATACGGGCTTATGCCCGGTACAAAATGTCCTCACTACAAGTCTCTCATGCGGAAGAGAAAACAGGAACTACTCAGGGTCGAGACTCACGGTCCCGGCTGTATGAACTCCGGAGCTAGAATGCCCCATCTCCAGGCGCACCGATCTCTGGGGCTGCTCCTCCATGCTGGGCTCCACGATCCCCTAAGTGATGCGGTTCGAAAACCGTTAGTCATAAAGACTAAGCCCTATCATCCCCTACCCCTTCCCCCATGGCTCCTAGGTACCGAGCGGAGAGGAAGAAAGGGAAGGACATGAAGGTAGAGATTAATCAAGAAACAGATGGCAGCGGAACTAATCTAGCAATTCTATAATAGTATGACAGAACAGAAAGTAAGAAAAGTTACCTTAACTTATGTGCGAAACGCATAAGCCAAGGGATCTTCTGCAAGGCTCCCATCGTATAGAGTGTCCCATACCACCTATACGTTGGGGTGTCGGTTATCAAACAACAGCATATGTTTATATATTGAAATTAACCATTGATTTATAAACTTGCCCACACAAGCTTATAGACCAAGGGTCGTTTTGCAGGTCCTAATGTATAAGCGTCCCATACCACTTATACTTTAGGTGTCAGGGTTAAATGAATCGATTATGCTATGACATGCAAGTGGGTATGATGAAATATGCAAGCGCAACTCACACACCCGACTCTATGCACACAGACCTTTAGTTCCCCCTTTCGGAGCCGTTACCTCCCAGGATACCTCCGTAGTGGCGGACGGAAGCGGTGGGTTGGGCCTCGCCCACCTCAAAACCAGTAAAAGCACCACTGGTCTGACCTATCGCACACCTCAACGCTTAGTGCACTAAGTGGACGCCTGCGTACTCTTGCCGGCTGGCGCACCGGACTTCTGTTGGCGAAGTGCTAATCACCCCGCCGAGTCAATGATATCGGTGTCGGTGCAATCGAACTCCCCGATATCGAAAAACCCACCACCTTAACTTTTCCTATTTTATGCACATGCAAGTATAATCGTAAACACACAAAAACCGATCTAAAGCTCCCCGGACCAAAATGTCCGTCTCCAAACCAACCGAGCCGAAGCTCCCCGGACCAAAACGTCCGTCTCCAAACCAACCGAGCCGAAGCTCCCCGGACCAAAACGTCCGTCTCCAACCAACCGAGCCGAAGTTCTCATCAAGCTTCCTGTGCCAACAGTGTTTGTGAAAAGTGCAGCCCTAGTTACTAAATTACTCTTGTCGGTTTGTTATTATAGTTTACGTTAGCCCAGGACTGCCCCCGGTATTCCCTGTGAAGGGCTCTCAAGGGGTACTAGGAACCAAGACGGCGGCATTAAGGCCCGAAGTTCCCTTTCGCAAGGCACTTATTGTTATTGGTTGATCTCCCATAACCCGATTCCCTTCTCATATTACGATAGACTATCCTAGGGTGATTTTTAACCTTCCTCTCTTCGGGAAAAGGCGATCTTTCGCCGAAACCCGAGCACCTCTTAACTCTAGCTATCACCACTTCTCACTACTCTTTATACCTTCCTATTGTGATTTCACCCACAATTGCCCACCCAGATATTATGATTAACTCCAATGCCTTCTTCAGATCATGTCCTATTGCAATTCACAATTGCTGTATGCAGACCGACCTAGACTACAAGTCGAACCGGTTATGCAATGATCCAATACTCGTCCAAATGCCCTAAATTATTTACTGGAGACTTACCATGACATAAATGACCTAAATCCAAAAAATGGAAATTTTCATAATTTATTTGGCATTTAATTAAATTCCTCAAAAATCCCAAGGGCTACCGGTTTGAACATGAACTACCCTAAGTAATCATGCAAGATGCCCAGCAAATTTATGATAAATAGTAGGTTATCTTAATAGGTTAAATCCTAAGTATCATAATTTTTCTATCATCAAAAGGGCATGAAAACTATTTTAGAAATAATCTCTAACTTCTGTTGTTTATGAATCAAGTACAGAAAGTATTCTTCCAAAAATTATAAATAATTTATGACATGCAGATAAAGGCCTAAAATTAGCACTGGCCAAGTTTCATAATTTTCCAGCAAGTATTTTATCCATAATTAATTTCTAAACAATAAAACCCCTTTCTAACATCTATGAATAAAGTACTACATTTACTCAACTTAAAATTCTATAAAAATTCAGGGATCAATGTTCTAGTAGTCAAGATCTAAATCCAGAATTTTAACTGATTATAATTAATTTAAAACCTCCAAATAATTGAAACAACAAATCGGGCTAATAATCCTTTAACACATGAAGTATAATACTTATTAATCATAAAATTCCAGGAAAATTACCATAAGTCTAAAACATCCTAAAACTCCCTCATCCCGAGTTTCATACATTTTGGATTAGATTTAGTGCTTAAAATAACTAAAATACATGTTTATCATAATCCAAATCTCAACTTCCGAGGTACCTAATTACCTCCAATTCCTTCACTATTTCAACCAGAGGGTTTTCAGCATATCATCCCACTGTCCTCCAAATTTCAAGGGCATACAAGAGCTTTTGCTCCTATGTCCTTCACAAACCTCCAACTCCCACCCACTGGATTTGAGCCGATCTCTTAGGGTTAAATCCACCATAATCCACACCATTTTACCCAAGAGGGTAGACATAGACTCAACAAATCAGTGGCCATAACCCCAGCCTCATTTGAGGAGATTTGTCCACTCCATTTCCAATCGTACTTTTCCCCATAGTATCCCTCACCAAGACCTATCTAGGACTTGATATTTCCCTATTCAAAACTCGACCAATTGAGTTGAAATTTTGTACAGATCTTAACATTGGTGCCAGGGACCACCACCCAAAATTTGGGGGAGTTTGGACTTAATTTCATCTCCTAATTAATTTTTATAATGTTTATTAAAATTTTACAAAAAACTTTAGGCAAAAGCTCTCCAAAAATTCTCATTTTTGGTCTATCGTTAGGTTTAGCTAAGGTTAACCCCCTGCCCAAATTTCAGGTTATTTGGACAAGGGACGAAGAGTGGGCAGCCATTTTAATTTCTGCCCAACTCTAGGTACAACCCCCACTAAAACGGGCGCTGCGGCCGCACTGCTTACCCAAACGAGTTGAAACTAATTTTAAATTAATCTAGACTCGAAGGGCTACAACTTTCGTGACTGGTCATTTTTCCTAAAACGGCCTCTAAGTGCCTCATTTTGCAGCCTCAAAATATATTCAAATAATATATCTTTCCATTATGTAATATATAATAATCTATATATTATAAAATTGATTCTACTGTTCATCTTCTTCATTAAACCGAAAACAGAAACCCAGAAAGCCATTTTTTTCTTCCTGTAACATTTCCGTAATCTGTCGCCGGCCGTCCGGTCACTTCCCTGGCCAGCCACCACCACCACCTCCTCCGTTGAGGCGATGGCTATCGGTCGGAGGTGGTTTGGCCGCCGGAGGTGGCGGTTTCCGGCAAACTCAAGAATACACTTTTCATGGTTTTCCATGAAAACGAGAGATGGGTCCGGCTCCGTTGAGCGCGAACTTCCTTTCTAAGAATCCTAAGATCTACCCATGAAAGAGAAGAAGCAGAGGAGGACCTTATTCGCGGTTTGGAGGCGAGAAGAACGACGGGGTGCCATGGCGCAGTGGTGGCGTAGCCGAACTTCTCCTACAGCAAGAACAAAGATCTGATCCGTTTGCTTGAGCGTGTAAACTTCTCCTCTTGCTCCAAGTGGGCTTTTATAAGTCAGAAAGTGGGGAGGTGAAAGGGTAAAGCCTTAATGGCCATGAAGGCTCCTCTTAATAGCCTTTCGGTTGCAGTGAAGGGATAAGAAACGGTGGAAGATGAACATGTGTGTCCAGTTGGCGGTTTCCTATTGGACCAACACTTCCTCCTTTATTATATAATTATAGAAGGAAAAACGGCCCGTAATTACTCCTGGTGTAACTTCCCACACCAGCATTTATTTCCACGCGTGTTAGAATAATTTCGGGCCTGAACCATCGTTTCGGCCAATGTCACGGGCGTGACACATAGGTCACGGGCGTGACACATAGGTCACGGGCGTGACAGGCGCGGGTGACAATTTTGGGGTCGACGATCGTCGAACTGAGATCGACGGTCGTCGAAGGATGGTCACGCCCTAGGTCACGGGCGTGACACCTAGGTCACGGCCGTGACAGGCCCGAACGACAATTTTGAGGTCGACGATCGTCGAACTGAGATCGACGGTCGTCGAAGGCTGGTCACGCCCTAGGTCACGGGCGTGACACTTAGGTCACGGGCGTGACAGGCCCGAGTTCAATTTCGACGATCGTTTTACGGGGATCGACGATCGTCGAAGGAGTCACGCCCCTGGTCACGGGCGTGACACTTTGGTCACGGGCGTGACATGTCCGGGCTGCCAGATCGACGATCGTCTCACGGAGATCGACGATCGTCGAAGGAGTCACGCCCTAGGTCACGGGCGTGACACCTTGGTCACGGGCGTGACATGCCCGGGCAGCAAGTTCGACGATCGTCTCGCGGAGATCGACGATCGTCGAAGTAGTCACGCCCAAAGTCACGGGCATGACGGGTCGGTCACGGGCGTGACCAACCCGTGACCCGAAACCTTGATCGATTTATTTCAATTTTTGGGCTTCACAGGGTTCTGTCACGACCAACCGACTCCTAGGGGTCTAGCCAGAAATGGGATGTTACAAATCCCAATAAACAAAACAAAAATTTCGTCCCCGAAATTGAGGTTGAGCCTACGGGGATTTCAATCGGAATAAATTAAACTTGTAACATCCCATACGATCTTTCTATCGGGTTTAGGCGACTATTCGTTTGATAAACGAAGACAATCTCCCCAATAAACAAAAGATTAGCCCCTACCTTTCTGATTGAGTGCGCATGCCTAGGTCCTGAATTTTCCTTATCTAGTCTTAACTGTCCAAAACAAGAAGGCAATCTATAGTATACCGAGAGGTGGTGAGATGTACCTGACTGAACAACTCCGGGTATCTTTGCCTCATCAGATCCTGCGGTTCCCAGGTGTGCTCCTCCTGACCGTGGTTTCTCCATAGAACCTTGACTAAGGGGATCTTTTTGCGGCGCAAGATCCATACTCCTTTGTCGTCGATCTGGACCGGCTCCAAGTGAACAGATCGGTCTGAAGCTACCGGCCCTTCGGTGGTCAAAATCCGCTGCTCCGGGCGTAGTAGAGCTCTTCTCAGCGAAGAAATGTGGAAGACGTCGTGTAGAGCTGCCAGCTCTGGCGGCAACTCTAGCCTGTAGGCTAGGGGTCCGATCCGCTCCAGGATCCGGTAAGGGCCCATATACCTAGGGCTGAGCTTCTTCCTCCGACCGCGCACCCATGAGACTCCGTGCATGGGCCGGATCTTCAAGAACACTCGATCTCCTACCCGAAACTCCACCTGACTATGCCGGGCGTCATAGTATTTAGCCTGTCTGCTCTGCGCCTCCAACATCCTATCTCTGATCAGTCTCACCTGAGCCTCGGTGTCTTCAACAAAATCCGATCCCGACACCTTCGGATCCTTGTCTTGAACCCAAGAAAGCGGGGTCCTACATTTTCTTCCATACAAGGCTTCATAAGGCGCCATCCTGATGCTAGACTGGTAGCTATTATTATAGGAGAACTCGACCAACGGTAACATCTTCTCCCACGGCTCCCCTCGGTCCAGTATACACAGTCGTAGTAAATCCTCCAAGGTCCGGTGTAACACCCCAAAAAGACTCAAAATTGGAATTGAGGTGCAGGTTGCTTAACACGGCCTGGGACACGGGCGTGTCCCAGGGCGTGTCGGGGTACACGGCCTGGGACACGGGCGTGTCCCAGGGCGTGTTCAGGATAGTCGACGATCGGAGGTCGACGATAGTCAAGCCTGGGACACGGCCTTCAACACGGGCGTGTCCCAGGGCATGTCACTCAATAAAATGCCGTATCGAGTCAGAAATGTACACGGCCCGGAACCAAGGCTTGAACACGGCCGTGTCAGTTTTGACACGGGCGTGTCATAGGGCATGTGCCTACCCGTGTACTGCTCTGACTGGATTTAACGCTCGTTGAGTACCGTGTAACAGGTGTGACACGGGTGTGTCACATGACCGACACGGGCGTGTCAGGTTCGACACGGGCGTGTCGATGCCCGTGTTCTGGTAATTTTTAGTCGGTGCGAGTGCCGCGTGTGCCGCTTAACGGTACACGGCCTGTGACACGGGCGTGTCACAGGCCGTGTCGGCCAAAAAGTTCAATATTTTGGGGCAGATCTTGGCCGTTCATTTTCCTTAAAGAGGATCCTGTGGCTGGGGATCATTCCTGGGCTAATAAGGCCGGGAAGGAAGGAGAAAAGCTCATTTCTAAAGTTCATCTTCTCTTTCTAAGTTTAAGAGAGAGGTGAGAGCAAGGTGAGGAAGAAGAAGTGGAGTCCGGCTGCCGGTGGAGCTACGGTGGTCCAAATCGCGAGCCGAGTTCGGATTTGCGAAGGCAACGCTGCTGCAAAGGCTTTCATCCGTCTCAAATTTCTCTCCATGGCTCCGAAGCGAACTCCTAGGGTAACGATTTCCTGCTTGGACATGTGAAGTCCTTAATTCTTGCATTGCATAGGGAAAACCCTTCCCCGCGAGTGTGCGGTGGGTTGTGGCGTCCCTTGGGGTAGATATGTGAAGTCCCCCTTGTTAGAGTCCGGAATTGGAGTACGGATCTAGGCATGCTGTGTGAAGCCCATCTGGACATGTTCTGGATTGGTGATGCTTGTTTGCATATCGGAGAAAACTCCGTGATTCTTTCTTGTAGGCATGATGGGTAAAGTACTGGAGGAAGTCCAGGAATTATGAGAGTTGGACTCACTTGTAGCCGTGAGTTGCTACGTTGTATGAGGTTGAGCCGTGGGGCTGCAACTAGGAAACGTGGAACGGGCAAGGTGAAGCTATACCCGCGTCAGTCCAGGCGTGAGTCTGACGATGTGAGCAACGGGAAAGGTGGATCTGTACCCGCGTTATGGTTGTCTAACCTTGGGTGCTTAAGACCCTGTTAGGATCACATAGCGAGAGTCGACGGCCTGTGAGCCGATCAGACTAGAATGCTCATATTGAACCGTTATGTCTGGGACCTCTAAACGGTGGTGTGGCCGTGGAAATACGGAACACGGATAATGTGCCCTGAGTGCACGGATCGTCGGGCCGTCGTGCCGGCGTTTATGATATGTGATTGTGCGGGCGTGCACGTCTTACTTAAATTGCTATGAAGGGATGGAATTCCGCTGCCCCGTGCCAGGGGCAGGGTCGTTATAATTGGTCAGCTGAATGCTGACCGTTGCCCTGTTTGCCACCACTTGGTGGATTGGTTATTACAGGTACTGGAGGTGCTGGTCCAAGCGGGACTTAGCGGGCTGATGCCCAAAGCTGCGCTGCTGCCCTCGAAGGCATTGTTTTGTTTCTTTTGTTCATGTGTGGCCGGCCTGCGTGCCGATGTTTGTAATCCACACTTTTGTAAGAGAAACTGTTGTAAGGCCTTAAGGCCAAACTCTTGTGGTGTTTATATATATTCCTAAGTTTTAGTGGACAATGTTATTTATCTTGAGTTCAATAATTCAACCGTGAAGCTTCCGCTAGAATGCTCTGTGTTAGGATGCGTAGTTATGATATTATTTCGTAGCGTCTCCGCCTGTTTGTGGAATATGGTGTGGGGCCCCGGCCGGACCCTCTTTTATATTCTTCTTGATGGGTAGAGGTGTTACAATTTGGTATCAGCTTGTTGGTCGATCTCTTCCGTATTCACGGACGAATTCTTTTGAGAGGTGGCGAGCACGTGTCAGTGCCGTCGTTATAACACTTAATTTGAACTCAAGATTGTCCACTTAGGAATGCAAATATACTTGTTTGTTGAACTTGTGTATTCTTTTTGTATGGTTGCCGGTTTTATTGGTCGTTAACCTGTGTATTTTACACATATAGGTGACCAGAAGTGTTGTGGGTCAATCCGAACCACAACGTTCTGTTGAGAGTGCGGCACCAGCCGAGGTGCCCACAACTCCTCCATCCGCTGAAACAGTCCGTCTCATCACGAAAACGGTACTTGCGGTGATGAATGCTCAGCAGGCGGGGCAGGCACGTCCTGCAGTGGTGCCAACGCAAGCTGGGGTACGGCAAGAACCGGTAGAAGCCGAAGTTGATCCGCGGGTAGCAGATCAACAATGGAAGCAATTCTTGAGCTTCAACCCTCCGCAGTTTCATGGGGCGGGTACACCGGCCCAAGCAGAGGATTGGCTTGCAAGAGTCAAGAGGATTATGAGAGCTATCAAGGTTGAGGAGGAACAGAAAGTTATGTTAGCCACTTTCCTACTGGAAGGAGAGGCGCGATTGTGGTGGGATGAGATTGAAATGCATCACTTGGCTGGCAGGCAATTGGCAGAGGTTACCATGGACGAATTTTCTCGATTGTTCTTAGCACAACATCTGCCGATGCATCAAAGGATATCGATGGAAATGGAATTTCAAAGGTTAGCGCAAGGAGTTCGAAGTGTGGATGACTACCTGCATGAGTTCACCCGGTTGGGAAGATATGTGGGCACGATCTTCGCCGAAGAAGAGCGTAAGACTAGTCAGTTTTATGCGGGACTGCGAGATGAGCTGCGGTATTTGCTCTCGAGTTCTGTGAGTCAGGGCTTCCAAGCCTTAGTCTGTACGGCTCGTTCTTTGGAGCTGGACATGAAACGGGGGCAAGCAAAGGGAAACTTGGCGGTTGTGAAGCTGGAGTTTAAGCCGCCGCGTCCGGACAAGTTTGGCTACCGAAAGAGATGGAACAAGAAGTCGAAGTCTTCTAGACAAGCTCCTTCTGCGACTGTGACGGATACATCTGGGTATGGATCTCGTGCTTGTTTTACGTGCGGGAAGGTTGGACACTTCGCACGTGAATGCCGATTTGGTCCTCCAAAGGGTGATAAGAAGACGGGAGCGTCTTATGCGGAGAAGGGGAAGGCTGTGGTGGAGTCTTCTGCCTCGCACGCGCAGCCCAGGGTCTTCAACCTTGGACAACAGGAGGCCATTAAGCAGGCGGATGTCGTCACAGGTGCGCGTAGATTTTAATGTTCTTGTTTTGATGTGCTGTGCTTGCTTTAATTGTAATGTTATAGGGTTTGTCCTTATACGAGAGTATCCGGCGCGAGCACTGTTTGACACAGGTGCTTCACATTTGTTTCTGTCTGAGGACTTTGTCTTTCGTGTTGGGGTGCCGATCCGGACCACGACAGACAGTGTAAAGGTGTTGTTGCCTAACGGATGTTTGATGTGCGCGGATCGATCTTGCGGTCTTGAGGTCAAGATAGGAAGTCGGGAGTTCAAGGTGGAAACATTAGTATTGCCGATTAAAGAGTTTGATATAATCTTTGGTATGGATTGGCTTTCAGAGCAGCGTGCCTGTATAGATTGCACTTCAAAAGAGGTCACACTTGGGCAAAATACCGAACAAGAGACCAAGTTCATTGGTATGCAAGGGATGAGTGCGATGTTGTTATCCGCTCTCCAAGTTGTTAAGGCAGTTCGGAAGGGTGCGGAGTTGTTCTTCACACTCATAGAGGCGGTGGCGCCGAAGGCCAGTGTGAGTGAAGTGCCGATTGTGTCGGAATATGCGGATGTGTTTCCAAAGGACCTTCCGGGGTTACCTCCCCAAAGGGAAATCGACTTCGCTATCGAGCTGGTGCCGGGTGCGAAACCCGTGGCCCGTTCGCCGTATCGGGTAGCGCCAAAAGAAATGGCCGAATTGAAAGTTCAGTTGCAAGAGTTGTTGGAGCAGGGATACATACGCCCAAGTATGTCACCTTGGAGCGCGCCTATTCTTTTTGTGAAAAAGAAAGACGGTGGTTTGCGATTATGTATTGATTATCGCAAACTGAACAAGCTGACGGAGAAAAACAAGTATCCAATTCCACGGATCGATGACTTGTTCGATCAGCTAGCAGGCTCAACCATCTATTCGAAATTGGATTTGAAGTCCGGGTATTACCAGTTGCGGATTAGGGAAGGTGACGTTCCCAAGACAGCGTTTGGCACACGCTATGGTCATTATGAGTTCACAGTGATGCCGTTCGGCTTATGTAATGCGCCTTCGGTCTTCATGGATCTCATGCATCGAACGTTCCGCGAATACCTGGATCTGTTTTTGATTGTGTTTATTGATGATATCCTTGTATATTCACAATCGGAGGAAGATCATGCAAACCACTTGCGATTAGTATTGCATACCTTGCGAAGGAATAAGCTGTATGCCAAGTTCTCTAAGTATGAGTTCTGGCTCTCGTCGGTGGCTTTTTAGGCCATGTAGTAAGATAAGTGCCATTCGTGATTGGCCAGTGTTGTCTTCGGTGGCTGAAGTCAGGAGTTTCCTTGGACTGGCGGGCTACTATAGACGGTTCATGGAGAACTTCTCCCGGATTGCTTTGCCTCTGACTACGTTGACGAGAAAGGACCAGAAGTTCGTTTGGACGCCGGAGTGCGCACGAGCTTTTGATGAGCTGAAGAATCATTTGACCACAGCGCCCGTTTTGACGTCGCCATGTGGTACAGATGGATTTGAAATATACAGCGATGCGTCAGGAAGCGGCTTAGGTTGCGTTCTCCTGCAGTTTGGCAAGGTGATCGCTTATGGTTCACGTCAATTGAAAGTGCATGAGCGTAATTACCCCGTCCACGACTTGGAGTTGGCGGCGGTGATCTTTGCACTAAAGTTGTGGCGGCATTATCTTTATGGCGTGAAAGTGGATATTTATACAGATCATAAAAGCTTAAAGTATCTGCTTGATCAAAAAGAGTTGAATATGCGACAAAGGAGGTGAATGGAATTCCTTGGGGATTATACCTTCGACATTCACTATGTTCCCGGAAAGGGAAATGTGGTCGCTGATGCCTTGAGTCGTTGGACTCCGGTACGGGCAAATTGGTTGCGGATACATGATGAGCGGTTAATCCAGGAGTTAGAAGCTTTGGAGATATCTTGTGTGGAAAGAGATTCTTCGACTGTTGCATGCGTGAACTGGTTGGAGGTTCAATATGACCTTGCTGACAGGGTTCGGCGGGCAACGGAGTTGGATGAAAGTCTCCAACGCTATGCAAAGGAGGGGTATGATGATCAATTCTCCTGGGATGACAGGTTGTTACCAAAAGATGGCCGATTGTGCGTCCCTAGTGCGGGTAAATTGCGAGAAGGATTGCTATATGAAGCACACTTTACAAAGTATTCAATTCACCCTGGGAGCACAAAAATGTACAAGGACATGAAGAAACTGTTCTGGTGGCCTGGTTTAAAGAAGGACATAGCCGCGTATGTGGCTAAATGTCGCACTTGTGCTTTGGTAAAGGCAGAATGTCAACGGCCGAGTGGTTTCCTGAAGTCGTTGCCGGTTCCACAATGGAAGTTTGAGGATATTTCTATGGATTTCGTGCACGGATTGCCGAGATCTCAGCGTGGCCATGACTCAATCTGGGTGATTGTAGACCGGTTGACAAAGGTGGCTCACTTTATACCAAACAAGCGGGACGATTCAGTGGAAACGTTGGCAAAGCTTTATGTGAAACAGATTGTTCGATTGCACGGTGTTCCCCGGAGCATCGTAAGTGACCGAGATGGGCGCTTTACCTCGAAAGATTGGAGATTAGTTCATCAGATGTTGGGCACGAAGTTAGCATTCAGTACGGCCTTTCACCCGCAAACGGATGGCCAAACTGAACGTACCAACAGAACGATGGAGGATATGCTCCGTATGTGCGCCCTGGACTTCGGTAAGAATTGGGAAGAGCATCTTGTTATGGTGGAGTTTGCCTATAATAATAGCCATCAAACGAGTATAGGCATGGCCCCGTTTGAAGTGCTGTATGGTCGGAAGTGTCGTACACTGCTAGCTTGGCCAGAAACTGGTGAGACTAAACTTTTAGGCAAAAAGGAAGTCGAGGATGCTACCTCAACAATACGCTCTATTCGAGAGAGGCTCCTAATAGCCCAGGATCGGCAAGCCAAGTATTACAATGCTAAGCACCGGAATGTGGAGTTCGCGGTGGGTGACTGGGTCTATTTAAAAATTAAGCCCTTCAAAGGCGTATCTCGGATTCGGCGGTTGAAAAAGCTAAGTCCGCGATACCTTGGTCCGTTTGAAGTGGTGGAGCGAGTTGGGGAAGCCGCCTATCGGCTAGCTCTTTCATCGGAATTGAGTGGATTGCATGATGTGTTTCACATCTCGGTGCTACGCAAAGCAGTCAAGGATCCAGCTCAAGTAATTAACAACGATCGAGTGCCGGTTGAGTATGGGCTAACAACAAAGGTGAAGCCTATACGGATCGAGGATCGAGCCGAAAAACAGTTGCGGAACAAGGTGATCGGGATGGTCCAAGTCCGGTGGGACAATTGTGGCCGAGAAGAGCTAACATGGGAGCGTGAGCAGACCATGCAAGCCGAGTTTCCCGAGTTATTTTCGTAACTTGTTTGCTCGTTATATATGTAATAGAAACATATAAATGTTTTGTTCTTTTTCTCCGTACTGTCTTCAAATTTCGGGACGAAATTTTATTAAGGAGGGGAGGATTGTAACACCCCAAAAAGACTCAAAATTGGAATTGAGGTGCAGGTTGCTTAACACGGCCTGGGACACGGGCGTGTCCCAGGGCGTGTCGGGGTACACGGCCTAGGACACGGGCGTGTCCCAGGGCATGTTCAGGATAGTCGACGATCGGAGGTCGACGATAGTCGAGCCTGGGACACGGCCTTCGACACGGGCGTGTCCCAGGGCGTGTCACTCAATAAAATGCCGTATCGAGTCAGAAATGTACACGGCCCGGAACCAAGGCTTGAACACGGCCGTGTCAGTTTTGACACGGGCGTGTCATAGGGCGTGTGCCTACCCGTGTACTACTCTGACTGGATTTAATGCTCGATGAGTACCGTGTAACAGGTGTGACACGGGCGTGTCACATGACCGACACGGGCGTGTCAGGTTCGACACGGGCGTGTCGATGCCCGTGTTCTGGTAATTTTCAGTCGGTGCGAGTGCCGCGTGTGCCGCTTAAGGGTACACGGCCTGTGATACGGGCGTGTCACAGGCCGTGTCGGCCAAAAAGTTCAATATTTTGGGGCAGATCTTGGTCGTTCATTTTCCTTAAAGAGGATCTTGTGGCTGGGGATCATTCCTGGGCTAAAAAGGCCGGGAAGGAAGGAGAAAAGCTCATTTCTAAAGTTCATCTTCTCTTTCTAAGTTTAAGAGAGAGGTGAGAGCAAGGTGAGGAAGAAGAAGTGGAGTCCGGCTGCCGGTGGAGCTACGGTGGACCAAATCGCGAGCCGAGTTCGGATTTGCGAAGGCAACGCTGCTGCAAAGGCTTTCATTCGTCTCAAATTTCTCTCCATGGCTCCGAAGCGAACTCCTAGGGTAACGATTTCCTGCTTGGACATGTGAAGTCCTTAATTCATGCATTGCATAGGGAAAACCCTTCCCCGCGAGTGTGCGGTGGGTTGTGGCGTCCCTTGGGGTAGATATGTGAAGTCCCCCTTGTTAGAGTCCAGAATTGGAGTACGGATCTAGGCATGCTGTGTGAAGCCCATCTGGACATGGTCTGGATTGGTGATGCTTGTTTGCATATCGGAGAAAACTCCGTGATTCTTGCTTGTAGGCATGATGGGTAAAGTACTGGAGGAAGTCCAGGAATTATGAGATTTGGACTCTCTTGTAGCCGTGAGTTGCTACGTTGTATGAGGTTGAGCCGTGGGGCTGCAACTAGGAAACGTGGAACGGGCAAGGTGAAGCTGTACCCGCGTCAGTCCAGGCGTGAGTCTGACGATGTGAGCAACGGGAAAGGTGGATCTGTACCCGCGTTATGGTTGTCTAACCTTGGGTGCTTAAGACCCTGTTAGGATCACATAGCGAGAGTCGACGGCCTGTGAGCCGATCAGACTAGAATGCTCATATTGAACCGTTATGTCTGGGACCTCTGAACGGTGGTGTGGCCGTGGAAATACGGAACACGGATAATGTGCCCTGAGTGCACGGAGCGTCGGGCCGTCGTGCCGGCGTTTATGATATGTGACTGTGCGGGCGTGCACGTCTTGCTTAAATTGCTATATATCATGTTGGAAGATTGCTATGTAGGGATGGAATTCCGCTGCCCCGTGCCAGGGGCAGGGTCGTTATAATTGGTCAGCTGAATGCTGACCGTTGCCCTGTTTGCCACCACTTGGTGGATTGGTTATTACAGGTACTGGAGGTGCTGGTCCAAGCGGGACTTAGCGGGCTGAAGCCCAAAGCTGCGCTGCTGCCCTCGAAGGCATTGTTTTGTTTCTTTTGTTCATGTGTGGCCGGTCTGCGTGCCGATGTTTGTAATCCACACTCTTGTAAGAGAAACTGTTGTAAGGCCTTAAGGCCAAACTCTTGTGGTGTTTATATATATTCCTAAGTTTTAGTGGACAATGTTATTTATCTTGAGTTCAATAATTCAACCGTGAAGCTTCCGCTAGAATGCTCTGTGTTAGGATGCGTGGTTATGATATTATTTCGTAGCGTCTCCGCCTGTTTGTGGAATATGGTGTGGGGCCCCGGCCGGACCCTCTATTATATTCTTCTTGACGGGTAGAGGTGTTACATCCGGTTGGTGCGCTCTGTCTGCCCGTCCGTCTGAGGGTGGAAGGCCATGCTAAAAGTCAACCGGGTGCCCAAATATGCCTGCACTGACCGCCACTCCCTGGATGTAAACCGTCCATCGCGGTCCGACACTATCGTCCGGGGCACGCCATAATATCCGATATACTGCTCCACGAACTTCCGTACCAGCACTCCCACCGAGTCATCCTTCCTGATCGGTATAAAGCGGGCCACCTTCGTCAACCGATCAACAATCACCCAGATCGAGTCGTTCCCCGTCCGAGACCGGGGAAGACCATGTATAAAATCCATAGCTATATCGTCGAACTTCCACTCCGGCACCGGGAGTGGCTGCAGCAATCCTGCGGGGTTCCTGCACTCCGCCTTCACCAACTGACACGCCTCGCAATGGGTCACGAAGTACGTAATGTCCTTCTTCATGCCCGGCCAAAACATCGCCTTCTTCAGATCAGCGGTCATCTTTGTGATCCCCGGGTGCACAGAGTACCGGCTGCAATGCGCCTCCATCATAATATCCTCTCGGATCTGGCCTCCTGCGGGTATATATACTCGGCCTCTGAAATGTAGCAATCCATCTCTCAGGGAATAATCTCCTGTCGAACCTTCCTCCAAAGCTCGGAACATCGGCTCTGCCCACGCATCTGTCCTCTGTCCGTCCTGAATGCGATCCTGAATATCATCTATGGCCACTATCGATGCCAGATACTCCCTATACAGAACTGGGTCATCCTCGGACACTAGGGATATCTGCATATCTCTGAATGACCGGACTAGCTCCATGGACATAACCTAGGGCCCAGCTTCGGAAGTGGCAGCTCGCCGGCTCAACGCGTCGGCCACCACGTTTGCCTTCCCTGGATGGTAGTGCATCTTATACTGATAATCTACTAAGAACTCCACCTAGCGCCTCTGCCTGATATTCAGCTCCTTCTGCGTGTCCACATATTTCAGGTTCTTGTGGTCGGAGTAGATGTCGCAGTGGACTCCGTAAAGATAATGGCACCAGACCTTCAGAGCAAAAACGACCGGTCCCATCTCAAGGTCGTGCACTGGGTAGTTCTTCTCATGGGTCTTCAGCTGGCGGGAGGCATATGCTATGACGTGTCCGTTCTGCATCAGCACTGCTCCCATCCCCTGGTATGATGCGTCGGTATATACCTGGAATCCTTCCTTTCCAGATGGAAGGGCCAGAATAGGGGCTGAGATGAGTCGGTCCTTCAGTTCCTGGAAAGCCGCCTGGCACTGCAGGGTCCAAACAAAAGGTGCCTCCTTCTTCGTCAAAGATGTGAGGGGGAGGGCAATCTGAGAGAACCCCTCCATGAACTTCCGGTAGTAACCGACAAGTCCCAATAAACTGCGTACATCGGTGGCTGTCTTCAACTGCGGCCAATCTCGAACTGCCCGAATCTTTGCCGGATCCACTGCCAACCCGGCTCCGCTGATAATATGGCCCAGGAAGGCCACCTCTTTCAACCAAAACTGACACTTGCTGAAATTTGCATAAATGCGATGCTCCCGCAACCTTTCCAAAGTCAGTGCTAGATGCCGAGTGTGCTCCTCCTCCGTCCTAGAGTAGATCAGGATGTCATCTATGAATACTATGACGAACACATCCAAGTTGGCCTCGATGACCCGGTTCATGAGACTCATGAATGCCGACGGGGCATTCGTGAGCCCGAAGGGCATCACGGTGAACTCATACAGGCCATATCTGCTACTGAAGGCCGTCTTCGGGTTATCCTCCTCCTGGATCCGTAGCTGGTAGTATCCTGACCTCAAGTCCAGCTTCGAGAAATAATGGGCCCACTTCAGCTGGTCGAACAATTCGTCTATCCGAGGGAGCAGATAGGTATTCCGGACGGTCAGCCTGTTTAGTGCTCGATAATCGATGCACAAGCGGAGTGTCCCATCCTTCTTCTTCACGAATAGGACCGGTGCTCCCCATGGCGAGGAACTCGGTCTAACAAATCCTGCCTCAACCAATTCCTGCAACTAAGTCCGAAACTCTGCCAACTCCTTTGGGGCCATCCGATAAGGGGCCCTAGATGCCGGCTTGGCCCCCGGCACAAGCTGTATCTAAAAGTCCTGCTCTCGGTGTGGAGGTAGTCCTGGCAGTTTCTCTGGAATGATGTCAGCGAAATCTCGCACCACCGGGATGTCTGTCACCGACTCCTTAACTTCCGCCATCTCAAATAGAATCTGATAGACCTCCTCTCCCTGCAGATGGGCCTTAACGGCCTATACCGAAGATAAGAGTATACGAGAGACAGGTCTTATACCTTCGATGGTAATGAAAGAGTCCCCTTGTCTCACGGTGATCCTCTTCGCCTGGCAGTCAATCTGGGCATGGTTCCAGTGCAGCCATACCATGCCCAGGATCAGGTCGTAGTCTGTCAGCTTCAAAATCATCGCTGGAGCCTCGAATGCCTTTCCACCAATTTCTGCCTCCATATTGCAGTGATCCGTGGTAAGGATCTCTGATCCATCCGGCAGTCGCACCCTCATCCTCGAGCCTGTGAACCGCTCCACGTCTTCTAGTCCTTCTACGAACGTCTCCGACACAAAGGAGTGGGTAGCTCTAGTATCGAACAGCGTGCGGGCCGGCTTGCCGCTGATGAAGACTATACCTGGGGTGATTAGATATCTTAGGGTTCTATAGTGAGTTTTACTTTCCTTGCTAATCTATCTAGTGCGATTCAAAGTTTGACCATTGAAAGGGAAATTCTATGAAAATAAAGAAGCATTGCGGCGTACCTGCGATGACCTGCTCCGGATTCCGAGGCTGTGCAAGGTCTAAAGCATATACCTGCTCTCTTCCCTGTCTACGATCTCCCTCCTGGTATCCACGACCGCGGTCGCGTCCTCGGCCTCCGTAATGCTGAGCTGGTGGGCCGCCCTGTGGTGCTGGAGGTGGTGCCCCCCTCATGGGGCAGTTCCTCCGAATGTGCCCAATCTGATGATAAAGGAAGCACTCCGGTGGGGGATACGCCATTCCCCCGGGTCTCGGCATCTCCTGCATCCGAAGAGGTGGAGGGGCCAATATCACCTGTTCCCTCGGCTCCTGCCTCACGTCCTGACGAGGCTGGTCCTCTGTCCTCCTCCCCTCTGGTACAACACCTCGCTGCTGGTCATTTCTACCTCTCCGTCCCTGATCCTCTGCTGGCCGTTTCCGGCCCCGGGTGGCGTGCCAATCTGCCTCAATCCTTTTTGCCATCTCCAAAATCCGGGAGATGGGCCCGTCAGATACAAACAACAGAGCCTCCCTCAAGTCCTCCCGTAGGCCCTTATAGAGCCTCCTGATATACCCTGCCTCGTCCAGCTGGTAGGAATCTGCGTATCGGGCCAGATGGTCGAACTCTCGATGGTACTCCACCACGGTCCGGGTGCCCTGCTTCAGCTGTAAGAACCGCTCCTCCAAATCATCCCTGGCTGACTGCGGAACGAAATGCTCAAGCAGTGCGGCCCTGAACTCCTCCCAGGTAACCTCCGCAACCTCCCTGTCGGCAAATGTTGTGTCCAACAGCGTCTTCCACCACCTCTTTGCATGGGACTCCATGCAAGAGACAACTAGAGCCACCCTCTCCTCCCAGGGACACCGTATCCCGGTCAGCATCTCGTACATAATATCTAGCCACTCTTCCGTCCGAACCGTCGACTCAGTCCCCAAATAGGACGGGGGAGAAAGACCCCGGAAGATGCTCAGCCAGTTGGCCCCCGGATTTGGCTGCGGGGCCGGAACCTGCTGGGCCCTGAAAGCCTCTAAGATGGCGGTCAGAGTCTGTCCCATGTCTGACTGAAGGAAAGGAGTGGGGACCGGTGGAGGTGGTGCAACACCCTGAGCCTGCTGAACTCCGCCTTGTGTCATAGGCTGTGCTGGAGGCTGCGTAACAAAAACACATGCTGAGAAAATGTGCAAATATTACATAAAGGTGGACAATTTATATGTGATCCCCATATGGGCACACCACTGCTTCCGCTGCTTAGTTTGTCCCCAAACTAAACTCGAGCGGGGGTGACCCAGGGTTAGTGGACTGCTACCTTTTTGGATCGATGTTTTGCTCTGATACCACTTGTAAGACCCCCTTTTTTTTCTTTTTCAACCACCGGGGTCTTAGGCCCAGAATCGCCGCTTTGCGGTGACACCTTCACGTCCTGAAGGGTCATCACCACAAGACTCTGATTCTGCCGGCCAATTCGATCACAGAAAGGTAGCACAATAATAGAAGTAAGAGTAATGCAGTCCACAATAATAAATCACATATATAGAAATAAATCTCCACGAAGGGAGTGTCCACAGAAAACATCAGAGTACTATAAATGCGGGCTTATGCCCGGTACAAAATGTCCTCATTACAAGTCTCTCATGCGGAAGAGAAAACAGGAACTACTCAGGGTCGAGACTCACGGTCCCGGCTGTATGAACTCCGGAGCTAGACTTCCCCATCTCCAGGCGCACCGATCTCTGGGGCTGCTCCTCCATGCTGGGCTCCACGATCCCCTAAATGATGCGGTTCGAAAACGGTTAGTCATAAAGACTAAGCCCTATCATCCCCTACTCCTTCCCCCATGGCTCCTAGGTACCGAGCGGAGAGGAAGAAAGGGAAGGACATGAAGGTAGAGATTAATCAAGAAACAGATGGCAGCGGAACTAATCTAGCAATTCTATAATAGTATGATAGAACAGAAAGTAAGAAAAGTAACCTTAACTTATGTGCAAAACGCATAAGCCAAGGGATCTTCTGCAAGGCTCCCATCGTATAGAGTGTCCCATACCACCTATACGTTGGGGTGTCGGTTATCAAACAACAGCATATGTTTATATATTGAAATTAACCATTGATTTATAAACTTGCCCACACAAGCTTATAGACCAAGGGGTCGTTTTGCAGGTCCTAATATATAAGCGTCCCATACCACTTATACTTTAGGTTTCAGGGTTAAATGAATCGATTATGCTATGACATGGAAGTGGGTATGATGAAACATGCAAGTGCAACTCACACACCCGACTCTGTGCACACAGACCTTTAGTTCCCCCTTTCGGAGCCGTTACCTCCCAGGATACCTCCGTAGTGGAGGACGGAAGCGGTGGGTTGGGCCTCGCCCACCTCAAAACCAGTAAAAGCACCACTGGCCTGACCTATCGTACGCTTCAACGCTTGGTGCACTAAGCGGACGCCTGCGTACTCTTGCTGGCTGGCGCACCGGACTTCTGTTGGCGAAGTGCTAATCACCCCGCCGAGTCAACGATATCGGTGTCGGTGCAATCGAACTCCCCGATATCGAAAAACCCACCACCTTAACTTTTCCTATTTTATGCACATGTAAGTTTAATCGTAAACACACAAAAACCGAGCCAAAGCTCCCAGGACCAAAATGTCCGTCTCCAAACCAACCGAGCCGAAGCTCCCCGGACCAAAATGTCCGTCTCCAAACCAACCGAGCCGAAGCTCCCCGGACCAAAATGTCCGTCTCCAACCAACCGAGCCGAAGCTCTCATCAAGCTTCCTGTGCCAACAGTGTTTGTGAAAAGTGCAGCCCTAGTTACTAAATTACTCTTGTCGGTTTGTTATTACAGTTTACGTTAGCCCAGGACTGCCCCCAGTATTCCCCGTGAAGGGCTCTCAAGGGGCACTAGGAACCAAGACGGCGGCATTACGACCCGAAGTTCCCTTTCGCAAGGCACTTATTGTTATTGGTTGATCTCCCATAACCCGATTCCCTTCTCATATTACGATAGACTATCCTAGGGTGATTTTTAACCTTCCTCTCTTCGGGAAAAGGCGATCTTTTGCCGAAACCCGAGCACCTCTTAACTCTAGCTATCACCACTTCTCACTACTCTTTATACCTTCCTATTGTGATTTCACCCATAATTGCCCACCCAGACATTATGATTAACTCCAATGCCTTCTTCAGATCATGTCCTATTTCAATTCACAATTGCTGTATGCAGACCGACCTAGACTACATGTCGAACCGGTTATGCAATGATCCAATACACGTCCAAATGCCCTAAATTATTTACTGGAGACTTACCATGACATAAATGACCTAAATCCAGAAAATGGAAATTTTCATAATTTATTTGGCATTTAATTAAATTCCTCAAAAATCCCAAGGGCTACCGGTTTGAACATGAACTACCCTAAGTAATCATGCAAGATGCCCAACAAATTTATGATAAATAGTAGGTTATCTCAATAGGTTAAATCCTAAGTATCATAATTTTTCTATCATCAAAAGGGCATGAAAACTATTTTAGAAATAATCTCTAACTTCTGTTGTTTATGAATCAAGTACAGAAAGTATTCTTCCAAAAATTATAAATAATTTATGACATGCAGATAAAGGCCTAAAATTAGCACTGGCCAAGTTTCATAATTTTCCAGCAAGTATTTTATCCATAATTAATTTCTAAACAATAAAACCCATTTCTAATATCTGTGAATAAAGTACTAGATTTACTCAACATAAAATTCTATAAAAATTCAGGGATCAATGTTCTACTAGTCCAGATCTAAATCCAGAATTTTAATTAATTATAATTAATTTAAAACCTCCAAATAATTGAAACAACAAATCGGGCTAATAATCCTTTAACACATGAAGTATAATACTTATTAATCATAAAATTCTAGGAAAATTACCATAAGTCTAAAACATCCTAAAACTCCCTCCTCCCGAGTTTCATAAATTTTGGATTAGATTTAGTGCTTAAAATAACTAAAATACATGTTTATCCTAATCCAAAATCTCAACTTCCGAGGTACCTAATTACCTCCAATTCCTTCACTATTTCAACCAGAGGGTTTTCAGCATATCATCCCACTCTCCTCCAAATTTCAAGGGCATACAAGAGCTTTTGCACCTATGTCCTTCACAAACCTCTAACTCCCACCCACTGGATTTGAGCCGATCTCTTAGGGTTAAATCCACCCTAATCCACACCATTTTACCCAAAAGGGTAGACATAGACTCAACAAATCAGTGGCCATAACACCAGCCTCATTTGATGAGATTTGTCCACTCCATTTCCAATCGTACTTTTCCCCATAGTATCCCTCACCAAGACCTATCTAGGACTTGATACTTCCCTATTCAAAACTCGACCAATTGAGTTGAAATTTTGTACAGATCTTAACATTGGTGCCAGGGACCACCACCCAAAATTTGGGGGAGTTTGGACTTAATTTCATCTCCTAATTAATTTTTATAATGTTTATTAAAATTTTACAAAAAACTTTATGCAAAAGTTCTCCAAAAATTCTCATTTTTGGTCTGTCGTTAAGTTTAGCTAAGGTTAACCCCCTGCCCAAATTTCAGGTCATTTGGACAAGGGACGAAGAGTGGGCATCCATTTTAATTTCTGCCCAACTTTAGGTACAACCCCCACTAAAACGGGTGCTGCGGCCGCACCGCTTACCCAAACGAGTTGAAACCAAATTTAAATTAATCTAGACTCGAAGGGCTACAACTTTCGTGACTGGTCATTTTTCCTAAAACGGCCTCTAAGTGCCTCATTTTGCAGCCTCAAAATATATTCAAATAATATATCTTTCCATTATGTAATATATAATAATCTATATATTACAAAATTGATTCTACTGTTCATCTTCTTCATGAAACCGAAAACAGAAACCCAGAAAGCCATTTTTTTCTTCCTGTAACATTTCCGTAATCCGTCGCCGGCCGTCCGGTCACTTCCCTGGCCAGCCACCACCACCACCTCCTCCGTTGAGGCGATCGCTATCGGTCGGAGGTGGTTTGGCCGCCAGAGGTGGCGGTTTCCGGCGAACTCAAGAATACACTTTTCATGGTTTTCCATGAAAACGAGAGATGGGTCCGGCTCCGTTGAGCGCGAACTTCCTTTCTAAGAATCCTAAGATCTACCCATGAAAGAGAAGAAGCAGAGGAGGACCTTTTTCGCGGTTTGGAGGCGAGAAGAACGACGGGGTGCCATGGCGTAGTGGTGGCGTAGCCGAACTTCTCCTACAGCAAGAACAAAGATCTGATCCGTTTGCTTGAGCGTGTAAACTTCTCCTCTTGCTCCAAGTGGGCTTTTATAAGTCAGAAAGTGGGGAGGTGAAAGGGTAAAGCCTTAATGGCCATGAAGGCTCCTCTTAATAGCCTTTCGGTTACAGTGAAGGGATAAGAAACGGTGGAAGATGAACAGGTGTGTCCAGTTGGCGGTTTCCTATTGGACCAACACTTCCTCCTTTATTATATAATTATAGAAGGAAAAACGGCCCGTAATTACTCCTGGTGTAACTTCCCACACCGGCACTTATTTCCAAGCATGTTAGAATAATTTCGGGCCTGAACCGTCGTTTCGGCCAATGTCACGGGCGTGACACATAGGTCACGGGCGTGACAGGCGCGGGTGACAATTTTGGGGTCGACGATCGTCGAACTGAGATCGACGGTCGTCGAAGGATGGTCACGCCCTAGGTCACGGGCGTGACACCTAGGTCACGGGCGTGACAGGCCCGAACGGCAATTTTGAGGTCGACGATCGTCGAACTGAGATCGACGGTCGTCGAAGGCTGGTCACGCCCTAGGTCACGGGCGTGACACTTAGGTCACGGCGTGACAGGCCCGAGTTCAATTTCGACGATCGTTTTATGGGGATCGACGATCGTCGAAGGAGTCACGCCCCTGGTCACGGGCGTGACACTTTGGTCACGGGCGTGACATGTCCGGGCTGCCAGATCGACGATCGTCTCACGGAGATCGACGATCGTCGAAGGAGTCATGCCCTAGGTCACGGGCGTGACACCTTGGTCACGGGCGTGACATGCCCGGGCAGCAAGTTCGATGATTGTCTCGCAGAGATCGACGATCGTCGAAGTAGTCACGCCCAAAGTCACGGGCGTGACGGGTCGGTCACGGGCGTGACCAACCCGTGACCCGAAACCTAGATCTATTTATTTCAATTTTTGGGCTTCACAGGGTTCTATCACGACCAACCGACTCCTAGGGGTCTAGCCAGAAATGGGATGTTACAAGAAGGATGGTAGTATGCGGTTGTGTATCGACTACAGAGAGTTGAACAAGCTGACGGAAAAGAACAAGTACCCGATCCCGAGGATTGATGATCTCTTTGATCAATTAGTCGGATCGTCGGTATATTCTAAGTTGGACTTGAAGTCGGGGTACTATCAGTTGAGGTTAAGGGAATGTGATATCCCGAAGACGCCGTTCAGCACAAGGTATGGGCATTTCAAGTTCACGGTCATGCCGTTTGGACTGATGAATGCGCCATCAGTGTTTATGGACTTGATGAATAGGACGTTCCGAGATTTCCTGGATCGCTTTGTGATCGTCTTTATTGACAATATATTGGTGTACTCGCAGTACGAAGAAGATCACTTCAAGCACTTGCATCTGGTGTTGGAGACTTTGAGGAGGAATGAGCTTTATGCTAAATTCTCCAAGTGCGAGTTCTGGCTACCCTTGGTAGCGTTACTTGGTCACATTGTTAGTGGGGAAGGTATAGCGGTGGATCCGACGAAGATCGTTGCGATACGGGAGTGGCCTGCGTTGTCTTCTGTCACGGAAGTCCGTAGTTTTCTCGGGCTTGCCGGATATTACAGGCGCTTCGTAGAGAACTTCTCGCGGATAGCGCTACCTCTCTCGAAGTTGACAAGGAAGGATCAGAGATTCTTGTGGACGCAGGAGTGCATGCAAGCGTTTGAGGAGCTGAAGAGATGGTTGACCACGGCGCCAGTGCTTAGTTCGCCAAGTGGGACCGAGGGCTTCGAGGTGTATAGTGACGCCTCGGGTAGTGGTTTGGGCTGCGTGTTGTTGCAGCATGGGAGCGTGATAGCTTATGGATCGCGTCAGCTAAAAGTGCATGAAAGGAACTATCCGGTCCACGACTTGGAGTTGGCGGCCGTGATATTTGCACTTAAGCTGTGGAGGCACTACCTATACGGCGTAAGGGTCGATATATATACCGATCACAAGAGCCTGAAGTACCTATTGGATCAGAAGGATCTTAACATGAGGCAGAGGAGGTGGATCGAGTTCCTAGGGGACTATACCTTCAAGATTCATTATGTACCCGGGAAGGGCAATGCGGTTGCTGATGCGTTGAGTCGCAGGGCTCCCGCCCAAGCCAACTAGTTGTCGGTGCATGATGAGCGGCTTATACGGGAGTTGGAGGAGCTTGAGATCTGTTGCGTTGACAAGCAGACGAGCGCCAAAGCAATGTTGAACTGGACAGAGGTCCAGTATGACCTGGCTGATCGGGTTCGGCAGGCATTGGAGTTAGATGACTCCATGAAGGAGCTTATGGAGGCAGCGTTGGATGGGTCAAATTCCCAGTTTTCAGTGGAAGATGGGTTGCTAAGGAAGGATCATCGGTTGTGCGTCCCAAGCGGGAGTAACCTACGGGCGGAGTTGATGTACGAGGCTTATCATACCAAGTACTCGATCCACCCAGGGAGCATAAAGATGTACCGTAACCTCAAGAAGCTGTTTTGGTGGCCGGGGCTTAAGAAAGATGTGGCGTTGTTTGTGGCTAAGTGCCAAACATGCGCCTTGGTGAAGGCGGAGTGCCAAAAGCCGGGAGGATTTCTGAAGTCCTTGCCTATACCGGAGTGGAAGTTCGACGACATATCTATGGACTTTGTGCATGGGTTGCCAAGGTCGCAGAAAGGGAACGACGCCATCTGGGTGATCATAGATCGGTTAACTAAAGTGTCACATTTCATTCCGCATAGGAAAGACGACTCGGTGGAGAAGTTTGCAAAGCTATATGTGGACAATATAGTTAGACTGCATGGTGTGCCTCGCAGCATTGTGAGTGATCGCGATGGGCGTTTCACGTCCAATGATTGGAGGTTGATGCAGTAGATACTGGGGACAAAGTTGAAGTTCAGCACAGCCTTCCATCCGCAGACGGATGG
The DNA here is from genome assembly GCA_039513925.1 of Platanthera zijinensis. Taxonomy (NCBI): domain Eukaryota; kingdom Viridiplantae; phylum Streptophyta; class Magnoliopsida; order Asparagales; family Orchidaceae; genus Platanthera; species Platanthera zijinensis. Next base: position 145,046,103 of record CM077093.1, on the reverse strand, counting down.
GCAGACCGAGAGAGTCAATAGAACGATGGAGGACATGCTCCGCATGTGTGTCCTAGACTTCGGGAAGCATTGGGAGGACCACCTGTATTTGGTGGAGTTTGCGTACAACAATGGCTACCAAGCGAGTATACAAATGGCACCCTTCGAGGCCCTGTATGGTAGGAAGTGTCGCACGCCGTTATCGTGGCTTGAAACGGGTGAGGCAAGGTTGTACAAGAAGCAGGAGGTGGAAAATGCTACTTCTTTGGTGCGGATCATTCGAGAGCGTTTGCTGATCGCTCAGGATAGGCAAGCTAAGTACTACAATGCCAAGCATCGGAATGTGGAGTTCGCGGTTGGCGATTGGGTGTACTTGAAAGTAAAGCCGTTCAAGGGTGTTTCGCGGGTGAGATGCTTGAAGAAGCTGAGCCCAAGATACCTTGGACCCTTTGAGATTCTGGAGCGGGTCGGCGAAGCGGCTTATCATTTGAAGTTATCGGTAGAGTTGAGTGGACTACACGATGTGTTCCACATCTCTGTATTGCGGAAGGCGGTGCAAGAGCCTTCGCAGGTGATCACAGTTGATTAAGTACCGGTGGACGAAGGGTTGACGACTAGGGTCACGCCCATTCTTATTGAAGACTCCGAAGTTAAGCGACTTCGTAACAAGGAGATCCGAATGGTCAAGGTCCGTTGGGACAATTGCGGTCGTGAGGAGCTCTCTTGGGAACGGGAGCAGACCATGCTGGAGGAGTACCCAGAGTTATTTCGCTCAGGTACCGCTCTTGGTTTTATGTTTACTTTCCTTTAGTAATTTCGTGGGAGAAATTCTTTTAAGGGGGAGAGAGTTGTAACACCCCGAAACTCAAAAGAGAGACGGGTGACATTTTTAAGCCAAGACGGGGTTTTGAAGCAGGTGACACGGGTCTCGACACGGGCGTGTCGGAGGCCGTGTCAGGGCGTGTTCGACCACGGGTCGTGCGGTCGACGCTTTGGCGGTCGACGATCGTAGAAGGCTGGAACACGGCCTGGGACACGGGCGTGTCCCAGGGCGTGTCAGGCACACGGCATGTGACACGGGCGTGTCACATGGTCGTCTCCTCCTCGGTACATTTCTGGTCCTGTGCCATTTTTGGCATACGGGTAGTGACACGGGTGTCGACACGGGTGTGTCATCCGACACGGGTAGTGACACGGGTGTGTCATCCGACACGGGTAGTGACACGGGTGTCGACACGGGTGTCGACACGGGCGTGTCGGTGGTCGTGTCCTGCTCGGGTTGGGAAAGCTGGCCGATTGCACACGGGGGGGGGGGGGGGGCATGACACGGGTCCCGACACGGGCGTGTCACAGGTGACACGGGCGTGTCGAAGGCCGTGTCGAATGCCGTGTGCTAGTTTTTGAGTCGGTCGAGACGGCGAATGGGTGACACGGTCAGGCACACGGCCGTGTTGAAACCCGTGTTCGGCCCCAGATTTTGTATTTTGAGGCCTAATCGTGGCCGTCCGTTTCCTTAGGTTGGGATCCAACGGCTGGGGGTTGTTCCTGCTGTGTTTAAGCCAGGAATAGTGTTAGAAAACCCTCATTTCAATTGCGTTCTCTCTCTCTAAAGTCTAGAGAGAAGGGAGAGCTTGGAGGAGGAAGAAGGAGGTCAACTCCAGCCGTCGGTGGAGCTTCGGAGCTCCGATTCTCGATCCGAGTCCAGATCCGCAAAGGCGAGGCCGATACGGTGCTTTCCATCCGAGTAGATCGTCATGGCGCCAAGGAGAAACGCAAGGGTAACGATTTCTCATCCTTGGTCATGTGAAGCCCTTTTTCCCTTTGCATAGGAAGACCTCTCTCGCGAGTGAGCGAAGAGTTGGAGCGTTCCTTGGGGTAGATATGTAAAGTCCCCCTTGTGTAGAGTCCATATGCGAAAACGGACATAGGCATTGTGTGTGAAGCCTATCCGGACAAGTAGAGCCGGATCGGTGATGTTGCATTGCATATGAACCGGGGAAGACTCCGGATGTTTGGGCGTTTTTCGGGTTTTCTACGTGGTAGATTGCAATAGGGAGCCTTGGAGATTAACTCCAAGGTGCACCCAGAAAACTGAGCAAAAGCGAGTTTAGCCAACACGATGGCCGGGGAGCCAACGTGAACATATTTGAGTTATGTGATTGTTGTGGCGGAAACGGGACTCGGTGAGTCTTGACCTGCGCATATGGCTTAAATTGCCGTTGCGATATAAGCATGGGTCAGGCGGAACCGTACCCGATCTATGTCGTTCGGTGGGACCGTTGGCATGGATTCGGTGGTCTATGGCTTAAATTGTCGTGACCAAGGCCAAGAAGACAAGATGCTCATATGGTTGGCCGTCCAAGAGGCGGTGGTGGAACGGGAACGTCTATGGCTTGAATTGACGTGACGTTGGCCGGTTCGCCGTGAATGTGCCTTGAGTGCATGGAGTGTGTGGCCGTGCGAGCCTACGCCAGTGATGAAGTGTGTTTACACTATTGTTGTTGCCTACTAATAAAGTGCAGGGAAAGAGCATCGCCGCCCCGATTTTGAGGGCGGGATCATTATAATTCGGTCAGCATAGCTGACCGTAATTTTGTTTACAACCGGGCGGTGGATTGTGGCTTGCAGGTACTGCGGAGCCGAGCGGGAAATAGTGGGCTAAAGCCCTTGAAGCTGTGCCGGCCCTCGAAGGCCTAAATGTTTATGTTTTTCCCGTTTATCATGTATGGTCGGCCTGCGTGCCGAGGTTTGGAAAACACTTTATTTAAAGCAAACTGTTGTAAGGCCTTAAGGCTCGTACTCGTGTATTGTACATTCCTATTTGGTTTGTGTAGTGGACATTCATGCATGTGGCTGGGTTCTTTCCTTTCTTGCAACTTAATAATTGCTTCCGCTCGGTGTTGTGTAGGACGTTATGTTTGGTTGATTGGTTTCAACGCGTAACCAACCGGTCTGTCCGTATTATATGGCGTCGGGCCCCGGCCGGACCTACTGCTATATGCTATACGACGGATAGGGGTGTTATAGCTAGATGGCGAGCGTGCTCCTCCTCCGTTATTCTCTTTGGGTATCTCCTTACCTTAACCAAGTTCATACCCAAGGTCTATTTTGAACTAGGGCATACTATAAATTGTCAATGTTAGTCATGAGTCCTAGTTGGTTCACTCTAACTCGTTGGTTAGAGGATTATAAGATGAGATATTCGCAGCCGGAGGTGTTCCCTGCTGGGGACAGGATTTGTCGCAGGCCACAAAGAAGAATTCCGATTAATGATGAAGTGGACTTTTACATGTGATTTCCCTTATGGGCACACCACTGCTTCCGCTGCTTAGTTTGTCCCCAAACTAAACTCGAGCGGGGGTGACCCAAGGTTAGTGGACTGCTACCTTTTTCAGATCGATGTTGCGCTCTGATACCACTTGTAAGACCCCCTTTTTTTACATTTGTGAAGGAAGTACTAGATTTACTCAACTAAAAATTATACAAAAATTCATGAGCAATCATTTTGACCTAAAACATTTACTTCCAAGATTACATGGGGTTTCAATGAGCAGAAAGATCTAAATAATTAAAACATCAATTAGGGCTATAACAAACGTTACAAATGAAGTGCTGGAAATAGACATCATAAAATTCCTGTAAAATTGCTATAGATTCTACTCACTCCAAAACTCACTCTACCCGAGTTTCACAGCTTTTAGATAATGTTTAGTGACATATTTTACTTATTTGATATTTTACCATAAAGCTAAGGTTTGGGTTTTGAGGTATCTACCAATCTCCAAATCCTCCAAGATTCCATCCAGATGATTCATATCATGCTAATGTCAACTCTACTGAATTTCAAGGCAATACGAGAGCAATTGCCCTCATGTCCTTCACAACCCTCGAAACCCTCCATCTAGGGTTTGAGTTTTGATCCTAGGGTAATCCAACCCTAAATCACACCATTTTCTCCAAGTGGGTTATAATAACCCCTCTAATTCAGTGGTCAAAATATCGGCCTCTGTTGAGGTGATATGACCATTCTAACCTCTTGTGCACTTTTTACTCAAAAATGCCTCATTATTGCCTAGTTAAGAATAGGTGACTTCCTATCCAAAACTCATCCAAATGAGTTGTAAATTTGTACAGAACTAGGTTTTATAGCCAGGGACAACTCACCAAAATTTGGGAGGGTTTGGAAGTCATTTGACCACTTAAATAAATTACTCTAACTTTATTAAATTAAAACAAAAACTTTAGGAAAAGTATCTCCAAAAATTTCCATTTTTGGACAGCCTCTAGATATTGGTAAGGGTAACCCCCTTCCCAAGTTTCAGGTCATTTGGACAAGGAACGGAGCATGGGCATTCAATTTAGTTCCTGCCCAACTCTAGGTTCAGCCCCCACTAAAACAGGTGCTGCGGTCAAACCGCTCACCGAAACGAGTTGAAATCAATTTTATATTAATCTAGACTCGAAGGGATACAACTTTCATGACTAGTCATTTTCCTAAATCGGCCTCTAAGTGCCTCGTTTTGCAGTATCAAAATATTCCTATTTTATGTACATTTACCTTATATATAATATACATAATTTTATATCATTAAATTGTTTTACTGTTCATCTTCCCTACCAAACAGAACCGGTAACATAACAAAGAAAAAATACATTTCCTGTAGCTCTTCCATGATCCTTCGCCGTCGTCCGGTCACATCCCAGGCCAACCACGCCACCACCACCTCCGTCGAGGCGATGGCTATCAGTCGGCGGTGGTTTGGCCGCTGGAGGTGGCGGTTTCCGGCGTACCGGAAAACATATTTTTCATGTTTTTTCAATGAAAACGCAAGATAGGTCCGGCTCCATTGAGAACGAACTCCTTTCTTAGATCCTAAGATCTACCCACAAAATAAGAAGTAGATGAGGACCTTGTTCGCGGTTTGGAGCTGAGATGAACGTCAGATTGTCATGGCGTGGTGGTGGCGTTCCCGAACTTCTCCTACAGCAAGAGAAGAAATCTGAATTCGTTTGGTCAAGAGTGTAACCTTCTCCTCTTGCTCTAAGGGGACTTTTATAGATCTCCAACTTGGAGCGGAAAGGGTGAAGCATTCATGGCAATGAATGCTCTCTCTCTCTTAATATTATTTCGGTTACAGTGGAGGGAGAGGAAAATGTGGAAGGTGAAAAGGCTGATCAGGGTGGAGATCTCCTATTGGGTCAACACTTCCTCATTTTAATAAGTAATTAGAGAAGGAAACGACCCATAATTTCTCCTGGTGTAACTTTCCATAGTCAAAATTAATTATGGTTTGGGTTACCGAAATTTCCAGCCTGGCTGACGTTTCGACCCTTGTCACGGGCAAGACACATAAGTCACGGGCATGACAGGTGTGTTGCAAATTCAGAGTTCGGCGATCGTCTTCCTTAGATCGATGATCGTCAAAGGCGTCACGCCCTAGGTCACGGGCGTGACATGTCGGTCACGGGCGTGACGGCCCGTGATGCAAACTCTGCGCTCGCCGATCGTATTCCTGAGATCGACGATCGTCGAAGGTGGGTTACGCCCTAGGTCACGGGCGTGACACCTAGGTCACGGGCGTGACAAGGCCATGATGCAAATTCTGCGCTCGACGGTCTTCTTACTATGTTTGAAGATCGTCGAAGGGGGTCACGCCCTAGGTCATGGGCGTGACACATAAGTCACGGGCTTGACAGACCCGATTTGCAAATTCTGTGCTCGACGATCGTCTTCGTGAGATCGACGATCGTCAAGGGATCACGCCCTAGTCACGTGCGTGACGGGTCGGTCACGGGCGTGACCAACCCGTGACTCGAAGTCTTGGTCGATGGACATCAATTTTTGGGCTTTCTAGGGTTCTATCACATCAGACCGACTCCTAGGGGTCTAGCCGGAAATGGGATGTTACAAATCCCAATAAACAAAACAAAAATTTCGTCCCAGAAATTGAGGTTGAGTCTACGGGGATTTCTACCGAAATAAATTAAACTTGTAACATCCCATACGATTTTTCCTATTGGGTCAAAGCGACTACTTGTTTGATAAAAAAAAGGCAATCTCCCCAATAAATAAAAGATTAGCCCCTACTTTCCTGCGCATGCCTAGGCTCTCAATTTTCTTATCTAGTCCTACCGGTTCAATACAAGAAGGTAATTTATAGAATACTTAGAGGTGGTGAGGTATACCTGACTAAACAACTCCGGGTATTTTTGCCTCATCAGGTCCTGCGGTTCCCAGGTGTGCTCCTCCTGACCGTGGTTTCTCCACAGAACCTTGACTAAGGGGATCTTCTTGCAGCGCAAGATCCATACTCCTTTGTCATCGATCCGAATCGGCTCCAAGTGAACAGATCGGTCTGAAGCTACCGTCCCTTCGGTGGTAAAAATCTGCTGCTCCGGGCATAGTAGAGCCCTCCTCAGCGAAGAAATGTGGAAGACGTCGTGTAGAGCTGCCAGCTCTGGTGGCAACTCCAGCCTATAAGCTAGGGCCCCGATCCGCTCCAGGATCCTGTAAGGGCCCATATACCTAGGGCTGAGCTTATTCTCCATTTTTAGCCTGTCAGCTCTATGCTTCTAGCATCCTGTCTCTGATCAATCTCACATGAGCCTCGGTGTCTTCAACAAAATCTAATCCTAACGCCTCCGAATTTCGTTGTGAAGGGCTCTCAAAGGGCACTAGGAACTATGATGGTAGTTGAAGACCATCATTCCCTTTCGCAAGGCACTTATTATTATTGGTTGATCCCCTTTACCCATTCCCTTCTCATATTAACCAAAACGTCTGTCTCTTAACAAAGCCAATCGTTCCCTCTGATACCACTTGTAAGACCCCCTTTTTTCATTTAAACACCGGGGTCTTAGGCCCAGGATCGCCGCTTTCCGGTGACACCTTCACGTCCTAAGGGTTCATCACCATAAGGCGCCGATTCTGCCGGCAAATTCGATCATAGAAAGGTAGCACAATAAGTGAAGTAAGTAAAAGTAAGTCCACTGGTAAATCACATAAATAGAATTAAAACTCCATGAAGGGAGTGTCCACAAAATAATATATCAGAGTACTACAATTACGGGCTTATGCCCGGAACATCATGTCCTCACTACAAATCACTCATGCGAAAGCAAAAAAACAAAACTACTCAAGGTCGAGACTCACGGTCCCGGCTGTATGAACTCTGGAGCTAGACTGCCCCATCTCCAAGCGCACCGGTGTCTGGGGTTGCTCCCCCGTGCTGGGCTCCGTGATTCCCTAAAATGATGCGGTTCGAAAACCATTAGTCATAAAGACTAAGCCCTATCATCCCCTACCCCTTCCCCCATGGCTCCTAGGTACTGAGCGGAGAGGAAGAAAGGGAAGGACATGAAGGTGGAGAATAAGTCAAAAGCAAACAGGTGGCAGCAGAACTAACGTAGCAATTCTATGATAAATAATGGCAATAACAGAAAGTAGGAAATGTAACCTTAACTTATGTGCGGAAGCGCATAAGCCAAGGGATCTTTTGCAAGGCTCCCATCGTATAAAGTGTCCCATACCACTTATACGATGTGGTGTCGGTTGTCAAACAGCAGCATATATATATTGAATTTAACCTTAATTTATAAACTTGCCCAAACAAGCTTATAGACCAAGGGGTTGTTTTGCAAGTCCTAATGTATAAGCGTCCAATTCCATTTATACATTAAGTGTCAGGGTTAAATGAATCGATTATGCTATGACATTCAAGTGGGTATGATGGAACATACAAGTGAAACTCACACACCCGACTCTATGCACACAGACCTTTAGTTCCCTCTTTCGGAGCCGTTCCCTTCCAGGATACCTCCGTAGTGGATGACAGAAGCGGAGGGTTTGGCCTTGCCCACCTCTAAACTAGTAAAGCACTACCGGTCAGACCTATCGTATGCCTAAACACTTGGTGCACTAAGCGGTCTCCTGCGTACTCTTGCCGGCTGGCGCACCGGACTTCTGTAGGCGAAGTGCTAACCACACTTACCGAGTCAGCGTATTGGCGTCGGTGCATCGACCCTCCAATACCGAAGACCCTTCACCTTAATTTTCTTTCCTTTTATGCACATGCTAGTTTAATCGTTATCAAAAGAAAACCGAGCCGAAGCTCCCCGGACCAAAACGTCCGTCTCCTAACCAATCGAGCCGAAGCTCCCCGGACCATTCCGTCCGTCTCTTAACCAACCGAGCCAAAGCTCCCAACCATATTCCGATGCTAACGGTGTTTGTGAAACGTGCAACCCTAATTACTAAGTTACTCTTATCAGTTTGTTATTACAGTTTACGTTAACCCAGGACTGCCCCCGGTATTCCCTGTGAAGGGCTCTCAAAGGGCATTAGGAACTATGATGGTAGCTGAAGGCCATCGTTCCCTTTCGCAAGGCACTTATTATTATTGGTTGATCCCCTTTACCAATTCCCTTCTCATATTAACCAAAACGTCCGTCTCTTAACCAAGCGTACCAAGCCCTCCGTCCGCCTCAACCAGCTAGGTACCAAGCGTACCAAGCCCTTGACCAAGCCCTCAACAAGGCAGCAGTTCTGGGCCTATGGCCAATGGTTTTAAAAGAAAAACAAAGGGGGTCTTACAAGAGAGGTGATGATGTCTTCTATTTTCTCTATACAGTAGAGAAGACTTGTGGATTCTGTTATCAAGACACCTTCTAAAATGTTGAATGGTTCAGAAAGCTTGGAGCCTTGCTTAGGGTGTAAGTCTTTAGCCTTATCTTTAGAGATCCAGGAACTTGCAGACTTATTCAAAGTTGTTGTCCTTGAAGATTCCTGGAGTAGAAGTTGAAAAAAACTCTTGATATTAATGGTTGTTCTTCTTCAGTCTTCAGAAAGAACAAGGGAAAACAGAATGTTTTCTGCATAGAGAGAGAGAGTTCTATATGTTGTTTTATGTCTCTTTTCTGTATTCTAAGTATTGTCTTGCATGTGTATGCATGCAGTGATTATTGTCTGAAAAGAAAAAATCTCTTTTATATTCTGCTGTCCAAATTCTCCTTTGAAATTTGAATTCCAAGCATTAATTGCTGACTCATCTGGAGAATGAAATGACTGTAATATTTACTTTAAATGAGTTTCCCCAACTATCCTATTAAAATAAGCAAGTAATAACCCTGATGAAGACCATAATTAATGCTGCCAATAACGGCTATATTCAAGAGAATATGAACATTAATTACTCAGGAAATTACTGATAAAAAATATAATAAATAAGTACAGAAATAAGGAAAACTATCATTCTAGCTTGGGAAAGAAATCGTCGACCTCTGAACAAATTTCGTCGACTTGAGTTCCATGTTCGTCGACCTGAGAATTCCTGTTCGTCGACCTGAGCTTTACGAACTGCATACTGAAAATAACTTGCCAATTCTGTGCTCTAAGTTCGTCGAGCTGAGAATCTATCAGAAGGAGGAGATTGTCGACCTGATCTTAAATATGTCGAGCTCAACTCAGAGAAAGATTTCTGAGTTCGTCGATCTTAGATCGACGATCGTCGAGCTGAGCTCAAAGAATTTCTAACTGATAATTTTGAAATCTGAATTCTTCTAAGTTTGAGTCTACTTAAATCCTCTGCTGGCTGGTCCATGAAGTTAGAACCTAAAGACTAGCCTACACTCTAGGACTCATATACTTGACCCTGGCTATACAATGTGGGTAAAACTCATCCTAATTAGTGAACCAAACCCAAATCCAAACTAGGGATCGAACAATCTCCTCCTATTTAGGTGAGGTCACTAATACAAACAAAAGAAAATAATCATAGAGAAGAAAAACATATATCTTGTAGAAATAAAAACATCTAGCAGATATTTACATTGGTGCTTCATAATTAAACAAATAGAGTTAAAAAAAAGAGTTAAACACAACAGTCACTTGTTCTTCTTTGGCTTCTCCTTTTCAGCTTTATCAGACGGCTGTCTGAATGTAATCTCCTTTTTTGGATTAGCAACTGTAACGCCCCCAGTGTTTGTGTGATTATTTAATCTTTATTTGGCGTTACGTTGGTGCATGTTTAGCTGTGCCATTCTTAGAGCGTGGTCTTAGCTCTTTAGGTTTTCTTAGTGGATGTGTTATAGCCAGGTCGCAAGATTCCCTTTCAAGTTGGTGTCAATTTTGGTGACCCGGTGAGGCCTCTTCGGGAATGCTTGTATTTTGGCTTCGGGAGGTGTGGGCCCGAGTTTTGTTTGTCGGATGTCGATTTTGACTTCTCCATTAGGTTCGTAGCATGGGTATTTAGCTACGGTGTGAATTTCGCTAAGTTCTGAAGTGGTTCGGTTTTTGCGTCGTTTAGACGTTTTATTTAATTTACTGATATAGTATTGTATCACGTTAATTATTAATTTGCTGTAGTGGCTGAGTATTATAAGATATATTATGCTAGCTATTTTAATATAAGTGAATATTATATTATAGTAGTTGGTCATTTTAAGAGTGGCTGAATTTTATATTACTTAAGTTGTATTATATTATATCTAGCTTGAGTGGGAGATAGTGTATATAGCTTATGTAAGTATTATCTGATTTCATCTTCCCCACAAGCTTGCGGCTAGCTTCTTACGGAAGAAACGAGAGGTAATCAACCCCAAGTTTCGACCGCCGATTTCTTGTGTTGGGGATCTCAAAATTCTTGCTTGAGAGTAGATTCGAGCTGCTCTCACTTAGATCTACATTCCTATGATAAGATTTTTCCTTTTTCGTGAAAGTTAAGGTGTTAGGAAATCTCGATTTGACCCCAGCTTCATCTCTAAAGCTGGAGGTTCTTTTTTCTTTGTGATTCTTGCAGCCAGGTCAGTAAGGGGGAGTGTAGCTGGCCGATTCCTGAAGATTGAGGCAAGTGATGCTCTTTCATCCTTGCCATGATTGATTCTCTATTTTCTTATTGGTTTTATTCCTCTTTTGTTTAGATCCTAAGTGTGATGTAGGTTTTGACTATGGTTAACTTGCAGTTAGGGTAGAAAAGCTCCAGCTAGTCTGTTTTTAGAGAGAAAATGTCTGTTTGGGTTGGTTTTGGTATGGCTATGGCTGGATAGGTTAGGTCTGTATTAGGATAGCTAGTTATACCAGGTTTTCATTCCAGCTAGTATATGCAAATAAGAGAAAATATTTTGATTTTGGGCTTGTTGTTGAGGTCTAGCATGTTCGTTTTGAGTAGAGAAATTTTTCTGCCAGGTCTCTGCGCCTTGGCGGTGAGTGTATCTTAGTACAAAAGTCCATTTTTAGGCTATGTGTAAAAGCATTGAGTGTGGTGGACATACTCAATGCCTAGCTGATTTGGTGTGGAGTCTATGTACATAGCGATGACAACATTAAGTGAGGTGAGCTCACTCAACGTCATATTCCTTGTTTGTTTTTCTAAGTCTTTTGGCGTTGAGTGAGTTGAGCTCACTCAACGTCATCTAGCCAGTCAAATTTTTCTAAGTCTTTTGGCATTGAGCGAGTTGAGCTCACTCAACGCTGTCTAGCCAGTAAGACTTTTCCAAGTCTTTTGGCATTGAGTGAGTTGAGCTCACTCAACGCCGTCTGCTTAGCTTGGTAGTTTAGGTCAAAAGCGTTGAGTGTAGAAAGCACACTCAACGCCTTTGGTTGATTAGCGATGACAACGTTGAGTGTGATAATAACACTTAACGTCTTGGTCTATTTTAGCTGTTAAGTCAAAAGCATTGAGTGTGGTGAACTCACTCAACGCCTTAGTTTTATTTTGCTGCTAAGTAAGAAAGCGTTGAGTGAGGTGAGCTCTCTCAAAGCCTCCTTCTGTTTTTCTGCTAAGTGAAATAACGTCGAGTGTTGTATGCTCGCTCAATGCCATTTCTTTGTTTTGTTGTAAAGGAAAAAAGCGTTGAGTGTGGTAAGCTCACTCAACGCCTTTTTTCTCTGTTGAGTTGTTAAGGCAAAAGCGTTGAGTGTGGTGAGCTCACTCAATGCCATTTTGCTTGCATTGTTGATTAATGCAAGAAAGCGTTGACAATATTGAGTGAGCTGAACTCACTCAACACCATCATCCAGAAATCGTTGACAGTGTTGAGTGAGATGAACTCACTCAATGCCGTCAGCTGTTTGGGCGGCTAAGTGTTTTAGCAGTTTGTTTTAGATTTAATGGGGTTTATCTTGGGTTTTAGTAGATATAGAACCTGGTTCTTATAATATTGGGGTTGAGTTGGACCGATGCCTCCACCACAGTACTTGGGGTTGAGTTAGACTGATGTCGCCGCCCCCTCTCTTCTTATATTGCAAGATAATTGGACTGTTTGGTTGAGTTGGACAGATGCCGCCGCCATAGTACCTCTCAAAAGATTTCGGTCTGATGGTCCTGGTTGGACATTGTTACCACCGGCTCAGGCCCTTTTCCTCTAGTCTTAATGCTTCTTTTGATTCTAAAGCTTTGTTTAGATTTTTGTTGTCCTGCTAATTTTACATGCAGATATTCTAGAAGCTTGGCTTCATTCTTGCACTTTGTGCAATTTTGTTTACTCTATTTGGTGAGTGTATTACCTTATGCTGTTGAATATTAATCCTTTGGTTGAGTGTATCAGCATCCTTTTGTAGGGGTTTGGTAAACCCCTTAGTTTTATTGCTTATGATCTATTGCTCCTTTACTATTTGTTTTTCTCTCGTGCTGAGGTGTTCTTTCTTTTAATGCCTCAGGTTCAGGGTTGTAGCCGATTGAGCGGCTAGTTTTCTTTTGGAGCTTGTTAGTGATCTGCAAGGTTGCAGATTGTTCTTTCCTCATCTTTGTGAGGTAGTACATTTCTTGTTTCATTTCTGTATAGACATACGTACTCCCTAGTGGGTTCGCGTCAGGTTGTTGAGGCCCACTGGTGGCCTTCTTTGTGATGCTAAGTATGAACTTAAACTGTTAGTTCTTGCCTTTTTGAAGGTTGTTTGCTTACTCTCTGGGATTGTTTTATACTAGGTTGCATGTTAAATATTTTTAACTTATAAAACCCCTACCGGTATTACTTCATACATGCAATATTTCTAAAACTAAAGGACTATCTTCTAGTCTAATGTAAAGCCTATTTTCATACTATACTAAATTAGAGTCTTGCATACCGTGAGTTGTCCTTCTGGGACGATTATATTCACATAGGATGTCAAATCACATAATCAAAGTATTTTTCCGCAGCATAAAAAGATATTTTACTCGTGCACTTGTTAATCCACTATGCCGAGGGATACGACCATCTAACTTAATTGGATTTCATTCATAATAACCTATGATTTTTCTCATAAACTGTAGAGTTTGGATTTTTGCCCCAGCGTCTGTAGTTTTTCCCTGCACGGCGTGGCATCACGGCGTGTATTTTCTCTTACTCTTATATAATTTTTATGCTGAGAAAATGCGGGTTGTGACAGCAACTTCTCTTTTTGTCAAGGTCATATTTGATACTCCAATTATATTGCAAGAGGTGGCTCTTGGAACTACTACTTCTGGATGTAAGCTCATATAATCATCAACGTTGAAAAACTTGTTAGCTTTAGCATACCTCTGGAGTTCCTCTTTTCTATATGATGACATAGTTGAGTATTAGGAAGGATCTTTTCCTTCAGCTTTAGGTTTATTGATCTGAGAAAGTCATATCAGCTCATGAAACCTGGCCATTTTTGCAGATGTTCCCTGTTCTAGATCTACGAAAGGAATAGGTGGAGATTCTAGTCTTATAGGACTGGATTCCTTCTGTGAATCATCAATTGAAACTGAAGTACTTCTCTTATTTGTAGCTAGAGGTGGCTTGCTTTGAGAGGACTGCTGGATGATGCCTGGCTTGGAGTGTCTCTGATAGGTTTTAGTAATAGGTGATGATCTTTGAGATACACTTCCAGAGGCCCAAGAAGATGGAGGAGGTTCTTTCCTGAACTGCTTAGGAGGAAACCTATACCTTCTCCTCTTCTTCCTTTCATTTTGCTCATTCTTTTATAACCACATCCATTATGGCATACCCTGATAAGGAGTAATATTGTGCAGTATATAATAAGGAGTATCATGGGTAGGGTTTTGTTTAGGAGGAACTTTCGGAACAACTTTAATTTTCTTAGCAACTTTCTTTTTAGATTTTGGATCATCTGATTCATCAGAATCTTCTTCATCATCATCAGAGGATTCTGGAGGGTTATCATATAAAGCATTTATTTCCTTCAAGGCTTCCTTTGAGATTTGCTTCTCAGCTTGAGGAAGCACATGAGGTTCAGTAACTTTAGGAGCATAAATTTCAGTAGCCATCTGATAATCTTCTACTTCTAAATCAACAAACAAAAATGCAGTCATGTATGGCATTGGGGACTCAACCCACATACGAGGAGGAGGACTGTACACCTCCTCAGCAACTGATATTATAGAATATGCAAAACTTGCTTTTAGTTATTTAACAACTGTAGGACTTATAGGTTAAGTATAACAAACAATAGCCAATGATTTCTCTGGGCAAACTGCCGGAAGATAATTCAAGTAAGCTATATTAAAAGAATTTAACAAACTGAAAATAACCACCAACAGTCAAAACTTCTTGCAGATCAACGGGTTCATCTATACACAACATATCAAAATCAACTGTCTCAATTTCTATAATCATATGTACATCTGCATCATCATCTCCATCTGCTAGCTCAACTATCTACAAAACTGACGTTGCTTGTGCTGATGCTGGAGGAGAGGAGACTGGAGCTTCTTCACTAGATATCACCCCCTGCCTGGTTTCATAGGGTCCTAAAGCTAGGCCTCCAGAAGAAGGACAGTAGAGGCAGCAGAAATGAGGGCAGATAGGGATGAGATAGATTCAGCAAGAGGTTTAATGGCCACTGCTATAAGATTTTTGAGAAGTGGAGTGAGGAGTTCTAGAAGGAAGGGAATGAAAGGGGAACCCATTTGCATAAACTCAGAAGGTGTCTGAGTTGATACAAAAGGATAGGGGATGGATAATGAGGCGAAAGGAGTGGAGTCTGACATGGGCTCGTAATGAGGTGAAGGAGTATTTATGGGAGTTGATAGCAGAAGGTAAAAAGATGGAATAAATGAGAGGTTGTGGTGGGGAATGTCAGCAAGATGATGGGGAAGTGGAGATTTAGATGGTGTGGTATGCTCTAGAGATTGAATAGGTGTTCGTAGATGTTCAGGAGATTGAATTGGTGTGGGTTGATGTACAAGAGATGTAGGTGGTGTTGGAATGTGAGAATTAAATGTGTATGGTTGTTGGAGTGTTGATGAAGGAATTTAAATTTGTGGATGTGTAGGTTGTTGTGATGGAGGTGTTTGAATCTGGGTGGATGGAATGCTAAAGGAGGGGATATATTTCGGGGGCGGGGGATCAACTGTGACAGCTCTAGTATCCTCAGATGCTCTAGAAGAGGAAGAAGCCTTGGAAGGTTTTGAGATAGTACTCTCCTACCTTAAAAATAAGGCACATATTAGCCTCTTTGAAGCATTAATGAATATGGTCTATGAGACAAGGGATTCAGCAGCTTTTTCCTAAAGAAAAATTCACAAGATTCTTCCAAAACACACCTCTTTCTTACTGTTCTTCTTCTTTATCAAATCAAATAAGATCTTAGCCCAATTTACCTGCTTCTTATTTACCACTGCACACATTACTAGAAACTATTTCCTGGTGATATAATCATGGGCAGTATGCTTGCCTAGCAATACCTTACCCACCACATAAGCTAAAAACTTATATTCAGAAGATAAATATTTCTTTAAAAGCTTATTAGGGTTTTCTCCAGTGTGACCCATTATATTCAACATTTCATCATACTCAGATCTATCAATTTCTAACTCTTCTTCACCATTAAGCAACCCGAAAATTTTCGTCAAAACTGCGGGGGTTAAAGAAACTTGATTACCAGATATTGTTCCGGTCATCGTATCGACGGCTGGAGTGGAGGAGGTGAACACCCATTCCCTGATTTCAGTAGCAACAATCTTAATCCTGGTTGTCATGAAGTTCCTTAACTATTGGTCTTCAAATAATGTCAGTATATCCAAGAAAATTTGATCAGAATGATGGAATGATTCGAAGTCGATGTCGAATCCCTTGTCAAATTTCATTGCAGCAAGAGAGCTCGTCGGAATCGCCATTGATCGCCTACAAAAGAAAACAGAAAGATCAAGTGCTTGGGGAACAGAAAGTGCGAGATGGGGCTTGAATAAAACCTAGTTATAAGATTTTCAGAATACGAAGCGTCAATCTCTGTCCTGCGAAATAAGCAAAATTCTTCGATCTGAGGTCGACAAAATATTTTATTGACAAAAGAGTTCGTCGAAATCAATCTAAAGAAGGGAAAACTATTCGTCGTTCTCAGGTCGACGAAAAATTTCTGAAGCAGTATCGTCGTTCTCCGGTCGACGAATAAAACTTCACACGGAGAGTTCATCAATCTCAGGTCGACGAAAAATCACAAGAACTGTCCTCAGAACGTCGATCTCCATTCGACAAACTTTGGCAAATTCTTTGAACGCAGATAGAAATTATATTAATGTTTCTCCATTGATCATACCTAGCTTATTCAGAAAGAAGAGATGGTTTCTCTCATCCAAGGGTTTATTGAAGATGTCTGCTCTTTGCAAATCAGTGTAGATGTAGACAAGATTTTTTTTCTAATTGTCAACACACTCTCTAATGAAATGATTCCTTATTTCTATATGCTTAATTCTACTTTGATGCACTAGATTCTGTGCATTGGAAATTGCGCTTGTATTATCACGAAGTAGAGTTGAATTATTTATGTTGAAACCATAATCTCGGAGTTGGTTTTGAATCTACAGCATCTGTGAACAGCAACTGCCAGCTGCTATGTACTCAGCTTCTACTGTTGAAGTAGACACAGATGCTTGCTTCTTGCAAAACCAAGACACTAGCCTAGCACCAAGGAATTGGCATGTCCCTGGGGTGCTTTTTCTGTCCACTCCTCAACCAGCAAAGTTAGTATCTGAGTATCCAGTCAACTGAAACTCTTACTCAGTTGGATATCAGAGTCCTAAATTAGGGAAACTATTTATATATCTCAAAATTCTTTTTAGGAAAATAAGGTTAGATTCTTTTGGGTTGACCTGGAACCTAGCACAAAGACAAGTAGCAAACATAATATCTGGCCTACTTGCTATGAGATATAAATGGGACCCAACGATGGCTCTATATAATTTCTGATCAACAGGTTTCCCATGTTCATATGAATTAATCACAGCATTTGTAGCCATGGGTGTTTTCTTAGCTGAAGCATCTGCCATCCCAAACCTTTTTATCAGCTCCTTAGCATACTTGGATTGGGATATAAAGATTCCATCAGGGGACTGCTTAACTTGGAGACTAAGGAAGTAGGAGAGCTCACCCTTGCTTCTCATTTCAAACTTGGAATGCATAAGGTTGGAAAACCTTTAGCATAGTTTGGAATTTGTAGAACCAAATATAATGTCATCTACATATATCTGTACTAACAAAATTTAACATGATGATGCTTAATAAATAAAGTCCTATCTACTATGCCTCTAAAAAGGTTACGCTCTAATAGAAAGCTAGCTAAGGTTTCATACCAAGCTCTTGGAGCTTGCTTTAGACCATAGAGAGCTTTATGAAATTTGAAAACATAAGACGGATGAAATGAAGAAATAAAACCTGGTGGTTGTTCCACATAGATCTCTTCTTTAAGTTCACCATTTAGGAATGTACTTTTGACATCCATTTGGAATACTAGAAACTTCTTATAGGCTGCATAAGCTAGAAATATCCTTATTGCTTCTAACCTTGCAACAGTTGCCAATGTTTGGTCATAATCTATGCCTTCCTCTTGCCGGTATCCTTGAACAACTAATCTGTCTTTGTTCCTGATGATAGTACCTTGAGCATCTAATTTATTTCTAAATACCTATTTAGTTCCAATGACTGGGTAGTCTTTGGGTCATGGAACTAAATCCCAAACTCTACATCTCTAAAACTGGTTGAGTTCCTCTTGAATTGCAATGATCTAGTATGGATCTTGCTCAGCATCTTGAATGGATTGGGGCTCTGTTTGAGAAATGAAGCAGGAATACATCATGTCATGGTGGAGTTGATGCCTTATCTGCACACCCACTAATATATCTCCAATCACTTGAGATACAGGGTGATCTTTAAGTGTGATTAATTCAGTAGGAGGTGTTGATTAGGCAACAGCTTGGGGAATTAATTCCTTTTGTGGAGTTCTGGATATTGTTGGCTCTTCACTGAGTTTAGTGTTATCATCTTCACTTTCTTGAGCAACTTCTGGAAAAGGATGTGTAACAGCCTCATTTGTTAGGGTCAATTCATCAAGCTTCTTACACAGATGAGGTTCTTGCAAAGTCTCACTGGTAGAAGGGATCTTCTCCTTGTAAAACATGTTAGATTCATCAAAAGAAATATGAATAGACTCTTCCATTTTCATAGATGACTTATTATATACCCTATAAGTTCTTCTTACTTGGGAATATCCAAGAAAAAAAATCAAATTTCAGCCTTGGCTTCAAACTTTCTAACATATTTCTTGTTGTTATTGTGAATGTAACAAATGCAACCAAAGACTCTAAAATAATCTACTGTAGGTTTCTTCCCTTTGATTAGTTCATAGGGGGTCTTTCCCTAAAGCTTATGAATCAAATTTCTATTCAGTACATAGTTTATTGTGGTTACAGCCTCTGCCCAAAAGGATAGGGGCAAGTGAGCATCTATAAGTAATGTGCCTGCAACTTCAATGAGTGTTCTATTTTTCCTTTCAGCTACTCATATTTTGTTGAGGAGTTCTAGGAGTAGAGAAGCAATGCCTAATACTTTCCTTCTCACAGAATTCTTGCATGAGAAGAGACTTTAACTTAGTACAATGATCACTTCTGATCAATGCAACCTGAGTAGAGTACTCAATCCTTATGCTCTTAAGAAAATCTATAGGAACCTTGAAGTTATCTGACTTGTTTCTCAAGAAGAACACTCAAGTGAACCTTGAGAAGTCATCAACAATTACTATGGTATAAGACTTCCCTCCTAGGCCCTTTAAAGCAATGGGTCCAAAAAGATTCATATGTAGCAAATATAGAATCCTAGGTGAATCACAGTTTTTATGTGACATAAAGCTATTTTTAGTTTGCTTGCCTAATTGACAAGCCCTTCAAAGGCTTTCCTTCTTATAGGGGCAAGAAGGCAATCCTCTAACAAGGTTGTCCCTAGAAAGTTTAGCAATTTTTTTTCATGTTTACATGACCTAATCTCCTATGCCAAAGTTCATTATTGATACTAGTTTGGTTAAACAGGCATATTTCAGTTTTAGCAGACCTAAAGTTAACTACATAGATATTACCTACTCTAGTACCATTTGACACTACTTGGTTATCTACAAAAGTAATAATACAGGAAGTTTTGTTAAATGATACCTGAAACCTTTCATCGCGTAACTGACTTATGGATATAAGGTTGTGCTTCAGTCCACTTACATAAGCAACCTTCCTTAAGATGACTGCTAAGATTTTGAACTTTCCATATCCTTCAGTCTTACCAATATTAGAGTTACCAAATATTACTTTTGGTCCTAGCTTTGACTTATAGTTTATTAAGTTGTCCTTGCTGCAAGTCACATGCTTTGAACAACCACTATCCAGATTCCACTATTTCTCTATGGTGGGATAGTCTTTCACCTGCAAGAAAACAGATTAGCTATTCATGACCAAGGTTACTTTGGGTCCTTGTTTATTTACATAATTAAAGCTGGAAATGTATGAGTATTTTGGTTGATTTTTTTAACCTTAGGGATAAAATCTTCTAAGTGGAATTATGAACTTGGGTCGACGAATTCTGGTAAGTTCGTCGATCTGAGGTCGATGAATGGGGATGAGTTCGTCGAACTCCACTCAGAGAATGAAAATATTCATTTTCTGGGCCCCAATATCGTCGATCTCGGGTGGACGAACCATACTAGTTTCGTCGATCGCAGTTCAGAGAATAATTATAGTAAAAGTTTGCGTTCGGAGTTCGTCGACTTGAGTTCGACGAACTGTACACATTTCGTCAATCAGAGTTCGACGAAATCTGCTGAACAGTGTTATTGCCAGTATTTTTCTTATTCTTTCTCCTTTTCTTATTCTTTTGTTTTTATTCTGTTTGCTTAACATTATTATCATCTATCTTATCCTTACCCTTTTCAGAAACAAATTTAATTGGAGTTGTTAGTATGTTCTTCTGAATCAATGGGGGTTGGCTTGATGATGCACCTAAGCCCATCTTGCGTTAAGTCTGGCATTCACCGTGCTTGTGATGTTCATCAACTTAATACTTCTCCCATTTAGGGATTCTTCATGTTGCCTCAGCTAATTCAGTTTTTAATTTGATGATCTGTTCATTTGCTAAAGTTTATTCATCTTTTAATTTAATGTTTTCTGAAATGAAATTTTCTTGTTCTATTAGCTTTGCTCTAAGTTGTTTAATTTCTTTTTCAGAGATAATTAAATCAATACATAAAGATTTAAATTTAGTTCTAAATTCTTCTGAATCAAAACCAAAAGAAGACCATACCTGATCTTCCTCAGATTCAGAGTCTTCACCCTCTGACTTATCATCGTCTGCTTCTGAATAGCTGCCTGATGCATTGATGGCCATCAGATACACTTCCTTTGCCTTTGCTTCCTCTTAATCTTCTTTGGAGCTGGAATATGAAGATTCATCTTCAGTTTGACACAAGGTTTCTGATGTAGCGCCACCGCTACTTGATGATGAACCGGTTGCCGAGGCGCTACGACATAAAGATCTGAGACGGTGTGATGATGCTGAAGGAAGTGCACCTTACAACCTCCGCCCGCGGCGTGCTAAAACCGCCATGAAAAAATTTGCCTAATTTTCTTATTTAATGCACTTTATTTAATATTTTGGGAATATAAAATTATCCTATGTTTAAGTGATAATTTTATATTCATGGCATGTGTTATTTTTTTTCATTTGGAACAATATTTTATTATGGTGTGCATTTAGCCTTTTGGATGGATGAGATTACATCTCCATCATGGAGGGCTAAGAGTTATTGTAAACTCCTATTTAAGGAGGTGTTTAAGAGGAATATGATCATTGAAGATTTGAACCCTAATATGATTCCCCCTTTGAGGAAATTCGGCCAAGAGAGATTCAAAGCCGCCCCCCCCCCTTTTGGTTGTGGTGTGATGCCGCCCCCGCCCCCCTTGCTCCTTACATCCGCTTTGGTGCGACTCCGGCGCGGCTTCATTGGTGCGACTCCGTGGAAGAAGGTGGCAAACCGTTCAGTGTGACGCCGGCTGATTCGTGGAGGGAGTGATTCTCCCACCTTATCTTTGTGTGAAACTTTCATCCCGGTTGGGTAATCACTTTTCTTTGTGTGATTCTTGCTTTAGTTTGTGGAGGTTTTTCATGCACTGTTTTTTCCGTGATTTTTAAATCCGTCGCTTGCAAAATCTGAATTTGAAAGTGTCTTTATTGAATCTTTTGTTGTCCCAAACGGGAAGATCCGTCTCGGGAGTGCAACGTGGCCTAGCCTCGATTTGCTCTTCCATTCGGCGCACTTTATGTGCCAACAAGGGAATTAATCACAACTCGAATTTTGATTGCTCTTAAAGGTTTTCCGCCGCTCCGAAATAAATTATTTGATCCCTTGAAACTTCTATATTGAAATTAATAGATGCTTGTGTAGGTGCGGTGAGTTGTGTGCTTATTGGAGAGGTAGGTCTTAAGGACGTTGTATCGAGTCCGGCTTACGGTGAGTTGTGTGCTTGTTGGAGAGGTAGGTCCTAAGGACGTAGTATCGAGTCCCGGATTTTGGGAACCAACCGACCCCTTTTCGTTCGCTTTTGGTCGGCGTTCCCTCTTTTTATTTCTTGTTCGGTAACGTTTAGGTGTCCGTAATGTAGTCACGTCCGAATCACGGTCGTCTCTACATCAATTTGGTATCAGAGGCGGTCGTTTCAACTCCCAAGTTGCAAACATCCTCATTGCATTCTTCGTTGGTCGATCTGAACTTTCAAAGAAACATGAAATTTTCGGATTGGTCTGCATTTAGTAAAACCCTCGGAATTTTAAAACTTGTCAAAAAAATATGAAAAACATTCTGTAGCTTCCTGCCGTTATTTCCAGCAACATTAAAACAGAAAATTTTTCGATTCGTGCTCGTTAAGTCAGCGTGCAAATTGGAACATTGTAATTCTATCTTGTTGGTCTGCAAATAGCGGGCTGAAATCCTTATTTTTCAGCGAAATCTTTTAAAAAAAATTTTTTAACGATCTACGTGTTAGTCACTTTGGGAATCTATAAAAATATATTTTTTTCAGTTTAGATACAGCCCTAGGAAAATTCATCTTTCCAAGGTTTTTCTAATCCTGAATACACACTAAGCTAGGATCGGAATATTCGACTCCGTCTACGTCTAGGATGGCTGCAAATGAGCATATAGATCCCAACACCGAGGCCATAGTGGGGCTGCATAATGAGATGACTGAACTTAGGAACATGTTAACCCAGTTCATACAAACCCAAGCTAGGCCACCCCCACCACCGGCTAATGTTGATTTGCCCCGCCGGCGCCAACAAAGCTCCGATTCGGATTCTGATGGGGACTCCCCCCGAGTACCCCCACGAGGCCATTTCCACGAGCGAGAGTTTGATATTACTAGATCCGTCAAGATTGAGGCCCCCACTTACGATGGCATGGGAAATCCACAAAACTTCCTTAATTGGACCGTTGATATGGAATGTTATTTCGACTGGCACCATCTCACGGACCCCCAAAAGGTCCAAGTTGCCAGGATGAAGTTAACTGGTCGTGCCAAAACATATTGGTTGAATGAAGAGTGTAGGATAGGAACTTGGAACGGAGACACAATTATTGGATGGACTGTAATGAAGAATTTATTGACCGATCAGTACATCTCCGCGTACCATCAGACACAGATGTTCGATGAGCTTGCCACCCTACGGCAAGGCTCAAGTTCGGTAGCTGACTATATGGGTGAACTTAAGGATCGTATGGTGTGATGTGACTTGAAGGAGATTCCCGAAGTCACTTTATCAAGGTTTTGAAAGGGGCTTCACCCCGATATCCAAAAGAAGATCATGCGATATGGGCACACGGATTTCAACGCAACTTTCAATGCCGCCCTAGACATTGAAAAACACTTGGCCTCTAAGGCTCACTCTCGTTACTCTCACGCGAAGAATAAGTCCACCACTGGGACATATTCTTCCACAAATCCTGATAAGGGAAAATTAAGATCCACTGAGTCTAAGTCTGTTGTGATAACCGCGCGAAACACTAAGAACCCCGCAAGTGAGCGTGTTCCTATAGGAAAGGTTAGCAAGGCTAACACCACTTGTTATTCTTGTGGCGTTCAAGGCCACTATGCCTACGAATGCCCCACAAAGACGAAAACTCTAGCGTTATTAGATCCAGCTACCGACCCTGACGATTTTTAGTACGAGGCCGCAGAGGACAGTTACCCCGACGGAGTCCCTAGAGACTTGGAGGACGATCACCGCCTTATGGTGATGCGTTGTATTTTGACCACTCCTCGTCCCGTAGACGACTGGAAGAGGACGAGCATATTTTTCCTGATCTTTAAGAGTGGCGAAAAGCTATGCAAACTAGTTATTGATGGTGGTAGTTGTGTGAACGCCGTTTCTGAGAACGCCGTTAAGGGTATGTCCTTGTATTTTGAGCCGCACCCGACCCCATATCAGGTTGCTTGGTTAGTAATGTTACTATTAAGGTAACCCAACGATGCCTAGTCCCCATGTCTTTCAAATCCTACACGGATGAGGTTTGGTGCGACGTCCTGTCGATGGACGTTTGTCATGTGTTATTAGGCCGCCCCTGGCTCTATGACCGTGATGTGACGCACTATGGTCGCGCAAACACATATGAATTCAAATTCAATGGCAAGACCATCACCTTGAGACCGACTGTGCCAAAAGAATCGGTGGTAATGACGAAGGATACCACCGTCCCTGTAGAGAGGAAGGCGTTGAGCTTGGTTGGTAGGAAAGAATTTGTGAAGGATCCCTTCATTGAGGGAATGATGTACGCTCTCGTTCTCATGGGGTCCAAGACTGATAGTAGTGTATTGGATGATTTACCCCGAGAGCTACGAGTATTATTGGATGAATTTAGGGACGTTTACCCGGATGAGTTGCCATAATTGTTGCCTTCGCTTAAAGACATACAACATGCCATCGACCTTATACCAGGATCGTCCATACCCAACCAACCTCACTATAGGCTTAATCCCGCCGCCCATCAAGAATTACAAACCTGGATAGAGGATTTACTGCGTAAGGGGTTTATTAAAGCGAGTATGAGCCCGTGTGCTGCCCCAGCCCTCCTTGCCCCAAAGAAGGATGGCACCTGGCGCATGTTTTTTGATAGTCGGGCTCTCAACAAAATTACTATCAAATATAGGTTTCCAATCCCGCGGTTAGATGATCTCTTGGATGTCCTTTCAGGTGCCACTATCTTTTCGAAGCTAGATTTACGGAGTGGTTACCACCAGATTCGGATCCGAGAGGGGGATGAGTGGAAGACCGCGTTCAAGTCTAAGGACGGGTTGTATGAGTGGCTTGTGATGCCCTTTGGGTTGTCCAATGCCCCAAGCACCTTCTCCCGGATGATGACACACATCTTTAGGCCATATATTGGGAAGTTTGTTGTAGTATATTTCGACGACATCCTAGTCTTTAGTATCACCCCAGCCGAACACCTCTCCCACATAAAAATAATCCTCACCACTTTAAGGAAGGAAACCTTATTTCTTAATCTAAAGAAGTGCACCTTTTATGTTAAGGAGGTTGAATTCTTAGGTTACATAGTTGGTTCTGAGGGAATTCGAGTTGACCCAGGAAAGGTTCAAGTGATTAGAGACTGGACCGAGCCCACTAGTCTTCGAGAGGTGCGTAGTTTCCACAGCTTAGCTACCTTCTACCGTAATTTCATACGCGATTTTAGTAGCATTATGGCACCCATTACCGACTGTATGAAGAAGGGAGAATTCACATGGATGAAATCCGCCACGTTTGCATTCCGTCGCATTAAAGAGCTTATGACCGAAGCCACGGTGTTGCGTCTCCCCGACTTCACCAAGTTCTTCGAGCTTACATGTGATGCATCTGGCATTGGAGTTGGAGGTGTCTTGAGTCAGGAGGGACACCGCGTGAGTTATTTTAGTGAGAAGTTGGCGGGCGCCAAATTAAACTACTCAAATTATGATAGGGAGTTCTACGCCGTCATTAGATGTCTGCACCATTGGAGGCACTACCTCCTCCCTAAGGAGTTTGTGATCCTTTCCGATCATGAGGCATTACGATTCATTAATGTTCAACACAAAATCAGCCCGTGCCACGCTAAATGGGTATCATTTTTGCAAGAATACACTTTCAACCTAAAACACCTTAAGGGAGCTGACAACCGAGTCGCGGACGCTCTTAGTCGCTTAACCTTGTTAGTCACCACTATGTAGGTTAATGTGGTAGGATTCGAGCGCATCAATGATGAGTACGCCATGTGCCCCGATTTCCAGGACGCATATTTGTCGGCCCAAGATAGCTTCCCCACGAACATATCGGCTTTCGTCATTAAGGACGGCTATCTATTTAGACTTGGAAAGTTATGTATTCCACAGTCGTCATTACGTCTCCATATAATCTAGGAAATTCATGGAGGAGGGTTGAGTGGTCATTTCTGTAGGGATAAGACCATTACGTTAGTTGAAGAAAAATTCTATTGGCCTAAACTTAAGGCAATGGTGGGACGAGTGGTGATTAGTTACCGTACTTGTCAATTATCTATGGGCACCAAAACAAACGTTGGTTTATATACGCCGTTGCCTATTCCTTCCACCCCATGGGAAGATGTGAGCATGGACTTTCTCTTAGGCTTACCCACTACATTACGACGTCATGATTCTATTTTAGTAGTTGTGGATAGGTTCTCCAAAATGGCATATTTCATCCCGTGCACTAGAACTAACGATGCGTCTCTATCGCCAAATTATATTTTAAAGAAGTAGTTAGTCACTGGGGAGTGCCGAAGACAATAGTCTCGGATCGTGATGTTAAGTACACTAGTTATTTCTGGAAGACACTTTGGGTCTTAATGCGTACCAAGCTATTATTTTCCTCTGCCTATCACCCCCAGACTAACGGGCAGACGGAGGTGGTTAATCAAAGCTTGGGTAGCCTTCTTAGATGCCTAGTGAGTGATCATAAAGTCACGTGGGATCTTCTTCTTCCCCACGCCCAGTTAGCTTATAATAATTCCAAAAATCGGTCTACTAGTCTGTCACCAAACGAGATTGTCCATGGATACAAGGCCCCTGTGCCTATTCACTTGATACTGTTGCCCCCAACATACAAGACAAGTCAGTTTGCACAATCCTTTGCCCAACATATTAATGAATTACATGCACGTATATGAGCTACCTTGACTGCTCAATACGAGTCTTATAAGTCGCACACTAATTTACATAGGAGGGTGTCGCACTTTAAAGTTGGCGATTTGGTCCTAGTCCGCTTAGTTCCAGAACGCTTGCCATCTGGTACCGTTAAGAAGTTAGCACCGAAGCGCGACGGCCCTTTTCGGATTATCAAGAAACTAGGTGACAATGCTTTCATTTTGGATTTGCTGGCTGATTGGGGTATCTCCCCTATTTTTAATGTCTCGGATTTGACGTTGTTTGTTTTACCTCCACCTGAGTTGAATTCTCTGTCATCTTCTCCCTCCACTAAAAATTCTGATGGGTTGGGGAGTGGTAGTTCGGATGATCTCTCTCCTTCGGTCCCCACAGGTAAAACATCAGATGGTACGTTGCCTTCTTTTAATCCTACTGTTGAAATGTTTCCAAGGTTCCCCAGGACATTTCTCACTCCAGATATGATACACGCTGCGGAACCATTCACTACTCCGGATGGTACTACTTACCGCTTCCTTGTCCGTTGGCATGACCGCCCCCCTTCAGACGACTCTTGGGTACTCACGACAGAGCTTCAACATTTTAATGCCGACCTTATCCGCCGCTATCTCTCCACTAACGCATCAGAGATATGTGATTTTGAGTGGGGGAGGATTGATGCAGCCCCACCGCTACTTGATGATGACCCGGTTGCCGAGGCGCTACGACATAAAGATCTGAGACGCCATGATGACGCTAAAGGAAGTGAACATTACAACCTCCGCCCACGGCGTGCTAAAACCGCCATGAAAAAATTAGCCTAATTTTCTTATTTCATGCACTTTATTTAATATTTTGGGAATATAAAATTATCCTATGTTTAAGTGATATTTTTATATTCATGGCATATATTATTATTTTTCATTTGGAACAATATTTTATTTTGGTGTGCATTTAGCCTTTTGGATGGATGAGATTACATCTCCATCATGGAGGGCTAAGAGTTATTGTAAACTCCTATTTCAGGAGGTGTTTAAGAGGAATATGATCATTGAAGATTTGAACCCTAATTTGATTCCCCTTTGAGGAAATTCAGCCAAGAGAGATTCAAAGCCCCCCCCCCTTTTGGTTGTGGTGTGAAGCCGCCGCCCCCCCCCCCCTTACTCGCTCCATCCACTTTGGTGCGACTCCGGCGCGGATTCCTTGGTGTGACTCCGTAGAAGAAGGTGGCAAACCCTTCGGTGTGATGCCGGCGGATCCGTGGAGAGAGTGATTCTCCCACCTTATCTTTGTGTGGAAATTTAATCCCAGTTGGGTAATCTCTTTTCTTTGTGTGATTCTTGCTTTAGTTTGTGGAGGTTTTTCATGCACCATTTTTTCCGTGATTTTTAAATCCGTCGCTTGCAAAATCAGAATTTGAAAGTGTTGTTATTGAATCTTTTGTTGTCCGGAATGGGAAGATCCGTCTCGGGAGTGCAACGTGGCCTAGCCTCGATTTGCTCTTCTGTTCGACACACTTTATGTGCCAACAAGGGAATTAATCACGACTCGAATTTTGATCGCTCTTAAAGGTTTTCCGCCGCTCCGAAATAAATTATTGCTGCGCTTGAAACTGTTATATTGAAATGAATAGATGCTTGTGTATGTGCGGTGAGTTGTGTGCTTGTTGGAGAGGTAGGTTTTAAGGACGTTGTATCGAGTCCGGCTTATGGTGAGTTGTGTGCTTCTTGGAGAGGTAGGTCCTAAGGACGTGGTATCGAGTCCCGGATTTTGGAAACCAACCGACCCCTTTTTGTTCGCTTTTGGTCGGCGTTCCCTCTTTTTATTTCTTATTCGGTAACGTTTAGGTGTCCGTATTGTAGTCACGTCCGAATCACGGTCGTCTCTACATCAATTTCAGCCACAAAGCCTTTCTCCTTTCTTTTTTGCTTGCTAGAGGAGGGCTTGTTGTAGTGCTGCTTCTTGGTTTCTGTTTCTCTTCTTCTCTACTTATTTTGGTTCTCTAGACATTCTAAGATGAAGTGTCCTGGCTTCCTGCAATCAAAGCAAACAACTTCTTTAGTTGGGGTCTTGCCATACCTTGGCTTATCATCTTTTCTAGATGACTTTCTTCTGAAATCCCTCTTTCCCATCTTGTAAAATATTTTGGCTAAGAGACCCAGAAACTCTTCACTGGCTGTTGGAGCTTCTGATTCTTCAGATGCCTTGAATATAATGTTCCGCTCCTTTCTTGCTGATGAGGGAGTCTTCTGCTCAGCATCTTCTCTAGTCTTTATCAATTATTTATAAGACTTGAGCTTTCCAAGTAGAGATTTGGTGGAATTCTCATTCATACTTCTGGCTTCCTTGATTGGCTAGATTCTGAAATCTAATGAGCTGGGGAAGCACATGAGGATTTTTTCATTGACTTCTGTGAGAGTTATGTACTTGTCCAAAGTCTTTAGCTCATTAATGATTGAGCTTAGCCTATTATACATGTCACAAACAGACTCTGACTCATCTTTCTTGAAGTTTTCATATTTAGAAATAAGATTGGATCTCCTATCCTTTCTCTCATCTGTTGATCTAGCAACCATATGGTTAAGAGAATACCAGAAAGCCTTGGCTGATGTGCGCACTGCCACCATCTAAAAAATGTCATCAGACATTGTCTGAGCAAGAATATTCATGGCCTTGGCATCAAATATTTTCGCCTTCTTTTGAGCATCTGTCCACTCAGGTGGTGGAACAGCATGAGTGCTGGAACTACAGTAGTTGTAGCCACTGGAGTTGGTGGTCCTGTCAAAATAGAATTGATAATATCTTCATGAATAGAGTTCATAAATAACTTGATTCTTGCCTTCCAGATAGAAAACTTATTCAAGTTGCATACTTGAGATCTGGTCCTTGGATAATTTTTGTTTTATGCCATGATATGAAATAAACAGAAAAACTAGGGAAAAGAAATCAGATCTAACAAGGACCTTTTGGTTCAAGTGTTATGTTATACATCCAAAGAAACACCCCTCTGATACCAATTGAAAGATAGGGGTTAGACCTGTTTTACTCTAGAGGGGGGGGGGGGTGAATAGAGTAATTAAAACTTTTATCTGTTTTAAAGTTTATTAGAGAAAAATAAGTGATACCATTAATAATATAGAAAGGAAATGAAAACTGGCTAAGCTAATCTATCACAGCACAGCAAGAACAAGAAAGAAAATGATCACACACAGACAACACAAGAATTTTATTATGGTTCCCCAAATTGGGTACATCCACTCTTCTACCACCCTTGTAGGAATCCACTATCAGGTTTTTGATCAGGTGACTTCCACAACAATATCTATTTCCAGGAAGATCTCACACCCCTTTAGGCTTTTGATCAAGTGCCCAAAAACCAAGAATTAACTTTTGAAGTGGTTAATAAACCCTTTTATAGGAGGTGAGATAGGTGATGATGTCTTATCTTTTCTCTATAAAACAGAGAAGACTTGTTGATTCTATTGTAAAGACTCCTAAAATGTTGAATGGTTCAGAAAGCTTGGAGCCTTGCTAAGGGTGTAGGTGTTCAGCCTTGTCTTGAGAGATCCAGGAACTTGCAGAATAATTAAAAGTTGTTGTCCTTGAAGATCCTAGTGTAGAAGTAGAAGAAGACTCTTGATATTGATGGTAGTTCTTCTTCAGTCTTCAAAAACAACAAGGGAAAACATAATATTTTCTGTACAGAGAGAGAGAGAGTTATGTATGTTGTTCTGTGCCTCTTTTCTGTATTCTTAGTACTGTCTGGCTTGTGTATGCAAGCAGTGATTATTGTCTTATTAGAGAAAATCTCTTTTTTATTCTGCTGTCCAAATTCTCCTTTGAAATTTTAATTCCAAGCATTAATGGCTAACTCATCTGGAGAATGAAACGACTGGAATATTTTCTTTAAATGAGTTTCCCAAAATGTCATATTAAAATAAGCAAGTAATTACCCTTATGAAGACCATAATTAATGATGCCAATAATGGCTATATTCAAGAGAATATGAGCATTAATTACTCAGGAAATTACTGCTAAATAATATAATAAATAAGGACAAAAATAAGGAAAACTCTCATTGTGGATTGGGACATAAATCGTCGACCTCTGAACAGATTTTGTCGACTGGAGTTCCAAGTTCGTCGACCTTAGAATTACTGTTCATCGATGTGAGCTTTGCGAACTGCATATTGAGAATAACTTGCAAATTCTGCGCTCTAAGTTCGTCGAGCTGAGAATCTATCTAAAGGAGGAGATCGTTGAACTGAGCTCAAATATCGTCGACCTCAACTCAGAGAAAGATTTCTGAGTTCGTCGATCTAAGATCGATGATCGTCTAGCTTGGTTCGAAGAATTTCGAACTGATAATTATGAACTCTGAATTCTTCTAAGTCTGAGTCTACTGAAGTTCTCTCATGGGTAGTCAATGAAGGTTGAACCTAAAGACTAGCCTAAACTATAGGACTCAAAGACTTGACCCTGGCTATACAATGCGGGTCAAACTCATCCTAATTAGTGAACCTAGCCCAAATCCAAACTAGGGATCCAGCACTCATGCAAGTTGAATGTGACTAGCGAAATTATCCAGTCCATGACTTGGAGTTGGTGGCAGTGATTTTTGCAATTAAGTTACGGTGTCACTACTTGTATGGCATAAAGTGAATATCTTCATGTACCATAATATGCTTTAGTACTTAATATATCAAAAGGATCTGAACATGCAACAACAGGGATGGATGGAGTTACTCGGGGACTACACTTTCTAGATACATTAAACTCCTAGGAAGGGAAATGTGGTCGCAGATGCCTTGAGTCATAGGAATACAGTACAGGAAAGTTTTCTATAGAAGCATGATGAGCATCTGATCCAGGAGTTGGAGGCTTTAGATATTTATTGTGTTGACAATAATATCATTGAGAATGTGTGCTTGAACTAGATGGAGGTGCAATATAATCTCGCGGATAGAGTTTGACGGGCAACAAAACTCGATGAGAGTATGAAGCGCTATGTAGTGGATGGGTCAAATTCCCAATTCCCCTTGGATGACGGTCTTTTGAGAAAGGATAGTCATTTGTGCATCCCAAATGTGGGTAAACTACAGGAGGAGGTGACGTTGTTGGGAAAATTTCCCTCAATGTTCCCTAGACTTGATTTTAAGAGTCATTACCATCAACACTAAGAGCATAGTTGTATTTTATGTTAGTTAAGCTCATCATGTGCAAGATATTCCATGGAACAAGTTTAGACAGGTTGTCTAAGTGGATATTACAAGTGGTCACAAGGTGGAGAGACAGAAATCTGTCTAAGTCTACAGGCATTTAGTGAAGCTAGTTCACTCAACGCTAGGAGTCAAAGAAGAATGCTGGAAAGGCTGAAAATTTCCTAAGTCCACAAGCATTGAATGAAGCCAGTTCACTCAATGCCAGATGCCAAAAAGCGCTGAGTAAGGTGTGGATAGTCAAAACCTATAAGTCTGCAAAGCAATTCTGCGGCTAAGTCCACACGCGTTGAGTGAAGACAGTTCACTCAACTCCATATATCAAAAGGCGTTGAGTATAGCTAAATCCGTCAAAGCCTCAGTAGTGGCAAGTTGAACAAGTAGCTAAGTACACAACAATTGAGTAAACCCAGTTCATTCAAGGCTAGAGAGAAAAAGCGCTGAGTAAAGATAGGACAGTCAAAGCCCAGCAGGTTGCAGTGATAATATTGTGGTTAAGTCCACAGGCATTGAGTTATGCCAGTTCACTCAACGCTAGATAACAAAAGCGTTGAGTCATGCTGCTGTAGTAAAAGACAAAGAAGAAATAAGACTGAAAGCGGGTAAGTACAAAAGTATTGAGTGATGAAGCTTCACTAAATGCTCTTAATTCCTAGCAGATAAAGAGTTGCATCTAAGTCCAGGGGCATTGAGTGATGTTAATTCACTCAATGCCTAACAGTGTAGAAAAGATTGACTAAGTCCAGAGGCATTGAGTTAAGCCAGTTCACTCAACGCACTCAATGCCTGATGATGCAGATAATTTAAATAAGTCCAGAATCATTGAGTGCAGGCCATTCACTCAACGCACTCAATGCCTGGAGTTGAATCTGAAGATTTGGCTAAGTCTACAAATGATGACATCAGCCAAAGTCAACAAAGTAAACAGAGTTCAAATAAGTTGCGGAAAAGCTACATAACACGAAAAAAAGTGCCAGCGCTCTGCTGTATGTCTTCTTCTGTTAAAGTGAGGTGTAGCTGGCAATCAAAGGTTATCCTCATTGCTTCTTGGAGCTGTTAATCGACTGAAGATAAAAGGGACAAGATGGAAGGAAGGAACAAGAACTTTTAGGGTTTTATTGATTTCGTAAAGTTGCGGCTGGACTTCAACTTCCTTGCCATTATTGACGAGCGAAAGCTTGAAGTTGAATCAACCGATCTTCCAAGTTAGCTGTAGTTAAGTTCTTCTGCTACAACAAGTTTAGATAAGGTTCTGATAAAGAAGAAATCACACTGCTTTTAGGTTTCTGCTGATCAAGGTTAGCTGATTGAAGAACTCAAGAATTTTCAAGTCTTAAGTCTTCTTCAGCATGTTCAGAAACATATTTCTGAGGTTCTTCCATCACAGGCATTTACTTACTGAAGATATTACTCTTGCTGTTGTGAAGAAATTTTGGGCTGAGATAACTCAGCTCACGAAGCAAACACAGAGAAATTTCTCTACGTCAAATCAACACCAAACAAACCCTTTTATTTTTTATAGTATCTAGTTGTGGATCCAAGTTTAGGTCCTTTGTGCCTGAGGTAGGGCAGATTTGCCTGAGGTAGGATCCAGTTTTGGATCTGAGTGTAGGACCTTTGGGTCTCAGGTAGGATCCAGTATGGATTTGAGTTGTAGGGCTTTTGAGCCTAAGGTAGGGCAGTTTTTCTTGAGGTAGGAGAGTAATTCTCTCTGAGTGTAGGACCTTTGGGTCTGAGGTAGGATCCAAATTTGGATCTGAGGTAGGGACTTATGCTTGAGTTGTAGGAGTGTCATTCTCTCTGAGGTAGTATATCCTCCACAGCCTGAGCTGTAGGACTTGGGTTCAATACTAAGGTAGGTGTTCAGTTGATCATTGAGTTATAGGAGCAAGTTTGCTCTAAGGTAGGGCTTTGGGCCTGATTTATAAGTCTTGGAGGAGACTGAGAGATCCTACAGGATCTATGGTGTAAGCTCTAAGGAGCTAAGTTTTTGGAGAAGTGCCTTGTCTAACAAGAAGTTAGAAAGGTGGGAGGGACTGTGGACGTACCCATAATCTTTGGACCACTATAAAATTTTTTTGTGTTCTTTGTGTTTTGTCTTGAAATCATAAAACTACTAACTCACAACACACTAAGCAAAAGATAATAATATAAGACTAGAAAACATTTTTACCCCCTTTAGGTGTTTAGCTACCCTGAAATTAAAGACTTTTAAGTGGTATCAAAGGGAGATTGCTCAATCACCTAACAGTTAGAGCAGATCTCAAAGGGTAGCTGAAAAAATTTCTATAATTATGGGTTCTGGAGAGAACCCTAAGGAGCTAGGTTCAATGAAACTCCCCATCTGAAGGAAGGAGAGTTTTGGAATCTAGAAAAAGAGGATCAGGCTACTTATGGAAGCCTATGACCAAAGGATCTTTGTGACAGTCAAAGAGGGACCTTTCACCCCTATGAAGGTCTCAATTCTTGATGCCAATGTCTAGACACCTAAGACATATTCAAAGATGACAAAGGATGAAGTCATCTTGGCTTCATTAGACAAGAGGCCCCAAACATTATTGTTAGTGCCATAGATGATTCAATCTTTTAGAATCTGGTTCACTGCTAGACCTCCAAGGAAATATGGGATACTCTTGTGTTCTACATGGAGGGAACTAAAGAGGTAAGAGATGCCAGTAAGTCCATGCTCAACCAGGAGTGGCTTTTAGGCAGTCTCATAAAGAAAACATAGTTGCTTGCTATGAAAGATTTTTCAGGATTATTAATGAACTGAGGACTTATGGGAGGGTCTTCAGTCATTATGAGATTAATGACAAGTTCCTAAGGTCTCTCACTTGATACTGGGACACTAAGATATGTAACATCAGAGAAGTGTCCAAGCTAGCTGATACTCCTCCCCATATATAGTTTGGAAAGATGCTCTCTTATGAGATGTAGTTGGTTGCCATGAAAGAGGAGGAGGCCACTAGCAAATCCCTGGCCAAGGAAAAGACTTTGACCTTCAGAGCATACAACACCAGGAAGAGTAAGGAGAGGATTCCCTCTCCAATAAGGATGCCAGTTGATTCAGATAGCTCAGAATCAGATACATCAGACTGCAGCATGACTGATGTGGACTTTTTTGCCTTCTCTAGTCATTTTTAGAAGCTAATGAAGAAGAAATATGGGAAGAGTATACCTTCTACCTCTTCTCAAGACTGACAGGTATAATTCAAAACCTAGTAAACATATTTCATCTAAAGTTGTTTGTTACTGTTGCAGCAAACCTAAGCATGTTATAGCTGACTATTTAGTCAAGAGAAAGGAGGCTGGTAAGAAGAAATATCACCAGCACAAGGGCAAGAAGGATAAGTCCTTAATTTCAAAGAAGGAGAAGAGCTGGACAGACTCATCTTCATCAGAGTCTGACGAAGAAGAAGCCAATATTGGGCTTGTTGTTGTTGCTGCTCCTGAAAAAGAAGCTGAAGCAGTAGATAAAGACTATCCTTCTGCCAGGATAGGCATCAGGGCCCCTCTATAACATTTAGACAGTGACTCAAAGAATGATGAGGATGAAGAAGATGCCAACAGCTTCTATGGGCTGATGGCAAAAACTGATGTGGAATCAAGCCAGGATCAGCTTGGTCAAAGCAAGGTATATTCTCTATCTAGTTCTTCTTCTAAGTCTGAGTATGAGACTAGTCCCTATATAGAAGCTTCTCATCCAGTGGTGAAGATGATTTTGAATAAGAAGGTTATGTCAATAAATTGATCGACAGGTATGGAGAACATCAGGATGCCTTTAAAAAGTGCAAGACGTTGTCTAAAAAGCAAGTTGTGGAGATTGCCTCTCTACAGCTAGCTGCTGGCCAGCATGTTGAGACAACATCTTTACTAAATATTCAATCCACCCAAGGAGCATAAAAATGTACAAGGACATGAAAAAATGTTCTTGTCGTAGGGATTAAAGAAGGACATAGATCTTTATGTGGCAAAGTGCTAAACTTCTACTGGGGTAAAAGCTGAATGTCAAAAGTCTTGAAGTTTTCTGAAGTCAATACCAATTCTGGTGTGGAAGTTTGATGAAGTCTCTATAGATTTTGTGCATGGGTTGCCGAGATCACAGATCGGGAATGATGGCGTGTAAGTGATCGTTGACTGATTGACAAAGGTATCACACATCATACTGAACAAAAGGACAATTTTGTTGAAAAATTGGCTAAGTTGTATGTTGACAATATAGTATGGTTGCACGGTGTGCCCCGTAGCATCAATAGTGAAAGTGATGGGCACTTTTATTCGAATGATTGGAGGCTAATACACCAGTTATTGGGTACTAAAATGAAGTTCAATACGGCCTTTCATCCGCAAACGGATGGTCAAATCGAGAGAACTAAGAGGACAATGGAGGTTATGCTCTGTATGTGTGCCATGGATTTCTGGAAGAGGTGGGAGGACCATCTCTATATGATTAGGTTCTCCTATAATAATATCTATCAAGCTAGCATTCAGATGGGGCCTTTCAAAGAATTATAAGATAGGAAATGCCGTACTCTTTTACCTTGGTCGGAAATAGGTGAATCAAAGATGTACAAGCATAATGAGGTCGAAGATGCCAATTCACTATACACACTATTCAAGAGTGGTTATTGGTGGATCAGGATAGACAAGAAAATTAATACAACGCCAAGCACCAAAACATAGATTTTAGGGTTGGCGATTGTGTATATCTTAACATAAATCCATTCAAAGGCGTGTCCAGGATTAAGTGCTTGAAAAAGTTGAGTCTGAGTTATCTTGGTCCGTTTGAAGTGGTTGAGAGGGTTGGAGAAGCTACCTATTATATAGATATTTCAACCAAGCTAAGTGGTTTGCACGAGGTGTTTCGCATATCAGTACTGTAGAATGCTTTGCAAGAGCCGATGCAAGTTGTGGTTGATGATCAGGTACCGATTGATGGTGGGCTGGCGACGAAGGTTAGACCCATTCAAATCGAGTAAACAAAGGTCTGACAACTACTTAACAAAGCAATCAAGATGATTAAAGTCCGTTGGGACAATTATGGTCGTGAAGAATTGACATAGGAGCACGAGCAAAACATGCGATATGAATTTCCCGAGTTGTTTTTATAAAGTCATGTTGTAAGTTTATGTACTGATGTCCTTTCAAGGAATAAAATTTCTAGACAAAATTTATGAAAGGAGGGGAGAATTGTAATGCCCCAATAATCCTGAAAAAAAAAAGGATTGGAAGTTAACATATGGAGGTAGTGTTAACGCCAATGTTTGATATTGAATTAAACTGACTATCGTCTCGGGTATCTACTGCACGGTAGTAGAAAGGTATTGTGTGTAGATACCACTTGACACACTCAATGTTTTCTTTGAATTGTTGAGAGACTACTACGGGGCGGTAGTGAGCTATTAAGTGGCGATACCACTCGATGCACTCACTGCTCTCGACGAATCGTTTAGAGACTACTCCGATGCAGTAGTAAGCTAATGCGTGGCGAATGATGATTAAAATGACTCATGTCATGGAAAGTTACCGCTCGACAGTAGTAATTTAACACCAATGATAGCTTGCCACGTGGAAGTGAGGTGGATGCTATTTTTGGCAATAGAGCGATGTCCATTGGGCCAAGAGGAGACTGCCTGATGAGTACAATTATATAAATTCGTTTTACTATCATATTTGTAATCATGTCCACTATTACTTACCTACATTCGTTATAATTGCACGAAAATAGTTATGAATTTGAATTATCATGAATATAAAAGCATTATATATATTTTTCCATTTTTTTCTTTATTAAGTTATTTCTTTATTTATTCATTAATCTTCTTAATGCAGGTATTTAATTTTCTTGGAACTAAAAGTCTTTGAGCAAACATAGCTGTTCACAGATCCAACATGACTTATGGTAAAAGGTCTTGGATTGGGCACGCACAGGTAGAGACACACCCATGTCACTACTAATGTCCTTCTCTGGAAAGATCACAAAGCTTGGAAGAAAAGGCGAAAAAATTTACAAGAGCACCACACTGGTAGGGATACGCCCGTGTCACTACCCGTGTCCTTATATGGAAGAATGAAAGGTCTGATGCCAAACCAACCCGTGTGTGGAGCGATGAAGAACACACAATCATGTTACCAGCTGTGTCAAATTACACGGCTCACGACTAGGCGCACTTTTTCATGCCAAACCACCAAAACACACCATTTCGTACCCTACACGGCCTGTGACACAGCCGTATTGGAACCCATTTTCAACCTCTGTTTGCAAGAAGACTATAAAAACCTGTACAAAAAATAGAAAGGGGACTTTTTGATTGAATGACTTGGAGAATTTATGGAGGACGAAAGTAGAGCACTCAAGCGAAGGGGAAATCGAAGGAGATAATCCGTATGGTTTTAATTTTTATGTATCTCTTTTAATTTACCCCTTATCTTAGTGTATCTAAACTTTATTTTACATTTCGCATGAGACTTCTTTTTCTGAACCAATTCAGTAATCCTGTATGTTGGTTTTCATTTCGGATTTATGGTATTTTATTTGTATATGTGGTTTCAAACAAAGAGATTTATCATATATTTGAAGTTAGTATTTGTTTTAAATAAATCCCAAACTTTTAGATTGAGAAATTCGATGGTTTTGATGATGGTTTATAATTTCATTCTCTGGTGTTCTTTCTCTTTGTATTTCAAATTTCATGATCGAGAGATATGTTGTTTGGATAACGACAATACAAATAATGAGATTCATGGTATCTTAGAGATAGGATTTCATGAATTTATGTATTAGACAAGGTTACTTTATATTAATGCAAATTTGAGTGTTGTGAATTGTTTGAGAGAAAAGTTACACAACTTAAGTTTAGGTATTGAATTGCTCGAGAGAGAATTCGATAAATATTTAGCTCTTACAATACAACGAATTTGATAATATTGTTAATACGTGGTTACATAGAATTGAATTAGTGAATATTCTCATGTGATTACTCTTAGACTATCTGACTTTTACCATCCTTAATCCCCCAATATCACTTTATCCAATTAGTCCTAGTAATGTTAATTTAAAGTAACAACCAATTTTAAATATATGTACAATAATAGAGTGAGAGTGAGTACTGGTACTTGAAAAGACCCTGAGGAATACGACATGAGATGTAGATTTCTCCTATACTATGATTGATAGGTGCACTTGCCTGAGATTAAATTCAATTAAATTTATACATATCTACATAGTTTATACTAGAGTAGAAATTATTGCACCAAATTTTTGGCACCATTGTCGGGGACTCGTTTTCAATATTAAAGTCTTAAACTCTATTAATCTACCAATTTTTGATTACAAACATATAATTATTAATAAGTTAATTGCATAATTATTTCACTTAATATCTATTTTGTAGTCTGTTAGTTTATGACAAGGGGGAGAAATTCTGGGATAACACCATTTCATCCTGACCCAGAACGGATTATTTGCAACACCTCACAAAGGGACATGAGAACTAATAACACAATTAATTCAAACAAACTTTCAGAAGAGGAAATAGTAAACTTAGGAGATCATCATCCAAATAATATGGCAAATCAGAATGAGCAATCCATGTCTGACATTGCTAGACCTAATCTCCAGGGTACTGGGTCAAGCATTGTTAGACCACCAATTGACGTCGACAATTTCTAATTAAATCCTAGCATTATTTAGATGGTTCAACAGTATGTCCAATATGATGGCCTACAAGATTAAGATCCCAACACACACTTAGCCGGATTCTAGAAGATATGTGATACATTCAAGATTAATGGCGTTACCAATGATGCCATTCGATTGAGGTTATTTCCGTTCTCACTAAGGCACAAGGCGAAACAGTGGTTAAACTCATTACCTTGAGGGTCGATCACTACATGGCATATGATTCTTGAGGAGTTCTTGATGAAGTATTTTCCACCGGCGAAGACTGCAAAGCTAAGGAATGACATTTCTACATATGCTCAATTAGAATATGAATCGTGGTATTACACATATGAACAATTCAAGGAACTATTAAGGAAGTGTCCCCATCCTACATTACCTTCCAATCTTCAGATTCAGACCTTCTACAATGGTCTCAATCTAGCCACTAAATAGATGATCGATGCATCTAGTGGAGGCACCTTGAATAATAAGACACCTGAAGCGGCTTAACAGTTGATTGGACACATGGCAATGAAAAAATATCAATGGACTACCGTAAGACAAAAGCCTAATAAGCCTTCAAGAATATATGAAGTGGATACAGTCACTGCCTTAGCTATTCAAGTGGTGAAGCTTCATCAGAAGATGGATAACCTAACTTTAGGATCACCTTCCATGGTACCTAAACAACGGGACCCTTCATTTAGTGGAATGTCTTGTTGTGAACCTCAAGTGCATGAACATGTTGACTATATGGGCAACAATACCAGACCACCCTTCAACCAAGCAAACAACTCATATAGTTCTACATACAATCCTGGATGGAGTAACTAGCCCAATTTTTCTTGGGGAGGACAAGGAAATAAGGGAAAGCAACCTGTGTTTTGATAACCACAACAACCAGGGCAAAGGAAGCCATCATTAGAAGATGTACTCACAAAGTTCATGTAAGAAATTGTTGAAGCTTTCCCAAATCAAGAGGGCTCTATTAGAACTTTGGAGAATAAGATAGGTCACTTCGCAAGGATGGTATCTGAAAGACAATAAGGAACACTTCTAGGTAATACCGAAACAAACCTGAAGGAGAATTCAAAAGAAATCAAATTGAGGAGTGGAAAGGAATTACAAGACCAAATGCTTACAAAGGAAGCACCCAAAGAGGAGTCCAGTGGCGAAGGATAGAACGAGATGAATTCAAAATCGAAGGAGTATCAACCAGCAATACCATATACAGCGATGTTGAACAAGGAGCAAATGGATGCGCATTATGGTAAGTTCTTATTTATGTTTAAACAATTACATGTTAATTTACCTTTTTCTGAAGTCATTCAAATGTCGAAGTATACTAAATTTCAAAAGGACTTGATTTCAAATAAAAAGAAAATAGAAGAATTATCTTTATTAACACTTAGTGAAGAATGTTCTGCTATTTTATAGAACAAATTACCAAAAAAACTTATAGATCCCGGTTCATTTTCAATTCTATCTTAAATCAGTAATTTACATGTGAATAAAGCTTTAGCGGACTTAGGAGCTAGTATAAACTTAATGCCTTATAAACTATATTTGAAACTAGGTCTAGGAGAACTCAGCCCTACTAGAATGAGTATTCAATTAGCAGATCGTTCGGTTAAGTATCCTAAAGGAATAGTAGAGGATGTATTGGTTAAGGTAGATAAGTTTATATTCCCCGCCGATTTTGATATTCTAGATATGGATAAAAATATCGAAGTGCCACTCATATTAGGTCATCCATTCTTTGCCACATCTAGAGCTCTTATCGACATTTTTGATGGTAAATTAGTTTTGGGAGTTGGGGAAGATGAAGTTATTTATCAAATCAACAATACAATGAAGCAATCTTTGGATAATGATGATTGTTGCTATTTTTGTCATGGTGTTGATAATATAATTACTTCTATGAATTCTAAATTATATTATAGAGATACTTTAGATATTTGCATCACTAACAATTATCTAGAAGAAGACAAAAATAAAGTTATTGTTGAACATTTATATTATCTAGATAACTCTATTTCGATGAATGGGAAGGTTGAGTATAGTTTGATTACACAAGGAGATCTTAAAGTTCTTAAAAAATACTAAGGATCCATCAATAGTAGAACTTAAAAAATTACCGGATCATCTTGAGTATGCATTCTTAGGATCTAATTCTACTTACCCAGTTATTATTTCTTCTAATATTTTTGAAATAGAAAAACAAAAGTTATTAACTGTGCTAAACAAGTATAATGGTGCTATAGCATGGAAAATAACTGATATAAAAGGTATCAACCCCAGTTTTTGCACCCACAAGATCCTTTTGGAAGAAAACTATAGGCCTTCTATTCAACCGCAATATTGGCTAAATACAAATATGAAAGAGGTATTGAAAGCTGAGATTGTTAAGCTGTTAGATGCTGGAATGATATACCCTATTTCAGATAGTTCATGGGTTAGTAATGTACAAGTTGTTCCTAAGGAGGGTGGTTTAACAGTAGTAGCAAATGATAAGAATCAATTGATTCCAACACGAATAGTAATAGGTTTGCTTGTCTGTATTTATTATCAGAAGTTAAATGATGCTCCTAGGAAAGACCATTTACCTCTACCATTTATTGATCCAATATAAGAACGATTATCAGTCCATTCTTATTATTGTTTTCTAGATGGATTATCTGGATATTTCCAAATCCCTATAGCACTAGAAGACTACGAGAAAACAACATTAAC
The DNA here is from genome assembly GCA_039513925.1 of Platanthera zijinensis. NCBI lineage: Eukaryota > Viridiplantae > Streptophyta > Magnoliopsida > Asparagales > Orchidaceae > Platanthera > Platanthera zijinensis. Next base: position 145,004,110 of record CM077093.1, on the reverse strand, counting down.
TTTCCCATTTGGTACCTTTGCCTATTGACGTTTGCCATTTGATTAATGTAATGCACCCGCCACTTTCCAAAGGTGCATGTTTGCTATATTTAATGAGTATATTGAAGATAATATGGAAGTTTTTATTGATGATTTTTCTGTGTTTGGTGATTCTTTTGATTTTTGTTTGAGAAATTTAGAAAAAGTTCTGAGGAGATGTGAGGAAACAAATCTAGTACTTAGTTGGGAGAAGTGTCATTTTATGGTGCAAGAAGGGTTAGTACTTGGCCATAAGATCTCATGCCAAGGACTTCAAGTGGATAAAGCAAAGAATGAAACCATATAAAAGTTGCCACCACCAACCTCTGTTAAGGCAGTGAGAAGCTTTTTAGGTCATTCCGGATTTTATCTACGGTTCATTAAAAACTTCTCTAAAATAACTAAACCACTTACTATGCTTTTAAAGAAAGACACACCTTTTATTTTGATCAAGAGTGTATGCATGCCTTTGAGTTTTTTAAATAAAGATTAATTAATTCTCCTATTATAATTGCACCTAATTTAGCTCAACCTTTTGAGATCATGTGTGACACTAGCAGTTTTGCAGTAGGGGTTATTTTAGGAAAACGTCAAAACAAACACTTTCACCCTATATATTATGATAACAAAACACTTAATACTGCATAGGAGAATTATACAACTACAAAAAAGAACTCCTAGCAGTGGTATTCGCCTTCGATAAATTTAGATCCTATTTAAAATAGTCTAAGGTGGTATTATACACAAATCACTCTGCCCTAAGATATTTACTTGCCAAAGCGGAAGCAAAACTTCTTTTAATCCGTTGGGTTCTTTTATTGCAAGAATTTGATTTGGAAATTAGGGATAAACGAGGAGCCGAAAACTTAACGACAGATCATCTCTCACGTTTAGAAAATCTACTACGAATAATGTTAGATGAGTATAAGATTAGTGATACATTTACGGAGGAATCGCTGTTTGCGTTATCTACAAATATAAATACTGATATCCGTGGTTTGTCGACTATGCAAACTATATTGTAGCTAAGGTCCTTCCAAAAGATTTTTCATATCAGTAAAAAAATAAATTTTTATCAAACTTGAATTATTACTTTTTGGAGGACCCCTATCTTTTTCAGATATATATAGATTCCAATATACGTAGATGTGTATCAGTGGAGGAGGGCTGGAAAATCTTGGAGCAGTGTCATTCAGGCCCTACATGTGGTCACTTTAGAGCAAACCGCTCAGCTAAAAAGGTTCTTGATTCTTGTTTTTATTGGCCCCCTTCTATTCAAGGATGCCCAAAGGTATATACTTTCATGTGATTCTTATCAAAAATTAGGAAATATCTATAAATTACATGAAATGCCACAAAAATTTATTTTTGAATGTGAAGATTTTGATGTGTGGGGGATTGACTTTATGGGACAGTTTCCAATTTCTTATGGGAATAAATATATTTTTGTAGCTGTAGATTATGTATCGAAGTGGGTAGAGGTGCAAGATTTCCCTACAAATGATTGTAGAGTAGTAATTCAATTTCTGAAATCTTTATTTGCACGATTTGGTACACCACGCGCACTTATTAGCGATATGGGTACTTATTTTTTTAATCTGCAGTTAGATAAAGTCTTACAAAAATATGGGGTCACACATAGGATATCCACTCTTTATTATCTTCAAACTAGTTGTCAGGTTGAAGTTTCAAATAGAGAACATAAGAGAATCATAGAAAAATCTATATAAGGGAATATGAAACAATGGTCTAAGATACTAAATGGTTGTTTGTGGGCATATAGGACCGCCTAAAAAACACCCATAGGGACCAGTCCCTTTAGAATAGGCTATGGTAAATCATGTCACCTGCATATAATATTAGAACATAAATCATATTGGGCAATATGCTCTTTGAATTTTGACTCCAATTCTATAGGGGAGTAACGAAAACTTCAACTTAACGAATTAGATGAGTGGAGAACATTGGATTAATAAAATTCTCAAGTATATAAGGAGAAGACTAAATTGTTCCATGACCGTCTCCTTCGAAAACCTAAGACATTCCAAAAAGATGACCAAGTCCGCTTTTATAATTCCCATCTTAGTTTATTCCTAGGGAAGTTAAGGTCTAAGTGGTCCGGACCTTTCCATGTTAAAGAGGTTTTTCCATATGGCACCATTGAACTAACCCACCATGAGAAAGGAGATTTTAATCTCAATGGGCACCGATTAAAACTTTATTATGGAGAGTTTCCTCAAGATTTCACTCACCAAGAATCATGCCTCCGACTAGACATGGATTAAGTGTAATTTAGTAAATTTTCTAATTTTGTATTATCTTTGGTAAAAATTTTGTTAAATTTTAGTATAAAAACATCATAAAATCACTTAGAAAGTAATTCCATTTCAGAGGAGAACACGGGTTTGCACTCGCCAATGTGCCAAGTCGTATTCATGAAAAATTTTTAACCCCAGTCGTGTTCAATTTAAAACCTGAGTAGGAATTATTTTTCCCGAGCACCACACGGGTGGACACCCAACCGTGTGCTTTGTCGTGTCGCATTAGCTCTATTTCTCTCGTACTCATCTCGAGCACCACATGGGTGGACACACACATGTGTGTGTGCAGCCATGTCAAATCGCCCTAAACACCACACGGATAGCTACCCAGCCATGTGAGCACTTGTCTATAGCGTAATGAATTAAACGATGCAATGTTCCTGAGTAGGACACGGGTCGACACACGTGCGTGTTGTTGACAGTGTTTGTCTGGCGTGCTGCTTCCCCATCAGTTTGATCACACGTCATTTTGAGACCCGTGTACTGCGCGGTTATTGGTTAGTTAACACGGGTCCACACACGCCTGTATCGCAACCGGTGTTCGACAGATATTATATGCTATCAGATCCTGCCGAACCAACAGTTTATTTTTGATTTCTCTGTAGTATCTTATAATTGGATATATAACATCAGATATTACATGCTATCACTTTTGCTCTTGTTGTACTTCTTATGCTCTTCTATTTTATTGATGCTTAGTTCTTTACATATTGTTTTAATTTCTTTATCAGTTCTTTGCATTGCATTGAGGACACTGCAAATTTTAAGTCGGGGGGTGGATATTCTGAAATAATAATATTTAACTACTGAACATGATAACAATTTGTTAAAAACCAGGCCAAAATAAAAAAAATTCTAATATTGTTTTACTCAATATTGTTAAACCCCCTAATAAAATTGTTTTTGCTTCTCTTTAAGCTTTCATTAATTCACTCACTTGGGATTATAACTAGTTAATTTGATTTGGCAAGCTTATTAAAATGAATTAAAGTAGACTCATTGAGTGTACAAATTTGTTGTTAGTAATTATGTATAGAAATTCATTAGCTTAATTTTTTATATATAACTTATTTTTACAATTAGTCCTCTATATTATTAACTAAGAATCACTCTATTTTGGAAAATATAATTATCTATAATAAAGCAAGTCGAAGAGTGTAACATTTTGATCGTTTTAAATTAGGGAATCAAAATGAAGAATACTCTTTATTGGTGTCTAAAATTTTCCCCTAGCGATCCTCAAAACAGTCATATAAGTTAATTAGTTAGGGAGGATATGACTTAGGCCTCCCATTGGATAACTTGAGCCTTGCAAGCCCAAAACCCTAAACATTATACCATTGTACACCCAATTTGGACCTAATCCCTATTTCTTTCGATACACAACAACTAAAACTCACCAAGGCAAAAAATCCCTACCTTTTAGCACATCTATCTTTGAGTTTACACCTTTTGCTATGTGATTTACAAAATTTAAACAGATGGTGTAAACCACTTTGATAAGCTATTTATTGAAGAAAAAATATGAGTATGTATCAAAAAGAAGAAGAAGAAAAACAAAGGATTGAAGAAAGAAAAAAATAATACAAAAAAGGGGAAGTATAATAATTGTGAAGTCTGGGGTGCTTTTATAGTATTGATGTATGTTAGGGTAATTACATAGCAAGAGGCTCAATCATGATCTAGGTGTTATAAGAACCATCGAGTTTATATTTGATTACCCCACCTATAATCTTTTATCCTAAGCCTAAAAGTTACATCCTAATACAAGTACTAAGGATCCAACCTTGCTAATCCTAACTAATGCCATGGAGAGGGTTTGAAAAGGCCTTCTTATGGTTATCAATATTGATACTTATAAGTTTTGAAACACTAATGACAACCTTGTTAAGATTGTTATTTTCTCCTCACATTTGTTATGGATGATTATAATTTTATTTCTAGGAAAGAGTGAAAGATAGTTAAGAGACATATGGGAGGAATTTTAAGATAAAGTTGTATTTAGAAAAGTCTGGTATACTATTTACTATGCAATTATAACATCAAATTTCTCTTTGAATTCATAGCAAACAGCTTGCGAAAGAAAAAGTAATTATTGGTAATCCAAATGCTTGAATTAGTTTGCTTAGGGACAAGCAAACACTTAATTCTGGGGGTATTTGATTAACATAATTATATAAGTCCTTTTTAAAATCATATTTGTAATCATGTCCACTAATATATACCTCCATTCGTTATAATTTCATGAAAATAGGTAAGAATTTTAATTATCATGAATAAAAGAGCACAATATAGATTTTCCTTTATTTCCTTTATTATGTTATTTATTTATTTATTCATTAATCTTCTTAATGCAGGTATTGTAAGTCCTTGGAACTAAAAGTCTTTGTGCAAACAGAGGTGTTCACGGATCCAACATGACTGATGGCAAAGGTCTTGGATTGGGCACACACGGGTAGGGACACGCCCATATCACTACCCATGTCCTTCTCTAGAAAGATCACAAAGCGTGGAAGAAAAGACATAAAAATTTTCAAGAGTACCACATGGGTAGGGACAGGCCCGTGTCACTACCCGTGTCCTTATAGGGAAAAATAAAATGTCTGATCCCAAACAAACCCATGTGTTGAGCCATGAAGAAAACACGACAGTGTTACTAGCCATGTCAAATGACACGACTCACGAACAGGCGCACCTTTTTATACCGAACCGCCCAGACACACTGTTTCATACCCTATACAACATGTGACATGGCCGTGTTGGAACACGTGTTCAACCTCTGTTTGCAAGAAGACTATAAAAACCTGTAAAAAAAAGGGGGACTTATGGATTGAAGGAGTTGGAGAATTTCTGGAGTACGTAAGTAGAGAACTAAAGCGAAGGGGAAGTCAAAGGAGATAATCCGTATGGTTTTAAATTTTATGTATCTCTTTTAATTTCCCCCTTCTCTTAGTGGATCTAAACTTTATTTGACATTTCGCATGAGACTTGATTTTCTGAACTAATTCAGTAATCATGTATGTTGGTTTTCATTTCAGATTTTTTGTATTTTATTCGTATGTGTGGTTTCAAAGAAAGAGATTGATCATAGATTTTAAGTTAGTATTTGTTTTATAAGAATCCCAAAATTTTAGATTGAGAAATTGGATGGTTGTGATGATGGTTTATAGTTTCATTCTCTGGTGTTCTTTCTCTTTGTATTTCAAATTTCGTAATCAAGAGATATGTTGTTTGGATAACGACAATACAGATAATGAGAATCATGGTATATTAGAGATAGGATTTCATGAATTTATATATTAGATAGGGTTACTTTATTTTAATGCAAATTTGAGTGTTGTGAATTGTTTGAGGGAAAATTTGCTCAACTTAAGTTTAGATATTGAATTGCTCGAGAGACAATTCGATAAATAATGAACTCTTACAATACAATGAATTTGATAATATTATTAATACATGGTTATAAGAATTGAATTAGTGAATATTCTCATGTGATTACTCTTAGACTATCTGCTTTTTAACATCCATAATCCTCCAATGTCACTTTATCCATTTAGTCCTAGTAATGTTAATTTAGAGTAATAACCAATTATAAATATAGGTTTGATAATAGAGGGAGAGTGAGTACTAGTACATGAAAAGACCCTGAGGAATACGACATAAGATGTAGATTTTTCCTATACTATGATTGATATGTGCACTTGCCTGAAATTAAAATCAATTTAGGCTATAACTATCTACATAGTTTAAACTAGAGTAGAAATTATCGCATCACCGACTTTAATACCTCGGAGCGGTAGCAGATACTGCCCGGTGGTATCTCGCTGTTAAGGTTTGGACTTGAGATCTCATTCTCATTTTCCTCTCTCACACTTTCTCTCTTGGTTCTTGAGCTTCTTGAGGGAAGAGGAGGAATAAAGTTGTGGAGTCTAAGAGGAGAAGCGATCCAAGGTGAACTTGTGATCAGAATTACAAGTCGATGCTAGATTTGTGGAGAGGAAGTTGTGAGGATCAGTTCCATCTGGATATAAGAACAAGGAAATGGCTCCTAAGCAATCGATAAGTGTAACAATCTTCCTTCTTGGTCAGGTGAAGTCTTCCTTTTGCATACACATGGAATCCCCCACCAAAAGGTGGAAAAAGTGAAGGGAATTCTTATGGATTGATACGTATATCCCCGGGTAATTTTGCATAAGGAATCCGGAAATCATAGTACAGAATAAGCATGATGTGTGAAGCCCATCCGGACAGGTTGGTTTGGATTGGTGATGTTTTATTTTGTGCACCGGAGACGACTCCTAGTATAAACGGGTAGTGCCTATGAATGGGAGTAGCAGGAAGTACTATAGACACTCTCAAGGAAAATACCCAGAAAATACCACGGTTGTGATAATCATTGTATATCGCGTTAAGATAGTGGGTATCGCTTGAGTTAGCCCTTGATGAGCTATTTTTTGTGAAAGCCCAGTTTTCTGGCACTGCAGGATGCTGCATGTCTTGCTGGATAGATGATCTAGTTGTGGCTGAGTATGGGTATAGAAAGAGAAATTTTGTTGTTAGCGCCAGGCGATAGTGGATATCCCTAGCGATATCTCCCAGATAACATGTGATTATGTAGCCTGTCGTTTGGAGACCGTGTGGCTAGTATGTGAGTTGCGAGCCTAGGTGCTTAGCTATGATGGCCATGAGAGTCATCTATTAAATTTAACACAATTATGTTTAACTCCTTGGGAAAGGTGATGTGACCGCATCTGTCCATTTAGCCATGGAAGCTCGGCTTTTGGCTATGGCATGATTATTTGAGCAACAGGAAAAGACTGATCTTGATCCCTCCCTATATCAGTTTTATAGGCCTAAGGTATGTGGTAATTAATACTGATAGTAGGGAGGAGAGTCTTGGCTGTATGCCAGACAGTAATACTCAAAGTTTGCAATCAGTATCAGACTTTTGGACGGTGGTAGGACTAGTGTTTCCAGTACACTGAGAACGTGCCCTAAGTGCATGGAACATTTGGCAGTTGATGCAAACATTTGTGATATATTGAATGGTGCAAGAGTTGTGCCTTATTATGATATATCTATACATGGTTGTTATGCATACAGGGAAGGAATACCGCTGCCCCGGGTATGGGGTAGGGTCATTATAAATTGGTAAGCTAAAGCTGACCGTTGCTTTGTTTTCCATCCTCGTGGTGGATTGTCCCTGTAAAGGTGCTAGAGAGCCAAGCAAAAAATAGCGGGTTGCAGCCCTTGGGCTATGCCAGCCCTCGAAGGACAAGCATAGAATTTTATTGTTTTCATGTGTGGCCGGCCTGTGAGCCGATGTTTGTAAATCACCTTGTTGAAGCATAACTATAAGGCCTTAAGGCCATAACGTTTTGTGTATTTTGTAATAACATTGCTACAGTTTTATATAGTTTACATATTTTATACTAAAGTTCAATTTAACCCATAAATCTTCTGCTAAAATGCTCTGAGTTAGGATTCGTTTTGTCTTATGATATTTAACCTGTAACCCTGTCGAATGTCTGTGGAATATAGCGTAGGGCGCCAGCCGGACCATTTGTTATATTTCATTTAGCATCCCTAAGACAACTAGACCCCCTAGGAGTGGTTTTATCATAACTAGGTCATTACAAAAACCTAGGAAGCCCAAGAAGACCATGTGGACCTAGGAATATAGGTGAGATCATTATGGTCTACAAATAGTAGATTCCTAAACCTTAGTTTAGGAATATCATGAGGCTTCACAATGACTCCAAAACCCCACCCTGACCTCACCAATCTATTGAAAGGCCCTAAGGGTCGATTGGAGTCAACCCAGGGTGTCCAAGTTGACTTAGGACCATCCTAGGCCAAAATTGGGCAAGGTGCCCTAACTAAGAGCAATGTGCCCCTAAAGAGCCCAACCAACCCTACCAAGGTCATCCTAGACCTAAAGTTAGGTCAATGGGTCACCAAAGATCCATTTTGGTCAACCCTAGAGCCTAAGTTGACCCAAGTCAACCCTAACCTTAAAGTGGTCAAAGTGCCCTAACTAAGGGGAAAATGACCTTTAGGGTGCAACGTTAACCCTACAAAACCCTTCCCAGGCCTTAGGGGAAGCCAAGGGGTCACCAAGGACCCCTTGGGGTCAACCCAAATGGTCATGTTGACCAAAGTCAACTCTAGCCCTAACTTGGTCAAAGTACCCTTCCTAAGAGTCAAGTGACCCCCAAAGTGCAAAGAAAACCCTACCTAGACCTACCCAGACCCTAGGGGAGGCTAATGAGTCACCGAGGACTCATTGGTGTCAACCCAAAATGGTCAAAAGGACCAAGTCAACCTAGTCAAATTTCGGTCAACTTAGCCCAAATGGGCTAACCCAAGCTCAAGCCCTCTTTCATTTGGGCTTATCAACTCTTAATTATGTGATGATTTGAATTAATGGACATCAAATAGCCTAAAGGGGTTGACCAAGTCAGCCTTGATGACTAGGAGAGAGAAAAATTCATTTTCCTCCCTTTAAAGGAGGAGAGAGAATGAAGGGAGGGGCCATTCATGGCAAGGAAGGCAAAGAGCCCTCTCCTCTTGTTGGAATCATCTACCCTGGTCAGTTAAGAGGTGGCCAAGGGTTTTCCCGACCATGGAAGTGGCTAGGAGAGGAGAACCACCATGGCCGATCCAAGCTTTCAATGGCCATTAATGGCCATTGATGACTTGGCCTCTCCCCTCCTTAACTGAGGTTTTAAACACTATCAGTGGCCTGAGAGGAGTTTTCCCCACCATTTACCTAAAGAATTCGAGGCCTTCCACTGTGCAGTTGCAAAAACCTGAGCTGCGCCACCACCACCATGACGACCCGACGATCGGTGCGACTCCAGAACTCCACAAAGGTCCTCCTCCTCTCCTTACTCTGTGGATAGATCTTAGGTTTCAGTTAAAATGAAGATTGGGCTCAATTGAGCCCGAACCAAGCTTTCAATTTCCTGGTTTTACGAGAAATTTTCTCTTGACGGGATCGTTGAAAAAGGCCCCTAGGGTGGCTGTGCCGCCACCTAGCGATAGCCACCACCTCGACGGAGGTGGTGGTGGCGGTGGTCGGCCAGGGAGGTGGCTGGATGGCCGGGAATTAGGTCAGGAAGTGGCTCCAGGTTGGGATGATCCTTGCCGTCATCTAGAGGTAGACGATGACCAGACGTCATACATCATGCGCCAAGATTCGTGCTGAATAATATTTAAACTATAGGATATATATTCATTTCATTACATTTTTGTCACAAGATATATATTTAATGTTTCTATTTATTAAAAATACCTAGGGTCACCTACAAAAAAAGTGTTAAATATCACAATATTAGCCCTAAAGATTTACTATATTCAAAATTAGTTTAAACCAATTTGGGTGACTGGTTTGACAAGGGCACTCATTTTGGTGGGGTCTATACCTAGGGTTAGACAGAAACTAAAATGAGTGCCCCCACTTCATCCCTTGTCCAATTGACCTGAAATATGGACATGGAGTCACCCTAACCTATACTTAGGTCCTGTCAAAAAATGGAAATTTTTGGGAGACAATTTTTCTTTTGTTTTAGAAATTATTTAGTAATCCTAGGGTAAATTAATTAGGAGACCTAATGACCTCCAACCCTCCCAAATTTTTGTGAGTAGTCCTTAGGGTCATCATGAGGCCCTGTATAAATTTACACACCATGTAGAGATGATTCAGTTAGGAAATGAGAAAACCCTAGCCTTGCCCTAATAGGGGTATTTAGGTCAAAAGTGCACCTTGTGGGTTTGGGTGGCCAAACCACCTCAATAGAGATTGAGATTTTTTGCTACTGGTTTGACATGACATTTAAGACACTCATATGGGTTATAGGGTGGTTTGGGGTAGAATTTCCCTAGGATCCAAGTTCAAACCCTATGTTTGGACCATGGGGGTTTGAGAAGGGCTTGAGGTCAAATGCACTTGTATGGACTTGAAATTTGGTGGAGAAGACCAATGGTGGTAAAAGTCCTCTGGTGGAAATATTAAAGGATTTAGAGATAGTTAAACTCCTCAAAACCATAACCCTAGTTTAGAACACAAATTTCATAATGGTATGATGGGTTATCATAACTTTAAGAAAAGTTGTGAAACTTGGGTAGTATAGTCATGGGATTAATATGAGCCTCTGGTAATTTTATTGGGAATATTGGAATAATATATTTTGTACCTCCTTTGTATTAAATGGATTTGCCATTAATGGTCTTTTGTTTATTATGATCTCACTGTTCATTAAGAAATTATGAAAATTGGGCAGAGGAAGTTTTAGTCATTATGCTCATACATGATTTTTATTCTAATTTTTAGATGCATATTTTTAGTACTTAGTTCCCAACCTTATAATTATGCAATTATGTTCAATATTAGATTTAGAAATAAAGGCTTGTTAGAAAAATGTGAAACTTATTCAGTGGTGATATTAGGTTAGTATGCTCATGGATAAATTTTATCAAAATTTTCAGATAAATATTTTCAGTAGTTGGTTCATTAATTAAAGAAAGAGGATTATCATTCTATATTAAAAATAGAGTTCATTATTCACTGGAAAATTTGGAGACCTTGATCAGAAGTGTTTTCCGGGCATTTTAGTAATTCTAAAATTTTCTTATAATTTTTGGAAGCTTATTTACAGTACTTTCTTCTTTAGCTGTTAATTATGTGATTATATTTAAAATTATGGATCAGAGACTTAAACCATGTAAAAAATTTGGGACACTTGAATTTACTGTTAATTAGCTATCTAGTGTTTATCATAATTTTTCAGAGCATTTTGCATGATTCTAAAGGCCACTTCATATTCAAATTAAGGCATTTGGATTTTTAGGGAAAGTAAATTATGTGTTAGATAAATTAGGAAAATTCTAAGTTTATGGATTTAGGTAATAAATGTTATGATAGACCTCCATTAATTTTCTTAGGGTGTTTGGATTAGGATTTTGAGTACCTCGTATCATGCATGTCATATAGCATAAGCTTGTCTGCATTTAGTAAAACAATAGTGTTGTAAAGCATCAATAGATAATTCGTTATTATTTACATGAAGAAGACCTCTATATATAGAGGGAACACCGGCTACATAAAAGGCTACATATATCATAAAACTTAAATATAATCTAACACTCCCCCTCAAGTTGGGCGAGTGATGTTGATCATGCCCAACTTGTCCACAATCATGTTAAATAAGTTCCCAAGCAATCCTTTTGTGAGAATGTCAGCTAGCTGCCTGTTGGAGGGCACAAAGGGAGTACACACAATCCCTTTCTCAATGTTTTCCTTGATAAAGTGTCTATCCACCTCGATATGTTTCGTCCGGTCATGTTGGACGGGATTGTGTGCGATACTGATGGCAGACTTGTTGTCACAATATAGCCTGATGGGTCCATCCTCCGAAAGACCAAGATCACACATCAAGGCCCGAAGCCATAGGCCTTCGCAAACACCCTGAGCCATGGCTCTGAACTCGGCCTCAGCACTAGAGCGTGCCACAACTTGTTGTTTCTTGCTCCTCCACGTAACAAGGTTGCCTCCAATGAGGGAACAATATCCGGATGTGGATCGCCTATCGTCCACGGACCCTGCCCAATCAGCATCAGTGTAGACTTCAACTTTTAGATCGGTATTGGGGGCAAACAGAATACCCATTCCTGGTGAAGACTTGAGATACCGTAGAATTCTGAGAGTCGCGTCCATGTGTCAGGTCTTAGGAGCATGCATGTATTGGCTCACAACACTCACGGCATAGGAGATATCTGGGCGAGTATGGGACAAATATATCAACCTCCCCACTAATCTTTGGAAACCAGAGATATCTTCAATGTTCTCACCATCATCCTGCCCCAACTGGTGGTTTGCTTCAATCGGAGTGTCAGCCGGTCTGCATCCGCTCATCCCCATTTTTGCAAGGAGATCTAAGGTGTACTTTTGTTGAGAAATGAAGATCCCCTGTTTAGATCTGGCAACCTCGATGCCCAAGAAGTACCTGAGTTTTCCCAGGTCCTTGACCTCAAACTCTCTAGCTAGTTTCTGTTTCAGAATTTGAACTTCTTCAACATCATCACCTGTTATGACAATATCGTCAACATACACAATGAGAGCAGTAATCTTTCCAAGTCTTCGTTTGATGAATAGGGTGTGGTCCGCATTGCTCTGATAATATCCAAATGAGACCATAGCCTTGTGAAACCGCCCAAACCAAGCTCTGGGGGACTGTTTTAACCCATATAAGGCCTTTAACACTTTACACACTTTCCCTGCAGTACCAACTGGAGTAAGACCCGGAGGGGTAGACATATAAACCTCTTCCTCCAAGTCACCGTGGAGGAAGGCATTCTTCACATCAAGTTGTAATAGGTCCCAATGTTTGCAAGAGGCAACAGAAAGTAAGACCCTGATTGTGTTCATTTTTGCCACCGGGGCAAACGTCTCCTGATAGTCGATGCCATGGGTTTGAGTATAACCCCATGCAACCAACCTTGCCTTACATCTTTCAACAACTCCTTGTGGGTTCTGTTTCACCGAGAACACCCATTTACACCCAACAACTTTCTTGCCATAGGGAAGGGGAACTAAATCCCAAGTATGGTTCTTCTCAAGAGCCTGCATTTCCTCAACCATCGCCTCTCGCCACACAGGGATTGTAAGGGCCTGTTGCCATGATACAGGTATAGTGGCAGTAGAAAGAGAGGAGACAAAAGACATATAGGAGGTAGAAAGAGAAGCATAAGAAACATAATTTGATAAAGGATGCCGAGTACAAGACCGGATACCTTTTCAAAGGGCAATTGGGAGGTCGGAAGGCCCTGAGTCAGGTTCCACTGACTGTTCTGGAAGCATGGCAGGGACCTGTGTACTTGGTCTCGTGATGCGCCGAGTATAAACCTGCAAGGTCGGGGGTGAAGGAGGAACCATAGGGGAGGAGCTCACCACTGGGATAGAAGGGCTCACTTCCATTGGTAGAGTCTCCCCCTGAAGTGAGGGATACGGAGGTGGAACGGGCAGGGAGATGGAGTCTCCCCCTGAAGAGGGGGAAGCAGAGAGAGGGTAGTAGGACTCAGATTCACGGAATGTGACGTCCATACTGACAAAAACTTTCCTGGTAGGTGGGTGGTAACACTTGTAACCTTTCTGCGTAGGAGAGTAGCCAATAAAGACACACTTGAGAGCACGAGGATCCAGTTTGGAGGGGCGTGGTTGGTGTATGTAAACAAAGCAAACACAACCAAACACCTTAGGAGGAAGCCGAGTAGGGGGCACCCGAAGAGTATCAAGGGGGGTAGACTTCCCAAGGACGCGCGTGGGCAGACGATTGATGAGGTAAGCAGCAGTCATAACAGCGTCTCCCCAATAGAATTTTGGGAGATGCATGGTAGATAGGAGACATCGAGCCACCTCCAGAAGGTGGCGATTTTTTCGCTCAGCGACCCCATTTTGTGCGGGGGAATAAGCACAAGTGGTCTGGTGGAGGATGCCGTTATCGGCAAGGTAAGCCTCAAACTGCGAATCAATGTATTCGCGGCCATTGTCACTGCGAAGAATTTTAATCTTGGAGTGAAATTGAGTTGAGACCATACTATGAAAACGTCGAAAGACAAAGAAGACATCATTTTTTCGATTTATCAAGTACAACCATGTAGTACGAGAGAAACAATCTATAAAAGTAACAAACCACTCACAACCAGAAATGGACGGAACACGGCATGGGCCCCAAATATCAGTATGAATAACAGCAAAAGGAGTAGAACTAGGCAACGAAACATTTGTAAATGAAGAACGATGATGTTTGTTAAGACTACAGTCATCACACACGAAAGCATCAAAAACAGCAGTAGACAAAGCAGGAAATAACAACTTCATAACAGAGATAGAGGGGTGTCCCAGGCGACAATGCCAGGAGTATAAAGGGTGAGTGGTGTTGGAGTAAAGTGCCGTAGTAGGAGGAGCAGCATCAGAGTCCAGAACATAGAGGCCATCCACCATGCTACCAGAGCCAATCACCTTCCCCGTCGTCAGGTCCTGAAAGACACAAGAAGAAGGAAGGAAGGTAACTGAACAATGCATGGAGTTAGTTAAATGGCAAATTGAAAGGAGGTTACGAGTAAAGGTGGGAACATGAAGGACAGAGGACAAAGTGAGCGATGAACAGGGGATGGTACCCTTGCCAACAATAGAGGCAAGAGAACCATCGGCAATGCTCACTTTATCTCGTCCAGAAAGAGGAGTATAGGAAACAAAACCTGTGGTGGACCCGGTCATATGATCCGTGGCCCCCGAGTCAATGACCCATTGAGTGGAAGATGGAGAAACGGCAGAATGGGCACCTGGCAATCCCGTGTGCGCGTAAGAGGACGAGGCTGAGGAAGACGGCTCAGTAGACATTCCCTGCATCATACGTCGGAGGGCCAACATTTCATCCGCAGAAAAACCACCAGGAGGGGCAGAGACATCAGCACCCAAGGGAACAGTAGAGGCATCGGGAGTAGCATCAGTAAAGTGGGCCGCCCGGGGCGGAGCAGCATAACGACCCGAGGGACGTCCAGAACCTCGACCTCCACGAGGTGGAGCCCCTCCCCTGGGGTTTGGGAAACCATGAAGCCTGAAGCAGGTATCCCGAGTGTGGCGGGTCTTGCCACAATAATACATAGAAGATGATCCTTATCAGGATTCTTCAGCCTGAAATCCCGAGGTGGTCGAGTACCAAGAAGAGAGGGGGCGGTAGCGGCCAGAGCAGATCCTTCCGACACCGAGTCTGGTAGAAGGGTCTGACGACGATCAAACTCCTGCTGAACGATGTTGTAGACCTCAGGAAGAGAAGGTATCGAAGGCCGTCCCATGATCTGGACACTAATCTGGTCAAAATCCCGATGCAAGCCATGAAGAAATTCGAAGATGCGATTACGGTCATCCCTGGTTCGAACCATCGCCTCATCAATAGGACTGACAAAGACCAAAGGATCAAAATGATCATACTCCTGATAAAGCTGTGTGAACTCTAAATAGTATGGGGAAGGTGGTCGGTCACCCTGCCGAAGTAAGCTGATGCGGCGCCGCAACTGAAATATCTGGGCAGCACTGCCATGGCGGGAGTAAGTAGACTCCGCACGACGCCAAATATCGGCGGCATTAGCAAGAAATAGGTAGTTGCGGGCGATGGACTCCTGCATCGAGTTGATAAGCCAAGACATAACCAAGGAGTTCTCCGATTCCCACTGCTGCCAGTCGGGTGAAGTAGGATCTGGTTCCTTCGTTTGGCCCGTGACATAGCCAAAGAGACGCCGACTTTTGAGCGCCAGAGTAATGGAACGGGACCATGAGAGATAGTTACAATCATCGAGGCGAATAGTAGTAATCTGAGGAGTATTATGGTCGGTGGTTCCACGGAAACAAATTGACGGAGGAGGGCCACCGAAACTAGGAGCCGGAGTAACGACGGTAGAAAGAGCCGGAGAATCCGCGCCATTAGAACCCATTGTGTAGGAACAGAAATCCCACAGGGAAGGAAGACCGGAAGAGAAATCCGGAGGGAAGAAGGCAGCCCAAAGGTTAGGGCATCAAGAGATTAATCGTAGAGAGACAAAAAAATCCACCCATAGAGAGGCATCAGGAAGAAATAGTGGCGCCGAAAGGAGTAGAAGACAAGCACTTCATTTCCGGCGCTAGAGGAGGAGAACGAAGACGCAAGATGCGACTGCAGGCTGCGACTCCGGGCTACGACGCGAGCTGTCGGGCGGCGGAACTGCGGCACGGAGACACTGCGGAAGGCGGAGACGCTGCGGCTGCGGGTGCGGAAGGCGGAAGGGCGGAAGGCCGAAGGCGGAGATGCTGCGATGCGAGCTGTCGGGCGGAAAGGCGGAGGCGCTGCGGAAGGCGGAAGGGCTGCGGGTGCGGAAACGAAACGGCTCGGAGTTTTAGGGTTGCTCTGATACCATGTTGTAAAGCATCAATAGATAATTCGTTATTATTTACATGAAGAAGACCTCTATATATAGAGGGAACACCGGCTACATAAAAGGCTACATATATCATAAAACTTAAATATAATCTAACAAATAGAAATCGTCTTAACATGGAGAATGGTCATTGGGAGATGGGATTGTAGTTTACAGATTTTAGTGAACTGGATTGGAGTTTACCATTGGAAGTTAAGATTACTTATTTCTTACTCAGTGTTTCATACCTATACTACTGCCACATATACTTATAGAACTGCTAGATTAGTTCCGCCGTCACCCGCCTCTTGTTCATTCTCCACCATCACTACCTCTCCTTTCCTTCTCCCCACTCGGTTCCTAGGATCCATGTAGGAAGGGTTGGGGGATGATAGGACTTAGTCTTCTAGAGTAACAGTTTTCGAACCACATTATTTTAGGGGACCATGAAGCCCATTATGGAGGAGCTGCCACGGAGGTCGGCACGCTTGGAGAGAGGACAGTCTAACACCGGTGTTCAGACAGCTGGGACTGTGAGTCCCGATCATTAGTAGATGTTTAGTTTTTTTTTCCACGATGAGTGATATGTAATGAGGATATTGATGTATCAGGCATGAGCCTCATTTTCAGTACTTCCTTTATTATTATTATTGTGGACTCTCCCTTCGTGGAGATAATTTATTATATATGTGATCTATGTGTACATGTTTTATTTACTCTCTTGCTACTTTTCTGTTATCGATTTGGTCGGCAGGATCGGAGTTCTATAGTGACGACCTTCCCGGGCGAGAAGGTGTCTCCGCAAAGCGCCGGTTCTGGGCTTAAGACCCCTTGGTTCGAAATAAGAAAGAAAAAGGTTGTCTTACAAGTGGTATCAGAGGAGACCTCGATCGAAAAAAGTAGCAGTCCACAAACCCTGGGTCACCCCTGCGCGAGTTTAGTTTGGGGACAAACAAAGCAGCGGAAGAAGTGGTGTGCCCATATGGGGGATCACATGTAAATTGCCAACTTTTAATTGGCTTTGAGTAGATTATATACAATGATCTTTGCTATGTAGCCTCCAGCACAGATAACACCACAGGGCAGAGTACTGCACACTCCAAATGTTACACCACCTTCCCAGGTCCCCACTCTATTTCTACAGTCAGAGATGGGGAAGACTTTGACAGCCATACTGGAGGCTTTCAGGGCCCAACAGGTTCCGGCTCCGAAGCCACACCCGGTGGCCAGTTGGATGAGCATCTTCCAAGGACTTTCTCCCCCTTCTTACTTTGGGACAGAGTCGGTTGTTCAGACGGAGGAGTGGCTGGATATCATGTATGAGATTCTGACTGGGATACGGTGCCCATGTGATGAGAGGGTGTCTTTAGTGGTGTCTTGATTGGAGTACCATGCCATTAGATTGTGGAAGACACTGCTGGACACGACGTTTGCTGATAGAGAGGTACAGACATTGCTTGGGAGGACTTCAGGGTCGCATTGTTGGAGCACTTTGTTCCGTAGTCGGCCAGAGATGAGCTGGAAGACATATTTCTACAGTTGAGGCAAGACGACAAGACGATTGTGGAGTACCATCGAGAGATCAATCATTTAAACTGATTTGCAGATTCCTATAAGCTGGAGAAGGCCAGATACACCAAGAGGTTTTATAAGGTCCTGCGAGAGGATCTGAGAGAGGCTCTGATGTTCGTATCCGACTAAACTATACCTCGGATATTGGAGATGGAAAAGAGGATTGAGGCAGATTGGCACACGACTCGAGGCCGGAAGAGGCTATCGGAGGATCAAGGCCGAGTAGCGATAAATGATCAGCGACGGGGCCGCATTGCTGATGGGAGAGATGGGAGAAGGGAAGAGGGCCAGCCTCACCAGGAGGTGAGACAAGAGCCGAGGGAGCAGGTGGTAATGGCTCCTCAACCTATCCAGATGCGAGAGATGCAGAGATCCGGGGGTATGCATATCCCCCGCCTGAGTGCTACTACTATCATCAGGTGGGGTATATCCAAAGAAATTGCCCCATGAGGGGGGCACCACTACCAGCACCACCGGTTGCCCTGCCTGCATAACATTTTTGAGGCCATGGACGTGGCTGAAGACGTGGATACCAGGGCAGAGACCGCAGGCAAGAGAGGGAGCAAGTCTATGGGAAGTATTTGGCTCAACCATGGAACTCGGAGCAAGTGATAACAGGTACGCCAGTAAATTTTTAAGTTCTTTCTTTCCTAAAAAGGTTACACTCATTGTATAGAATTGTTAGACTAGGAAGGAAAAACCTTAACTAGATTCTAAGATATTTAACTACCCCAAGAAAAGTCTTCATCAGCGGCAAGCCAACTTATACTCCGTTCAATACGGGTGCTTCACACTCGTTTGTGTCAGAGGACTTCGTGGAAGTACTAGAAGGCGTTGAATGACTTACTGGCTTGATGAGTAGGGTGCGTCTACCCGACAGATCAGATCTATTCACCTCCGCCCACTGAAACATGGAGGCGGAGATCGGCAGAAAGGCATTCGAAGCACCAGCGATGATCCTAAGGATGCCAGTCTTCGATTTTATCCTGGGCATGCCATGGTTACAGTGGAATCATGCCCAGATTGACTGCCTGGCGAAGAGGGTCACCTTGAGGCATGGGGATTCCTATGTCATCATCGAAGGTATTACATTTACCACCCCTCTCTTGTTGTCATTCGTATAGGCCGTCAAGGCCCACCTATAGGGAGAAGAGGTATACCAGGTGTTGTTTGAGATGGCTGAGGCCAAGGACTCCATCTCAAGTTTTCCAGGGGTACAGGATTTTGCTGACGTATTCCCAGAGAAGTTGCCAGGGCTATCCCCGCACCGGGAGCAGGATTTTCAGATACATATTGTGCCATGGGCTAAGCCGGAATCTAGAGCTCCTTACCAGATGGCCCCGAGGAGTTGACGGAGTTTCGAAGTCAACTGTAGGAGCTAGTGTAAGCCGGATTTTTCCGGACGAGCTCTTCACCATGGGGAGCCCCGGTGCTGTTCGTCAAGAAGAAGGATGGGACACTTAGATTGTGCATCAACTACCGAGCACTGAACCGACTGATAGTCCGGAATAACTATCCACTGCAAAAGATTGATGAGCTGTTTGACCAGCTGGAGGGGGCACATTTCTTTTCGAAACTGGATTTGAGGTCGGGCTACTACCAGCTGCAGATCAAGGAGGAGGATATTCCGAAGACTACCTTCAGTAGCAGATATGGGTTGTTTAAGTTTACCGTGATGTCCTTTAGGCTCACAAATGTACTGTAGGCGTTCATGAGCCTCAAGAACCGGGTGTTTGAGGCTTATCTGGATGTGTTTGTCATCGTGTTTATTGACGACATCATCATCTACTTGAGGACAGAGGAGGAGCACACACGACATCTAACACTGACTCTAGAGAGACTTCGGGAACACCACCTCTATACAAAGTTTAGCAAGTGCCTATTTTGGGTTAAGGAGGTGGCCTTCCTAGGACACATTATCAGTGGATCCGGGTTGGCAGTGGACCCGGCTAAAATCTAGGCAGTTTGGGATTGGCCTCAGCGGAAGTCGGCCACAGACGTGCAAAGTTTTCTAGGACTTGTCGGTTATTATCGGAAGTTCGTGGAGAGATTCTCTCGAATTGCCCTCCCACTCACATCCCTGACAAGGAAGGATGTGCCTTTTTTCTGGACCCCGTAGTGTTAGAGGCTTTCTAGGAGTTGAAGGATCGACTCACCTCAGCTCCTATTCTTGCCCTTCCTTCGGGGAAAGAAGGATTCCAGTTCTACACCAACTCTTCCTACAAGGGCATGGGTACAGTGCTGATGCAGAAAGGCCATGTGAATGCTTATGCTTCCCGCCAGTTGAAGAAGTATGAGCAGAACTACCGTGTTAATGACTTAGAGATGGGAGCGGTCGTGTTTTCTCTTAAAGTCTGGCGGCACTATCTGTACGGTTTCCACTACGACATATACTCTGATCACAAAAATTTGAAGTACGTGGACACGCAGAAGGAGCTGAATATCAGGCAAGGGAGATGGGTGGAATTTTTAGTAGATTACAGTACGAGATGCACTACCACACAAGTAAGGCAAACGTGGTAGCCAATGCACTGAGTCAGAGAGCCTCCACCTCAGCAGTGGAGCCTCAGATTATGTCCATGGAGCTAGTGCAGAGATAAGAAGATATGCACATCACTATGGTATCGTCTAATGACCTCGAGATTTATGAAGAGTATTTAGCAGTGATGAGCACCACAGATAACATTCGAGACCGATTCAGAGATGGGCAGAGGCAGGATGCTAAGCTGGAGCCGATATTGCGGGCATTAGAGGCAGACACTGCTTGAGATAACACATTGAGGGATGGCCTTGTGTGCTTCTGAGGACGAGTTTATATACCAGAGGGAGGCCAGGTCTGGGAGGATATCATGACGGAGGCCCACTACAGCCGGTATTCGGTACACTCGGGAGTTATGAAGATGACTGCGGATCTGAAGAAGACCTTGTACTGGCCAAGCTTGAAGAAGGATATCACCTACTTCATGACCCACTGCGAGACATGCGAGATGGTGAAGACAAAGTGTAAGAACCTCGCAGGATTGCTGCAACCACTCCCGGTGCCGGAGTGGAAGTTTGATGATATCGCGATGGACTTCATATATGGGTTTCCCCGATCGCGGAAGTGGAATGATTAGATCTGGGTAATCATCGACCCGCTGATGAAAGAATCAAGATTTATAATGATCAGAAAAGATGACTCGGTTGGTTTGCAAGTTCGGATATTTGTGGAGCAGTTCATCCGTTATCACGGCGTACCCAGGACGATAGTATTGGAACAGGATGAATGGTTTACGTCCAGGGAGTGGAGATCAGTGAAGACTTACTTGGGCACTCGGCTGACATTCAGTACAACTTTTCATCCCCAGACAGACGGGTAGACGGAACGCACCAATCGAACCTTGGAAGATCTACTACGATTATGCATTCTAGATTGTGGAGAGCCTTGGGAGAAGCTGTTGCCACTGGTTGAGTTCTCATATAATAACAGCTACTAGTACAACATAGGGATGGTTTCTTATGAGGCCCTATACGTACGAAGGTGTAGGGCTCTGATATCATGAATATAGGACGAGGATCTGAAGGCTTTGGGTTCGGAGTTTGTTGAGGACACCGAGGCTCAGGTGAGGCTGATACAGGACAGGATGTTAGAGGCTCAAAGTAGGCAGGCTAAGTATTATGACGCTCGACATCGTCAGGTTGAGTTTCATGTGGGGGGATCGGGTATTCTTGAAGATCTGACCGATGTATGGAGTTTCACGGGTGCGGGATCGGAAGAAGAAGCTCAACCCGAGATATATTGGGCCTAATAAGATCTTGGAGCGGATCGGTCCCTTAGCATACAGGTCTGAGCTACCACCGAAATTAGCGGGTCTGCACTACGTGTTCCACATATCCTCTCTTAGGAGGGCTCTACTATGCCCGGAGTAGAAGATTACGACCACGGATGGGTCAATAGCATCTGATCGGTCAGTTCACATGGAGCCGGTCCGGATTGACGATAAGGGGATACGAGTCTTGCGCTGCAAGAAGGTTCCGTTGGTCAATGTCCTGTGGAGGAATCACGGTCAGGAGGAGCATACCTGGGAGCCGCGGGATCTTATGCAATAAAAGTACCCAGATCTTTTCAGTCAGGTATCCCTCACAACCTCTCGGGATGTTACATTTTTCTTTTCATACTTGAAACCCCGTAGGCCTAACTAGAATTTCGAGGATGAATTTTTTTATTTATGTATTGGGATTTATAACATCCCTTAGACAACTAGACCCCATAAGAGTGGTTTTGTCATGACTATGTCATGACAAAACCCTAGGAAGCCCAAGAAGACTAGGTGGACCTAAGAATATAGGTGAGATCATAATTGTCTGCAAATAATAGATTCCTAAACCCTAGTTTAGGATGATCATGAGGCTTTACCATGACTCCAAGACCCAACCATGACCTCACCAATCTATTGAAAGGTACTAAGGGTCCATTAGAGTCAACCAAGGGTAGCCAAGTTGACCTAAGACCATCCTAGGCCTAAATTGGGCAAGGTGCCCTAACTAAGGGCAATGTGCCCCTAATGAGCCCACCAACCCTTCCAAGGTCTCCCTAGACCTAAAGTGGGGTTAATGGGTCCTCAAAGATCCAATGGGGTAAACCCTAGAGCCTGAGTTTACCCAAGTCAACTCTAGCCCTAAAGTGGTCAAAGTGCCCTAACTAAGGGGCAAGTGACCTTCAGGGTTAAAAGTTAACCCTACACAACCCTTCCTAGAACTTTGCGGAAGCCAAGGGATTACCTAGGACTCCTTGGGGTCAACCGAAATGTTTATGTTGACCAAAGTCATCTCTAGACCTAACTTGGTAAAAGTACCATTCCTAAGGGTCAAGTGACCCCCAAAGTGCCAAGACAACCCTACCTAGCCTTACCTAGACCCTAGGGGAGGCTAATGGGTCACCAAGGACTCATTGGGGGTAAACCCAAAAGGGTCAAAAGGACACAAGTCAACCCTTGTCAAATTTAGGTCAACTTAGCCCATATGGGCTAACCCAAGCTCAATCCCTCTTTCATTTGGGCTAATCAACTCTTAATTATGTCATGATATGAATTAGTGGACTACAAATAGCCTAAAGTGGTTGACCAAGTCAGCCTTGATGACTAGGAGAGAGGAAACTTCATTTTCCCACTTTAATGGAGGAGAGAGAAAATGAAGGTAGTGGCTATTCATGGCTAGGAAGGCAAAGAGCCATGTCCTCTTGCTGGAATAATCTCCCCTGGTCAGTTAAGAGGAGGCCTAGGGTTTTCTCGGCCATGGTAGTGGCTAGGGGATGAGAATCACCTTGGCCGAGCCAAGCTTTTTATGGCCATTGATGACTTGGCCTCTCCTCTCCCTAACTGAGGCTTTAAACACCATCAGTGGCCTGAGAGGAGATTTCCCCCACCATTTACCTGAAGAAATCGAGCGCCTTCACTGTGTAGTTGCAGAAACCCGAGCAGCACCACCACCACCATGATGACCTGACGATCGACGCAATTCCAGACCACCACAAAGGTCCTCATCCTCTCCTTACTCTGTATGTAGATCTTATGTTTCAGTTAGATGAAGATCGGGCTCAATTAAAACCCGATCCAATCTTTCAATTTCATGGTTTTTCGGGAAATTTCTTCTTGTCAGGATCGCCGGAAAAGGCCCCTCCGGCGGCTGTGCCGCCACCTGGCGATAGCCACCACCTCGACAGAGGTGGTGGTGGCGGTGGCCGGCCAGGGAGGTTGCCG
Organism: Platanthera zijinensis; assembly: GCA_039513925.1. Lineage (NCBI taxonomy): Eukaryota > Viridiplantae > Streptophyta > Magnoliopsida > Asparagales > Orchidaceae > Platanthera > Platanthera zijinensis. The sequence continues at coordinate 144,980,508 of CM077093.1, read as the reverse complement.
GATGGTCGGGAATTAGGAAGGGAAGTGGCTCCATGTCGGGATGATCCTGGTCGACAGTTGGAGGTAGACGATCACCAAATGTCATCCATCATGCTCCAAGATTCGTGCTGAATAATATTTAAACTATAGGTTATATATTCATTTCATTTCATTTCTGTCACAGGATATGTATTTAATGTTTCTATTTATTAAAAATACCTAGGGTCACCTACATAAAAAGTGATAAATATCATAATTGTAGCCCTAAGGGTGTACTTTATTTTAAAATTGGTTTGAACCAATTTGGGTTCCTTGTTTGACCATGACACTCATTTGGTAGGGCCTATACCTAGGGTTAGACAGAAAATAAAATGAGTGCCCCCACTTCATCCCTTGTCCAATTGACACTAAATTTAGACACAGAGTCACCCTAACCTATACCTAGGTCTTGACTTAAAATGGGAATTTTTAGAGACAATTTTTCTATAGTTTTAGAAATTATTTAATAATCTTTTGGTGAGTGGTCCTTAGTGTAATCATGAGGCCCTGTATAAATTTTCACCCCATTTAGAGATGATTTAGTTAGGAAATGAGCAAACCCTAGCCTTGCCCTAAAAGGGATATTAAGGTAAAAAGTTCACCTTGTGGGTTTGCGTAGCCAAACCACCCTAACAGAGGTTGAGATTTTGAACCACTGCTTTGACATGACATTTAAGACCCTCATATGGGTTATGGGGTGGTTTGGGGTAGAATTGCCCAACGACCCAAGTTCAAACCCTAAGTTTGGACCTTGTGGGTTTGAGAAGGGCATGGGGACAAATGCCCTTGTATGGACTTGAAATTTGTTGGAGAGGACCCTATGGTGGTTAAAGTCCTCTGGTGGAAATATTAGAGGATTTAGAGATAGTTAAACTCCTAAAAACCCTAACCATAGTTTAGGTCACAAATTTTATAATGGTATGATGGGTTGTCAAAACTTTTATAAAAGTTGAAAAACTTAGGTAGTATCATCATGGGATTAATATGAGCCTCTGGTAATTTTATTGGGAATATTGGAACTATTTATTTGGTACCTCCTTTGTATTACATTGATTTGCCCTTGATAGTCTTTTTTTATTATGATCTCACTATTCATTGGAAAATTGTGAAAATTAGTAAAAGGATGTATTAGGTCATTGTGCTCATACCTGATTTTTACTGTAATTTTTAGATGCATATTATCAGTACTTACTTCCCAACTTTATAATTATGCAATTATATTCAATAATAGATTTAGAGCTTAAGGCTCGTTAACAAAATGTGAAACTTATTCAGTAGTGATATAAGGCCATTATGCTCATGTGAAAATTATATCGAAATTTTTAGATAAATATTTTCAGTAGTCGGTTCATTAATTTATTAAAGAGGATTATCATTCTAAATTAAAATTAGAGTTCATTATTCACTGAAAAATTTGGAAACTTGGTCAGAAGTGTTTTCAAAGCATTTTAGTTATGTTCAAATTTTCTTATAATTTTTGGATGCTTATTTACAGTACTTGCTTCTTTAGCTATTAAATATGTGATTATATTTAAAATTATGGATCAGAGGCTTAAACATTGTAAAAAAATTGGGATACTTTAATTTACTATTAATTAGTTGCTTAGTGTTTATCTTATTTTCTTGAGCTTTTAGCATGATTGTAAAGGCCACTTCATATTCAAATTGGGGCATTGGGATTTTTAGAGAAAATAAATAAAATGTCAGATAAATTAGGAAAATTCCAAGTTTATTGATTTAGGTTATAAATGTTATGATAGGCCTCCAGTAATTATCTTAGGGTGTTTGGATGAGGATTTATAGTACCTCCTATCATGCATGTCATATAGCACAAGGTGGTATGCATTTAGTAAAACTACGAAAATCGTGTTAACATGAAGAATGGTCGTAGGGATGTGGGATTGTAGTTTACTTATTTTAGTGAAGTGGATTGGATTATACCATTGGAAGTTGGGATGAGTAGGTGGTAGGGTTGGCTTAAGATTAGGTGGTGCTCGGGATTGACGAAAGATCATCTTTCCTGTTAAGGGAGAAAGAAGGTCAAAACACGTTAGGGTTAGATCAAGAGTAACACTAAAGGGATCGGGAATCGGGTAATAACCAATACTAATAAGTGTCTTGCGAAAGGAAGCTTTGGGCTTCAGCCTATCGTAGTTCCTAGTGCCCTCGAGAACCCTTCACGGGGTATGCCTTTGTGAGTCCTTGGCTAACCTAAACTATAGGAAAAATAAACTGCAAGAGTAACTAGTATAACTAGGGATTCACTTTAACTTACATCTATGTCTCGGGATGTTAGGTTGGGTCACTCGAGCAGTAGGCTCTGTGGTTTTGGTGATGGGACGGTTGGCCCAACGAGCTTTACCTCGGTTGTTATTTGTGACAGGTGGGATGGTTCGGGGAGCTTTGGCTCGGTAGCTGTTACATAAGATTTCTTGTGCATAAAGTATAAGGTGGTTGTCTTTTGTGTTTGAGGGTCGATGCAACGATGCCAATACGTTGACTACACAAGTGTGGTTTTGTACTTCACTAAATTAAGTCTGGTGGACCAGCCAACAAAGAGTATGCAGGAGCTCCTCTTAGTGCACCAGCATCGAGGCATACGATAGGCCTGACTAGTAGTGCAATTTCTGGTTTAGAGGTGGGCAAGGCCCAACCCACAGCTTCCGTTTGCCACTACGGATGTATCCTGGGAGGTTAGACTCCAGAAAGGGGGAACTAAAGTTCTTTGTGCACAGAGTCGAGTGGGTGTGTTGCACTTGCATGATTCACATCATAACATACTTGCATGTCATAGCATAACCGTTATATTTAACCCTTGACACCTATTATATAAATTGGTATGAGACTTTTTATACAATAGGCCATTGCGTGAGCGTGCTTATAAGTTAAGGTTTTTATTCTGTAGATATATACATGCTTTTTAGAAAACCGACACCCTATCGTACAACTTGGAATGAGACTCTTTATACGATAGGTGTCTTGCAAAAGATCCCTTAGCTTATGTGTTTTCATATAAGTTAAGGTTACTTATTTCTTATTCAGTTTTTCATACCTATACTACTGCCATATATTCTTATAGAACTGCTAGATTAGTTCCGCCGTCACCCGCCCCTTGTTCATTTTCCACCATCACTATCTCTTCTTTCCTTCTCCCAGCTTGGTGCCTAGGAGCCATGGGGGAAGGGGTGGGGGATGATAGGACTTAGTATTTTAGACTAACGGTTTTCGAACCACATTATATTAGGGGACCGTGGAGCCCAACATAGAGGAGCAGCCCCGGAGGTTGGCGTGCTTGGATATGGGACAGTCTAGCACCGGAGTTCAGACAGCTGGGTGATGACTAGTTTTAGTCATCGTTTTTGTCTTAGTTTAGCATGAGAATTTCTTTTTTTTATAATATTTCTATGTATTTTTATGCTTGCTATGTTCCATTTTTTGTTTAATAATCATTTGTGTTTTGTTTTAGAATTTAACTAATGTTATTATTTATCTCATGTTTTATTTTCCTTTTTTAGGTTCAAAGCTCAAGATCTACAAGAGCAGCTCGAGCACATGATGCAGCCCAAGCAGCCCACTAGAGAACCCGAGCCCTCAAGTTATGGTGCAGCACAACAAAGCAGCCCGACCCCTTCTAATCAAGCAACCCGAGGCTACAACAAAGCCCATGCAACCCGCCACCTTTGCATGGCTCTTCCTCCATTATTTCATCCCATTTGTGGACCATGCTTTGCCGTCCCTCCCCCTCTCTCTCTCTCTCCTCCTCATTAACTTCCATATGCATGCACCTCAACATTCATGTATGGTTAGCCCCCCTCTATTTCACCTCTTTATTCCTCATTCATTCCCCCTTCTATTTTCTATTTTTCTTTTTCTAATTCCTTAAATAAAATACAATGAATCCCCCTCTCTCTCTCCCTTCATTTAATTCAATGCATGAACCTTTCCCACCATGTATGGTCGGCAACCTTATTGCCCCTTCATATCCATTTCTATTCTAGAACCTTCCCCCTCATCTATAAAAGGAACCCATGTCTCATGCATTTGGAGGTTGGATTTTATAGAGCAAGTGAGAGTGTTAGTGCAAGAGAGTTACTTTCTTTGAATGATTGTTGTTAAGTTCTTTTTATTAGTGTAATCTTCTTCTTTAAAGTATTATCTTTTTATTATTGTGTACTCTTCTTTTCTATCATCAATGAAAATGAATTTCCTTTACCTTATTGTGATTTCATTCTTAAATATGCTTAGCTAATTTTGTTTTGTGCCCAATCGCGATGAACTTTGCAATGAAATAACGCATCTTTTATTTTATGTTGCATTTGTATTTTTATTTTTTATCCGACCTTGATCAATATCGTATCGACTTCGTATTTCTAGTATACGGTAGTAGATTTCGATCTCATATTCGAGTAGCCGAGAGGCTCGTGAATGTGAAAGATCACTCAAGGAAGTAAGGAGTTGAACGTAACCCTAGAGATAGGATGACGTAAATCCTCCGGATTGGAGTCAAATCCAATAGTGCGGGTCACCTCGATAATGCGACTTTAGGCCTTTTGATTTGCATATATATTTTGGTCAAAAGGTCTAGAAGTTAGGAGATTTAATGCTCTAGCGAGATTATTTCTTATTCTCGAATCTGTCACGGTCTTTATAAAATTACGAATGTTAAACAAAATTATTCCGTTATTTTATTTCAAAGTGAATCGTCGATCGAGCACTCTTTTGCAATAGTTTATTTCACTTTTAACTAAGTTTAGTTTATTTTAATTTTCAAAACCCATCAATCGTTCGGTAGGATAATAGAGTCATTGTGAGTAATAGTACTTGCCTGCCCCGAGTTTTTATACGACCATGATATATTTTTATCAATATATTATAAAATAATAGGTACACTTCCCTATTCGGATTGTAGTCCGTGAGACAATTTTTACACATCATGTTTTTGGCGCCATTGCAGGGGACTATTTTTGGCAATATTACGAAAGCACCCAGTTTATTACTTCTACTAAAATAAAAAAAAAACCAAAAAAATCAAAAAAATTAAATTTTCTCTTTCTTTATGGAAACAGTTTTTTTATGGAATCATCATCTTTTTGCGCTTTTTGCGGGTCGCTCGACCATTTTAATTTTGCATGTCTTTCGGGAACCCCTCCCTCTTTTGATTTCAATTTTTCTTGAGCAGGTCAAAGTGGCCAATTTGACTCTTAGTCTAATTTTTATCCTACTTGGGAAATGGGGAACCCGTCTTATTTTTCTTAAGATTTTGCCCCGCAAAGCGCCGCGCCTCCAAATTTTAATTCTATCGATAATGGGTATTTTGAATTGCAAAATTCTCTTGATAATATTAATTCGCATTTCAAGACCATTATTGATTATTTTTCTAGTAAGGCCGCTTCGTTTTCTTCATCTTCTTCTCCATCTCCTCCAATTTCATCGTGTAATGAGTCATCAGATATCCCGGCTTGTCTTTTTCCTCTCGAGGAGGATAACTATTCGGATATTCTGGATTGTTTCCTTCCTCCTTTGGATGACACCCCTATGGATACTCCGGCATGCTTCTTACCTTTTGAGGATGACAAGACATCTCATCATTCGCTTTCTTTTTCTGAAGATGTTTGTGATTCCATTTCGCTTCAAACTTTAACTGTTCCATCTTTTTCTAGTTTTAGCGAGTCTTTTTCTTCTTCTTCTTTTATTTTAGATAATTCTACTTTAGTCCTCTCTACACCTTCTTCTCCCAAAATTTCACAAGTCTCTCCTTCTCCATGTGAAATTTCCATTGATGAAATTTCTTTTTCTACTTCTTTTATTCCTCTTTCTATTTCTTCTTCTTTTTCTTCTTCTTCTTTTGACGACCCCTTCTTTCCCATTTTACGTACGACAGAGTTCTTCTATAACTCCGTCCGTTCATTTTCGGGCGTCATTACCTTGAAGATTCCACCGCATGTCGGTGCAATTATTCAAATTCTATCTTTTTTTCATTTACTCTCTTAAATGCATACTTAGAGAGTTACCTCTTCACTTTAGTTTTTATTTTCCATTTTGCTAACCAATAACGTCAGGATCAGACGACGTTAAACAAAGAGCGCTCTTGGGAGGCACCCCTTGCTTATCCTTTTTGTTATTTCTTTTTGTTTGTTTATTGTGTTTTGCTGGAATAAAACCTCCCGCGGTTTGTTTGGCCCCATCATTTTTTTCTCTTCCTTAGGCCTGAGCCGGTGTCCAGCTTAAGCATGGGGGAGCGAAATCAACATTCGGCCTTACGAATCCGGGGAAGTCATTTTCTTTTTAAGTATTTATTTTATTGCATCCCCCTCCCTTTTCTTCTTCATATTTCTTTCTTGTTTTTATTTTTCATTGAGGACAATGCAAAATTTTAGCATGGTTGAGGGTTTAGTTGTTTTCTTTCTTCTTTCATTTCAAAAAAAAATGTTTTATATTTCTACAAAAAAAATAGTATAGTTAAAAATTAGTATAGTTTTATTAAGCTTCTTTAGTACTGCTTTTCCTTTAACTTATACAAAACCCGATTATAAAATCAAAATCCAAAAAAAATGCTAAAATATATTTGAAAATCAAAATCAAAAATAATTTTCTATCTTTATTTTTATGTTTCTTCTAGTGTTGTGTAGGCCCGTGCAATTTTGTAGTTCTATGTTGATTTTCTTGAATTATTTTTCTAAATTTATCATTCTTACATAGCTTAGTTTTACTAATTTCTTGTTCTAAAATATAGGCATTTGTTCTTATGTTGTAAGTTAGCAATTTGTAGTTTTTTTCTTTTTATTCGGTTAGTTGCGTACGAATGGTTGCTCGGTAATGTTATCTTTTTTTCATTTGTGGGGTAATACTTTACTAGTGTCTTGAACTTGTCCCTAGCTACTCTTAAAACATTTGCATCATTTTTACGTACTTCAGAAATAATTTAGGCTACCCTTTTACTCGTTTGAACCTTTCTTGCCCACCAAAAATTTCACAGTTGCAAAACAATTTTGGGCATTTTTCCATGTTTCTTTGTTTTTAGCTCTACCTTTCATTTCATTATTTCGACAAAGCCAAAATGCCTTTCCCATTTCACACTAAACTTTGAGCTTAAATATTATGTTTGTGAAGGGTTATTATCTTTGAAAATGAAAAGTAAAATTATTAGTTTTCAATTGGAGCTCTTTTTTATGAGAGAAAAAAGTTATTATCAAAATGTTATCAAATAAAAAAAACAAAAAAAAAAGAGAGAAAAAGTTTATTTGTGGCCAAATTTTGAAAAGAAAAAAATCTCATGGCCTTGTTTTGTAGTTTGAACTGGAGAAATGACGTACTTGTCATTTCTCATTTTTTTCATTTTTGTATATTTTAAGCTCACTCTTGGTTTAGTGTGATTTAACCGCCAATTTTTATCTTTGATTTTTAATTCCTAATAATTTACCTAAGCCAAGTCTTAAGGCATATTAAAAGTCCTTTTGATCTTTAGATGTGAGTTCGCATAGTGGAGAGAGTGTGAACGGATAAGCCTATGGCCACCATCATTGATGGATTTCTTTGGAGGTTATCTTGAGGTGATTAAGGGGTAATTGTTATTCTAGCAACCTAGTAGTTCGTTCAATGCGCCATTTATTTAGAACATCTACTTTTGTTTTTGTTATTTTCCTAAATTTTGGATGCCTTGTTTTAGGGATTTAGAAATGTGTAATTCTTCTTTATGTTCTAATGATATTTTTATGTCTCCATTTTCAAGTTTTCTATTATGCACTTCTCACCCCACTAGTTGTTAACATAGAAATTAGGATAGTTTAATTTTTCATATTTTGGTTTTCTTAATTATGAAATCTAAATTTCTTTGTTTACTTTTAATTCCTCTTCCCTAGTTTTAAATTCCATTTGCTTGAGGGCAAGCGAATACTCTAGCATGGGGGAATTTGATGACTAGTTTTAGTCATCATTTTTGGCTTAGTTTAGCATGAGAATTTCTCAGGTTTTATAATATTTTTATGTATTTTTATGCTTGCTATGTTCCATTTTATGTTTAATAATTATTTGTGTTTAGTTTTAGAATTTAACTAATATTATTATTTATTTCATGTTTTGTTTTTCTTTTGTAGGTTCAAAGCTCTAGATCTACAAGAAAAGCCCGAGCACATGATGCAGCCCAAGCAGCCCACTAGAGAACCCGAGCCCTGAAGTCATGGTGCGGACAAACCAAGCAGCCCAGCCCCTTATCATCAAGCAACCCGAGCCTACAATAAAGCCCATGCAACCCACCAACTTTGCATGGCTCTTTCTCCATTATTTAAGCCCAATTGTGACCAATGCTTGGTCGGCGCTCCCCCCTCTCTCTTTCCTCCTCATTAACTTCCACATGCATGCACCTCCACATTCATGCATGGCCGGCCCCCCTCTATATCCCCTTTTTATTCCTCATTCATTCCCCCTTCTATTTTCAATTTTTCTTTTTTTATTTCCTTAAATAAAATACAATGAATCCCCCTCTCTCTCTCTCTCCCTTCATTTAATTCCATGCATGAACCTTTCCCACAATGTATGGACGTCAACCCTATTGCACCTTTATATCCATTTCCATTCTAGAACCTTCCCCCTCATCTATAAAAGGAACCCATGTCTCATGCATTTGGAGATTGGATTTGAGAGAGCAAGTGAGAATGCTCGTGCAAGAGAGTTTCTTTCTTTGAATCATTGTTGTTCAGTTCTTTTTATTAGTGTAATCTTCTTCTTTAAAGTATAGTCTTTTTATTATTGTGTACTCTTCTTTTCTATCATCAATGAAAATGAATTTCCTTTACCTTATTGTGATTTCATTCTTAAATATCCTTAGCTATTTTTGTTTTGTGCCCGATTTCGATGAACTTTGCGATGAAATAACGCATCTTTTTTTATATGTTGCATTTGTATTTTTATTTTTGATCCGACCTTGATCAATATCGTATCGACTCGGTATTTCTAGTATACGGTAGTAGATTCTGATCTCATATTCGAGTAGCCGAGAGGCTCGTGAATATGAAAGATCACTCAAGGAAGGAAGGAGTTGAACGCAACCCTAGAGATAGGATGACGTAAATCCTCCGGATTGGAGTCAAATCCAATAGTGCGGGTCACCTCGTAATGCGACTTTAGGCCTTTTGATTTGCAAAGAGATTTCGGTCAAAATGTCTAGAAGTTAGGAGATTTAATGATCTAGCGAGATTAGTTCTTATTTTCGGATCCGTCACGGTCTTTATAAAATTACGATTGTTAAACAAAATTATTCCGTTATTATATTTCAAAGCGATCGAGCACTCTTTTACAATTGTTTATTTCTCTTTTAACTAAGTTTATTTTATTTTTATTTTCAAAACCCATCAATCGTTCGGTAGGATAATAGAGTCATTGTGAGTAATAGTACTTGCCTGCCACGAGTTTTTATATGACCTTGATATATTATTATCACTATACTATAAAATGATAGGTACACTTGCCTATTCAGATTGTAGTCCGTGAGACGATTTTTACGCATCACTGGGTCTGTGAGTCCCGATCATTAGTAGATGTTTAGTTTTTTCTTCCCCGATGAGTGATATGTAGTGGGGATATTGGTGTATCGGGCGTGAGCCCCATTTTCAGTACTCCCTTTTTTTATTACTGTGGACACTCCCTTCGTGGATATTATTTATTATATATGTGATCTCTGTGGACATGTTCTTTTTACTATTTTGCTACTTTTCTGTGATCGATTTGGCGGGCAGGATCGGCGTTTTGTAGTGACGACCTTCCCGGGCGAGAAGGTGTCTCCGCAAAGCGGCAGTTCTGTGCCTAATACCCTGTGGTTCAAAAAAGAAAAAATGAGGGTCTTACATTTCATGTGATTGATGGAGGTGTTATAACTTATTTGCTTCTTGCTGCTCCAAGATACAAATCTTTTTCCTAGAAATTGATCTTAGCCTCAACTGCTTTTACTGTCTTCTCTATAACCTGCAAAGTCTGCATCTGAATACCCAATTAGTTCAAACTAATTATTCCTTGGGTACTACAGACCAAGATCAGGTGTGTCCTTAAGATATCTGAAAATTCTTTTTGTTACAGAATAATGAGATTCCTTAGGGCTAGCCTGGTATCTAGCGCAAACAGATGAGTATACATAATGTCCGGCCTACTAGCAGTTCAGTAGAGGAGGGAGCCAATTATGTCTCTATACAAGGTTTCATTAATAGGTTTCCCTTAATCATCCTTATCTAATGAAACATTTGACCCTATAGGAGTTTTCATTCTGGAGGAACTCTCCGTTTCGAATTTTTTAATCAACTCCTTGGTGAACTTAATCTGAGTGATAGATAGACCATCCTCTAATTGTCTTTCTTGGAGGCCTAGGATGTACTTGAGTTCACCCATACTGTTCATCTGAAATTCCCTTGCATAATTTTTTCAAACTTTTTGTAGAGGTCATCATCAGTAGGCCCAAAAATAATGTCATCTACATAGATTTGGACTAAGATGATCTTACCCTAGACTTCCCTTAGAAATAATGTCTTGTCTATCTTTCCCCTTGGGAATTTGTTCTCAATGAGAATGCTAGACAAGGTTTCATACCATGCCCTTCGGGCTTTATTCAACCCATATAATGCTTTTCTAAGCTTAAAAACATAATCAAGAGAGTTAAAATAAACAAAATCTGTTGGTTGCTTAACACAGATCTCTTCTTTTAGGTCACCATTTAGGAAAACTAACTTTACATCCATTTGGTAGACCTTGAATCTTTTATGTGCAGCATATGCAAGGAATAGTCTTATAGCTTCCAATCTAGCGACTGGTGCAATGATTTGATCAAAATCAATACCTTCTTCTTGTCTCTATCCCTTGGCAACTAGTCTAGATTTATTCTTTATTATAACACCATTCTCATCAAGTTTATTCCTATAGATCCACTTGGTTCCAATGATGTTATTTTCCTGTGGTCTGGGAACCAACGTCTAGACCTTGCATCTCTTGAATTGGTTCTGTTTTTCTTACATAGCCACAATCCAAATTGGGGCTATACTGGCATCTTCAAAACTTTTAGGTTCAAGTTGTGACAGAAAGCTGGAATACATAGAAATATTGAGGCTTCTTCTCCTTATTGTGACCCATTTATTAGCATCTCCTATTATCTGATTTCTGGGATGATCCCTCAAATGCCTGACAGCAGGAGGCATTCTTTCTTAAGCATCATGTTCTTCAATGGTTGGATCTTACTGGTGTTCATCCATGTCCTGGAAACTTTGTCCTTCTTCAGGAATGCAAGGACCATCATCTTCTTCTTGGACAATATGAGGAGTGTTTTTGATGGTTAGTTTATCCATCTCCAACTCTACACCTACAGATCTTGAGGAGCTTGGCAGGTCACTATTAATCATAGATGATTCATCAATGACTACATTCACATACTCTTCTATAACTTGATTTTTCAAGTTGTAGACCCTATATACTTTGTTATGATTATTGTACCCAACCAATATCCCTTCATAAGACTTGACAAAAACATGGTCAAGTAGGACTTCCCATTATTGAGTACAATGCACTTGCTTCTAAACATCTTGAGATAGGCTAGATTTGGTTTTCTGCCTTTTATAATCTCATAGAGAGTCTTCTGGTGATACTTATTGATAGAGGCTCTATTCAGGACATGCCATGTAGTGTTCACTACCTCAGCCTAGAAGTATTCTAGGAGAGAGGTGTCACTGAGTAGTCTCCTTCTGGCTTCTATCAGAGTTCTATTTTTCCTCTCAGCTATACGATTTGCTAGGGTGTTCTAGGAGAAGAAAACTCTTGATGAATCTCTTGTTCTTCACAGATCTTTGTCATTCTATAAGACTAAAATTCAGTACTATGGTCACTTCTGATTTTGACCACAGAACTATTCTTTTCATTATGAATTTGCCTAACAAAAGTCATAAAGATGTCTAGGGTTTCAGAATTTTTATTTAGAAAGAAAACCCAAGCAAACCTTGAATAGTCATCAACAATCACATGTGTATAGACTTTCCTACCTAGACTATGAACTTGAATAGGACCAAACATGTCCATATGCAAGAGGTACAAACACCTCTTTGAGTCCTTGGAGCCAATGCCCTTAAAGGATGCTTTGGTCTGCTTGTCCTTTTGACATGCAGAGCAAATGCCTTCCTTGGTTTATCTTATATTGGGTCCATTTCTTACTAGCCCTTCACTAAATAGCATGCTAATTGTCTTATAGTTCAAGTGAGCAAACCTCTTATGTCATTGCACATAACAAGAGACTTTCTCAATTTTCTACCAAACAAATAGGTGAGTCTGTACTTAAAAATAGAAAGTTTAAACTATATATAATTCCACTTCTAGTGCCTGCCAAAATGACCTATTGGTCACTTGACCTCTTTGTCACTTGACCTCTTGGTCACTTGAACTCTTGATACGACACTCATCCTCATGGAAGATAATGGCATAGCTAATGTCATATAGTTGGCTTATGCTAATCAGATTGTGTTGAAATCCTTCCACAAAAGCTACTTTTTGATGGATACTATGCCATTGGTGATCATACCATAACCTATGGTAACTCCTTTTTATGAACCTCCAATGATCACCTTAGGTCCATTCTTCACAGGAGTATAATCCTTCAGGTTGCTCCTCATTCCAGTCATATGTCCTGAACATCCACTCTCCAAGTACCATATTTGTGCATGGGTACTTGGACTATCCTGCAAACACAGTTTAGTTTACCTTATGACCCCAAAAGGGATTAGGTCCTTGGTTCTTGTTTGCTTGAAACTGAACATTTCTACCAACAACACATCTAACAGGAAGACTCACTCTTGCATTTGGCACACTTGGGTTGTGCCAACAATCATTGACAAAGTGACACAGTTTACCACAACAACACCATTCATGAATGATGTATCTCCTCTTCTGAATAACCTTTGAAGTGTGTAAGCTATTAATAGTTGTCTGTTCAGTGGGGAGAGCTGTAGCCTTCTTTGTAAGACCCCCTTTTTTTTCTTTTTCAACCACCGGGGTCTTAGGCCCAGAATCGCCGCTTTGCGGTGACTCCTTCACGTCCTGAAGGGTCATCACCACAAGGCGCCGATTCTGCCGGCCAATTCGATCACAGAAATGTAGCACAATAAATGAAATAAGAGCAATGCAGTCCACAGCAATAGATCACATATATAGAATAAAAATCTCCACGAAGGGAGTGTCCACAGAAAACATCAGAGTACTATAAATGCGGGCTTATGCCCGATACATCACGTCCTCACTACAATATCACTCATGCGGAAGCTAAAACAGAAACTACTCAGGGTCGAGACTCACGGTCCCGGCTGTATGAACTCCGGAGCTAGACTGCCCCATCTCTAGGCGCACCGATCTCTGGGGCTGCACCTCCATGCTGGGCTCCACGATCCCCTAAATGATGCGGTTCGAAAACCGTTAGTCATAAAGACTAAGCCCTATCATCCCCCACCCCTTCCCCCATGGCTCCTAGGTACCGAGCGGGGAGGAAGAAAGGGAAAGACATGACGGTAGAGATTAATCAAGAAACAGATGACAGCAGAACTAATCTAACAAGTCGTATTCGGTGAGCAGTTAATATAATTGTTATAATAGGTCTAGCAGTAAGAAAAGCAAATATATGAATTTAACCTTCACTTATGCGAGAACACATAAGCAAAAGGGATCTTTTGCAAGGCTCCCATCGTATAAGTGTCCCATACCACTTATACCTTGGGGTGTCGGTTATCAAACAGCAATGGTTGTTATATATTGAAATTAACCTTTGATTTATAAACTTGCCCACACAAGCTTATAGACCAAGGGGTCGTTTTGCAGGTCCTAATGTATAAGCGTCGCATACCACTTATACTTTAGGTGTCAGGGTTAAATGAATCGATTATGCTATGACATGCTAGTGGGTATGATGAAACATGCAAGTGCAACTCACACACCCGACTCTGTGCACACAGACCTTTAGTTCCCCCTTTCGGAGCCGTTACCTCCCAGGATACCTCCGTAGTGGCGGACGGAAGCGGTGGGTTGGGCCTCGCCCACCTCAAAACCAGTAAAAGCACCACTGGTCTGACCTATCGTACGCCTCAACGCTTGGTGCACTAAGCGGACTCCTGCGTACTCTTGCCGGCTGGCGCACCGGACTTCTGTTGGCGAAGTGCTAATCACCTCGCCGAGTCAACGATATCAGTGTCGGTGCAATCGAACTCCCTGATATCGTAAAACCCACCACCTTAACTTTTTCCTATTTTATGCACATGCAAGTTTAATCGTAAACATACAAAAACCGAGCCGAAGCTCCCCGGACCATCCCGTCCGTCTCCAAACCAACCGAGCCAAAGCTCCCCGGACCATCCCGTCCGTCTCCAAACCAACCGAGCCGAAGCTCTCATCAAAATCCCTGTGCCAACAGTGTTTGTGAAAAGTGCAGCTCTAGTTACTAAGTTACTCTTATCGGTTTGTTATTACAGTTTACGTTAGCCCAGGACTGCCCCTGGTATTCCCCGTGAAGGGCTCTCAAGGGGCACTAGGAACCAAGACGGCGGCATTACGGCCCGAAGTTCCCTTTCGCAAGGCACTCATTATTATTGGTTTATCTCCCTTAACCCGATTCCCTTCTCATATTACGATAGACTATCCTAGGGTGATTTTTAACCTTCCTCTCTTCGGGAAAAGGCGATCTTTCGCCGAAACCCGAGCACCTCTTAGCTCTAACTATCACCACTTCTCACTACTCCTTATACCTTCCTATTGTGATTTCCTCCACCATTGCCCACCTAGACAATATGATTAACTCCAATGCCTTCCTCAGATCGTGTCCTATTGCATTTCACAATTGCTATATGCAGACCGACCTAGACTTCATGTCGAACCGGTTATGCAATGATCCAATACTCATCCAAATGCCCTAAATTATTTACTGGAGACTCACCATGATATAAATGACCTAAATCCAGAAAATGGAAATTTTCCTAATCTATTTGGCATTTAATTAAATTCCTCGAAAATCCCAAGGGTTACCGGTTTGAACATGAACTACCCTAAGTAGTCACGAAAGATGTCCAGCAAATTCATGATAAATAGTAGGTTATCTCAATAGGTTAAATCCTAAGTATCATAATTTTTCTATCATTAAAAGGGCATGAAAACTATTTTCGAAATAATCTCTAACTTCTGTTGTTTATGAATCAAGTACAGAAAATATTCTTCCAAAAATTATAAATAATTTATGCCATGCAGATAAAGACCTATAATTAGCACTGGCCAAGTTTCATAATTTTCCAGCAAGTACTTTATCCATAATTAATTTTTAAACAATAAACCCCTCTCTAATATCTGTGAACAAAGTACTAGATTTACTCAACATAAAATTCTATAAAAATTCAGGGACCAATGTTCTACTAGTCAAGATTTAAATCCAGAATATTAACTAATTACAATTAATTTAAAACCTCCAAATATTTGAAAAAACAAATCGAGCTATTAATTCTTTAACACATGAAGTATAATATTTATTAATCATAAAATTCAAGAAAAATTACCATAAGTCTAAAACATTCTAAAACTGCCTCCTCCCGAGTTTCATAATTTTTAGATTAGATTTAGTGCTTAAAATAACTAAATTACATGTTTATCCTAATCTAAAATCTCAACTTCCGAGGTACCTAATTACCTCCAATTCCTTCACTGTTTCAACCAGAGGGTTTTCAGCATATCATCCCACTCTCCTCCAAGTTTCAAGGGCATACAAGAGCTTTTGCTCCTATGTCCTTCACAAACCTCAAACTCCCACCCACTGGATTTGAGCCGATCTCTTAGGGTAAAATCCACCCTAATCCTCACCATTTTTCTCCAAGCAGGTTATAACATCCTTCTAAGTCAGGGGTCAGAATTTCGGCCTCTGTCGAGGTGATTTGACCTTCCCAAACTCTTAGTGCACTTTTTACTAAAAGATGTCTCACTAATGCCTAGTTGAGGGTAGAAGGTTTCCCACCCAAAACTCCACCAAATCAGTTGGAATTTTGTACAGACCTAGGTTTAATAGCCAGGGACCACTCACCAAAATTTGGGAGGGTTTGGAGGTCATTTGACCACTTAAATAAATTCCTCTAAGTTTATTAAATTAAAACAAAAACTTTAGGCAAATTATCTCCAAAAATTCCCATTTTTGGTCTGCCGTTAGGTATAGATGAGGTTAACCCCCTGCCCAAATTTCACGTCATTTGGACAAGGGACGAAGTGTGGGCATCCATTTTAATTTCTGCCCAACTCTAGGTACAGCCCCCACTAAAACGGGTGCTGCGGCCGAACCGCTTACCCAAACGAGTTGAAACCAATTTTAGATTTATCTAGACTCGAAGGGCTACAACTTTCGTGTCTGGTCATTTTTCCTAAAACGGCCTCTAAGTGCCTCATTTTGCAGCCCTAAAATATATTCAAATAATACATCTCTCCATTATGTAATATATAATAATCTATATATTATAAAAATTATTCTACTGTTCATCTTCTTCATGAAACCGAAAACAGACACAGAAAACCACTTTTCGTGTAAGCATTCTGTGATCCGTCGCCGGCCGTCGGGTCATTTCCCTGGCCAGCCACCACCACCACCACCTCCGTTGATGCGATGGCTAGCGGTCGGCGGTGGTTTGGCCGCCGGAGGTGGCGGTTTCCGGCGAACTCAAAAATACCTTTTTCATGGTTTTCCCATGAAAACGAGAGATGGGTCCGGCTCCGTTGAGCGCGAACTTCCTTCTAAGAATCCTAAGATCTACCCATGAAAGAGAAGAAGCAGAGGAGGACCTTGTTCGTGGTTTGGAGGCGAGAAGAGCGACGGGGTGCCATGGAGCAGTGGTGGCGTAGCCGAACTTCTCCTACAGCAAGAACAAAGATCTGATCCATTTACTTGAGCGTGTAAACTTCTTCTCTTGCCCCAAGTGGGCTTTTATACGTCAGAAAGTGGGGAGGTGAAAGGGTAAAGCCGTAATGGCCATGAAGGCTCCTCTTAATAGCCTTTCGGTTACAGTGACGGGATAAGAAACGGTGGAAGATGAACAGGTGTGTACAGTTGGCAGTTTCCTATTGGACCAACACTTCCTCCTTTATTATATAATTATAGAAGGAAAAACGGCCCGTAATTACTCCTGGTGTAACTTCCCACACCAGCATTTATTTCCACGCGTGTTAGAATAATTTCGGGCCTGAACCGTCGTTTCGGCCAATGTCACGGGCGTGACACATAGGTCACGGGCATGACAGGTCCGGGTGACAATTTTTGGGGTCGACGATCGTCGAACTGAGATCGACGGTCGTCGAAGGGTGGTCATGCCCTAGGTCACGGGCGTGACACCTAGGTTACGGGCGTGACAGGCTCGAACAGCAATTTCGAGGTCGATGATCGTCGAACCGAGATCGACGGTCGTCGAAGGCTGGTCACGCCCTAGGTCACGGGCGTGACACTTGGGTCACGGGCGTGACAGGCCCGTGTTCAATTTCGACGATCATTTTACGGGGATTGACGATCGTCGAAGGAGTCACGCCCCTGGTCACGGGCGTGACACTTTGGTCACGGGCTGCTAGATCGACGATCGTCTCACGGAGATCGACGATCGTCGAAGGGGTCATGCCCTAGGTCACGGGCGTGACACCTTGGTCACGGGCGTGACACCTTGGTCACGAGCATGACATGCACGGGCATCAAGTTCGACGATCGTCTCGCAGAGATCGACGATCGTCGAAGTAGTCACGCCCAAAGTCACGGGCGTGACGGGTCGGTCACGGGCGTGACGGGTCGGTCACGGGCGTGACGGGTCGGTCACGGGCGTGACCAACCCGTGACCCGAAACCTAGATCGATTTATTTCAATTTTTGGGCTTCACAGGGTTTTGTCACGACCAACCGACTCCTAGGGGTCTAGCCGGAAATGGGATGTTACAAATCCCAATAAACAAAACAATAATTTCGTCCCCGAAATTGAGGTTGAGCTTACGGGGATTTCTATCGGAATAAATTAAACTTGTAACATCCCATACGATCTTTCTATCGGGTTTAAGCGACTATTCGTTTGATAAACGAAGACAATCTCCCCAATAAACAAAAGATTAGCCCCTACCTTTCTGATTGAGTGTGCATGCCTAGGTCCTGAATTTTCCTTATCTAATCTTAACTGTCCAAAACAAGAAGGCAATCTATAGTATACCAAGAGGTGGTGAGGTGTACCTGACTGAAAAACTCCGAGTATCTCTGCCTCATCAGATCCTGCGGTTCCCAGGTGTGCTCCTCCTGACCGTGGTTTCTCCACAGAACCTTGACTAAGGGGATCTTCTTGCGGCGCAAGATCCGTACTCCTTTGTCGTCGATCTGAACCGGCTCCAAGTGAACAGATCGGTCTGAAGCTACCGGCCCTTCGGTGGTCAAAATCCGCTGCTTCGGGCATAGTAGAGCCCTTCTCAGCGAAGAAATATGGAAGACGTCGTGTAAAGCTGCCAGCTCTGGCGGCAACTCTAGCCTGTAGGCTAGGGGTCCGATCCGCTCCAGGATCCGGTAAGGGCCCATATACCTAGGGCTGAGCTTCTTCCTCCGACCGCGCACCCGTGAGACTCCGTGCATGGGCCGGATCTTCAAGAACACTCGATCCCCTATCCGAAACTCCACCTGACGATGCCGGGCGTCATAGTATTTAGCCTGTCTGCTCTGCGCCTCCAACATCCTATCTCTGATCAGTCTCACCTGAGCCTCGGTGTCTTCAACAAAATCCGATCCCAACACCTTCGGATCCTCGTCTTGAACCCAAGAAAGCAGGGTCCTACATTTTCTTCCATACAAGGCTTCATAAGGCGCCATCCTGATGCTGGACTGGTAGCTATTATTATAGGAGATCTCGACCAACGGTAACATCTTCTCCCACGGCTCCCCTCGGTCCAGTATACACAGTCGTAATAAATCCTCCAAGGTCCGGTTGGTGCGCTCTGTCTGCCCGTCCGTCTGAGGGTGGAAGGCCGTGCTAAAAGTCAAACAGGTGCCCAGGTAAGCCTGCACTGACCGCCACTCCCTGGATGTAAACCGTCCATCGCGGTCGGACACTATCGTCTGGGGCACGCCATGATATCGGACATATTGCTCCACAAACTTCCGTACCAGCACTCCCACCGAGTCATCCTTCCTGATCGGTATAAAGCGGGCCACCTTCGTCAACCGATCAACAATCACCCAGATCGAGTCGTTCCCCGTCCGAGACCGGGGAAGACCATGTATAAAATCCATAGCTATATTGTCGAACTTCCACTCTGGCACCGGGAGTGGCTGCAGCAATCCTGCGGGGTTCCTGCACTCCGCCTTCACCAACTGACACGCCTCGCAATGGGTCACGAAGTATGTAATGTCCTTCTTCATGCCCGGCCAAAACATCGTCTTCTTCAGATCAGCGGTCATCTTTGTGATCCCTGGGTGCACAGAGTACCGGCTGCAATGCGCCTCCATCATAATATCCTCTCGGATCTGGCCACCTGCGGGTATATATACTCTGCCTCTGAAATGTAGTAATCCATCTCTCAGGGAATAATCTCCTGTCGAGCCTTCCTCCAAAGCTCGGAACATCGGCTTTGCCCACGCATCTGTCCTCTGTCCGTCCCGAATGCGATCCCGAATATCGTCTATGGCCACTATCGATGCCAGATACTCCCTATACAGAACTGGGTCATCGTCGGACATTAGGGATATCTGCATATCTCTGAATGACCGGACTAGCTCCATGGACATAACCTGGGGCCCAGCTTCGGAAGTGGCAGCTCGTCGGCTCAACGCGTCGGCCACCACGTTTGCCTTCCCTGGATGGTAGTACATCTCATACTGATAATCTGCTAAGAACTCCACCCAGCGCCTCTGCCTGATATTTAGCTCCTTCTGCGTGTCCACGTATTTCAGGTTCTTGTGGTCGGAGTAGATATCGCAGTGGACTCCGTAAAGATAATGGCGCCAGACCTTCAGAGCAAAAACGACCGCTCCCATCTCAAGGTCGTGCACTGGGTATTTCTTCTCATGGGTCTTCAGCTGGCGGGAGGCATATGCTATGACGTGTCCATTCTGCATCAGCACTGCTCCCATTCCCTGGTATGATGCGTCGGTATACACCTGGAATCCTTCCTTTCCAGATGGAAGGGACAGAATAGGGGCTGAGATGAGTCGGTCCTTCAGTTCCTGGAAGGCCGCCTGGCACTGCGGGGTCCAAACAAAAGGTGCCTCCTTCTTTATCAAAGATGTGAGGGGGAGGGCAATCCGAGAGAACCCCTCCACAAACTTCCGGTAATAGCCGGCAAGTCCCAAGAAACTTCGTACATCGGTGGCTGTCTTCAACTGCGGCCAATCTCGAACTGCCTGAATCTTTGCCGGGTCCACTGCCAACCCGGCTCCGCTGATAATGTGACCCAGAAAAGCCACCTCCTTCAACCAAAACTGACACTTGCTGAATTTTGCATAAAGGTGATGCTCCCGCAAACTCTCTAAAGTCAGTGACAGATGTCGAGTGTGCTCCTCCTCCGTCCTAGAGTAGATCAGGATGTCGTCTATGAACACTATGACGAACACATCCAAGTAGGCCTCGAAAACCCGGTTCATGAGGCTCATGAACGCCGACGGAGCATTCGTGAGCCCGAAGGGCATCACGGTGAACTCATACAGGCCATATCTGCTACTGAAGGCCGTCTTCGGGATATCCTCCTCCTGGATCCGCAGCTGGTAGTATCCTGATCTCAAGTCCAGCTTCGAGAAATAATGGGCCCCCTCCAGCTGGTCGAACAATTCGTCTATCCGTGGGAGCGGATAGGTATTCCGGACGGTCAGCCTGTTTAGTGCTCGATAATCGATTCACAGGCGGAGTGTCCCATCCTTCTTCTTCACGAATAGGACCGGTGCTCCCCATGGCGAGGAACTCGGTCTAACAAATCCTTCCTCAACTAATTCCTACAACTGAGTCCGAAACTCTGCCAACTCCTTTGGGGCCATCCGATAAGGGGCCCTAGACGCCGGCTTGGCCCCCGACACAAGCTGTATCTGAAAGTCCTGCTCTCGGTGTGGAGGTAGTCCTGGCAGTTTCTCTGGAAAGATGTCAGCGAAATCTCGCACCACCGGGATGTCCGTCACCGACTCCTTAATTTCTGCCATCTCAAATAGAATCTGATAGACCTCCTCTCCCTGCAGATGGGCCTTAACGGCCTGTACCGAAGATAAGAGTATATGAGAGACAGGTCTTATACCTTCGATGGTAATGAAAGAGTCCCCGTTTCTCACGGTGATCCTCTTTGCCTGGCAGTCAATCTGGGCATGGTTCCAGTGCAGCCATACCATGCCCAGGATCAGGTCGTAGTCCGTCAGCTTCAAAATCGTCGCTGGAGCCTCGAACGCTTTTCCACCAATTTCTGCCTCCATATTGCAGTGATCCGTGGTAAGGAGCTCAGATCCATCCGGTAGTCGCACCCTCATCCTCGAGCCTGTGAACCGCTCCACGCCTTCTAGTCCTTCTACGAATGTCTCCGACACAAAGGAGTGAGTAGCTCCAGTATCAAAAAGCGTGCGGACAGGCTTGCCGCTGATGAAGACTATACCTGGGGTGATTAAATATCTTAGGGTTCTATAAAGAATTTTTCTTTCCTTGTTAATCCATCTAGTGCGATTCAAAGTTTTAACAACTTAAAGGGATATTCTATGAAAATAAAGAAGCATTGCAGCGTACCTGCGATGACCTGCTCCGGATTCCGAGGCTGCGCAAGGTCCAAAGCATATACCTGCTCTCTTCCTTGTCTACGATCTCCCTCCTGGTATCCACGACCGCGGCCGCGTCCTCGGCCTCCGTAATGCTGAGCTGGTGGGCCGCTCTGTGGTTCTGGAGGTGGTGCCCCCCTCATCGGGCAGTTCCTCCGAATGTGCCCAATCTGATGATAAAGGAAGCACTCCGGTGGCGGATACGCCATTCCCCCGGGTCTCGGCATCTCCTGCATCCGAAGAGGTGGATGGGCCAATATCACCTGTTCCCTCGGCTCCTGCCTCACGTCCCGACGAGGCTGGTCCTCAGTCCTCCTCCCCTCTGGTACAACACCTCGCCGCTAATCATTTCTGCCTCTCCGTCCCTGATCCTCTGCTGGCCGTTTTCGGCCCCGGGTGGCATGCCAATCTGCCTCAATGTTTTTTGCCATCTCCAAAATCTGGGAGATGGGCCCGTCAGATACAAACAACAGGGCCTCCCTCAAGTCCTCCCACAGGCCCTTATAGAACCTCCTGATATACCCTGCCTCGTCCAGCTGGTAGGAATCTGCGTAACTAAAACACACGATGAGAAAATGTTCAAACTTAAATAAAAAATGGACAAGTTATATGTGATCCCCCTTGGGCACACCACTGCTTCCGCTGCTTAGTTTGTCCCCAAACTAAACTCGAGCGGGGGTGACCCAGGGTTTGTGGACTGCTACTTCCGTCTGATCGATGTTTGCTCTGATACCCTTGTAAGACCCCTTTTTTTTCTTTTTCAACCACCGGGGTCTTAGGCCCAGAATCGCCGCTTTGCGGTGACTCCTTCACGTCCTGAAGGGTCATCACCACAAGGCGCCGATTCTGCCGGCCAATTCGATCACAGAAAGGTAGCACAATAAATGAAATAAGAGCAATGTAGTCCACAGCAATAGATCACATATATAGAATAAAAATCTCTACGAAGGGAGTGTCCACAGAAAACATCAGAGTACTATAAATGCGGGCTTATGCCCAATACATCATGTCCTCACTACAATATCACTCATGCGGAAGCTAAAACAGAAACTACTCAGGGTCGATACTCACGGTCCCGGCTGTATGAACTCCGGAGCTAGACTGCCCCATCTCTAGGCGCACCGATCTCTGGGGCTGCTCCTCCATGCTGGGCTCCACGATCCCCTAAATGATGCGGTTCGAAAACCGTTAGTCAAAAAGACTAAGCCCTATCATCCCCCACCCCTTCCCCCATGGCTCCTAGGTACCGAGCGGGGAGGAAGAAAGGGAAGGACATGACGTTAGAGATTAATCAAGAAACAGATGACAGCGGAACTAATCTAACAAGTCGTATTCGGTGAGCAGTTAATATAATTGTTATAATAGGTCTAGCAGTAAGAAAAGCAAATATATGAATTTAACCTTCACTTATGCGAGAACACATAAGCAAAAGGGATCTTTTGCAAGGCTCCCATCGTATAAGTGTCCCATACCACTTATACCTTGGGGTGTCGGTTATCAAACAGCAATGGTTGTTATATATTAAAATTAACCTTTGATTTATAAACTTGCCCACACAAGCTTATAGACCAAGGGGTCGTTTTGCAGGTCCTAATGTATAAGCGTCCCATACCACTTATACTTTAGGTGTCAGGGTTAAATGAATCGATTATACTATGACATGCTAGTGGGTATGATGAAACATGCAAGTGCAACTCACACACCCGACTCTGTGCACACAGACCTTTAGTTCCCCCTTTCGGAGCCGTTACCTCCCAGGATACCTCCATAGTGGCGGACGGAAGCGGTGGGTTGGGCCTCGCCCACCTCAAAACCAGTAAAAGCACCACTGGTCTGACCTATCGTACGCCTCAACGCTTGGTGCACTAAGCGGACGCCTGCGTACTCTTGTCGGCTGGCGTACCGGACTTCTGTTGGCGAAGTGCTAATCACCTCGCCGAGTCAACGATATCGGTGTCGGTGCAATCGAACTCCCCGATATCGTAAAACCCACCACCTTAACTTTTTCATATTTTATGCACATGCAAGTTTATTCGTAAACATACAAAAACCGAGCCGAAGCTCCCCGGACCAAAACGTCCGTCTCCAAACCAACCGAGCCGAAGCTCCCCGGACCATCCCGTCCGTCTCCAAACCAACCGAGTCGAAGCTCCCCGGACCATCCCGTCCGTCTCCAAACCAACCGAGCCGAAGCTCCCCGGACCATCTCGTCCGTCTCCAAACCAACCGAGCCGAAGCTCTCATCAAAATCCCTGTGCCAACAGTGTTTGTGAAAAGTGCAGCTCTAGTTACTAAGTTACTCTTGTTAGTTTGTTATTACAGTTTACGTTAGCCCAGGACTGCCCCTGGTATTTCCCGTGAAGGGCTCTCAAGGGGCACTAGGAACCAAGACGGCGGCATTACGGCCCGAAGTTCCCTTTCGCAAGGCACTTATTATTATTGGTTTATCTCCCTTAACCCAATTCCCTTCTCATATTACGATAGACTATCCTAGGGTGATTTTTAACCTTCCTCTCTTCGGGAAAAGGCGATCTTTCGCCGAAACCCGAGCACCTCTTAACTCTAACTATCACCACTTCTCACTACTCCTTATACCTTCCTATTGTGATTTCCTCCACCATTGCCCACCCAAACAATATGATTAACTCCAATGCCTTCCTCAGATCGTGTCCTATTGCATTTCACAATTGCTATATGCAGACCGACCTAGACTTCATGTCGAACCGGTTATGCAATGATCCAATACTCATCCAAATGCCCTAAATTATTTACTGGAGACTCACCATGATATAAATGACCTAAATCCAGAAAATGGAAACTTTCCTAATCTATTTGGCATTTAATTAAATTCCTCGAAAATCTCAAGGGTTACCGGTTTGAACATGAACTACCCTAAGTAATCACGAAAGATGTCCAGCAAATTCATGATAAATAGTAGGTTATCTCAATAGGTTAAATCCTAAGTATCATAATTTTTCTATCATTAAAAGGGCATGAAAACTATTTTCGAAATAATCTCTAACTTCTGTTGTTTATGAATCAAGTACAGAAAATATTCTTCCAAAAATTATAAATAATTTATGCCATGTAGATAAAGACCTAAAATTAGCACTGGCCAAGTTTCATAATTTTTCAGCAAGTACTTTATCCATAATTAATTTTTAAACAATAAAACCCTCTCTAATATCTGTGAACAAAGTACTAGATTTACTCAACATAAAATTCTATAAAAATTCAGGGACTAATGTTCTACTAGTCAAGATCTAAATCCAGAATTTTAACTGATTATAATTAATTTAAAACCTCCTAATATTTGAAACAACAAATCGAGCCATTAATTCTTTAACACATGAAGTATAATATTTATTAATCATAAAATTCCAGGAAAATTACCATAAGTCTAAAACATCCTAAAACTCCCTCCTCCCGAATTTCATAATTTTTAGATTAGATTTAGTGCTTAAAATAACTAAATTACATGTTTATCCTAATCTAAAATCTCAACTTCCGAGGTACCTAATTACCTCCAATTCCTTCACTGTTTCAACCAGAGGGTTTTCAACATATCATCCCACTCTCCTCCAAGTTTCAAGGGCATACAAGAGCTTTTGCTCCTATGTCCTTCACAAACCTCAAACTCCCACCCACTGGATTTGAGCCAATCTCTTAGGGTAAAATCCACCCTAATCCTCACCATTTTTCTCCAAGCAGGTTATAACATCCTTCTAAGTCAGGGGTCAGAATTTCAGCCTCTGTTGAGGTGATTTGACCTTCCCAAACTCTTAGTGCACTTTTTACTAAAAGATGTCTCACTAATGCCTAGTTGAGGGTAGAAAGTTTCCCACCCAAAACTCCACCAAATCAGTTGGAATTATGTACAGACCTAGGTTTAATAGCCAGGGACCACTCACCAAAATTTGGGAGGGTTTGGAGGTCATTTGACCACTTAAATAAATTCCTCTAAGTTTATTAAATTAAAACAAAAACTTTAGGCAAAGTATCTCCAAAAATTTCCATTTTTGGTCTGCCGTTAGGTATAGCTGAGGTTAACCCCCTGACCAAATTTCAGGTCATTTGGACAAGGGACGAAGTGTGGGCATCCATTTTTATTTCTGCCCAACTCTAGGTACAACCCCCACTAAAACAGGTGCTGCGGCCGAACCGCTTACCCAAACGAGTTGAAACCAATTTTAGATTTATCTAGACTCGAAGGGCTACAACTTTCGTGTCTGGTCATTTTTCCTAAAACGGCCTCTAAGTGCCTCATTTTGCAGCCCCAAAATATATTCAAATAATACATCTCTCCATTATGTAATATATAATAATCTATATATTATAAAAATTATTCCACTGTACATCTTCTTCATGAAACCAAAAACATACACAGAAAACCACTTTTCCTGTAAGCATTCTGTGATCCATCGCCGGCCATCCGGTCACTTCCCTGGCCAGCCACCACCACCACCACCTCTGTTGAGGCGATGGCTAGCGGTCGGCGGTGGTTTGGCCGCCGGAGGTGGCAGTTTCCGGCAACTCAAAAATACCTTTTTCATGGTTTTCCCATGAAAACGAGAGATGGGTCCGGCTCCGTTGAGCGCGAACTTCCTTCTAAGAATCCTAAGATCTACCCATGAAAGAGAAGAAGCAGAGGAGGACCTTGTTCGCGGTTTGGAGGCGAGACGAGCGACGGGGTGCCATGGCGCAGTGGTGGCGTAGCCGAACTTCTCCTACAGCAAGAACAAAGATCTGATCCGTTTACTTGAGCGTGTAAACTTCTCCTCTTGCCCCAAGTGGGCTTTTATACGTCAGAAAGTGGGGAGGTGAAAGGGTAAAGCCGTAATGACCATGAAGGCTCCTCTTAATAGCCTTTCGGTTACAGTGACGGGATAAGAAACGGTGGAAGATGAACAGGTGTGTATAGTTGGCGGTTTCCTATTGGACCAACACTTCCTCCTTTATTATATAATTATAGAAGGAAAAATGGCCCGTAATTACTCCTGGTGTAACTTCCCACACCAGCATTTATTTCCGCGCGTGTTAGAATAATTTCGGGCCTGAACCGTCGTTTCGGCCAATGTCACGGGCGTGACACATAGGTCACGGGCGTGACAGGTCCGGGTGACAATTTTTGGGGTCGACGATCGTCGAACTGAGATCGACGGTCGTCGAAGGGTGGTCACGCCCTAGGTCACGGGCGTGACACCTAGGTTACGGGCGTGACAGGCCCGAACAGCAATTTCGAGGTCGACGATCGTCGAACCGAGATCGACGGTCGTCAAAGGCTGGTCACGCCCTAGGTCACGGGCCTGACACTTGGGTCACGGGCGTGACAGGCCCGTGTTCAATTTCGACGATCTTTTTACGGGGATCGACGATCGTCGAAGGAGTCACGCCCCTGGTCACGGGCGTGACACTTTGGTCACGGGCGTGACATGTCCGGGCTGCTAGATTGACGATCGTCTCATGGAGATCGACGATCATCGAAGGGTTCATGCCCTAGGTCACGGGCGTGACACCTTGGTCACGGGCGTGACATGCACGGGCAGCAAGTTCGACGATCGTCTCGCGGAGATCGACGATCGTCGAAGTAGTCATGCCCAAAGTCACGGGCATGACGGGTCGGTCACGGGCGTGACGGGTCGATCACGGGCGTGACGGGTCGGTCACGGGCGTGACGGGTCGGTCACGGGCGTGACCAACCCGTGACCCGAAACCTAGATCGATTTATTTCAATTTTGGGCTTCACAGGGTTCTTTCACGACCAACCGACTCCTAGGGGTCTAGCCGGAAATGAGATGTTACATTCTTCTTGTTTCTTTTAGCAAGAATCTAACTGAAGGAGAGTGTTATAGTAGATGTACATGGCTTACTCTGAGTCTCACCAACATCATTCTTATTTGTAGTAGATATTATATTGATGACATCAGAGGCTTCCATGTCAGGCTTACTGACAGACATACCCATAGTATTAGTTATTGCTAAAAGTTCCTGATAATAGGCCACTCCATTGTTCTTGAGTGTGGGGGCTGGAGTACCAAACATAAATGGTCCATAATTGGCCATCTGGATTTCCTCATGGGGACCCTTCTTTGCACTCACACCCATGCCCTTTCTCCCTCCATTGTAAGATACCCTTGTATTCTTACAAGAAGAGTTCCCATTTTTCCAGTGATTATATATATTGTCTAGGTCATACTTGTTTGATGGGAAGATTACCTTGTGAAAGGAGGTCTGAGACACTACAGGAGCTTTGCCTTTCCCTTTGGAATGGGCAGCTCTATTTTTCCACTTGAACCCCAAACCCCTCTTATCATTTTGTGATGTAAAGGAGTTAATTAGTGGCAACATTGTCTTGGGATTACTGAATTCAACCACAACTTTTTCTCATTAAGGAGCTTCTCTTCAAGATCTACGATGATCTTATTCTTTTGGATTATAGTCCTAATTTGGATAATTGTTAATTTTTTTAGCTGGCAAATTTCCCTCATCATCTGAGCTAGCAAGGGGGCTGACTCAGACTGTGATGACTCACATTTTCTCTGCAGTTCAATGGTATATTAGAGTAAGAGAAAACACATTCCGTGATATCACGCCATGCAGGGGATAACTGTAGACGCTCAGGCAAGACCCCAACTCAACACTGTATATTAAATCCATAAGTTTATTATGAAGTAAGTTGTAATTTAAGTTAAGTTTTAATGACCGTATCCCACTGCTTAGTGGATCAACTCGTCCACAAGTAGAAATATTAATATACGTTGTGGAAAACACTTTGAAGGTATGATTTAATATTCTACATGACCATAAAAATCCAGACAGGACAACTCATGTTATGCATACCTCTAGATTTAATATAAGTATAGAAATAGCTTTTACGTTAGTTAAAATTTAATGACTTTGATTTAAAGTGATGTTATACACGAGGTAGTTAAAAGATGTTTTTATACTTTGAAAATAACTAGCATGCAATCCTAGCATAAAACTTTCCAAGAGAGAAAGTAAAACCAACCATTCACACAAAAACAGATTTAACAGCTAACAAGTACTTAACATTTTACAAGAAAACCACTAGTGGGCGTCAACATCCTGACACTAAACAATTTAAAGTATTTATGTCTGAACTGAAATAAAATAACAACTACTACATTGCAATCGATGACGTGAGGCAATCACAACCGCTGCAGAATGCAAGCCATAACAAAACTCTAGCCTCTCAATCGGCTGCTGCTTCGAGCCTTAGGCATTCAAAGAAAGAACACTTCAGCAAGAAAATACAAGTGGTATACAAAACATCAGTACATAATAATCAAGAGAAAGCTAAAGGGGTTACAAACCCCAACTAAAAGAATGACTGATAAACCTCAACTAAAATGTCAAGTTATAATAACTAAAGCAGGAATTTCAATAGTTGAGTAAGATAAATTGCACCAAGTGTAAAGTGAAGTCATGTTTCGATAAAATCTCCAAGATTAAGCATTTCACAAATGACTAAACTATAGAAAGCAAGGAGACCAAATAGCTCTAAACATGAGAATTATTAACAATGGCAAAAACCCGTGGTTCTGAGTCGGTGGCCACATTGTCCAACACGAATTAACAGACCCAAAAAATAAACATCTATAAAAGGAACTGTGGTACATTGTTCAACATAACCCAACAGTCCATAAGAAGAGACAAAAACCCACCAAGTGCAATGATTCACGAAACAGCGTAATGTTGTCGGTCCTTTATCCACTGCCAACCTAGCCATAAAAACACCTCCAAAACTCCAACTAAACCCCAAACCTAACACCAAAAATACTCTAATGACAAGAGGAAAGAACAACCCAAAAATTTACCCTAAGACCCATACTCGGTGAATCGACAAAATAGCAAAAATATTCTAAGTCCATCTAAATTCATTGAATATACCCGATGAAACCAAGAAATACTCGACGAATTAGCCTTGGCGATAAACAGCTATACTCGGCGATACTCGACGAATCGGACCAGATTCAGCGTATATACTCGACGAAAAGGACTTAGCGGTCCGATCACTCAACGGTATCTAAGCCTAAGCCATACTCGATGAATTTCGACGGATACTCGACGATTCCTAACATCTACGATGAACTAAACTTGATCAATTCTGACAACTGCCCCCCATACTTAACGGACTTTCCTTAGGATATTCCTACCTATATTCGATGAAATCTGTCTGCATTCTACATTATTGATCATACATATAAATGACTATAGATCCGACATATAAATGACTATGGATCCTACATGGCCGCACCCTAAACTACTCCTACATCCTAAGGAGAAAAGAAAGGAGCTAAAATAATAGCAAGAAACATAGCAAGGGGATGATTCACCACTTGTCTTAAAGCTCCGAAAAATCTGACTCTCCGAGCGTTCCGCGACAGGGATCGGCCGCAAGATATCCTGGGCAATGATTGCTTAAACTTTATGGGTAAAAAGGAAGTCAAAATTGCATTACCTAACACCCAAAAATCAAAGAAATGGGAAAAACTTACCACCCACGTGTAGATCCTGACGAGAGCTTTCCGAGTCTACTCTCTAACTATAATTCCGTCCACCAGAATCTCCACTATCTGCGGTTGAAAGCTCGCGACAACACCGCCCTTCCTCCTTTCACGAAATAGTCAATCGGATCGGGTAGGAGATGATGAATAAGGTTACGTCAAATCGAGGGCTATTTATATATAAATAAATATATATAATATTATCTTATAATTAATTATTACATAAACGTCCAAACAACCTGAAACCCAAACCAACTTGAAATCTTACGAAATCCGCACCATAGCTAAATATCAATGCTACGAATCCAACAGCGAAGTCGGAATCGAAATCCTACAAACCAATCTCGTGTAAAAACTCCACAAAGTCAAAACACCAAATATCCCAAAAAGGCTCCACAGAGTTCCAAAAAAACCCGGCCCGCAAGGGATATCTCAAAAATACACTAGAAATTAGCCAAGCTAATCTTCTGTCCCAACCTGCATTTTCCTCTCATTAAAAGATATATAAGAGTAAGGAGAAAACATGTGTCGTGATGCCACATCATGAGGGGATAGCTGTAAACATTCAGGCAATACCTTAACTAAACACCTTTTAGAAAGATTTATGAGTTATTTGACAAAAATCCAGTTTATGTTATGCAGTTAGCCACATCCCTCGTCTTAGTAGATATACTAGTCCATGAGTAAAAAATAAAGTTATACACTGCGAAAATACTTTTATTATGTTGATTTAACATCCTGCGCGAGCATAAACATCCCCGAAGGATAACCCGCGACATGCAAGACTCTAGATTTATTATAAGTATAGAAGTAGTATTTACGTTAGCTTAGGAAATTATATCTTAGTTTTGGAAAGTTGACATGTATGAGATATTAGTAGTAATGCTTTTATGAGTTAAAATATTTAACATGCAACCTAGCTTAAAATATTTCCCAGAGAACAAGTATAAACAACCACAGAAAAGGCAACTCAACAGCTTAAATTAGTACTTAATATTTCAAAGAAAACCACACGTGGGCGTCAACCTCCTAACACGAACCCACCGAAGGTATGTATGTCTGTACTAACAAAGGAAGCTCAACACTACCTCACTATAGTGAGGAAAATCTCTACAACAACAGTCTACTAGCAAACTCCCAAAACTAGCCGCTCAACTGACTACTGCCCTGAACTTGAGGCATTCAAAAGAAGAACACCTTAGCAAGAAAATACAAGTGGCAAAGGAAAATAATCAGGTAATAAGTTCAAAGAAAGATAAGGGTTTACCAAACCCGAGTACAACAAATCCTGAAGACCACAGCTGGTTAGCCAAATAAATATAAATAAAGTAAAATTTTGTAAATAAAGATCTAATTGGATAAATGCACCAAGTGCGGAACGAATCCATGCTTCAACAATATCTGCCAGGATAAGTATATGAAACATAGACTGATCTAAGAAGCAAACTGAGAACAAAACAGCTCGAAAACGTGAATAAATAACACTTGGTAAAATATCAACCAGGCTGGGTTCGGTGACCAATTGTCCCATACCAGGCTCCTAAACCCAAATGTCTAAAAAAAAATAAGGCCCTGTGGGGGTGACCATTTGTCCAAGCCCAAACCAACAGTACTCAAAATAGAGACCAAACAACCACCAAGTGTAATGCTCCACAAACCGACATCAATTTGTCGGTCCATTATCTACTGCCAACCATCACAGCCAAAGAAACATCAACCTAACCATAACCCAAGTCTAAATCCAAAGAAAAACATAAACAAGTCCTAAAACCACTATATGGACAATACACGATGAATCGGGCCAAAAACAGCGAAAAATTCTAAGTGCTGGCCATATTCGGCGAGTATACCCGATGATCTACCCTGATACATGATGAATCCTAAGTGATATATGGTGAATCCTTCTATACTTGGCGAAAATGACTAGTAAAACTCGACGAATTTCTCTGATACTCGCCTAATTTCCCTTGGTGACAGAACTAATCTCAACGATACTCGATGAATTCGTCAAGATTACTCGACGAATTTGCCTTAAGCTCAAAAATCACTCAACGCTCTCAGTGCCATGCCTAGAAAACTCAATGCCAAGTCCTATACTCAACGAACTCGACACCTAACTAGCCTTACTCGTCGAATTCTACTTCACTCAATGTAGCGCCCGTCGACACTCAATGAACCTGACTTCACTCAATGTTGCGCAAGTCGACACTTGACCAACCCAACTCCTTGATATTCAACGAAAAGAACTTAAGCAAAAAATTTCCATACTCGACGAATTCGTCGAGATTACTCGACAAATTTACCTGAAAGAATTTCTACCCTTAATTCATACTCGAAGAGTTTTACTCGGTATATACGCCGAATTATCCTTGAGCTGAACTATGATACTCGGCGGAAATTCCATAAGATGTACGCTATACTCAACGTATTCCTAGACAAAAATATAGACTATTCTAAGGGCTCTTTTCAAGACTAAGTCCTATATTCTTCTAACCTTCTAAGGAGAAGAAATGAACAAAAAATTAAAGGGGAAGAAATGGTTACAAGAAGAAAATCGCCAATTGCCTCAAAACTCCGGAAATCCGCCGCTCCGCGACAAGGATAGACCGCCAATGGTCTTAAGCAGCATTTACCGAAACTTTTGGGGGGAAATGGACGTAAAAATCACAAACCCTAACACACACAAAATGAAGAAACGGGGAAAACTTACCACGATCGCGTAGTTCTCGAAGAGATCTTTCCAAATCTCTAATCTATTGACAAAACCGACCACGAAATTGCTAGAAATCGTCGGCCGAAGGTATGTGAAATGTCGTACACCTCCTCTCTTGCGAAACACGTGACGGCTCGGGATGGGGAGGACAATGAATAGGGTTTTGAAGCGACACATATAACCAGCTATTTGTATATATAGATAAAAAATTATACTATTATATTACAATTAATAATAGATAACCCCAAAACGACCCGAAATCCAAATCAACTCGGAATCTTACCAAAAGCGCACCGTAGCTAAGTACTGATGCTACGAATCTAACAGCGAAGTCAAAATCCAAATCCGACAAACCAAACTCGAGAAAACACCTCCCGAAGCCATAACACAAGCATTCCGAAAAGGCTCCACTGAGTCATCAAAACAGACCCGGCTTTGCGAGGGAATCTTGCATACAGGCTAAAACCCAGCCACACTAAAAACCTAAAGAGAAAAAACCATGCTCTGAAAATGGCACATGCCAATCATGTGCTGACGTAATGCCCTGACGTCAAAATTATTCCACTACGGGAATAAAATAAATACAAAAAAATTCAGCTGCGCTACAGCCACCCCAGCTAAAAAGAAGTTTTGTCCCGAAACTTAACATAAATAGGATCAAATCCATAATAAAATAAAAGCAGCGAAAAGATAACAAAGAAATACTCACCATAAACATCAGGAGAACTTATGTGGATGACCTTCCCTCGTAGCTGACTCCAACTCCCAAGTCACGCTCTCCACATCTTAGTTCCGCCACAAATCATTAACCATAGGTATTGTCTTCCTTCACGATACATGATCTTGAGAATCCAAAATGCGAACAAAAACTATCACATATGAAAGGTTAGGCTCCAACTGGGGCACAACATCAAGAATCTGTCTATCGCTAAGCACACACTTCCGTAATTGACTCACGTGAAAAACATCATGCACCCCAGGAAAATTTGCTAGCAAATCAAACCTATAAGCTGACACACCAATCCTCTCAACAACTCCAAACGGTCTCAAATACCTCGGGTCCAACTTATGGTTCTTACCAAACCTCTTAACTCCAGACATTGGGGAAACTTTAAGAAACACGATATCCCCAACATCAAACTCCAAATCGGTCCTACGTCGATTGGCATTCTTTTCATATCACTCTTTAGCTATTCGAAGCTTCTCTCGAATATTCTTTACAGAAATATCCATCTCTTCTAACTCTTTGGGACCCAATAATGGTCTCTCACCAACCTCGGCCCAAAACAAGGGAGTTCTACAACGCCTCCCATACAAGATTCGAACAGGGCCATCTACAAACTTTCTTGATAACTATTATTGTAAGCAATCTCCATCAATCTCAAACGTTCATCCCACACCCATATGTGGTCTAAAATATAACATCTGATCATATCTTCCACGATATGATTTACTCTTTTCATCTGACCATTTTTCTACGGATGATAGGCGGTAGATAACCTCAAGTCGGTACCTAACCCCTCTAATAAATTCTTCCGAAAGCGAGACGTAAACCGGGAGTAATGATCTGATACAATACTGACAGGCACTGCATGTAACCTGATGACCTCATCCAAATGTAATTCAACTATTTTCTTCATGGAGTAGTCGATCTAAACTGGTACGAAGTGAGCACACTTCATTAATCTGTCCACTATAACCCAAACAGAATCGTGTCCTCGGGGAGATCATGGCAATCCAGTAATGAAATCCATTGAAATGCTCTCCCACTTCAAACTAGGAATTTCTAAGGGCGTCAACTTGACTCCTGGCCTACCATGATCGACCTTACCTCACTTGCAAGTAAAACATTCTGATACATACTTAGCTATATCGTTGTTCATTCCATACATCCAGGCAATTTTCTTGAGATCCTTAAACATTTTTGTAGAATAAGGGTGGTCGGCAACAGTAGAACCATGCGCCTCTTTGCACAACTTAACTCAGATATCCTCAACTGCGGGAATGCAAAATCTACCGTGGTACCTCAAAGTACCCGCATCATCAATCAAAAAGTCTGGTAATTCCCCTTACGCAGTTCTATTTTAAAGGTGTATCAAGTCAGGATCATCCCTTTGATGTTGCCTTGTTAGTGAAATCCATGAAGTCTCTAATACTTTCAAACTGTTGGGTGAGTCGCTACTCCCCACCGATATATCCATCAAAAGAAATTCTTCCACCAATGAATCCACAGAAAGATTAAAAATCATTGCTGACTTCCAACTCAAGGCATCAGCTACAATATTAGCTTTGCCCGGATGGTATTGAATCTCCACATCATAATCTACAACATATTCCAATTATCTCTGCTCGCACAAAGTCAATTCCTTTTGAGTGAAGACGTACTTCAAACTCTTATGATAAGTTTAAATCTTGCACAAAGTGTCATGTAAAAGATGTCTCCATAACTTTAAGGCGTAAATCACAGCTGCTTACTCTAGATCATGCGTAGGGTAATTCCTTTCATGAGTCTTTAACTGCCTCGACCCATATGTTATCACTTTACCTTCTTGAATCAACACACACCCAAGTACAACGTGCGATGCGTCCATATACACAACATACTCTACCCCTTCGGTTGGCAAGGTCAACACCGGAGCAGTGCACAATCTCCTCTTCAATTCCAGAAAAGCTTTCTCGCACTTATCGCTCCACACAAAAGTTGTGTTCTTCTGTGTTAGTTTAGTCAAAGGCATAGACAACGTAGAGAAACCCTCTACAAATCTCTTATCAGAGAACTAAGTTGTCTACCTAAATCACCTAGAGGGGGGTGAATAGGTGAAATGCGTGTCAAATGCGGAATAAAAAAATTAACACAGCACAGATCAAGCAACACACAGACGACAAGAGATTTATAGTAGTTCCCCAATCTTGGGTACATCCACTTTCCTCACCGATCTAGCAAACCACTAGACTCGGCTACTCCACTATCTCGGATTGAAAACAATCCTACACCTCGGAACCATGTTCCTACAAAACTCGATCCAAACCGGATCTACACTCGGAAGATAATGCCTTCCTACAAATCTCAGAGAAAAACTCCTACAATGAAATTTGTTTGAAAAGAAAATACAAACAATATATTGCACAGATCTGGATCTTTGATAGTCTTCTTCCTTGAGAACTTTGGCTTGATCAGAATATGTTGAAGATGACTTGAGAGAGATCCCCAGATCTGAAAAACGGAATCACCTCGATCGAGAAAATAGATCAGAAATCTTTGAGGCTCGGCGAGATCGAGTGATAATATTTCGTCTGGATCTCTGGAGAAACACAGTTGAAAGCAGCGATCGGAGATCGTCGATCCAGACCTTCTTCCGTGAATGGCAATGGCGGCGGCGTGAGAAATTAGGGTTCACGGGAAAATTTTTTTTTCTTTCTTAAAATAATAATCTCTGTAAAGCTTGTTATTAGTCAAATCTGAAAGAACCTATTTATAGGTGGACTCCAACGGTCATAAATTTAATTAGGGATGACACGTGGACCAATCAGAAATGATTAATTCGAAATACACAGCGAAATTGTACTTGGAGAATTTCAGGAATGTTTGAACAGATATACTCGAGACAGAGAAGTGACATACTCGAGTATAAGATGTTATATACTCGAGTGGATAGGAGGAGCATACTCGAGTATAAGAAGAGAAGTTACTCGAGTGATTCAGAGATCAACACTAGAGTGATTTTAGAAATACTCGAGTATGAGAGTATATACTCGAGTAAAAACACTTAGAGAAAATTTCTCAGGTAAAATAGGAAGAACTACTCGAGAAGAAGAGTTGGAGATACTCGAGTGAGGGGAAAATGAACTACTCGAGTATCTTGGGAAGACTACTCGAGTAATCACTAAACTACTCGAGTATGAAAAACAACTACTCGAGTACAGAGTCACTTACTCGAGTATATAGGGAACTACTCGAGTAGGTAGACTTAGAAACTTTCTGAGATGAGAAGTGCAGATCTACTCGAGTATTAACAGAACACTTACTCGAGTAACTAACCAATTACTCGAGTACAAGTTATCACCTACTCGAGTACAATACAGTCTACTCGAGTATGTAATCCAACTTACCCGAGTACAGACTCACATACTCGAGTGTAGAAAAGAGGTACTCGAGTATGTGGACTTAGAGAAAATTTTGGATCTAAGAACAGAAGGATCTACTCGAGTATAAAATATGACCTACTCGAGTGACTAACTATCTACTCGAGTATAAGCTTATCTACAGAGTCTTCTCGAGTATGTCTAAGGATCTACTCGAGTACTAGGTCACTTACTCGAGTAGATGAAAGAAGCTACTCGAGTATGTGGACTTAGAAAAATTCTTCTGAAAAAAATAAACTTCAATACTTCAGTCCACCAATACAAGTGCATGTATAGGAAGTGTATCCCAATAGAGAGGCTATACATGGGCCAACACTTTGGATCACACAATGAGGGATTACATTGTATGGTCCTGTGTTTGGTGACCCATTATAGACAGACATTGGTCTACACTTGGCAATAAGAACCTGCACACATACAACTTAAACACAATATCAAATACACCTTAATTCATCTTAGTTCAAGGTCTGACCTCCTACAAATCTGAGGTATTGTGGAGACAAATCCCAACAATCTCCCCCCTATTTGTAGATGTCAGCACCCTCTACACTAAGGTGAATTACTTAGTGTAAAAAGAACAACACACATATACTTAAAAAAAGTAAACTGAAGCAGGATAAATAATAAGATAGCCATAATCAGAATCAAATATATATATAGAAATGTTTTTAACAGATTAAAATGTCCATTTCCACATTCTCATTGACTTAAGAAGGGGCTTCTTTGTGCATTCTTTCTCTCTTCTGCTCTTGCCTCTCTAGGTAACTGAATGGTTTAGGAAAATATGTTCTGTGCCTAGGAGGAGCAGCTGGGTTGTTGTATCCCCAAATTTCTGTCATGAAGTCTGATCTTGATCTGGGATACTTCATAAGCTTTCCATTCTGAATAACTGTAATACTGATCTCTGTGCTCACCAAGATCTGTTACTAGCTTCAAGGTATCAAGGATCAGAGATTTGGAGGTTGGACTCCAAACTTCTGTATGAACAATTTCTGGTCTACCTTCAGAAGCTGGGGCAGGCTCTTTTCTAGGTGCAGAACGGCTGGCAGAAGCGCCGTCACCATATTTCCTTTTCTTCCTTGGGGCACCTTGAGAACTAGGAGGAAGTTCATCTTGCCAAATATCAGTATAAGAGAGAGGAAGCTCAGTCACATCACCAGCAGGTCTGGGTGAGAAGACTGGCACACCTCCTGGAATGTTTGCCTGAGCTGGAAAATTTTCTTGAGCTGGAGCACCTGATGGAGGATTTTCTTCAAGAGGATCCAGAAATTTAGGAATTATGGTAGGGTTAAGCTGGGCATTGGGGAAATTATGGTTGTGCAGCCAAACAGCAGTATCATAAGTATAGAACTTTACAGACTGGAGCTGGGCTAGGATGTCTGCTTTCATATCTTTTACAAGACCATCCACAGCTGCTTGAGCTTGTTCAGATAGTTTTTCAACTTGTTCTTTTACTATCTTCTCCCCCTTGCTGATATCTACAGATAGCTTGGCAATGGCTTCGTCTCTAAAAGTTCCTACTTCTTCACATATTTTTATAAGATTAGCATCAGCATTCTTGTCCAATTGTATCTGATTATTTGCAACAGTTTCAGCTTGATTTCTTAGTTCACCTATACTTATAATAGTATGATCAATTGCTTTTCCACCTAGCTGAAAGAGTTTCTTGAGCTCATCAGTATTGGCTTGAATTTCAGCAAAGCCTCTACTCATCTCCGTTTCAAGAATAGAGACCTTGTTAGTTACTGAGGCTAGAGAGTCATCAAAGTACTTTCTTTGTTCACTGAGTAACTGTTCAATCTTGCTTACCAGATCTGAAGAAGTAGAAGGAGTTGAAGTTGGGGCAGGGACTGAAGGAGCAGGAGTAACCCATGGTGGGATTTCAATAATTACCACTGAGCTTTCAGCTCTCTTGAAAGATTCTAGGACAACTGATTCTTCTTCATTTAGGAAGGAGGGAATAGAGAAGTCCAAAGTCCTCAGAGGAGCCTCCACTGGTTCTGGAGATACTCCCTCGTCATCAGTCAAAAGAATATTTTCTGGCTGGCTTTTCTCTGCAGCAGGGGACTGAGCAGGAGACTGAGTTGGAGAAGTATCCACTAGAATCCCTGACTTCTTCTTGCTGTGAGGGTTCTGATGAAGCTGGGTACTAAGGATGAGATGAGGCAGGCTCCCCCTCAACTATTGCACCCGAGGTAGCAGCAGTTTGATGTGGAGGAGGAGATGGAATCCTGTCATCAGGTACACTGGTTTCATGGGAATCTACTGAAGGGACAGCAGCTTTGGATGCTTGGGCAGTGTTCAGAATTTTAATTTCATATCGCTGGATGGAGTATATAGAAACCTTTTTCATGTGATGGAGGGGAGTCCCTTTGGATAAGTTAAAGACTGACGGGTTGATTTCATGAAGAAGGAGGGAATTAATCCTGGCAAAACTTGGATGCTTAATACTTTCTCTGAGTTTATCTAGGATCAACAGTCCAAACTAGAATTGTTTGCGACAGATAATGGCTTGCATTATATCAAACATTTCCATAGAAATGTCTCGAATGGAGTAAGTCTTGCATAACAGTACCTTTGCAATTACATCCACTAGGAATTTTCCTTCTGAGTTGAAATCAGCTCTACTAAAGGAATGGGCTTGAGGGTTACCTCCACAGAATAAACTAGTTCTTACTGAATCTTCAGTAGTCATTTCGGCATCGTCATCTATTACTGGCAGTTTTAACAGAGCAACTAAGGAGCCTTTGTCCAGTCGGATTTTTATCCCTCTGACCTTGGATTTCAGGAGCTTTCCATTTCATTTTACCTTCATATTCTGATAAAACTCTTCAACAGCTGGGAAAATAACTCGGCACGGCGTCTGGAGAACGAATGACAGTCCGGTGGTCTCGAACAAAATCAGAAGATTTCGGAAATCATTTGAAAGGTCGGCTATACCCGCGGGGACGAGTTCTGAGCCGATGCCGATTTTAGAAGAGGGGGCCATCTGCGATTCTAGAGGACGAGAGAGTCGAAGGTGACGATGCTCTGTGGTTTTTCGGAAGATGAAGAGTCGGCGGCTACTCGAGAGAATGAGAAGTGGAAAGGGGTTTCCCGATTTTTCTAAATATATATATGATTCTAATTAGGTTTAAAAAAAGATAAATTCATACCTGAATGAAGCGGCAAATAGCTCGGTGCGAATAGAAAAATTAGAAATCCAAAATATGAATGCCGTATACTCGAGTAGGTAACATCATACACGAGTATTAGACAGAGCATACTCGAGTAGGGCAAGTGTGTACACGAGTATATTGTCAAGTACCCGAGTATGTAAATCCTTTTACTTGAGTAATTCCCGTTTACTCGAGTATGTGTCTGGATATACTCGAGTATATATTACTTGAAAGACAATTTTCCTTGGGAGATGTATATTGCCACTGAAATCTTTAACTCTGAGCAGCGAACACCACTGATATCTTCTTGATTTGTGAGTCCATCACTAGTCGTCTTTGTTGAGCAGCCCGAGTTCCGTTTTGAAGAACGAAAACTTGGACTCGTCCAGTGGCTTGGTGAGTATATCTGCAACTTGCCTGTCTGTGGAGACATATTGTAGATCTATGTCTCCATTTTCCACATGCTCCCGAATGAAATGATAATGAAGCTCTATGTGCTTGGTCTGGCTATGGGAGACTGGGTTGTTGGCGATTGCTATAGCGCTAGATGAGTCGCAAAACAAAGGAATGTTCTGGAACTTCATGTTGTAGTCTTCAAACTGATTTTTGATCCAGATAAGTTGTGCACAACAACTGCTTGCAGAGATGTACTCTGATTCAGCCGTTGAGATGACAACACAGTTCTACTTCTTACTACTCTAGGAAATAAGTCTCCTTCCGAGGAATTGGCAACTCCCAGAAGTACTTTACCTATCGTCTTTGCTTTCTGCAAAATCTGCATCTGAAAATCCAATTAGTTCACTATCATTACTTCTTGGGTACCATAAGCCAAGATTTGGTGTACCTTTGAGGTATCTCAAGATTCGCTTTGCAGCAATGTAATGAGATTCCTTAGAGTTCACCTGAAATCTAGCACATACACATGTTGAGAACATTATGTCTGGTCTACTTGCGGTAAGGTAGAGCAAGGACCCAATTATGCTTCTGTACTTGGTTTCATCAAAAGGTTTCCCTTTCTCATCCTTGTCCAGAGACATAGCTGAGGCCATTGGAGTCCTCATAGAGGTTGCATTCTCCATTCCGAATTTCTTGAGTAGCTCTTTGGTGAACTTGGTCTGTGAGATGAAAATTCCATCCTCAGATTGTTTCACCTGAAGCCCTAAGAAATACTTCAGCTCTCCCATACTACTCATTTCAAACTTCCCTTGCATAAGTTTAGAAAACTTCTTGCAGAGATTATTATCTGTAGAGTCAAAAATAATGTCATCGACATAGATTTGCACTCGCAAAATCTTGCCTTTTATTTCCCTAAGAAATAATTTCTTGTCTATCTTTCCTCTTGTGAACTTGTTCTCAAGAAGAAAGGTGGACAGCGTCTCATACCAAGCTCAAGGAGCTTATTTAAGACCATATAAAGCTTTTTGTAATAAGTAAACATAATTAGGGTAAGTTGAATCAACGAAACCTGGTGGTTGCTCTACATAAACTTCTTCCTTTATGTCACCATTTAGGAAGGAGAACTTAACGTCCATCTGATAGACGGTAAAGCCCTTAAGTGCAGCGTGGGCAAGAAATAACCTGATCGCTTCCAGTCTTGCCACTGGAGCATAAGTCTGGTCGAAGTGAATTCCTTCTTCTTGACGATATCCCTTTGCGACAAGTCTGGCTTTATTCTTTATAATGGTTCCATCTTCGTCCATCTTGTTCCGGTAGACCCATTTTTTCCCAATGACGTTCTTACCCTTGGGTCTAGGAACAAGTGTCCAAACTTTGCATCGTTTGAACTGATTCAGTTCTTCTTCCATGGCTAGAATCCAGGATGTGTCGGAGTTGGCTTCCTCAAATTTCTTTGGTTCAACCTGTGAGAGAAAACTTAAGTGTAAATTCTCGTTGGTTGTACCTCGACGAGTTCTGACGCCATCCCAAGGATCTCCTATGATTTGATCAACGGGATGATCCTTCAAGTGTCTGAACTCTAAAGTCCTTGCAT
The DNA here is from genome assembly GCA_039513925.1 of Platanthera zijinensis. Classification (NCBI taxonomy): domain Eukaryota; kingdom Viridiplantae; phylum Streptophyta; class Magnoliopsida; order Asparagales; family Orchidaceae; genus Platanthera; species Platanthera zijinensis. The sequence goes on along the minus strand of CM077093.1, from coordinate 144,938,196 downwards.
CTGGGATGTCTTCAGCCACTGGAGTTGCATCTTCAGCTGGGATGTGTTCTTCATCTTGATCATCTACCTCTCTAATAGGGGTTGTAGAGGTGATCTTGATGAACGTCTTGTCTTTATCTTTAGTAGTTTCATCCAAGCTAAGTTCCTTCAACTTTGTACCTGCATCTACAATAGGCACACTAGACGAGTTGCTGTGCAACAAACTCGTCTCATCAAATACAAGATGTATCGACTCTTCTACCACTAGAGTTTTTCTATTGAATACTCTATAGGCCTTACTATGGCTACTATAACCTACAAAAATACCTTCAAAGCTTTTCTCGCTAAACTTGGTAGTGTGATACTTGCCGTTGTTAAGTACGAAGCACTTACAGCCAAAGATTCTAAAGTATGAAATGGTTGGTTTCCTGCCTTTTAGAAGTTTGTAAGGAGTCTTATCATGGTTCTTGTTGATGAGTGCTCGATTTTGCACGTGACAAGCGGTGTTGACGGCTTCAGCCCAGAAGTATTCTGGAAGTGAGGCATCACTCAACATGGTCCGGCAAGCCTCTATGAGTGTTCTGTTCCTTCTCTCAGCTACTCCATTTTGCTGTGGAGTGCGAGGAGAGGAAAACTCATGAAAGATACCTTAACTTTCGCAGAATTCTATCATGGCTCCAGACTTGAATTCCGTTCCATTGTCACTTCTGATTTTGACTATGAAACAGTTGTGTTCATTCTGGATTTGCCTAACAAAATTGGTGAAAATACTGAAGGTATCTGACTTGTGTTTCAGAAAGAACACCCACGCAAAGCGCGAGTAATCATCCACAATAACCAACGTATATTCCTTACCTCCCAAACTTCTAACTTGCAGTGGACCAAACAAGTCCATATGGAGAAGCTGTAAGCTTCTAATGGAATCCTTGCCTATGATGCTTTTAAATGAACTCCTTGTTTGCTTGCCCTTGATACAGGCGTGACAAGGACTGTCTGTAACGCACTTGACATTAGGGGCATCATGTACTAGGTTTTGAGAGAATAATATATTAATAGTTTTGAAATTAAAATGAGCTAGTCTCTTGTGCCATTGGTCAGCAAGAGATGCACTACTTTTTGCTAAAAGACACACTGGTGTCGAAGAATGTATACAAATGAAATTTAAAAAGAAAATATTTCTGCTTCGAGTGCCTGATAAAACAGTTTCCATGTTGTCAACCGATTTTATCAAACACTTATCAGCATGAAATTCAACTATGTATCCTTTATCGCATAGTTGGCTTATGCTGATGAGATTGTGTTCCAATCCTTCAACATAGGCTACATCCGAAAAGGATACGCTACCATTAGAAATCATACCATAGCCTTTAGTTATACCTCGATCTGAACCTCCAAAGATGACCTTTGGTCCGTTGCAGACTGAGGTGAAATTCTGGAGTAGGCTTCTTGTCCCGGTCATATGCCGAGAACATCCACTGTCCAAATACCAGATTAGCATTTTGGTGGCCTTTGGACATACCTGCAATTACAATCACTTAGCCTTAGGAACCCAAACACATTTTGGTCCTTGGTCTCGAGTTAGAAAAATCCCCCTACGAGTATTAGCCTCATGAGTGGTCATTCTCACGTTGCTAACTTGAGGGGTTGTAGCATTACTAGGATTGAACCAACAATCGATGGCAAAGTGACCAATTCTGCCACAATACCAACAGTCGAACCTGTTGTATCTTTGCCTAGTGAATTCCTGCTTGATTTTCTGAAATGATGGTCTAGCGGGAACATCACTCTTGGAGGAAGAGGCTTCATGGTGATGACATCTACATGAAGTCTTCTCCTTCAGAGGCCTTTCCTCAACAGGCTTTACTTTCGGTGCTTTCTTGAAGTTGTGGCCATGATTATAAGGACCATAGCTCTGAAGAGTCACTTCTTCATAAGGTGCCTTAAAGACACTCTCACCAAAGTTTCGAGGGCGAGTCCATCCTTGGTACCGAGACTTTGGCTCTACATAAGTAGGCCTGGTCAAATGACCATAGGACGAGTCTAGGTCAAACTTGTTCGTTGGAAAGATTACTTTCTTGAATACAGTTTGATCCAGAGGGGCTTTCCCTTTCTCTTTGTCCAAGGCCTTCTTGGCGGCCTTATTCTTCCGTTGAGCCTTATTTCTCCTAGAAGATTTACTAGGAGCACCCTCATGGCCTAGTCCAGCATTCTTAGCCTTTGTTGAGAATTCAGCAATGAGTGGAAGAACATTCTTGGGCTTGGAGAAACCTTCAACAAGTTTCTTTTCAGCTTCGAGTTGATCTTCCAACTCTTTGATGATTTTCCCTTTAAGGTCAAGGTGCTTGAGAGCTAGATTGTATTCTTTCATTGCGAGATCGAAGTTTTCTTGAAGAGAGTTAGTCTTAGCGACTTCTTCTCTCAAGCTGCTCTCAACGGCCTTTAGAGACTGAATCTCTTTTGCCTGAGTTTTCACGACTCGACGACATTTTTCGTAGGTCATGAGCAACTCTTTGTACTGGGCCATGAGTTCTGACTCATCATCAGAAGAGATGTCCTCATGATCATGTTCAGAACTTTCAGATTCAGAGAGGGGAGTGTGAGATTTTAGCTCCCCAGTGAACTGGGGGACTTGTTCATCATCTGAGTGAGCCATGAGCCCAAAGTAAGCTTCCTCTTCTTCACTCGACTCAGATGAGTCGGAGTCGATGAGAGTTTTGCTCTTCTTGGCTACTAGACTCTTCTCTGTCCTCTTCTTGTGGTATGAGGATTTCTTTTCCTCTCTTCTGCCGCCCTCTTTCTTCTTATGAGGGCAGTCCGCGATGACGTGACCTGGCTTATTACAACAATAACAAATGATGTCAATTGAAATCTGTTTGTTCTGTTTAGAGTTATACCTGTCATGGCTACTTGAGCCTTTCTTTCGCTGATCACCGTCACGTCGTGATCTTCTGAATGAGGCATCTTTGCCTCTCCATTGCTTCTTCTTATTTAAGAATTTCTTGAATTGCCGGGAGAGCAATGAGAACTCTCCTTCAGATAGTTCTGAGCCAGATGAGCTTGGCTCAGATGATTCTTCTTCATCAGCTTCAGGAACTGGGGCAGGAGAGCTAGCCTTTGTCTTCCTTGAGCTATATGCCTTTAGAGCGACAGACTTCTCCTTGGATGCAGACCTACTTATCTCTTCTTCAGCTTTTCTTGAGTTGATTTGCAGCTCGTAAGACATAAGCTTTCCGAACAGATTCTGCGGGTCCGTCTCAGCTAACCTTCCAAACTCCCGAATGACACATACCTTATTGTCCCATTCCTTGGTTAAGGATCTTAAGAATTTGTCATTGAGTTCCCCATTGGTGAAGGCACGTCCATAAACTCTTAGGCCATTTACTATCTTGAAGAAGTTCTCAAAAGTGTCAGCTATGGCTTCCTTATGACCCTGCCTGAAGGCTTCATATTTCTGGTTCAGTAGGGACCTTCGATCATCCCTCACTTCTTATGTACCTTCCATTAGAGTCACTAGGGATTGCCACATCTCCTTGGCAGATTGGCAATGAATCAGATTCTGCAACATTGAGTCATCGACTGCACTTGCGATAATATTTTTAGCTTTCTTGTCCAAAGAGACAAGTGTAATCTCGTCCTTATCTAGATCCATCAATTTCTTGGGAACTTGCTTAGATGAATCTATGGTGGAGGTGGTCATAGGAATGTGGGGACCTTCTTCAATAATCATGAAGATCCGGGGATCTACTGCTTCCATAAAGAATTTAACTCTTTCCTTCCATATAGGAAAATTGTTCTTGGTGCAGATAGGGAGCTTAGCAAAATCCTTGGTCTTACTCATGCTTGAAATATCTCTTGAGATAACTTGGTAAGGATTAGATCAAGGTGTTAACCTTTTAACGATCAACCTCCCTCTGATACCAATTGAGAGAACTAAGTTGTCTACCTAAATCACCTAGAGGGGGGTGAATAGGTGAAATGCGTGTCAAATGCGGAATAAAAAATTAACATAGCACAGATCAAGCAATCACACAGACGACAAGAGATTTATAGTGGTTCCCCAATCATGGGTACGTCCACTTTCTTCACCGATCTAGCAAACCACTAGACTTGGCTACTCCACTATCTCAGATTGAAAATAATCCTACACATCGGAACCACGTTCCTACAAAACTCGATCCAAACCGGATCTACACTCGGAAGATAAAGCCTTCCTACAAATCTCGGAGAAAAACTCCTACAATGAAATTTGTTTGAAAAGAAAATACAAACAATATATTGCACAGATCTGGATCTTTGATAGTCTTCTTCCTTGAGAACTTTGGCTTGATCAGAATATGTTAAAGACGACTTGAGAGAGATCCACAGATCTGAAAAATGGAATCACCTCGATCGAGAAAATAGATCAGAAATCTTTGAGGCTCGGCGAGATCGAGTGATTATCTTTCGTCTGGATCTCTGGATAAACAGAGTTGAAAGCAGCGATCGGAGATCGTCGATCCAGACCTTCTTCCGTGAATGACAATGGCGGCGGCGTGAGAAATTAGGGTTCATGGGAAAAAAATTTTTTCTTTCTTAAAATAATAATCTTTGTAAAGCTTGTTATTAGTCAAATCTGAAAGGACCTATTTATAGGTGGACTCCAACGGTCAGAAATTTAATTAGGGATGACACGTGGACCAATCAGAAATGATTAATTCGAAATACACAGCGAAATTGTACTTGGAGAATTTCAGGAATGTTTGAACAGATATACTCGAGACAGAGAAGAGACATACTCGAGTATAAGATGTTATATACTCGAGTGGATAGGAGGAGCATACTTGAGTATAAGAAGATAAGTTACTCGAGTGATTCAGAGATCAACACTCGAGTGATTTTAGAAATACTCGAGTATGAGAGTATATACTCGAGTAAAAACACTTAGAGAAAATTTCTCAGATAAAATAGGAAGAACTACTCGAGTAGAAGAGTTGGAGATACTCGAGTGAGGGGAAAATGAACTACTCGAGTATCTTGGGAAGACTACTCGAGTAATCACTAAACTACTCGAGTATGAAAAACAACTACTCGAGTACAGAGTCACTTACTCGAGTATATAGGGAACTACTCGAGTAGGTAGACTTAGAAACTTTCTGAGATGAGAAGTGCAGATCTACTCGAGTATGAACAGAACACTTACTCGAGTAAAAAACCAACTACTCGAGTACAAGTTATCACCTACTCGAGTACAATACAGTCTACTCGGGTATGTAATCCAACTTACCCGAGTACAGACTCACATACTCGAGTGTAGAAAAGAGGTACTCGAGTATGTGGACTTAGAGAAAATTTCGGATCTAAGAACAGAAGGATCTACTCGAGTATAAAATATGACCTACTCGAGTGACTAACTATCTACTCGAGTATAAGCTTATCTACAGAGTCTTCTCGAGTATGTGTAAGGATCTACTCGAGTACTAGATCACTTACTCGAGTAGATGAAGGAAGCTACTCGAGTATGTGGACTTAGAAAAATTCTTCTGAAAAAAATAAACTTCAATACTTCAGCCCACCAATCCAAGTGCATGTATAGGAAGTGTATCCCAATAGAGAGGCTATACATGGGCCAACACTTTGGATCACACAATGAGGGATTACATTGTATGGTCCTGTGTTTGGTGACCCATTATAGACTGACATTGGTCTACACTGGCAATAAGAACCTGCACACAGACAACTTAAACACAATATCAAATACACCTTAATTCATCTTAGTTCAAGGTCTAACCTCCTACAAATCTGAGGTATTGTGGAGACAAATCCCAACATCTTATAATATCCTGCCAACCCTAGGAAGCTCCTTATATCTTTGGGAATGACAGGCCTATTCCAATCCATTAAAGCAGCTATCTTCTCAGGGTCCACAGAAATTCCATCCTTATCAATCACATGGCCTAGAAAAGAAACCTTAGGGAGCCAAAACTCGCACTTACTTAGCTTGGCATACAACTTATGCACCCTCAAGGTAGATAAAACTAAGCGTAAGTGCTGAGTATGCTCTTCAGCACTGCGGGAGTATACCAACATATCGTATATAAACACAACCACGAAACGGTCCAAGAAATCCTAAAATACTCTGTTAATCATATCCATGAAAGCAGATGGTGCATTAGTCAATTCAAAAGACATCACAAAAAACAAAAAATGCCTATGCCATGAACAAAAATCAGTCTGTGGAATATCTGTCTCGCGAATCCTCAACTTATGGTAGCCTGAACAAAGATCAATCTTTAAAACCACAGAGCAACCATGCAACTGATAAAACAGATCATCAATCTTTGGTATAAGATATCTATTCTTGATGGTGACCTTATTAAGCTCTCTATAATCGATGGAAAGCCTCTTCGATCCATCCTTTTTCTTTACAAACACCACAGGAGCCTCCCAAAGAGAAGAACTTGGCCTAATAAAACCATTATGCAATAACTCATCCAATTGGGTACGCAGCTCCTCCAGCTCATGCGGGGCAATACGGTACGATGCCTTAGCAATAGGACGGGTACCCGGCTCCAAATCTATAACGAACTCCACGTCTCTCTCGGGTGGTAGACCTGGAAGATTATCTGGGAAAATTTAAGGAAACTCATGCACAATAGTAATCTCATCAACTTGCAGCAAACTACAATCAGTCGCCAACACCGACACCAAACAAGCAAAACATCCGGAATTTACCAGCTTCTGAGAACGTACCGTAGAAATTATCGGAGACACTTAACACAAAAAACCATAATTGCTCCTAGGTTGACCGTTGTCCATCTTTATGTCCAAGCGCTTAACCTTGCATTGAATGACTGCATTATACTTGGACAACTAGTCCATGCCAAAAATCACATCAAAATCTTCCAAGTCTATCACCTTCAGATCAACAACGGCTAGAAAATCCTCTAACTGAATCAAAAAACTCTGAATACCTTTGTCTGATACCTCTGATTCGCCAGAGGGAAACTTGACACAGAACGCGTCACCAATAAGATCGAGGGTCAAACCGTGATGCTCTACGAAGATTCTAGCCATGAATGAGTGGGTAGCACTAGAATCGAAAAGAGCACATGCCCAGCGATTCTTGACCTTAAACTTTCATATATAATCGTATACGCAACTAAGGAAACATACGTCAAAACTACGGTTACAAACTAAAAGCTGGAGCTAGGTTAGGATCTAACCTGAGATAACTTGCGAAGACGTCTGAGCTTCCTCCGAAGATATGACGTTCATCTTGCATTTCCCCTTATCCAATAGCTGCGACGGCAGCAAGGCCTGAAGTGGAACTGATTGCAACATGGGATGAGCCTTCGGGAACTTTGACTTAACATGTCCCTTCTGCCCACAATAAAAATAGGTCTTGTCCTTATGCAAACAACGGGGATCGTCGTGCCCCTTCCGCTTACAAATAGAACAAACCGAATCCCCTTTAGGAGCACTCTGAATCGCATGAACCTGCTCCTTCTTGTGAGCTCCTAATCTTTGGTAACATTATTCAAAAGGATGACATGGCCAGCCAAAGAAACTACATATCTCCTTGCTTCTTTTCCCTGAAGTGGTGCAGTATTCTTGGGAACTCTTACCCTTATCGATCTTCCTCTTATCCTTTCTCATTTGTTGACCTCGATTCTTGGCATTGTCAATCGCCTCAACCTTTACAGTAGCCTCCATAACTTCAGCAGAGCTTTCAAGTCCATCCTTAACTCGGTTAGACTCTGAAGACACCATGTACGAGACAAAATGACTCAGCTTGTTGAACTCCACATTGTACTCGGTAATAGTAAGTTGTCTTTGCTTTAAATGCAAAAAATCATTCATTAGACAGTCTCTCTCGGCCAAAAGCAGAAAGTTCTTCAGCAGCAACTCTTTGAAGGATTCCCATGAACATCCATCTTTAAGATTCTCCTTCTCTCTCAGCAACCAACTCTTAGCAAGTCCCTTGAGTTGATACACAATGATCATCACCCTCTGGTCCGCTGAAACTCCTGAGTAAGCAAACATCTCCTCGATGGCTATTATCCAGTCATCCAAAGCCATAAAATCTACTCTACCATTATAGGTAGGGGGTCCTAGTCCCTGGATATGCGAAATAAACATCATCTTTCGTGGTAACAACACCGAGGGAACCAAAGGGGGAGGGGGAATAGGAACAGTCTGACCCACGTCGAGTGGCAGGTATCCTGACACAAATTATAACAATGCTTGGACCTGCGTCTGCATCTCCAACATCGGTCTAGACAAAGCCTCATTACTCTATCACAGACTTTCAATCACCGCTTCGCTCTATGCACCTGAAGACTCGCCATTCGACTGGGAGTCAACCTAGTCGCCACACGCTTAGGCGCCATCTAAACAAATAATGAAAATCTAGTCAAAACCCTGCCCAACCGCTAGCACTAAACAACATAGTCAAGACAAAACATACTTAAGTACTTGCTCATGCTGCTAACTTGCTCTGGGATTCCCTTTATGATGTCATGCCTAGACTTAGTATGATATACCGTCATCCTTTTGGCTCATGTGCCTAGACCATGAATGCAGGAAATTTTTTTTTCTACTCAAAACCGTATGTGTACATATATCATCATTAAAGTCTTTAGCTTCGCACGTGTGCTGATGTAATGTTATGTCATGCATAATGTGCTATGCAATCTAAAGGGCCTTAATGCATATTATGAGCAGCATAAACATGAAATGTTATGCATTCCATAGTATATAACATCGCATGCAACGAAAAAAGAAAACGTGCTAATGGGCATCCATGTGATAATGATTATGCATCCCATACTACATAACCGTCACATGTTGCCACCTATGGTGGATCCATATACAAAAATATATTATGCATCCCATACTACATAATATGCCCCGTATACTTCATATCATGTTCTATGAGTGTAGTGTTCATGATTAAGCCAAGACATACTGATGACACATTGATGTGTGTATGTAATGAAACTAGAAGACAAACATAGACCTGAGATAGTTATTTTACCAATTGTCCAACAATATATCCCTCCGATACCAACTGTCACAACCTTCATTTTCTCCACTTTAAAGGATATATCAGAGTAGGGAGAAAACACGAGCCGTGATGCCACATAAGCAGGGGATAACTGCAGACGTTCAGGCAACACCTCAACTAAACACCTTTCAGAAAGATTTATGAGTTATTTGACAAAAAATGAGTTTAAGTTAAGCAGTCAGTTGCATCCCTCGGCTTAGTGGATCTACTAGTGCACGAGTGAAAAATATAGTTATATGTTGCGGAAATACTTTACTATGTTGATTTTTCATCCTACACGAGCATAAATATCCCCGAAGGATAACCCGCGTCATGCAAGAATCCAGATTTATTATAAGTATAAATGTAGTCTTTATGTTAGCTTAGAAAATAATATTTTAGTTTTGGAAAGATGTCATGTATGAGATATTAGTAGTAATACTTTTATAAGTTATAATACCTAATATGCAACCTAACATAAAACATTTCCCAAGGAACAAGTATAAACAACCACAGAAAAAGCAACTCAGCAGCTTAATATAGTACTTAATATTTCAAAGAAAATTATCAGTTGGCGTCAACATCCTGATGTGATCCCACCGAATGTATGTATGTTTGCACTAACAATGGATGCTTAATACAACCTCACTACAGTGAGGAAAATCTCTACACCACAACAGTCCACTAGCAAACTCCCAAAACTAGCCGCTCAACCAGCTACTGCCCTGAACCTTACGAATTCAAAAGAAGAACACCTCAGCAAGAAAATACAAGTGACAAAGGAAAATAATCAGGTAATAAGTACAAAGCAAAAAAAGGGTTTACCAAACCCGAGTACAAGAAATACTGAAGACCACAGTTGGTTAGCCAAATAAATATAAATACAGTAAAAGTTTGTAAATAAAGACCTAATTGGATAAATGCACCAAGGGCGGAATGAATCCATGCTTCGACAATATCTGTCGGGATTAGTAAACAAAACATAGACTGATCTAAGAAGCAAACTGAGCCCAAAACAGCTCGAAAACATGATTCATTAATATATGGTAAAATATTAACTGGGCAGTAGTTGGTGACCAATTATCCCATACCAGGCTCCTAAACCCAAATGTATCAAAAAAAAAAGAATGCTCTCCGGGGGTGACCATTTTTTAAAGCCCACACCAACAGTCCTCAAAATAGAGACCAAACAATCACCAAGTGTAATGCTCCACAAAGAGACATCCAGTTGGCAGTCCTTTATCCACTGTCAACCTTCACAGCCGAAGAAACATCAACCTAAGCAAAAACCAAGTCTAAATCCAAATAAAAACTTAAACAAGTCTTAAAATCATTATAAGGACCATACACAATGAATCAGGCCAAAAATAGCGAAAAATTCTAAGTCCTGGCAAGATTCGGCGAGTATACCGGACGATTTACATTGATACATGACGAATTGTAAGTGATATACGATGAATCATTCTATACTCGGCAAAAATGACTAGTAATACTCGACGAATTTCATTGATACTTGCCGAATTTCCCTTGGCAACAGAACTAATCTCAGAGATACTCGACGAATTCGTCAAGATTACTCGACAAATTTGCCTTAAGCTCATAAATCACTCAACGCTCTCAGCGCCACGCATAAAACACTAAACGTCAAGTCTTATACTCGACGAACTCGATGACTAAGTAGCCTTACTCGATGAATTCAGCTTCACTCAATGCTATGCAAGTCAACACTCGACGAAACTGACTCCTTGATATTTGACAAAAAGGACTTAAGCAAAAAATCCATACTCGAAGAATTCGTCGAGATTACTCGACGAATTTACCTTAATGAATTTCTACCCCTAATTCATACACGAAGAGTTTTACCCGGTATATACGTCGAATTATCCTTGGGTTAAACTATGATACTCGACGGAAATTCCTTAGGTTGTACGCTATACTCAACGGATTCCTAGCCAAAAATTTATACTATTCTAAGTTCTCTTTTCAAGACTAAGTCCTATATTCTTGCAACCTTCTAAGGAGAAGAAATGAACAAAAATTAAATGGGAAAAAACAGTTACAAAAAGAAAATCACCACTTACCTCAAAACTCAAGAAATCCGCCGCTCTGTGACAAGGATCGGCCATCAAAGGTCTTAAGCAACATTTCCTGAAACTTTTTGGGGAAAAGAAGGTGAAAATTACAAACCCTAACACACAAAAAATTGGAGAAATGGGGAAAACTTACCACGATCGCGTAGATCTCGGCGAGATCTTTCCAAATCTCTAATCTATTAACAAACCGACCACCAAATTGAAAGAAATCATTGTCCAAAGTTACGTGAAAAACCGAACACCTCCTCTCTCACGAAATATGCAATGACTCGAGATCGGGAACACAATGAAGAGGGTTTTGATGCAACCCTTATAACCAGCTATTTATAAATATAGATAAATAATTATATTATTATATTACAATTAATAATAGATTATCCCAAAAGAACCCGAAATCCAAACTAACTCGGAATCTTACAAAAATCGCACCGTAGCTTAGTACCAACGCTAAGAATCGAACGGCGAAGTTGATATCCAAATCTGACAAACCAAACTCAGGCAAACACCTCCCGAAGCAAAAACACAAGCATTCCCAAAAGGCTCCACACAGTCACCAAAATAGACCCGACTCGCGAGGGAATCTTTCATACAGGCTAAAACCCAGCCACTCTGAAAACCTATAGAGAAAAAACAACTCTCTGACAATGATACATGCCTAACACGCGCTGCCATAATGCCTTGACGTAAAAATTATGCCATTACGGGAAAAAAATAAATACCGAAAAATTAGGGGCATTATATCTTCTAAGTCAAAATCTTAGGTACAAAATGATCAACAGTCATGCTCCAAGAACGATATCTAAAAATAATTCGTCAACGTAACTCCTTGACGTCATAAATATGCCATTAAAATAATTAAATTAAACATCGAAAAAAATCAGGGGCGTTACAGCCACTCCCCCTAAAAGAAAGTTTCCTCCAGAAACTTTACGCACAAAAGATCCTACTATAGAAGGAAAATAACCAAGGATTATTGAAAATATAAAAACTTTCCAAAACAAACTAGGAGAACAAATGAGGATAAGCCTCCCTCATAGCTGACTCTAACTCCCAAGTCGCACTCTCTACCTCTTGGTTCCGCCACAAAAATTTAACCATGGGAATTTTTTCCTTCGCAACACCCGATCTTGAGTATCCAAAATGCGAACAGGCACCTCCACATAAGAAAGGTTAGGCTATAATTGGGCACCGAATCAAGAATCTGCCGGTCACTAAGCACACATTTCTGCAACTGGCTCACATGAAACACATGTGCACACCACGAAAATTTGCGGGCAACTACAACCTATAAGCTGACACTCGAATGCGTTCAACAATCTTGAAAGGTCTTACATACCTAGGATCCAACTTGTGGTTCTTTCCAAACCTCTTAACACAGGACATCAGGGAAACTTTAAGAAAAACCATGTCCCCAACAACAAATTCAAGATCAGTCCTTCGCCGATTGACATTCTTCTCGTAATGCTCCAAAGTTATCCGAAACTTCCCTTGAATATGTGTCAAAGAGGTATTCATCTCTTCTAAAGCTTCTGGATCAAACAACGGTCCTTCACCAACCTCGGCCCAAAATAAGGGAGTCCTATAATGTCTCCCATATAAAGCCTCGAATAGGGTCATCTGCAAGCTTTCCTGATAACTGTTGTTGAAAGCAAATTCCATCAATCTCAACTGCTCGTCCCATGTTCCTCCATGGTTCAAGATGTAACATCTTATCATGTCTTCCACAAACTGATATATTCTCTCTCTCTGACCATTAGTTTGCGGGTGATAGGCAGTTGAATATCTGAGGTCGGTACCCAACCCTTCCTATAAACTTTTCCAAAAATGAGATGTAAACCTGGAATCTTGATCCGACACAATACTTACCGGTACTTCATGTAGTTTGATGACCTCATCAAAATATAAATCTACTATTATATTCATGGAGTAATCAATATTAAATGGCACGAAATGAGCACACTTCGTTAGTCTATCCACTATAACCCAAACTGAATCATGTCCTCAGGTAGATCTCGACAAACCGGTAATTAAATCCATCGAGATACTCTCCCACTTCTAACTTGGAATCTCCAAAAGCGTTAGCTTGCCACCAGGCCGTCCATGATCTTCCTTAACACGCTTGTAGGTGATGCATTCATACATATACATGGCTATATCGTTCTTCATTTCATACCACCAAATGATCTGTTTCAAATATCTGTACATCTTAGTAGATCTAGGATTGTAGGCAACACTAGAACCATAGGCCTCACTTTACAACTTAACTCGAATATCCTCAACTGCGAGGATACAATATCTACCGCGATACTTCAAGGTACCCGCATCATCGATTAAAAAGTCTGGTAAATCTCCTTTCTCAGTTATACGACGAAGGTGCTGCAAATCAGGAACGTCCTTTTGATGTAGCCTTGTAAGCGCAATCCATGAAGGCTCTGGTACATCCAAGCTACTTGACGAGTCGCTACTTTTGACCTAGATACCCATCAATAGAAACTCCTCCACCAAGGATTCCCCCCAAAATTCGAAAGATCTACGCGATCTGTCTACTCAGGGCATCGACTATCACATTAGCTTTGCCCGGATGGTATTGGATCCCGACGTCATAATCCGCGACATATTTTAACTATCTACGTTGGCACAAATTTAATTCCTTCTGAGTGAATACATACTTCAAACTCTTATGGTCCATATAAATCTTGCATAGTGCACCATACAACAGATGTCTCCACAACTGTTAGGATAAATTTCTTCCATATACTCTAAGTCATGAGTACGGTAATTCTTTTATTGTATCTTTAACTACCTCGACCCATATGCAATTACCTTACGTTCTTGCAAAAAGACACATCCAAGCCCGATGTGCAATGCATCGATATACACATCATACTCTAATCCTTCGGTAGGAAAGTTTAATACTGGACCAATGAACAATCCCTTTTTCAATTCCTGAAAAGCTTCTTCGCACTTATCACTCCATACGAACGCAGTATTCTTCGGCGTAAGCCTAGTCAGCTGTGGATACAATTTAGAAAATCCTTCCATAAACCTTCTATAATAGCCTGCCAACCCTAAGAAGCATCTTATCTCTTTTGGTGTGGTAGGTCTTTTCCAATCCATTACGACCGCCACCTTTTCTGGGTCAACGGATATTCCATCCTTATTCACCACATGTCCCAAAAAAGAAAACTGAGGTAGCCAAAACTCACACTCACTCAGCTTTGCATACAATTTATGCTCCCTCAAAGTAGATAGAACTAACCGCAAGTGATGGGCATGCTCCTCAGCACTCCAGGAATAAACCAAAACATCATCAATAAACACAACAACAAAACGGTCTAGAAAATCCTTGAACACTCTATTCATCATGTCCATTAAGGTAAAGGGTGCATTCTTCAATCCAAATGACATCACCAAGAACTCAAAATGTCCATGTCGGGAACGAAAGGCAATCCATATAACATCCGACTCACGGATTCTCAACTGATTGTAGCCTGAACGAAGATCAATCTTCGAAAACATTGCACTACCACACAACTTATCACACAAATCATCTATCCGTGGCAAGTGATATCTATTCTTGATAGTTACCTTGTTCAATTCCCTATAATTGATGCACAGCTTCATATAACCATCCTTCTTCTTCCAAACAAGACAGGAGCACCCCAAGGCAAAGAACTTGGTCTAATAAATCCACACTACAATAACTCATCCAACTGGGTACGCAATTCTTCAAGCTCACACGGGGCCATACGGTACTATGCCTTAGCTATAAGACGAGTACCCGACTCCAAATCTATAACAAACACCACATCTCTCTCAGGCGGAAGACCAGGAAGGCTACCTAGGAGGAAATCCGGAAACTCTCGCACAACAGGAACTTCCTTGACGTGCAACAAACCACTAACAATTTCCAAAACATAAACCAACCAAGAAAAACAACCGGAATTCAAAAGTTTCCGAGCACGTACCGCAGAAGTAATCGGGGAATCCTGGTGCGGAAAACCATAAACACTCATGTGGTGGACGTTGTCCATCTTAAAGTCCAAATGCTTAACCTTACATTGGATAACCGCATCATATCTGGACAACCAGTCCATGCCCATGATCACATCAAAGTCCTCGAGGTCTATCACCTTCAAATCAGCAAAAGCTAGGAAATATCCTAAATGGATCAGAAAATTACGAATACCTTGGTCCGACACCACTGAATCACCAGAAGGGAACTTAATGCAAAATGAGTCGCACTACAAGAAAATAGGCTTTTAGTGACGAAATATTTGTGACGAAATTTTTTTGGTCACTAATGATATGCTTTTTGTGGCGAATTTTATATTTCATCAATAAATCTTTAGGAGCAATTAATTTGTGACCTTACTTGAAATTTAGTCACTAAAAGTATTAGAATTAGTGACCAAATAAAATTTTCTCACAAAAAATGACTTATTAGTAACCAAACAATAACTTCGTCACTAAATAATTTAATTAGTAATAAAAATGATTAGTCACTAAAAGTTGAAACAAGACTTTTTTTTAATTCCCTCGAAAATAAGAACACTTTATAAATTCCCTCCTAAACAAAATTGATAATGACTCTGTTTGGGAGGACTTATTTTCACCGGTTAAGCAGTTACGACCGCATGAAGCGGACCTTAAATCCGGTCAAGCGGTTGCGACCGCATGAACCAGACCTTAAATTAAGGCCCAGTTCATGCGATCGCAACTGGCCAGTGGAAATAAGTCCCTCCAAATGAAGCCTATGTGTCAAATAGGAACTAAACCCGACCCACTGCCCGTATAATATTTGTCATCGACTCGAATCAAATCCATTAATCGGAGGGAGGCTTAGAAACCCTAATTGTCCAGCACTAGGAGAGGAAGCTCAGCAGCGGCGTGATAATGGGGGGTGTGAGGATGAAGACCGTGAAGAAATTATCTCGTCAGGTGATCGAAAAGTACTACTCTCGCATGACTCTCGATTTCCACACAAACAAAAAAGTCCTCGAGGAGGTCGCCATTATCCCTTCAAAGCAGCTGAGAAACAAGATCGCCGGCTTCTCCACTCATCTAATGTGTCGGATCTAGCACGACCCAGTTTGCGGCATCTCGCTCAAGCTGTAGTAGGAGTAGCGTTAGCGTCGAATGGACTTCGTCCCCAATGAATCCGCCATTAAAATCGAAGAATTCAAGGTTGATAGCGATACATTAGAAATGCTTACAGCTATCAGCATGGCCAATCTTCCTGGTGTAGAGAAGGTTGATGAGGCTCCTGCTGGTTCGACCTTTACTGGATCCCCAGGATATGTGAGAAGGGGCTAAGTTTAACACTTTAATTGTCCTTCTTCCATTTAGTATTCTATCTGCAATTACTAACTTTTGCCTCTTTATGTTTTTGATCTTTGAATTTGCTTATATGCTTTGATACATTTATGCGCTTTCCGTCACTCTGATGTTCACTTAGTTATGTTATTCGTTGTTTGGTTCATGAACTGCAGATGGTATAATTTTCTTCAGAAGAAGCTGATATTTTTAGGGTTTTCATATACTCTTTGTTCACTAAAATGTTTGCTAGGATGTGTGCCATCATAATGGGATAGGGGCTATTTTCTTAGCCAGAAATACCTGAACTTTTTTTTGGTTGATTAGGATTTTGACCGACAACCCCCTACTCAGGAGTTGGTAGCGAAGGATCTTTGTGGGGTGTAGTGGCAATTAGGTCACATTTTCCATGGTAATCTTTGATGAATGATTATCATATTAGTCCATCAAATATGTGGTTATGCTTCCCTGACATAGAACATTAGAGGATGTGTTTCTTATTAACACCCATACAAAGCATTGGTTAAGCATCCTAGATTATTTATTTGTTGGTGACTTGGTCTTTCCTTTAGTCTGATTCTTATGAATGTAGGCTTTATGTGCACACACTGTGTTTGCATCCATTATGTATGGCTAGAAGTGATTCTTTTACTTTTTTTGGCAAGAATACTTTGATTTTGACAAACCATAGCCATCCCAAAACAATTTTACCAAATTGATGGTTTAATTGAAGCTTCGTGATTACCTTGCTCATTTGAGAGAACTCGACTTCATGTATAAAGAATCTTTTAGTGAAATGCATCATGTAAGTGATTTGATTTTTATATGCAGTACTACTACTTTGGTAATGCATCTTCTCACGGCAAATTTTGTTGACTTGATTGTGTCATGACAAATAGTTTTGCTGAAATGCTTTGAATATGTTTTCAAAATAATTATCGAGCCTTGCGATTGTAATAAAGTTTTTTTTGTCCATAATACTAAAATGGATTTTGGCTCTTGAATTTTAGGTCAACCTAGGAGACACCTACTTCAAAGTGGATGGAGTGGATTTGAAAGAGCAAAGAGGCTGCTTGCTGGTGATGCTTTTATTTTCTTGAGGTATTCCTAAGCACTCTCTAACAATTGCTTTAAAAGGTTTGCGAGTATGATAATTGGTGTTGGTGATGTTGATACAAAAAATGACCTGGCTCAAAATTAAGATGCTAGACCTATATTTGGTGATGATCTCGACAAGGAACACATAATTACAGTCTCAGAGGTAAAGAGCTGAAACTATAAAGTACAAAGTGACATATTGAAATTGTTAAGGAATCAAATTAGTTATGTATATATATTGTGCCGGATTTATAGATTTTGGAAAGTCTTGGGTGGCCAATTCTAGTTTCACTCTCTCTTCGGACAAATGTTATTGTATTCATGGAGGATAGCATTAATGTACGTTGACATGTAAAGAATAACTGAAGATTATTGGGATAACTAGAGTGCAATTGCCGCTCATTTTGATATGGACAGGTCAGCATCAATTGCATTTTCATAGACTGAATTTTCAAGATCTTTTCAGTGAATTTATAAAATGATTATTTTTGTATAAAGTATGTTTGAATGGTGGTCTAAAAAAGCTGCTTCTGTTAGGGGGAATAAGTTCCATTTCTTTGAATAAATGTGTTTTTTAACTATTATGATTATTATGTAATTATTGAATCCATACTTTGTAATTCGTGTGCGCAGCTTAAAATGCTGAGATAGCAAAGACGTTTGAGCAATGATGGTGTGAATCTATGATAAGCGCCCCCAAGCAGTTAAAATTTGAACCTCCAAGAAAAACTGAGATGGATTCCGTAAAAATGGTGCCTATGAGGAGCTTGAAGATGGGTGCATGGAGAGGATAGAGAAATCACAATATATTTGTTCATCATAGTATATTTTTTTTTTGTGTTACATGTAAAGAAAGAATAATGTATTGTTTGTTCATTATAGAATCTTTTTATGTACTGAGTTTAGTAAAGTTAAAAGCTTTATTTGTTTGTATTAAAGGATTTGGGCTATCTCCCGCCATATTTCTATTAATAAATATAAAAGAAACACTCTTTTCTTTCATGAGATTTTTTTAGCAAATGAATATTTTATTTATTGTTGTATTTAATGGTGAAATAAATAATTTTAATTACAAAAAGTAATTATGCAATAAATTTGGTCACTAAATACATTTAGTGGCGCAAAGAGTAATCACAAATAATGTATATTTAGTGATGTAAAATAGTTGTCACTAATAATATACATTTAGTGATGAAATATATTTGTCACTAACAATGTACATATAATGACAAAATTTTTCTTGGTTACTAAATAATTTTTGGGATGGGCATTTTGCAACCACCTTGTGACAGGTTTAATTTGGTTGCTAAATGTCTTTAGTGACAAACAACAATATTTAGTGACCAAAATTTTCATCACTAAAAGCCTATTTTCTTATAGTGTCGCCAATTAGGTCGAGATTCAGACGATGACACTCTGCGAAAGTCCTAGCCGTAAATGAGTGGGTAGAACCCGAATCGAAAAGAATGCGCGCCCAACGGTTCTTGACCTTGAACTTCCCTATAATATCGCATACGTAATTAGACGAACAAACATAAAAGCTATAACTATGAGCTAAAAGCTTGAAGTAGATTAGACTCTAACCTAAAATCACGTGGGTAGACATCTGAGCTTCCTCCACAGACATGACATTAAGCTTTCCCTTCCCTTTGTCCAAATTCTACGACAATGGTAGTGCCTAAAGTGGAACTTGCTATAGCGCAGGCTGAGTCTGCGGGAAACTTGACTTGAAATGTCCCTTCTATCCACATTGGAAGCAGACCTTGTCCTTAGACCAACAATGGGTAGCATCATGCCCCTTATTCTTACACACGACACAAAACAAATCTCCTTTAGGAGCGCTCTTAATTGCACGCACTTGCTCCTGCTTCTAAGCTCCTAATATCTTGAAACATCTATCAAACGGATGGACAGGACGGCAATAGAAACTGCACACGTCCTTGCATCTTTTCCTTTGAGCAGAACCAGATTCCTGAGAGTTCTTACCACCTTCATATTTCCTCTTATCTTTTTTCATCTGCATGCCTCGGTTCTTGGTATTGTCAATAACTTCAACCTTAAGAGCATCTTCAACTGCCTCCACATAACTCTCAGATCCATAGGCACTAGCCAACTACTAGATGTCATTCCTAAGACCACCCAGAAAGCACTTAACTTAGTTAGCTTCTGAAGATACCAAATTAGGGGCAAACCGGCTAAACATGGTAAACTCTTTCTAATACTCACTGATCGTGAGTTATCTTTATTTCAGGTGCAGGAAATAATTCATCAAACGGTCTTGCTAGACCGATGGCAGAAACTTCCTTAGCAACAACTCCTTGAAGGAGTCCCACAAGCATCCATCCTTAAAGTTCTTCTTCTTTCTCAACCACTAGCTCTTCATGAGACCCTTAAGCTGGTATGCAGCAACCATCACTCTCTTGTCTGCAAAAATTCCAGAGTACGAGAACAACTCCTATATTGCAATTATCCAATCATTCAAAGTCATGAAGTCAACTCTACCATCATAGGTAGGAGGTCCTAATTGTTAAAAATGCGAGATAAATTTCATATCTGGTGGTAGTAGGACTGGAGGAACCAAAGGAGCGGGAGGAATGTAAATATCATGACCCTTAGAAGGGTCCTGCACTCTTTGTTTCTTTCCTGAAATGACACTCAATAGCCCCTGGATCTGCGACTGTATCTCCACAATCTGCCTAGATAGAGCCTCATTGCTCTAACGCAAATCCTCAATCATGACCTCACTCTGCGCACTAGACGACTCGCCCTCAGACTGGGAAGTCACTCTCATCGCAATGCGCTTAGACGACATCCTAAGAATATAATGAAAAACCAATCAAAACCTAGCTTAACTGCTAGAACCACACAACTTAGTTTAGACCATACATGTATAGATACTTGCTAGAGATGCTAACTTGCTCTGGGATTTTCCTAATGATGTCTTGCTTAAAATTAGGATGATATACCGTCATCCTATTGACTCATGTACATAGACCATGAATGCATGAATTTCCATTTTTTATTTTTTAACCAATGCGCGTACGTATCTCATCATATAAATCTTTAGCTTGACACGTTTGCTAATACTATGTTATGCCATGCATGTTGTGCTATGCAATATAATAAAGGCCTTAATGCATTTTATGAGCAGCGTACACAAAAAATATTATGCATCCCATACTACATAATATCGCATGTAACGAAAAGTAAAATCTAATCTGCATTCATGTAATGATTGTTATGCATCTCATACTACATAACAGTCTTATGTTTCTTCCTATGAGAATCCATATACAAACACATATTATGTATCCCATACTACATAATATGCCCATTATACTTTTTTCATGCTTATGAGTGTAGTGTTCATGCTTCAACCAAGACGTACTGATGACATATCGGTGTGTGTATAAAATGAACCAAGAAAACTAAAATCTACACTAGATAGTTGTTCGACAAAATGCCAAACAACCTATCCCTCTGATAACATCTTTCACAACCAGCATTTTCTAGGCAATTAAATGACATATCAGAGTAAGAGAAAACACGCGTCGTGATGCTATGTAATGCAGGACATAACTGTAGACGCTCAGGAAAGACCCCAACTCAACATTGTATATGAAATCCGTAAGTTTATTATGAAGTAAGTTGTAATTTATGTTAAGTTTTAATGATCGTATCCCTAAACTCAGTGGATCAACTAGTCCATAAGTAGAAGTATGAATATACGCTATGGAAAATTCTTTGATGGATGGTTTAATATCAAAAATGAGCATAAACATCCAGACATGACAACTCATGTAATGCATACCTCTAGATTTAACATAAGTATATAAATAGCTTTTACGTTAGTTAAAATATAATGACATTAATTTAAAGTGATGTTATGCATGCGAGAGTAAACAGATTCTTTTATACTTTGAAAATAACTAACATGTAATTCTTAGCATAAAACCTTCCCAGAGAGCAAGTAAAACCAACTATTCACACATAAATAGATTTAATAGCAAACAAGTACTTAACATTTTACAAGAAAACCACTAGTGGGCATCAACAACCTGACATGAACCAACTGAAAGTATGTATGTCTGAACTTAAACAAAACAACAATTACTACCTTACAATAGATGAGGTAAAGGCAACCAAAACTGCTGAACGCAAGCCACAACCAAACCCTAACAGCTCAACTGACTACTGCTCCGAGCCTACGGCATTCAAAGATAAACCACCTCAACAATAAAATATAAGTGGTAAGCAAAAACATTAGTAGATAGTAATCAAGATAAAGCAAAAGGGGTTACCAAACCCAACTACAAGAACGACTGATAGACATCAGCTAAAAAGTCAAGTTATAACAAGTAAAGCAAAAATTTCAATAGTTGAGTAAGAGCACCAAGTATGAAGTGAAGTCATGCTTTGATAAAATCTGCAAGATTAAGCATTCAACAAATGACTAAAACATAGAATGCAAAGAGACCAAACAGCTCTAAACACGTGAATCATTAGCACTAGGAAAAACCAATGGTTTTGTGTCGGTGGCCACATTGTGCAACATGAACTAACAGACCGAAAAAATAAACATCTCAAAAAGGCACTACGGTATATTATTTAACACAACCCAACAATCCATAAGAAGAGACAAAAACCCACCAAGAGCAATGATTCACGAAACGATATCATGTTGGCGGTCCTTTATCCACTGCCAAGCTAGCCATAAAAACACTTCAAAAACTCCAACAAAACCCCAAACATAACACCAAAAATACTCTCACGACAAGAGGAGAGAACAACCCAAAAATTTACCCTAAGACCCATACTTGTCGAATCGATAAAATGATGAAAATATTCTGATTCCATCTAAATTCGTCAAATATACCCGATGAAACCAAGGAATACTAGACGGATTAGACATGGCGATAAACGTATACACCGGACGATACTCGATAAAAAGGACCCGATTCGGCATATATACTTCACAAAAAGGACTTAGCGGTCCGATCATTCAACGATATCAAAGCTTATGCCATACTAGATGAATTTTGACTGATACTCGACGATTCCTAACTTCTACTCGACGAACTAAACTCGATGAATTCTGACAAGTTCCCCCCATACTGGGTACTCTACACTATTAACCTACCTATATTCAACAAAATCTGGCCATACTCTATACTATTTATCCTACATATAAACGACAATGGATCCTATATATAAATGACTATGGATCCTACATGGCTTACACAACATCTACATCATAAGGAGAAAATAAAGGAGTAAAAAGAACAACAAGAAACATAACAATGGGAAGACTCACCACTTTCCTCAAAGCTCCAAAAAATTCGACACTCCGAGCGTTCCGCGATAAGGATCGGTCGCAAGATCTCTTGGGCAACGATTGCTGAAACTTTACAGGGAAAAAGGAAGTCAAAATCGCATAACCTAACACCCAAAAATCCAAGAAACAGGAAAAACTTACAACCCATGGATAGATCCCGACGAGAGCTTTCCGAATCTACTCTCTAACTAAGATTCTGTCCACCGAAACCCCCACGATCGACGGTTGAAAGCTCGCGATAATACCGCCCTACCTCCTTTCGTGAAATAGCCAGTCAACTTGGGTAGGAGATGATGAATATGGTTCCGTCAAATCGAGGGCTATTTATATATAAATATATAATATTATCTTATAATTAATTATTAAATAAACGTCCAAACGATCTAAAACCCAAACCAACTAAAAATCTTACAAAATTCACACCGTAGCTAAATATCGAAGCTACGAATTAAACGACGAAGTCAGAATAAAAATTGGACAAACAAAACTCGGGTAAAAACTCCTCGAATTCAAAACACCAAATATCCCAAAAAGGCTCCACCGAGTTCCAAAACAAACCCGGCCAGCAAAGGATATCTCAAAAACACACTAGAAATTAGCTAATCTATTCTTCTATGTCAAAATCTCAAGTTCCAAATGAGCAACAGTCACGCTCCAATAATTGTATCTAATAACTATGCGTCAACGTAATGCCCTGACGTCATAAATTTGCCATTAAAATAATTAAATTAAACATAGAAAAAAAAATTAGGGGCGTTACACAGACTGTAGGGAAGCAGCTTAATGTAGGGAGACAATCTCCGCAGCTTATCTCTTGGCAAGCCTTTTGCTCTTCTTCAAAGCATATTGAATTGCACCATACTTGTGAATCAATTGATTGACATCATCTAAACAATCTGATACCTCTTCCCCACTGGATGTAGTGGATGCATCAGAGTCTAAGCCAAACTCATAGATAAAAGGAGAGCTTGGGATAGAGTGTACCTCATCTGGAACAAAAAAGTCCTGATTGTCTTCTGATATGGACATGAGACTATACTCCTCATCCTCTTAACACTCACAGTCAACTGAGGACAATGGGGCCTAATACAAGATGGGTCAACAGGAAGTTCAACATATTATTCAATGGACATAAGGCCAATGTAGGCGTCCTCTTCTTCTGATTCCGAAGATTCAGAATCACTATCTGATAGACTGACAGTCTTCTTGGCCAAGAAGCTCTTTTCAGCCTTCTTGACCTTGTGATGGTTTTTTCCATAAGACTCTATCTGCTTCTTCTTCTTAACTCGACAGTCCACAATGACATGTCCACTCCTGTTGCAATAGTAACAAACAATATTAGTCTTAACATATTTGTTCTGTTTGGAGTCATACCTTTCCCAAGAGGGGTCAATTTTTGACTTGTCTTTGCTGGAGTGGGGCTTTCTTGATGAATAGCTTGAAGAGCCCCTATTCTTCCACTATCTTCTCCTGCTCAACAACTTCTTGAACTGCTTGGTGAATAGTGCTAGTTTTATATCTAATAGTTCATTCCCAGAGGAGCTGGGATCTAAGCATTCTGACTCAACAACTCTCCTTCAAGGAGAAGGAGTATTTCTCTACTTCTTCTTATTGTTTAAGCTTTGAAGTCCACCGTCTTCTCTATGTTGAGAGATCTAGCTGCATGCTCTTCAGGCTTCCTAGTGTTTAGTTGTATCTCATGGGATAATAAGTTCCCCAATAAGTTCTAAGGCAGAGTGTTGGCCAGGTTGCCAACTTTTCTGATGGCACAGATCTTGATATCCCATTCCTTGTTTAGGGATCTCAATAACTTGTCATTAAGCTCATAATTATTGAACTATTTGCCATAGGTGATCATACTGTTCACTATCATGAAGAACTTTTCATAGCATTCTACTATGGAGTCCTTCTTACCTTGTTTGAAGGCCTCATATTGCTGATTTAGGAGGGATTTCCTATCATCCCTCACTTTTTCTGTTCCTTCCATGTAAACAATGAGGGAGTCCCACATTTCCTTAGCTGTCTCCCTATGGACAAGGTTCTTGAAGGTGGAGTCATTTATGACACTGACAATGATATTTTGTGCCCTCTTGTCCATGGTTGCCAGGATGACTTCATCCTTGGTCATATCAGAGTAGTTCTTGTGAGTTTGGTAATTTGCATCCAGGACATATATCTTCATGGGAATGAAGAATCCCTATCGGATTGTGTTGTAAATCCTCGGGCTGATGCTTCCATGAATAGCCTACCCCTCTTTCCAAATCCCAAAATTTTCAATTCTATAGATAGGGAGGTTCATGGAGCTAAACTCCTTGTGGTTTTCAACTGAACCAGTAGAGCAAAACTTCAGCTGCTCTTGGAGATCTGTTCATATTCTTAAGTCCTTTTTAAAGAACCTCCCTTTCAAACAACTTGAAAATCTTTATTTTAAGAGTATCTAAACACCTAGAGGGGGGTGGGGGTGGGGTGGGGTGAATAGGTTTTTATGTCTATTGTTACTTTCTTCTAGTTTGGTGAGTTGATTGTATTACTTATTATTTTCTTTCAAGAATTGACACCAACACAATAGTATTTATAGTGGTTCCCCAAGGTCTGTGTACATACACTTTCTCTCCCAACTTTTTAAAAGTGTGTTAGACAAGGAAATCTACACAATTACTCGGCTCAATGAGCTTACAACACAGATCCCTCAGGATCTCTCAGACTCCTCCAAGTCCTACCTCAGGGCTAAGGCCCTACACTAAGAGATATAATCTCCTACAGTTAAGTGATCCTTATGGTCACCTACCTCAAACTTTACAAAAGTCCTACACAAAGGCTAGGAGGATAGCCCTACACTTCGATCAATCACAGGTTCCTACCTCAGAGAATAAATATCCTACCTTAGGCACACAGGACCTACCTCAAATCCACAGAAGTATCCTACAACTCAGCGTTTATATTTTAGGCTTAAAAATCAGATCAAGAATGATCCTACAGAAAGAGTGAATTTGTTATTGATGACTTGCTCTAGAGAAAGTGTTCTTTGAGCCTTCTCTCTAAACTGAGTAAGCTCACCCCAACTTCTTCACAACACCAAGGAAGTAGATCTTTTGGTTGGTTTAACTTGTGCTGGGAAGAATCTCAGAAGCTGGAGATCTGAACTAGCTGATGGAGACAAAATGATATTGTTGTGCTTTATTTCATCAATAATCCAACCTAGTCTGAAGTCTTCAGACTTGCTATTGAACACTAGTTGCACAGATCTTCTACTTCACTTTTCTGGAAGAAGATGATCGAGAAAGCTTCGTCTCCAAAAAGCCAAAAGAAATTTTAAATTTCTCAGAACTTGCTTTTTATTTCCCGTAAATCTAGGGCTCTATGCACAGTGCATACCCCTGGAATGGGCAACTGCAACACAAATTTTGCATTAACTATAGTACTAAAGTCAAGTGGCGCATCTTATCATTTAAAATGCAAAACCCTCGATATTTGAATTTTTGCTTACGTTAGTATGATTCGGCTACTGTGGACTTAGCAAATTCCAGACAATCTGCACAGGCGTTGAGTGAAGACTTGTCACTCAACACAAAAGTACTTAGCTGAATTTTTCATCTTCATGCATTGAGTGCGTTGAGTGAACCTTCATCATTCAACGTATATAGAGTTGTACAGTCTAACAGCTTAGGCGTCAAGTGAGCCATCATCACTCAATGCTTGTGGACATAATTGAATTATCCCTGTATGTAGGCATCGAGTGCAGCTTCTTCACTCAATGATTTATACCTTGGCCTGGCTTCTTGATGAGGCGTTGAGTTGCCTGTCTTCACTCAACGCTTCTGTACTTAGTTGAATTTTCTCTGATGAGTAGGCATTGAGTTTGCTTCGTTCAGTCAATGCTTCTAGGCTTAGATAGAATCCTTGTTGAGTAGGTTTTAGTGAACTGCCTTCACTCATTGCTTTTGTCCTTAGATAGATCTCTTATTGAGAAGGCGTTGATTGAACTTCCATCACTCAATGCTTCTATCCTTAGACAGATTCCTTGACAGCAATACTGCGACTTTGACTGCCTGTAGTTATGTCAATGCTTTTAGTCTTCTTGGCATTGAGTTAACTACCTTCACTCAACGCTTCTGGACTTAGCCAGATTTTTGCTTTGCCAGTATAATATCTTGAGTCCTACTAGTATTGTGACCCTGACATCATGTCTAATCATGGAATAGTAGACAAACTGCATACATTGAACTTAGAGCATGCATCAAATACATTATTGTGTACATTTCCCACAATGTAGTAGATTTCAAGAAGTCAATCATGTCAATAATATACATACATTGGTATTTGATGTGTGCCTAAGTTCTTTCTAACAGGTTAGTCCTTGCAACATTGATAGGACTGGTATTCCAAGTGATGTGGCAGGTGGTCACAAAGTGAAGATGATGGATAGGTTAAAAATCGCCCAACTCCATAAGAGTTTAGTGTAGTCTACTCACTCAACGCCAGGTGAGTAAAATCATTGAGTTTAGTTTGGACAATCAAAGCCTAATAAGAATCAGGCAGAAATGTGGCTAAGTACACAGGCATTGAGTGAAGTCTACTCACTCAATACCATACAACAAAAAGCTGTGAGACGGGATCAGAAAGTCAAAGCGTAAGAAGAATTAGGCTGAAATATGGATAAGTCCACAGGCGTTGAGTGAAGTCTACTCACTCAGTGCCATACAACATAGATCGTTGAGTATAGCTCAGTCAGTCAAAGCCACAGAAAATCTGTGTAACTATTTGACTAAGTCTACAGGCGTTGAGTGAGGAAAGCTCACTCAACGCCATGTGATAAAAAGTGTTGACATAACCTTAGTCAGTTAAAGACTATGATTTCACAGAAATTTGGATAAGTTCAAATGCGTTGAGTGTAGCTTACTCACTCAACGCTATATAATAGAAGAATATCTGTTAAGTAGTTTTGCATTGAGTGAAGCTTACTAACGCAACACCAAGTGGTAAAATCTATCTAAGTAATATGGCATTGAGTGATGAAGTCACACTCAACGCTCACAATGCTTCCCAATCAGGAAACTAAGCTAAGTCCAAATGCGTTGACTGAAGGTTGCTCACTCAACGCCAAGTGATTAGAATCAATTCTAAGTGCTATGGCATTGAGTGATGCTTACTCACTCAACGCCAAGAGGCAGAAAGGTTTTTCCAATTGTTTTGGCATTAAGAGAAGCTTACTCACTCAACGCCTAATGATTGAAATATTTTTTGCGTTTTAGCGTTCAGTGAAGGTTGCTCCCTCAACGCCTAATTGCAGAGAAATTTTTCTAAGTGTTTTGGCACTGAGTGAAGGTTGCTCACTCAATGCCTAGTGACAGAAAAATCTATTTAAGTGTTTTGGCAATGAGTGAAGCTTACTCACTCAATGCCTATACTAAAGATGTTTGATTTTGGCTAAGTCCACAGATGGCGACTCCACAAAGTAAACAAAGTCAACAAGTTATAATTAAGTGTAGGAAAGCTAAAGAATACGACAAATGTTGTCGGAGGGCTACTGTACGTCTACTTCTGTTAAAGCAAAGTGCAACTGTCTGTTGCATGTGGCCCCAACTGCTTCCTGAAGCCTTAAATCGGCAGAAGATATAAATGGACATCTTCAGATATTGAACTCAACTTTTCAGGTTTTTTTATCTAAAATGAAAAAGAGCAGCTGGACTTCATCTTCCTCACCATTGCTGCCGAGAAAAAGCTTGAAGCCTTCCAGCAGAACAAAAAAGTTTAGTTAGCAGTAGAAATTTTCTTCTACTACATCAAGATAAGAAAGACTTCTGATAAAAAAAGAAAGGAGAGCCTTCAGTCTTCCGCAGGTTCATTTAGCTGATGGAAGAACTCAAGACCTAGCCGTTTTTCCGTCTTCTTCAGCTAGTTCAGAATTAACATTCTGAGATTCTTCTAGCAGAGGCAGAATTTCTTCCTGCTGTTGTGAAGAAAGATAGAGCTGAGATAACTCAGCCCTAGTGGTTGCCACATAGAAATTTCTCTGTGTCAAATTAATTAAACCACTGTTTTTCTGAAGGATCCTTTTGGATCTTAGTTGTAGGGCCTTTGGCCTGAGTTGGGCAAAATTTGCCCGAGCTATAGGAGAGTTATACTCTCTGAGTGAAAGATTTAGTTTGGATCTGAGGTAGGTGATCTTTTAATCACTAAGCTGTAGGGCTTTTGAGCCTGAGGAAGGTGAGTCATTTTCACTGAGTTTTATGGCACTTGTGTCTGAGTTGTAAGATCCTTTGGATCAGAGGTTGGGCCATTGTGCCTGAGCTGTAGGAGAGTCATTCTCTCTGAGGTAGGATCATTTGTGGATATGAGGTAGGGATGTCCTCCCAGATTGAGTTGTTGGGCCTTTGGCCTGAGGCAGGTGATCTGTTGATCACTGAGCTGTAGGGCCTAGTGCCTGAGCTATAAGTCTTGGAGGAGACTGAGAGATCCTGAGGGATCTGAGGTGTAAGCTTGTTGAGCTGAGTTTTGGAGAAGTGCTTTTTCTAACTGAATGTTATAAAGGTGGGAGGAGAGTTGATGTACCCATAATCTGGGGAACCACTATAATTTCTTTGTGTGCTTTTTTGTGTTGTTTCCTTTTTGCAGGTTCTTGAAAGCTAAAAAACTTCCAACACACGAAGTATTTAAAGAAAAAATTAAATATAGTCATAAGACATCAATTAACCTATTCACTCCCCCCCCCCCTCTAGGTTGCAAGCTACCTTGAAAATAAAGACTTTCAAGTGGTATCAGAGGGTGGTTGCTCAAAAAGTATTTAACAATCTGAGTGATCTCCAAGGGAAGCTACAGATCTGAACTTATGGGTTATGGAGAGAACCTTAAGGAGCTTTGTTCCATGAAACTCCCCATCTACAGGAAGAAGTATTTTGGAATCTAGAAAGAGAGGGTCAGGCTGTTTATGGAAGCCTCTACCTTAGGATCTTTGTGACTATCAAAGAGGGACCCTTCATCCCTATGAAGGTCTTAGTTCTATATGCCAATGTACAGACTCCGAAGACTTATTCATAAATGACCAAGGATGAGGTCATGTTGGCTACATTGGACAAGAGAGCCCAGAACATCATAGTCAGTGCTTTTGATGA
The DNA here is from genome assembly GCA_039513925.1 of Platanthera zijinensis. Taxonomy (NCBI): domain Eukaryota; kingdom Viridiplantae; phylum Streptophyta; class Magnoliopsida; order Asparagales; family Orchidaceae; genus Platanthera; species Platanthera zijinensis. The sequence continues at coordinate 144,908,238 of CM077093.1, read as the reverse complement.
TTCTACCTTTTAGAACTTGGTCCACTGCCAGACCTATAAAGAGATGTGGAACACCCTATTGGTCTACATGGAGGGTTCTAAATAGGTAAGAGATGACAGAAAGTCCATGCTCAACCAGGAGTATGAGAATTTCAGGCATACCATGAAGGAGAACATAACTACTTGCTATGAATGATTTTTTAGGATCATTAATGAACTGAGGACCTATGGGAGGGTCTTCAGTCATTATGAAATATATGAAAAGTTCCTCAGATCTCTCACTAGAGACTGGGATACTAAGATTTGTGTCATAAGAGAGGTGGCCAAGCTAACGGAGACTCTTCCCCAAACATTATTTGGTAAGCTGCTCTCCTATGAGATGCAGCTAGCTGCAAGGAAATAGGAGGAGGCCACTAGTAGATCCCATTCTAAGGATAATTGCTTGGCATTCAAGGCAGATACCATCAAAAAGAGCAAGGAGAGGATTACATCTCCTCCAAAAAGACGAGCTGACTCAGATAGCTCAGATTCAGATGAATCAGAAAGCAATATGTCAGATGAGGACTTTGCTGCCTTCTCCAAGAACTTTCAAAATATGATGAAGAAGAAATATAAGATGAGAAGATCTTCCACCTCTTCTCATCATAGGAGGAATCATTCTAAGATTGATAGATATGATTCTAAATCCAGTTAATATAACTCTTCTAAAGTTGTTTGCTACTAGTACAGCCAACTAGAGCATATTATAGTTGACTGCCCAGTGAAGAGGAAGGAAGTTGCTGAGAAGAAACAACAACAACACAAGAGCAAGGCAGAGAAGTCCTTCATTGCCAAGAAAGAAAAGAGCTGGACAGACTCATCTTCATCTGAGTCTGAAGAAGAAGAAAAAGCCAATATTGAGCTAGTTGCTGATGTTGCTGAATAGATAGCTGTAGCAGCAGATGAAGACTATCTTGCTGCTAGGACAGGTATCATGGCCCCTCTATCACATTCAGATAGTAATTAAGAGGTGGATGAGGAATATAAAGAAGGTGCCTACAACTATTATGGGTTGATGACAATGACTAATGAGGAAATTAGGCAGGATTAGCCTGGTCAAAGGAAGGTAAAATCACTATCAAGCTCTTCTTCTGAGTCTGGATATGAGACTAGTCCTTGTACCGAAACCTCTTCACATAGTGGTGAAGATGATTCTTAATGAGAAGGTGATGTAAATCAATTGATTGACAGGTATGGAGAACTTATTGATGCCTTCAAGAAGTGCAAGAAGTTATCTGAGAAGCAAGCTGTGGAGATTGCCTCTTTACGGCTGGCTGCTTCTTAGCTGACTGAAACAACGTCTTTGTTGGATCAGAAGGATATGGAACTTAGCCAAATTAGATTCATGAATAGTATCCTGATAGGCTCCATCAAATACAAGAATAGTCTCATCAGGGATCTTGAAGAGAGGCTAGGGAGTGATAAAAGAATAGTAGCTACCTATTCTAAGCCATGTACTGTATTACCCTTGATAGACTCCTCCTCTTAGAAGGGTAAGAAGGTGTCGGGATTCAAAGGAAGCACAAGAGTTGCTCCTTCCAAAGGGAAGGGCAAAGCTCTTGCTCCAACTAAGCCTCTTTCTTCCAAGCCTCCGATTTCTTTTAGGAAAGTTCAGTTGCCTTCAAACAGGTATGACCAAGAAAGCATCTTTGGTCACTAGATGAATGACAGATCCACTAGTGTGAACAAAGATGTTCACAGCCAGGGTAGAAGGTATAGCAAAGTGAGTGCCTTTAAGGCTGCTCATGATGAAATTCAAATGGCCCATCATGGACCATATGTCTTTGGTTCTTCTGCCCCCACTCTTACGAAAGTGGTTATAGTAAAAGTTCAGAACCATTCAACAAAGAATTGGACAATGGATCAGTCCTCCAACAAGCCTGATTTGGCTGTGTCTGATGCTATCAGAAGCATGCATTTTAAAAAGTACTATTCTATTGTTGGTACTTAGAGCAGGCAAAACAAGCCAGCTAGAAGACTTACCTTCAGTCAAATCCTTGCTGAAAGGAATCTGAGGAAGGTTGTTCCTGCTCTTCCTACTATTCATCCAGTAGTTAACCAAACTGTTAGGCATGCACAGAAAAGAAGATGCAACATTCATGAATGTTGGTGATATGGCAAAGTGTGACACTTTGCTGTAGGCTACTGGCATAGTCCAAATGTGCTAAGAGCAACTGTGAGTCTACCAGTCATAAATACTGCTGGTAGACAAGTTCATTATAAGACTAACATGCACCTAGGACCCAATAGAAATTGGGGTCCTAAGGTAAAATAAATTGTGTTATGTAGGTTAGTTTAAGTGGCCATGCCCCTATATAATACTTGGACAGTGGTTATTCCAGGAACATGACTGGGACAAGGAGCAACTTGATGTAGTACACTCTAGTGAAAGATGGACCCAAGGTTATCTTTGATGGTTCAGATAGAGGGGTGAATAGAGGCTATGGTAAGATTACCAATGGCATAGTCACCGTCAAAAAAGTGGCTTATATTGAAGGGTTGCAACACAACCTCATAAGCATAAGCCAACTTTCTTATCATGGCTATGTTATTATATTCCACTAGGATGAGTGGTAGATTAAGAGGTCAAGTGACCAAGAGGTCATCTTGATAAGAACAAGGAGTGGAAATGTTTACTGATAAAACTTTCCTTATATAGATACAGACTCTCATATTTGTCTAGTGGAAAATGAGAAAGTCTTATATTGTGTCCAATGGCACAAGAGTCTATCTCGTTTGAATTAGAAGACTATTGGCAAGCTCTTTAGTCAAGAGCTAGTTAGGAATGGTCCTATTGTCAAGTGAACCAAGGAGGGTCTTTGCTCAGCATGCCAAAAGGGCAAGCAGACCAAAGCCTCCTTCAACGGTATTGGGACCAAAGATTCTGTGAGGTCTTTGTACCTCTTGTATATGGACTTGTTTGGTCTTATGATCGTTCATAGTCTTGGTAGGAAAGTCTACACCCTTGTGGTGTTTGATAACTACTTTAGGTTTGCTTGGGTGTTCTTTCTCAAGAAAAAGATGAAACCCTTGATATCTTCATCAAGTTCCTCAAGCAAATTTAGAATGTGTTTAACAGTTCAGTGGTCAAAATCAGAAGTGACCATGGAACTGAATTCCAGACTTAAAGCATGAAAATGCTCTGTGAAGAGCAAGGGATTTATCAAGAATTTTCTTCTCCAAGAACTCCCCAACAAAATGGGATTATTGAGTGGAAAAATAGGACTCTCATAAAGGCTGGAAGAACATTGTTGAGTGACACATCTCTCCCAGAATATTTCTGGGCTGAGGCAGTGAATACTGCATGTCATGTCCTCAACATGGACTCTATCACCAAGAGCCACAAGAAGACTCCCTAGGAAATCTTGAAAGGCAGAAAACCAAACTTTGGATATCTCAGAATCTTTGGTAGTAAGTGCTATGTGCTTCACATTGGGAAATCCTATGTGACTAAGTTTTCTGCCAAGTCCTTTGATGAGATTTTTGTTAGGTGCAACAATCATAGGAAAAGCCTATAGGATCTACAACTTGAAAAACCAAGTTGTAGAAGAATCTGTTCATATAGTCTTTGATGAGTCTACTATGATTAACAATGAGCTGCCAAGATCCTCTTCTAGTACTTTAGGTACAAAATAGATGATGGAAATGCTGATTATCAATAAAGCAGCTCCAGTTATCAAAGATAAAGTGGACATTCCAGTAGAAGAACTGTCAGACACAAATGAGGTGGATGAAGATCTGCAAGAAACTGTACCAGTAGCTGAAGCCAGATTGCCTCCAGTAATCAGACATCTGAGGGATCATCCAAGACACCAGATCATTGATGATACAAGCCATGGAGTAGTGACAAGGAGCAGAAGTATCAACACAACACTATACTCAAGCTTCCTATCACAGGTTGAGCGAAAGAAGTTTGAGGAGGACAACATAGATCAATTCTTGATTATTTCTATGCAAGAGGAACTAAAAATGTTTAAGAGATGCAAGGTCTATAAGCATGTTCCCAGACCACAAGGACATAATATCATTAGAGTCAAGTGGATTTATTGGAATAAAATTGATGAAAATGGCATTATAATCAAGAATAAGGAAAGGCTAGTAGCTAAGGTGTACAAATAAGTAGAAGGTATTGATTTCTATCAAACCTTTGCACATATAGCATGATTAGAGGCCATCAGACTGTTCCTTGCATAAGCTTCACATATGGGATTCAAGGTCTACCATATGGATGTGAAGTCAGCCTTCCTAAATGGTGACTTAAAAGAGGAAGTCTATGTTGAGCAACCTCTAGATTTTGATATTCCTAACTCACCTGATTTTATTTATAGACTTAGGAAAGCTCTATATGGGCTAAAGCAGGCCCCTAGAGCATGGTATGATACTTTGTCTAGCTTCCTCATTGAGAACAAATTCTCAAGGAGGAAGATAGACAAGACCTTATTCCTAAGGAAATCTACGGGTAAGATCATGCTATTCCAGATATATGTAGATGACATTATCTTTGGATCTACTGATGACAACCTATGTAGGAAGTTTGCAAAACTTATGCAAGTGAAGTTTGAGATGAGCAGTATGGGTGAACTTAAGTTCTTCTTGGGTCTCCAGGTTAGACAGACTGATGATTGCTTGTCCATATCCCAGTCTAAGTTCATCATGGAATTAATCAAGAAGTTTGGTATGGAGAATTCCTCCACCATGAAAACACACATGGGGTCAAGTATGCCTATAGGAAATGTTGAGGCAGGGAAAACTTTGATATAACTTTGTATAGAGGGATAATTTGCTCCCTTCTATATCTAACTGCAGGAAGGCTAGACATCCTGTATGCTATATTGTGTTTGTTCTAGGTATCAGGCTTGCCCTAAAGAATCTCACTACTTTGCTGTAAAGAGGATTTTGAGGTATCTCAAGGGTACACTAGATCTTGGCATGTGGTACCCTAGGAATGGGGAGTTTGAACTAACTGGTTATTCAGATGAAGATTTTACAGGCTACAAAGAGGACAGGAAGAGCACTTCTGGCACCTGTCAATTCTATGGAGGAAGACTTGTTTTGTGGAGCAGCAAGAAGACCACAAGAGTTTCAATCTCAACTACAGAGTCATAGTACATTTCATCAGGTAGCTTTTGTGCTCAATTATTACAGATCTAGCATCAGCTCCAGGATTATAACCTCAAGATAAGTAGAAGTACATTATATTGTGATTCTACTAGGGCCATCTCAATTGCTAGGTTTTCTTTCTCACATAGCAGGACTAAGCATAGTGAGATTAGATTTCATTTTATTAGGGAGCATGTGGAATGTGAAGATATCAACCTTGAGTTTGTCCCAACAAACAAGCAAGTGGCTGACATCTTCACTAAGCTACTTTATGAAGTAAAGTTCAACACCTTCAAGTTTGAATTGATTATGTTGAACCTAGCATAGCTTTAGTTGCTCCCCATGGTGTTGCAAGTTACCCTATTTCTTACAGGAGGACAAGTACTTTAGGGAATTAAAGATCTTTCAAGTTGTATATCTTGAGTGGTATCATGATGGTTGAAGCACTATCCAGATGTTGTAGACTGAAAGATATATAAGGAAACATGATAGATGATGCTTCAGTTGAGGGGGAGCAAGTCCAGCACTGCTCCAGCACTCTCAAGTGGTTTAACTACTCCTTATTTGTACTTAAAAAGAGGGAGCAGAAGATCAGAACCTCCCTAACTATTTATAGAAGTCAAAAAGGGCCCGGAGAAGGATATTAATCTGGTATCATAGGACAGGTGGAGAAGAATACAAGTGGTGAAAGATATGATCAAATTGATCAAGAACATGTAGCAATAATTCAGGGGGAACAGGTGTGATGTTGATCAACCTACAGGCAAGGAGGTATAGTAACTAAAACTTCTTTTTTAAAAAAATTTCCAAGTTAATGCACTACTGCATATATTAGTGTATGTCATTGACTCAAACGATTGTGGGTTTTGACTTCTTAAAATAACGGAAGATTATTGGGTCCATTGCCTATAATGTCCTAGATTTGAAGAAGTAAATCATGTCAATGATATACATAAAGTTGTATTTGATGTGTGCCTAAGTTCATGCATGCAGGTTTGTCCTTGCAACATTGATAGGACAAGTATTCCAAGTGATGTGACAGGTGGTCACAAAGTGAAGATGCTGGATAGGTTGGAAATCGTCTATATCCACAGGAGTTGAGTGTAGTCTACTCACTTAACGCCAGGTGAGTAAAATCATTTAGTTTATCTTAGACAGTCAAAGCCTAATAAGAATCAGGAAGAAATGTTGCTAAGTCAACAAGAGTTGAGTGAAGTCTACTCACTCAACACCATACAAAGAAAAGCTGTGAGATAGGCTAAGATAGTAAAAGCCTAAGAAGAATCTAGTTGAAATGTGGCTAAGTCCACAGGCGTTGATTGAAGTATACTCACTCAATGCCATACAATATAGATCATTGAGTATAGCTCAGTCAGTCAGCCTCAAAAATCTGTGTAAATATTTGACTAAGTCTATAGGCATTGAGTGAGGCAAGCTCACTGAACGCCATATGATAAAAGGCGTTGACTGAACTTTAGTTAGTCAGAGACTGTGATTTCACAAAAATATGGCTAAGTCCAAATGCGTTGAGAGTAGCTTACTCACTCAACGATAGATAATAGAAGAATATCTATTAAGTATTTTGGCGTTGAGTGAAGCTTACTCGCTCAACGACAAGTGGAAAAATCTGTCTAAGTAATATGGCGTTGAGTTATGAAGTCACACTCAATGCCCTCAACGCTTCCTAAGCAAGAAAACTAGCAAAGTACAAATGCATTTTGTGAAGGTTGCTCTCTCAACGCCATCTGACTAGAATCAATTCTTAGTGGTATGGCATTGAGTGAAGCTTAGTAACTCAACACCAAGAGGCAGAATGATTTTTCTAAGTTTTTTGGCATTAAGAGAAGCTTACTCACTCAATGCCTAATGACTGAAATATTTTCTAAGTGTTTTGGCGCTCAGTTAAGGTTGCTAACTCAATGCCTAATTGCTGAGAACTTTTTCTAAGTGTTTTGGTGCTGAGTGAAGGTTACTCACTCAACGCCTGGTGACAGAAAATCTGTCTAAGTGTTTTGGCATTGAGTGTAGTTTCTCACTCAATTCCTATACTAAAGATGTTTGATTTTGTCTAACTCCACAGATGGTGACGTCAGCAAAGTCAACAATGTCAACATGGTACAAATTAATTGCGGGAAAGCTGCAGAACACGACAAATGTTGTTAGAGGGCTACTATACGTCTTCTTCCAGTAAAGCAAGGTACAACTGTCTGCTGCATGTTGTCCCCACTACTTCCTGTAGCCATTAATCGACATAATATATAAAGGGATATCTTCAGATGTTGAACTCAACTTTTTAGGGTTTTTATCCAAAACGAAAAAGAGTGGCAGAACTTCATCTTCCTCGCCATTGCTGCCGAGAAAAAGCTTGAAGCCTTCCAGCCAAACAAAAAGTTCAGTTAGCTATAGCATTTTCCTTCTACTACAACAAGATCAGAAAGAATTCTGATAAAGAAATAAAGGAGGGCCTTCAGTCTTCTGTAGGTTTAGTTAGCTAATTGAAGAACTCAAGACCTAGTTGTTATTCTGTCTTCTTCAGCAAGTTCAGAATTAACATTCTGAGATTATTCCAGCAGAGGCAAAATTTCTTCCTGCTGCTGTGAAGAAAGATAGAGCTAAGATAACTCAGCCCTTGTTGTTGACACAAAGAAATATCTCTATGTCATATTAATTAAACCACTATTTTTCTATAGGGTCCTTTTGGATCTGAGCTTTAGGGCCTTTGTCCTGAGGTAGGGAAAATTTTCTTAAGCGGTAGGAGAGTTATACTCTCTGAGTGTAGGATCAAGTTTTGATCTAAGGTAGTTGATCATTTGATAACTGAGCTATAAGCCTTTTGAGCCTTAGGAAGGTGAGTCATTCGCACTCAATTGTATTGCACTTGTTCCTGAGCTAAAGGATCCTTTGGATCTTAGGTAGGGCCTTTATGCCTGAGCTGTTGGAGAGTCATTCTCTTTGAGGTACAATCCTTTGTGGATTTGAGGTAGGGCTGTCCTCCCAGCCTGAGTTTTAAGGCCTTTGGCCTGAGGTAGGTGATCTGTTGTTCACTAAGTTGTAGGGCCTTATGCCTGAGCTGTAAGTCTTGGAGGATACTAAGAGATCCTATGGGACCTGAGGTGTAAGCCCTTTAAGCTATGTTTTGGAGAAGTCCCTTGTCTAACTGAAAGTTAGAAAGGTGGGAGGAGAGTGGAGTACCCATAATCTGGGGAACTACTATAATTTTTTGTGTGCTTTTCTGTGTTGTTTCCTTTTTGCAGGTTCTTAAAAGCTAAATAACTGCCAACACACTAAGTAACTAAAGAAGAAATTAAAGAAAGTCACAAGACATAATTAACATATTCACCCCCTATAGGTTGCAAGCTACCTTGAAAATAAAGACTTTCGTTCATTCATGTATATACCATTGCTTGCGGGCCTTCTTCAAATCTAGGACATTGTGATCAATGGACTAAATAGAGTTAGACATCTTCACTCAATGCTTTTGTACTTAGACAGATTTCCTTTTGAGTAGGATTTGAGTGAACAACCATCACTCAGTACTCTTGACTTAGCAAGATTTGTGTCCAGCAACACTGAGGCTTCGAATGCTTGATGTTCTATTAACACTTTTAGCCTCCTGGCGTTGAATGAAGTGAAATCACTAAATGCTTCTAGACATAGCCATATTTATGCTTTTCCAGCATCTTATCATGAGTCCAAATCATATTCTGACCCTAACAACCTGTCTGATCATGGAACAGAAACATCATATAAATATTGAACTTGAACATATATTATTGACTTGTCAGCCTTTTTCAAATCTGGGATATTGTAATCAATGGACCCAACAATCTAGACTAATTCGAAGAAGTTAGAACCCTAGTAAATGATATACACTACTACATAGAAGAGATAAAATTCACAGCAAACGTGATCAATAAAGGACACATAATTAAGATATGATTAACACATAAAGTGATAATTATAAACCAAAATGTGTGCTCATAATAAAGTTCATATTCCCAGGGCCCTAAGGAACCTAATACACAAAATAATTTATGTTTCTGGTTCCTTGATGATTATGCCCTGCTTGGCAGCCTTCTCATTAGCTTCAATCTGCTTTTACTTTTTCCTTTCAAAATAACTTTAAGGCTTTGGGAAGTACTTACTAAGCTCTGGAGCATCTGATGGAACTACACCTGTCTTCTCATCCCTTCTAAACTTTCTTCTTAATTCTTTATTCCTTTCCAGTTTTGCCCATTCAAGGGAGTTGTATAGCTTTCCTCTTTCAGTTTTGTTCTCTTTCATTTGGTCCCAGACTGACAGAATTGTAGTCCTAGATTGAGGACTCCATCTCTCAAAGTCAGTCCTGGATTCAATTTCTTCTCTGTATCTCTTATTGCTTTGCCTGATCTCTTAATCTTCTTCAGAAACAATATTGCCTTTAATCCTTGATATCTATTAAGTGGTGGGGCTGAATGTAGGAACATCAACTACTGAGAGTTAATCCCCATCAATATCAATTTGTTCTTCTTGAGTAGAAGCATTATCATATGTATACTAATCTTGACCTAATGATCACCTGATAACATCTGTGGTCCAGATAGCATTTTCTATATCTGTCTTAATCATTGCTTTCTCCCCCTTTATGACTTCATCACAAATTACAGTGTTCAGGGAGTCTTTGGTGAAGGAGATTTTATCAGCCAAATAGTTTACTCCTTTGATGACATGATTTTTCACATCAAGCATATAATCATCTAAAATTTGTATACAGGCATCCATCCTACTCTCTAAAATGATGTTCTGATTCTCAATTATGTCATTCTATTTTCATCTATATCCTCAAGCTTTCCTTAAGTATAAGTCACAGTAGGAACAAGTCTCTTGAAGAATGCAATAGTGTTGGCCTTTAGCAAATTCACCTCAAATCTGGTAGAATTGATCTCAATAGATAGATCTTGTCTTAATCCTTTGATAGAATGATCAACATAGTGCTCTGGATGTCTCCTTAGCACATCTAGAAGTCCTTTAAGCTGTGCCAAAAAAATGGAAGACATAGTATCAGTTTGATGAGTTTCCCCTTGGAAGTAGACATCCTCTTCCTCCATCCTTATATCTCCCATGATTTATGAGTCAGCCCTCATGAACTTAGAGGAATGATTATAAACATTAGCAGATAGCTTATAAGACTCAGATATTTTAATTGTATGTACAGTTTCTTGAGCCAAGAGATCTATGTGAATCTCCCCCTCAACCTCAACACTATCCATAGTAACTTGTTGGTCTTTCGCAACTGTGATGAGCACATCTTATTTTACTATAACTAGAACCTGCTCCCCCTCCGCAAGAGTACTGGAGGGCAGCAACCGAGACTCATCTAGATTCTGACCTATCATTCTCTGTAGATTATCCAAGAATGAGTCAATCTGGTCCTATAATGATTGAACTTGCTCCCCCTCTATAGGAGCATCCAACCTGGGAGTCTCTCCCTCAATTTCTATACAGATTCTATCCACCACATCTTCAGCCAATTTTTAAGTTATTTCTGCTGTAATGTCCGTAGACTGAGAAACACTGTTGGATAGAGTCCTTATTATAGGTTTTGATGACATAGACACCTGAGCACTCACATCTCTTCTAGTGTCTGCAGAAGATTCAGGAAACTGTAGGTCATGAGGCTCTTCTTCTCTATTCTCAGAAGAGCTGCTCTAAAAACATTCTTCTATGATGGTAACTATCATCTTTTTTTTATCAACAGCCTGTTGGTGTGGGAGCAATACACAATAACCACATATCAAACATCTTAGAGTCCATCTTTCTCATATGGTGGATCTTTGTTCCTAGCCTCATATTGAGGATCCCTGGAATATAACTGGGAAGGTATAAGGACAGTATTCTCCCTAAGTTTGGTTCTGGAACACATTCAACATTTCTTTCAAATAGAATCCTTACCCAGTCAGTCCTTTTAAATATGATTACTCTTACCTTTGTTTCAAACATCTTCCTGGATATTTTTTCATGAGACCCTATTTTGTATATCAAGGCTTTGCCTATCAAATAAGCTAGGAACTTCCCCTTCAAATTCATTTCCTTCCTCAGTATAGAGACAGTGGTGTGCTTTTAAAGGCCACACCATTTGAGAGTTGACTTAACATCCTCAAGGAAAAGCTCATCTTCCTCATATGTCAGCCTAAACTTTGTCAAAATCTAGAGCTTTGTTCAGCCTCCTTGAGGTAATCTTAATCTTGTGTCCACTGATAGAAGTTTTGATCTTGCTGGAAGAGGAATAGATTTTGGCATTTGAGTAGAGTACTAATATTTCTCGTATCCAAATAGAACTTGGTTCTGACAGTACAAACTCTAGGTCGGCGACCTACAATAAATAAAGAACCAGCTGATCCTCTTCAGGTATATCCTTGAAACCATTCCTAACGAGTCAGAATCTTCGAAAAGGAAATCCACTCCTTTGGGCACAATTGGAAAATTGAATTTCTGGAGAGTTAAAGAACTTGCTTGAGAAATCTTCACAGGGATGCAGACAGACGAATAAGGATATATTTTATGTATTTTAATTTAAGCACACATTTCTAGTTATTGTTACCCATATTCGAGAATGTGGAGAGTCATGTACCTGTCGTGAACAACATGATTCAATTAATGGCTGAGATTAATCCCGGGAGATAGCCGTTATTAGAACTGCTAGAATAAATTCGTTGAGTGAACTCGACGCACTCAACGCTTTCGACGCATGGTGTTGTCTCAACAGATTTAATGCCTAGACAGTTAGTCCATTCTTTTTTATTACATGAAAAAAGGTTAAACATGCCTAATGTACATTTGCATGTATGGACAGTAAAGCTATACTAAGTTCAACATACCCAACTCAAATTTGAAGGTGTTGAACTTGGCTTCATCTAGTGGCTTAGTTAAGATATCAACCACTTGTTTGTCTATGAGGACAAACTCAAGACTTATGTCTTACCTCTCTACATGCTCTCTAATAAAATGATATCTAATCTCTATGTTCTTAGTCCTACTATGAGACATAGGATTCATAGTAATATAGATTGCACTAGAAGAATCAAAATACATGTGAGTTTTACTTAGCTGAAGATTGTAGTCTTGAAGTTGATGTGGAATCCATAGTCTCTGTGCACAACATCTTCTAGCTAAAATGTATTTTGATTCTATAGTGGAGATGGCTACATTGGTTTGCTTCTTGCTGCTCCATGATACCAGTCTTCTCCATAGAAACAGATAGGATCCATATGTACTTTTCTTGTCTTCTTTTCAACCTGTAAAATTTGCATCTGAATACCCAATTAGATCAAAATCATTATTCTTAGGGTACGATAGACCAAGATCAGGTGTGCCCTTGAGACATCTAAAAATTCTTTTTGCTGTAGAATAATGAGATTCCTTAGGGCAAGCTTGGTACCTAGCACAAACACATGTAACATACATGATGTCAGGCCTACTAGCAGGAAAGTTTAGGAGGGAGCCAATTATGCCTCTATATAAGGTTTCATCAACATGTTTCCCAGTTTCATTGTTGTCTATTGACACACTTTACCCCCATAGGAGTTTTCATTATAGAGGCACTCTCCATTCCAAACTTCTTGATTAACTCCTTTGGGAAATTAGACTAAGAAATGAATAACCTATCCTCTAATTGTCTAACTTAAAGGCCCAAGAAATACTTGAGTTCACTCATACTGCTAATTTCGAACTACCCTTGCATAAGTTTAGCAAACTTCTTGCAGAGGGCATCAACAATAGTCTCAAAAGTTATGTCATCTATATAAATTTGGACTAGAATGATCTTACCCTTTACTTATATAAGGAATAATGTTTTGTCTATCGTCCCCCTTGAGAATTTGTTCTAAATACGAAAGCTAGACATGTTTTTTCATACCATGCCCTAGGGGCTTGCTTTAACCCATACAAAGCTTTTCTAATTTGAAACACAAATTCAGGAAAGTTAGGATTAATAAACCTTGAGGTTTTATTAATATAGGCCTCCTATTTTAGGTAACCATAAAGGAAAGATGACTTACAATCCAATTGGTAGAGCTTAAATCCCTTGTATGCAACATATACAAGGAATAGTCTTATTGCATCATGTCTAGCAAGTGGATCAAAGGTTTGATCAAAATCAACACATTCCTCTTGCATGTATCCCTTAGACCCCAGTCTAGCTTTATTTTTGATGATAACACTATTCTTTTTAAACATATTCTTATAAATCCAGTTAGTTATGTCCATGTGGTATGGGAGCAAGATTCCAGATCTTGCATCTCTTAAACTTGTTCAGTTCCTCTTGCATAGCCACAATCTAAAATTTATCTATGATGGCATCTTCAAACTTCTTTGGTTAAACATGAGAGAGAAAGCTTGAGTAGATGACAATGCTATGGCTTCTGCTCCTTGTTATATCACCTTGGTTTGCACGTCCTAAGATTTGATCTCTGGGATGATCTCTCAAGTGTCTGACAATAACTAGTATATTTTCCTCAACACCTTGAACTTCAGTTACTAGATCCTAATGATCTTCATCAATGTCCAGTGTACTTGGACCTTCTTTAGGAATGATCACACAATCAATTTACTCTAGTATAGTAAGAGGAGTATCATTGATGCTTAGCTTGTATAACTTCAATTTTGCACCAATAAATCTAGATGAGCTTGACAACTTACTGTGAATCATGAAAGACTCATCAAATACAACAGTGATAAACTCTTCTACAACTTGGTTCTACAAGTTGTAGACTCTATAGGCTTTGCTCTGGTTGTTATACCCAACAAAAATTACCTCATAGGATTTGGCAGCAAACTTTATCAAGTAGGACTTCCCATTATTGAGCACAAAGCATTTGCATCCAAAGATTTTGAGATGGACAAGATTTGGTTTTCTGCCTTTCATAATCTCATATGTAGTCTTCTTGTGATACTTGTTGATAGATGCTCTATTCAGAACATGGCAAGCAGTGTTTACTACCTCAGGCCTGAAGTATTTTGGGAAAGAAGTTTCACTGAGTAATATCCTGCAAGCCTCTATGAGAGTCATATTCTTCCTCTCAGCTATCCCATTTTGCTACAGTGTTCTTGGAGAAGAAAACTCCTTAATGATGCCTTGCTCTCCACAGAACTTTATCATGCCTTCAGACCGAAATTCAGTACCATGGTCACCTCTGATTTTGACCACAAAATTGTCCTTTTCATTCTGAACTTGCTTAATAAAGGTCACAAAGATGCCAAGGATTTCAGACTTTTTCTTAAAAAAGAATACCCAAGCAAATCATGAATAGTTATCAACTATCACAAGTGTGTAGACTTTCCTACCTAGACTATGAACTAGCATAAGACTAAACAATTCCATATACAAGAGGTACAAACACCTCTTAGAATCCTTGGCCCCAATTCTCTTAAAGGATGCCTTTGTTTGTTTTCCCTTTTGGCATACAGAACAAATGCCCTCTTTGGTGAATCTCAGATTGGATCCATTTCTAACTAGCCCTTCATTAAAGAGCTCTCTAATTGCCTTATAATTCAAGTGAGCAAGCCGCTTGTGCATTTTTACACAATAAGAGACTTTCTTATTTGTAACAAGGCACACATGAGAGTCTGTACTAATAAATAAGAAATTTTAACAGTAATATTTCCACTCATATTGCCTGTCAAAATTACCACTTGGTCACTTGACCTTTTGATCAAACACATATCCATGTAAGAAAAAAAATGACATATCCAATACAACATAGTTGGCTTACGCTGATCAGATTGTTTTGCAATCCTTCCACATAATCTACTTTTCTAATGGAGACTATGCAATTAGTAATCATTCTATATCCTTTGGTAACTCCTCTGTCTGAACCACCAAAGATGACTTTAGGTCACTTCCTCTCTGGAGTATAATTCTTTAGATGGCTCTTTGTTCCAGTCATATGTCTGGAACATCCACTGTCCAAGTACCATATTGGCATTGTATGGGTACTTGGACTATCACACAATCACAGATTAGTTTACCTTAGGAACCAAAAAGGGTTTGGGTCCTTGGTTCTTATTAGCCTGAGAATGACTATTTCTACCTACTACAACCCTGATAGGAAGACTCACCCTTGCCCTTGGCACACTTGGGTTGTGCCAACTATCTATAGCAAAGTGACCCACCTTGCTACAGCACCAGCCCTCTTGGATATTGTATCTCCTCTTTTAAACAACCTTTGAAGTATGCAAGGAATCAGGTCTTATCTGTTCAGAGAGGAGAGCAACAGCCTTTTTTCTGTTTCTTTCAGCAATTATTTGAGTGAAAGTAAGTCCGCCAATAGGTATACTAGGTTGATTCTCAATTACACCAACATATGTCTTCTTTGTAGCAAACATAGTGTTTATGGCATCAGAAATAGCCAAGTGGAGATTATTGACTGACATTCTCAAAGTCTTGCTCTTTGCTGAGGGAACATGGGAATTGGCCACTGCCTTGTCCTTCTGAGTGTGAGCTGGAGCACCAAACACAAATGGTCCATGTTGGGGGCATTTGGATATCCTCAAGGGGAGCCTTCAGCGCAAGCAATCCCATACCATTTCTTCTTCCATTATAAGATACGCATGTATCCTTACAAGAAGTGCAACCATTCTTCTAGTGACCATACAAGCTTTCATGGTCATATCTGTTTGAAGGGAGAATTACTTTTTGAAAGGTAGTCTGAGGCACAACTGTAGCCTTGCCTTTACCTTTGGAATGGACAACTCTAGTATTCCACTTGAACCCAAACAACTCTTATCTTTTTGAGGGGTGAAGGAGTCAATCAGTGGCACCATAGTTTTTTGCTTAGAAAACTCAGCCACGAGCATCCTCTCTTTGAGGAGCTTCTATTCAAGATCCTTGATGATGTTGTTCTTCTAGCTAATGGTGCCAATTTGGATGAATGAAATTTTCTTCAGTTGACTGAATTCCCTCCTCATCTGAGTTAGCAAAGGAGCTGACTCAGACTGCAGGAATGAAGCTTGCATAAGAGAGGAAATCTCCTCCGCTTGTCTTTTGGCAAGCTTCTTTCTCTTCTCAAGAGAATCCAGAATTGCACCATACTTATAAATCAGTTGATTGACATCATGATCAAATTCTGATCCATCATCCCCTATGGATGAAGCAAATGTTTTAGAGTCTTAGCCAGTCTCATAGACAGAAGGAGAGTTAGGGAAAAAGTGTACCTCATCAGGAAAAGAATTGTCATGATTGTCTTCAGTTAAGGCCATGAGGTTGAATTCATCATCCACTTCAAAGTCACTGTTAATAGAGGGCAATAAAGATCTTATGCCAGTTGAGGCAGCTGGATGATCATCCTCCTTTTCAACAGAAATGAGACCAATGTAGTCCTCTTCTTCCTCTGATTCTGAAGACTCAGAATCACTATCTGATAAGCTTATTTCTTTTTGTCCAAGAAGCTCTTTCCAGCCTTCTTGTCCTTATAATGCTTCTTGTCATCAGATTTATTTTGCTCCTTCCTCTTGACTGGACAGTCAGTAAAGACATGTCCACTAATGTTTCAACAATAGTAAACAATATTATTCTTAATGTGTTTGTTAAGATTAGAGTCATACCTTTACCTAGAGGCGTCTTTTCTGGACTTGTCTATACTGGAATAAAGCTTTCTTGAAGTGGAGCTTGAAGAGCCCTTGTTCTTCCACTGTCTTCTCTTGCTCAATATTTTCTTGAACTATTTGGAGAACAAAGTAAGTTCTCCATCTTATAGTTCATTGCCTGAGGAGATAGGATCTAAGCACTTAGATTTTGTAGCTCTCTTTGGTGGAGAAGGAGTCTAGCTCTTCCTAGTTGCTTCAGCTCTGAAGGCCACAACCTTCTCTTTGTTGAGAGTTTTTGCAACATCTTTTTTTTTCTTTTGGAGTTTAGCTGCATCTCATGAGACAACAGCTTCCCAAATAGGTTTTAAGGCAAAGTGTTGGCCAAGTTGCCAACCTCTTAAATTGCATAGATCTTGATATCTCATTTCTTTTTGTGAGATCTCAAGAACTTATCATTCAGATCATAGTTTGTGAACTGTTTGCCATAATTGATCAGACTATTCACTCTCATGATGAACTTTTCATAGCAATCAGCTATGGAATCTTTCTTGCCTTGCTTGAAGGCCTCATAATACTGATTAAGGAGTGATTTCCTATCATCCCTCACGTTCTCTGTCCCTTCCATGTATACTATTTGAGAATCCTACATCTCTTTAGCTATTCTGCAGTGGACCAAGTTCTGGAATGTGGAGTCATCTATGACACTAACAATAATATTTTGAGCCCTTTTGTCCATATTTGCTAGAATGACTTCATCCTTGGTCATTCTAGTGTATTTCTTGGGTGTCTTGATATTGGCATCTATGGCAGAGACCTTCATGCGAATGAAATGTCCCTCTTGAACTATTATGAATATCGTAGGGTTTGAGGCTTCCAAAAATAGCCTTACCATTTCCTTCCAAATCCCAAAATTTTCCTTCCTACATATAATAAGTTTCATAGAGCTCAATTCCTTATGGTTCTCACCTAAACCCATGGAGATAATCTTCGGCTACTCTTTGAGGTCTGTTGAAACTATAAAGCCCTTTTTAACCAACCTCCCTTTGATACCACTTGAAAGTCTTTGTTCGAGAGTAGCTACACACCTAGAGGGGGGGTGAATAGTTATGTTTTAAATAATTTTAATTCTTTTGAGCTTAGGTCTAGTTGTGTGTTATGTTTAGTTATTTAACTTTCAAGAAACACCACAACACATAAGATTTTATAGTAGTTCTATTATCTAGGGTACCTTCACTTTCCCCCTTCACATATCTAGTAGTGAGCTATATTCGGCTAACTTCTCCTTTTACTCTACTCCTTGAGCTTACACCTCAGATCCCTCAAGATCCCATACCTTAGAGTGAATCTCACTCCTACAACTTAGACTATAATAACTCCTACCTTAGGCTAAGCAGCCCGACACTAAGAGATTCCAAGATCTCCTACCTCAAATCTATACAAAGATCTTGTCTAAGGCCGAAGCCTTACCTCAGATATTAAATAGGATCCTACACTCAACATTATAATACAGGCTTACAACTAAGATAAAACAATGACCCTACAGATTGAGTGATGAGTTTGAAATGTTTGACTCCAGAGAAATGATCCTTTGAGTCACCTTCCTAAACAAAGTAATCTCAGTCCTTTCTCTACACAGCTACAAGATTTTTGATCTTCAGAGTAGTTCTACTTGTGCTGAGAATAACTGATGTAGAGCTTGGTATCTTCAAGCTTAAATATTTCAGTGTTGAAGGCAGTAGCCTTGAAGATGACTAACAATTTTCTTTCAGTGCTTTGCTACTCCACTTTTTACTTTTGTAACTCTTCTGTAAAAACTAGAATGATCGATCAAGAAGACTACCAGAGGAAGAAGAAGAAGATTTTTTTTAATTTCTCTGTAAAGTTCTTTTATATCCGGCCGTACAACAGCTCTTTGTTCAGTATTGGCAAGACAAAATATCAGTTGTAAATTAACATTAGCTTTATCTGCTGTTCAGAAAGTGTTCGGCGCCATTTGGAATCTAGTGTTCAAATCCTGCTTAATTTGAATTTTGATTATGCAAGCATGACTCAGCACTTGTGGAACAAATAGTTTTCACAATCCATCTACATAGGACATGAGTGAAGCTATGTGACTCAATGTAAAAACACTTAGTAGAAAATCTGCTCCTTGAGGGGTTGAGTGAGCCTTCATCTCTCAACGCTATTCTCTTAGACATCTTAAACTGATAAGGCGTTGAGTGAACCTTCATCACTAAATGCATTTGTACTTGGCAGAATTCTTTAGTTTGAAGGCATTGAGTGAAGTCACTTTACTCAATGCTTCTGGACTTGGCAGTCATCCTGATTGTAGGCGTTGAGTGAGCCTTCTACACTCAACGCTTCTGGACTTTACATGAATTACAAAATAAAGACATTGAGTTAACAAACTTCACTCAATGCTTCTGGACTCTATTGAATTATTGATTAGGCATTGAGTGAGCCTTCTTAACTCAACACTTCTATACTTAGATAGATATCTTTTTGAGTAGGCATTGAGTGAAGAACCTTCACTCAATGCTTTTGGACATAGCCAAATTTCAGTCAAGCAACACTGAGGCTTTGAATACTTGATGTTCTGTCAATGCTTTTAGCCTCCTGGTGTTGAGCGATGTGAACTCACTAAACGCTTCTGGATTTAGCCAGATTTCTGCTTTTCCAGCATCCTGTCTTTAGTCCAAATGTTATTCTTACCCTGACAACATGTCTAAACATGGAATAGTAGACATCCTGCAAATATTAAACTTGAACATATATAAAATACAATCATGTGTATACTATTGACTTGTGGGCCTTCTTCAACTCTGGTACGTTGTGATCAATAGACCATACACTACCTTCCAACAAGTTTGATCAAGAGTCCATTTTTGGACAATTCTCAAATTAATGCTCTACAAGAGGAACAAAAGATGTGCACTATGAAAAATGTGCCTTCAAAGGATCTTATGAAGAAATTGAGATGAATAATGATGGGTCCTTTGTGTTTGGTGTTAACACTAGCAGCAAAGGCAAAGAGAAAGTATCAGTTAAGAGAACTACAAGAAAATGTAAGGCAGTATCTGTACAATTCAAGTCAAATATAGTGTGCCACTACATGTGATGCAAGGAATCACATGCAGTACCATTAAGATATCTTTCAGAACACATGAAGAATCATCTAATTCTTGTTGTGAGCCTAAAGAGAAGGTACAACAAGTATGAATGCTGATATTTTGGAAAATTGGCCACTTTCCCATTAACTAATGGTTCAATTTAACAGTTCCAAGGGTAACAAATGTCAAGCTATCATGCAACCTTGAGAAGGCCCACCATGTACATTAGAATGGTCAAAAGCTGAATCGATTTCTCAAGCCTAATAAGAATCTTGAGCACAACAAGTTTTGGGTGTCTAAGATAAGGTGATTTACTTTTAAAGGTATGCCCAAAGACCAACGACACTCCAATTTAGTATTTGGATAGTGGATGTTCTAGACACATGATTGGAACAAGATGTAATGCCCCAAAAATCCTAAAAAGGGTAGGAATTGATTTTTGCAAGTTAACATATGGTGGCATTGTTAACGTCGATGTTAGCGCTTATATTAAATCAATTTTTGTTTCAGGTAGGTAGCGTGCAACAATAGAAAGGTATCGCGCAAAGAAACCACTAAACATACTATACGAATCGTCGAGAAGCCTACTGTGTGGCGGTAGAAGTATATCATGTGGCGATACCACTCGAAACACTCAAAATAGTCAACGAATCGTTGAAAGACAACCACGGGGCAGTAGTGAGCTATCGTGCAGCGATAGCCGGGTTAAAAATAACAATATGTTGCTGGAACCTCCTGGAAGTAGTGAGGTAATGCCGGCGGTAGCTTGCCACATGTCAGTAAGGTGGAGGATATTTTAGGGCGATAGAGTAATGTCGATTGGGCCAAGCAGCAACCACCTATGATACCGCGTGATGGTAGCAGATACCGCACGATAGTAGCTCGCTTATAAGGGTTGGAGTTGAGATTGAGTTGTCATTTTCTCTCTCTCTCTCTCTCTCTCTCTCTCTCTCTTGTTCTTGGGGTTATTAAGGGAAGAAAAGGAAGAAGTCCATGAGAGCAAGGGCAAGGGTGATCCAAGGTGTGCTTGTGATCGAAATCTGGAGTCGAAATCAGATCCACGAAGAGGAAGATGTGGTGATTAATTCCATCCAGATAAAAATCAAGAGCATGTCTCCTAAGCGGGTAATGATCATCCTTCTTGACAAGTGAAGTCCTACTTTTGCATACGCATGGAATCCCCCACCAAAAGGTGGAAATATAAGGGAATTCCGATGGGTAGATACGTGATATCCCTAGGAATTTTTACATATAGAATTTTGAAATCGTAGTATAGAATAGACATGTTTTGTGAAGCCCATCCAGACAGGTTGGTCAGGATTTGTGATGTTTTAATTTGCGTGCCAGAGAAGACTCCTAGTATAAATGGGTAGTTTATGTAGTCTGAGGGTTGTGCCTGTGAACTAAGTACCGGGAAGTATTGGAGAGGCACTCCAGGAAAATATCCAGAAAATACCACGGTTTTGGATAACCGTTGGTTATCGCCAGGCAACATTGGATATCACTGGCAATAGCTCTTTGTGAGCTAAACATTGTGAAAGCCCAATTTTCTAGCACTACAGGATACTGCACTTGTTTTCTGGAAAGATGTTCCAGTTATGGTTGAGTATGGAGATAGAAATAGATGTTTTATTATTAACGCCACATGATAGTGGCTATCACTAGCGATTGCTCCTAGATTGTATTGTGCTTGCGAAGCCTTTCTCGTGGAGATCGTGTGGCTAGCAGGTAAGCGGTGAGCTAGGGTGCCCAACTTTGATGGACTTGAGAGACATTGTACAAAACGTTGTTTATGTTTTGGATTATGGGAAAGTGAGGCTGACACACATCATGTAGATTGACCACAAAGGTTTCAACTTTTTGCGATGGTATGGCGATTTGAGCAATGGGAAAGAGCTGACCTGTACCTGCTCTATGTGGTTCGGTTAAAGAGACCTAAAGTACCTAGCACTTACTGTTGGCATAGGGGGAGAGTCATGGCTATAATGCAGTTATGTGCCCGACTATAATGCTCAATATTGACCGTCAGGTCTCGGACCTCTAAACGGTGGTGGGGCTGGGCGTTTCCAGTACACCGATAATGTGACCTAAGTGCAAGGAATGTTTGACAGTTGATGAAAACATTTGTGATATTTTGAATGGTGCTTAAGTTGTACCTTCGTGTGACATATCTATTTGTGAATACTATGCTTGCAGGGAAGGAATACCGCTTCCCCGGGAATAAGGTAGGGTCGTTATAAATTGGTCAGCTAAAGATGATCGTTGCCTTGTTTGCCATCTTGCTGGTGGATTGTCCCTGTGCAAGTTCTAGAGAGCCAAGCGGGAAATAGTGGGTTGCAGCCCTTTGATGCTATGCCGGCCCTCGAAGGCAAAGCAAAGTTGTTTTTATTATTTTCATTTGTGGTCGGTTTGCGAGCTGATGTCTATAGACCAACTTTTTGAAGAACAATTGTATGGCCTTAAGGCCGCACTTTTTAGTGTATTTTGTAAACATTCCTATGTGGCATATTATAATGGACATTTGTGTTACTTGTGTTCAATCAACCCATAAAGCTTCCGCTAGAATGCCCTGAGTTAGGGTTCGTTTGGTCTTTTTGATATTAACCTGTAACTCTGCTGACTATCCGTGAAATATAGCGTGGGGCCCTGGCCGGACCTTCTATTATATTTTACGCGACGGACGGAGGTGTTACACAAGAAGCCTATTAAAAGACTACTCTTCTGTTGAAGATGATCCAAAAGTGATTTTTGGAGGATTTAATAGAGGAAAGACTAAAGACTATAGTAAGGTCTCTAATGTCATAGTCACTATCACAAGGGTTGCTTATGTAGAAGGATTGCGACACAATTTGATAAGCATAAGTCAATTATATGATCTTGGCTATGTTTTTGAATTCCATAAGGATGAGTGTTTGATAAAGAAATCTGAAGATTTAGAGATCAGACTAACTATCACTAATAGTTGGAATATTTACTGTCTTAATTTCTTGTGCTCAAATTCTGATTCTTCTTTTTGTCTTATAACTAATAATAGGGTATCTCTCTATGTGCAATAGAACAAGAGACTAACCCTTATTAATTATAAGACTATTAATAAGCTCTTATTAGAAAATTTAGTTATAGCAGGTCCCAAGTGCAATTGTGTTCAAGATAGCCCTTGTCATGCATGCAAAATGGGCAAAAAAACAAAGGCTTCCTTTAAACAAGTTGGTGTTAATGATTACACGTGGTGTTTACAATTGCTGGATATGGATTTGTTTGGTCTTATGCAGATTCACAGATTTGGAGGGTAGGGCTACAAACTTATAATTGTTGATGATTTTTCTAGGTTTACATATATGTTATTTCTTAAACTAAAGTCAGGTACCCTAAACACACTTACTAACATTATCTGGCAAATGTAGAATCGAATGAGCAGTTCCATGGCCAAAATAAAAAGTGACCATGAAACTTAATTTTATTCAAGTGCCATGACCATGTTCTGTGAAAGATTGGGTAAATTTCAAGAGTTTTCCTCTTTAAGAACACCACAACAAAATGGGGTTGTAGAGAAAAAGAATAGAACCTTTATTGAGTCTCGCAGAACTATGCTGAGTGACTCCTCTCCACCAGAATACTTCTTGGATGAGGTTGTCAATACATCTTGCTATGCACAAAATAGAGCTTTAATCAACAATAAATATAATAAGACTCCCTATGAGCTTTTGATAGGCCAAAAACCAGCCTTAGTCTAGTACAAAATCATTGGAAGTAAGTGCCATGTGTTAAATAATAGGAAGCAATATCTAACTAAGTTTGCTGAAAAGGGCTATAAGGATATTTTTTTGGATAGAGCTCCTATCACAAAGCTTATAGTGTATTCAACAAGAAAACTCAAGGGGTAATAGAATCTATTCATGTTGTATTTGATGATTATTTCCTGATCTATAAAGGCTGATCTAATTCTTCTAGTTTTGCAATTATTGAGCTAAAGATAAGAGAATTGTTCATTAATGATAAGCCTGGAGCCAATGAGATCACCTAACCTGATGCAATTATCATGATAGAAAGCCATTTAATAGTTAAAGTATAGGAAGCAGTAGAAAGGACTCAGTGGGATAAAGCTGAAGTTGAAATTGAGGCACAAGGGACTGCAAAAAGATTGCCAATAGCTACCAGACACCTAAGAGATTATCCTAGAAACTTAATCATTGGTGATGCTATCTAAGGAGTCATGAGAAGGAGCAAAGTTCATAATGTAATAATGTTTCTTAGCTTTATTACTCAAGTTGAGCCCAAGATGTTTGAAGAAGCAAATTTTGACACCTCTTTGATCATGGTTAAGCAAGAAGAGCTAAACCAATTCAAGAGATGCAAGGTTTGGATGCTGGTCCATACACACTAAGGACATTACATATTAGGAAATAAGTGGGTCTATATAAATATGCTTGATAAGAATGGTGTTATAATCAATAATAAGGCTTGGCTGATGGCCAAAAGATATAGACAGGAAGAAGGTATAGACTTTGATCAATCCTTTGCATGAGTAGCAAGATTGGTTACCATCAGGTAATTTCTAGCATATACAACTCACATATGGTTTAAGTACATCAAATGGATGTGATGTCTGCTTTCCTCAATGGAGATTTGAAAGAGGAAGTATATATAAAACAACCCCCCTATTTTGTCAACTCAACATATATCAATCATTCCTATTTTCTAAAGAAAGCCTTGTATGGTCTTAAGCAAGCACCTAGAGCTTGGTCTGAGACCCTATCTAACTTTCTCATTGGAAAAAAGTTTTCAAGAGGAATGGAATAAAAGACATTATTCCTAAGGGAAGTAAGGGGCAAGACTTTGCTAGTCTAGATATATGTAGATAATATAATCTTTAGATCTATAGATGATAACCTTTGTAAACGATTTGCCAATCTTATGCAATGGAAGTGTTAAATGAGTAACATGGGAGAGCTGAAATACTTCTTAGGTCTCCAATTGAAGTAATCTGAGGATGAGATATTCATCTCTCAGTCCGAGTTGACAAAAAAGATTAAAAAGAAGTTTGGAATGGAGAGTGCAACCTCAATGTGTACTTTAATGTGCTCCATTGTGTCTCCGAACAAGGATGAAAACGGGAAACCTTTTGATGAGACCATGTATAAATGCATCATTGAATCCCTACTCTACCTAACTGCTAGTAGACCATATATTATGTTTATAATATATGTTTGTGCTAGATATTAAGTGAACCCCAGGGAATCTCATTATACCTCTGCCAAGGGGATTTTAAGGTTCCTTAAGGGTACATATTTTCAATAACAAGACAAAAAAAGTACTATAAGTAATTGTTGAGTCCATAGTTCCCAATGTCCCTGATTTGTGAGAAGTCAAACTGGTCAATGACACACACATCAACTGGGCAAGCTCACTACACGCCAGAGGTATGGATTCTATTTTGCTTTGTAGAAATTTTCTTAAGTCCACATGTGTTGAGTGAGGACTTCTTACTCAACGCCATATAACATATAGCGTTGAGACTATCTCAGCCTAATTGGACAATAACCAAAAATTTTGTTAAGCTTAAAAGCATTGAGTGTAGTCTACTCACTCAACGCCATATAACATATACCATTGATTCTGTCTCAGTCTAACTGGAAGATATCCAAAAATGTGGCTAAGTCCACAGGAATTGAGTGTAGTCTACTCACTCAATGCCATACAACAAAAGGCTGTGAGTAAGGCTGAGTCAGTCTAAGCCAAGTGAAATTGGCTGAAAATGTGGCTACGTCCACAGGCGTTGAATGTGGTCTACTCACTCAACACTATACAGCTTTAGCATTGAGTGTTGTTGTGCCAGTACACACCACAGAAAAGTTTGGCAAAATTTTTGCTAAGTCCACATGCATTTAGTATAGCTTACTCACTCAACGCTAGATAACAGAACAATTATGTTAAGTAGTTTGGCGTTGAGTGGAGCTTACTCTCTCAATGCCAAGACGCAGAAATAATTGATAAGGCAAATAGCTTTGTGTGAGGCAAGCTCACACAACGCTCTCAATACCTTGAAGCAGAAATTTGGCTAAGTCCAAAAGCGTGGACTGCTTGACTTTCGTCGAGATCAGCTTCGTCGAATTGAGCTCAACGTTGGTCTAACTGAGCAAAATTACTCAATTTAGCATGGAGTTAGTCGAACTCAGTTCAGCCTTTCGTCGAACTAAGTCCACAGTTCATCGAACTGAACTTATACTTTTATCGAGCTGAGCTCGTCGTTCGTCGAACGGAGCTCAGCTTTTGTTGAGCTCAATACTTAGAATTTTGTCTAAGTATTGTGGTGTTGAGTTATACCTACTCACTCAACGCCTTTGGTTCTAATGATTGAATTTTGTCTAAGTCCAGAGAGATGCTGAGTCATGCTGAGGTCAGTAAAGTCAAATAATCAACTAAAATTCAAATGGTGTGGAATTGCTGCCAGAGACGTTGGCGGCCAGCTGTCATCATCCTGTACACTTCCAAGGAATATTTCCAACAAAAAGTGCTGGGGCAAACACACAACAAGGAGCCGTTGAATCAAGATTTAATGGAAAGCATGCACATAATTGCTTAATCTCAGCCATCAATCATGGTTGTGGGACCTACTACTAAAATGGCCTTTAGAGTATAAAAAGAAGCAAATCAGCCAGAGCAAACAACGATCGATTACTTGTCTAGGTTTTCTGAAAACGAAAAAGGGTGGCCGAACTTCATATTCTTCCTCGTCATTTTTCTCGAGCCTAAAGAAGTGGTTCTGCACAGAGAACCTTACTGGGAAGGAGATAGCTGAAGTAATTACCATCTGCTACAGCAGGATTAGAATCCATTCTGAGGTAGTAGATCTACAAGTTCTACAGAGAAAAAGAAAGCTGGTTGAAGAAAGAATCTACTGCCTACTTTATTGTCTTCAACATCATTTGGTTGGACTAATATTTGCTCAGTCCCGGAAGAAGAAGACACAAAGTTCATAATCTGGTGTCTAATGATACAACTTTTCTTGTTCTTTTATTTTGATTCTTTGTGAGTCTGGAGCTTTAAGCCTATATTATAAAGGCTAAGGTCTATGTGACCTGTGTTTGGCTTAGTGCCTTGTGAAAGGTCTGTGTGACCTGTGGATTGTCTTATTGCCTAAGTGTTAGGTCTGTGTGACATGTGTGGTCCTGTAGGATCTTTGTTGTATGCTATTAAGTAGCTGAGTTATAGAGGGAGAGCCGGATCTAACACACTGTTAGATACGCGTAGAGGGACAATGGATGTACCCAAGATTGGGGAACCACTATAAAATTATTGTGTCGTCAGTGAATGTTCTTGAAAGCTGATAACTAACCTAATCACAGGCACAAAAATCTAATAACAAATTAGAAAAGTTAAAATAAATACAAAAATCTATTCACCCCCTTCTAGGTGTTTAGCTAACCTTGAAAACAAGATTTTCAGGTGGTATCAGAGGGAGGTTACACTTTAAAGGCTTAACAGTCAGGGTAGATCTCCAAGGTTAGCTAGAAGTTTGTCTCTATGGGTTCAGGAATGACCAATAGGGAGCTTAGTGTCGTGAGACTTCCAATCTGTAGGAAGGAAGATTTTGGAATTTAGAAAGCAAGGGTGAGGCAGTTCATGGAAGTTGTTGACCCTAAGATGTAAATTATAGTTAATGAATGACCATTCATCCCACTGAAGGTCTTTGTACTTGATGTTAATTTAAAGACACCAAAGACATATGATGAGATGACCAAGGATGAGTTGGCCCTTGCCTCAATAGACAAGAGGAAAAAGAATATCATTATGGGTGTTGTTGATGACTCTACACTTCAGAATCTGAGCTAGTGTAAAATAGCAAAAGAAAGTGGGAAACACTTGTGATTTACATGGAGGGGACAGATGAAGTTAGATATGATAAAAAGTCCATGCTCAACCAAGAGTATGAGGCTTTCATGCAATCCAAGGGGGATAACATAATCACATGTTATGAAAAGTTCTTTAGGATTGTGAATGAGCTAGACTTATGGAAGAGTATTCAGTAACTATGAACTAAATGATAAGTTCCTTAGATATCTATCTAGAGAGTGGGACACAAAAATCTGTTCCATCAGAGAGGTGGCAAAGCTGGGTAACACTGCTCCTCACACCCTCTTTTGGAAGTTGCTATAATATGAGATGCAGCTGGCTGCAAGGAATGAAGAGGAGAACAACAACAAGTCCCAAGCAAGAGACAAGACTATAGCTTTCAAAGCTGAAGGCTCTAGAAAAAGCAGAAGAAAGTCTACCTCTCCACCAAGGAGAGGTGTTGAATCTGATTCTAGAAAATACGAGAACAACACATCAGACTGCCAATGGTCTGATGAAGATTTTACTACCTTCACCATGAAATTCTAGAAGTTCTAAAAGAAGAAGCACTGGAGAGGGAGACCTTCCACCTCCTCTCATCCCAAGGATGACTACTACAAGGGCAGAAGAAAATTCTCTAAGGAGGACATGTATGGTTCTAAAAATTGTAAACATGTTCCATCTAACATGACTTATTATCACTACAAAAAACCTGGGCATGTGATAGATGACTGCCCTGTCAAAAGAAAGGAACATTGTTAGAAAAAGGACCACCAACAAAAAAGCAAGAAGGAAAAATCACTCATTGCCAAGAAGCAAAGAAGCTGGACTGACTCCTCCACCTCGGAGTTAAAAGAAGAAGAAGAAGCCTATATTGGGATGTAATCTACTAAAGAAGGAGCTGTACAAGCAGACTGCATCAAAAGGCTGGCTGATTTAGAAGAAGAAGATGAGAAGGTTGATCCTACTTCCAGGATTGAAGACGGGGCCCCTCTATCTCAATCTGATCGTGATTCAAAGGTAGATTCAGAAGATGACAGCTGCTGCTTTGGGTTGATGGCTAAGTCAGATGATGAAACCAGCCAGGATCAGCCTGGTCCAAGCAAGGTAATTTTTGTCACTAGCTCTTCATGTTCAGATGATGAATCAGTTCCAAATTCTTTTGCCTTCGCTTCAAGTGATGATGATGGATCAGAATCTGAGGGAGACATCAATCAATTGATTGATAATTATGGTGCACTTCTAAATGCTCTAAAGAAGAGCAAGCTCTTGGCCAAACATCAAGCTTAGGAAATTATTTCTTTAAATCTTGTTGCTTCAAAATAAGCAAAATTGTTGAATCTGAAGATGCAAGAAGTTTGCAAACTGAAGAATGTAACAATCATTCAGATGAGCACCATAACCTTCTAATGCGTCGGCAAGTGCACCAGTCACTATCAAGTAATAAGTTTGGGAATAGCTTCCAAAAGTATCGATCTCGAGGGAATGCAAGTTAGGTATCGTGATAGCATCGTAGAAAGATCGTTATTAAGAGTTAACCGAAACAACAGAGGTTGGCTTTTGATTCCTAATGCTAAAAAAACAAAAAGAAAACTAATGCGGGTCGTAAGCACCAATTCTCTAGGTGGATGCAACAAGTGCAGACCGTAATGTCGTGCTTCGTAAGGCAAATGGGCGGAGATCAAGAGGATGGAATGACCACACGTGTAGAGAGTAAGGGTCATAATCACCTCTTCCACCACCAACACAAGCATTTGCTAGAGGGGTTCTAGTGTGTGAGTGGTGTGGATGTGAATTGAGGCGAGTTCATCACAGCGAACCAAAGAGGATGTAACTAACCCAATCAATCTTCATTCATAGACAAATAAAAGCAAGTTCAGGTTCATTACAAGCTTTAGAATACAATTCACTTAGGAGAAGAAGTAAAATAAACCAAAAGGGGGAAAGCCTAGCCATGGTTCTTGGCCGGAATGGTGGGTTGTCAGTCCACTTCTCGACACAGACCGTGGTTGCGTCCGGAGGTAAATGGGTTGTCAATCTACTTGTATTCCACCGTCTTCTTCCCCTTCCTTCACTCTTTTCTCCCTTTTACCCAAATGAGTAGTACCAAAAGATCTCTGTTGCACACTACTAGTGGACGGGAACTATCCGAAGGGTTGAACATGACTTCGGATCGCAAAAGAAGGCTTCCCGGAGGGTGGAGATGAATGGAGGAACTATGGGGGAGAGAAAAGGCGCTCTGCTCCAGGGAAACCTGTGCCTGGATAGAAAAAATTAATATATATGCGTACGATAACTGGAGCATGACCAGAGGTCATGCGCACTGGATCCCATGATCGTGCAATTAGCAACGATATAACTGCAGAAAATGGGATAAACGTGCACGAGCAGTGGCGCACGAGCAATGGCGCACGACCATAGGTCATGCACACTCTGTACAATGGTCATGTGATTGCCCCAGGAAGAACATGGAAAAATGGAGAATAGTGCGCACGATCAGTGGCTCATAACCAGTGGTCGTGCGCTATAAATCCAATGATCGTGCGTAGTGTTCCTGTACCGTTTAGGGTTCGATGAACTGGCTGCGTAAGACCAGCGGTCATGTGCTAAGGAGTCCATGGACCGTGCACATGTAAAAATGTACGATCAGTGGCCCCTAGGCGAAAAAAACCTTCCCAAACAATCCCGGAACACTCACACGACCATTGTACCTACAGTAAAAGCTGAAGAGCAACCGAAATGGGCATTCCACATTCTCCAGACACAGAAAAACCCCAAGAAAAGGGCAAAAGTACAATAACTACAAAATCATAATGAAAACGGCCCTAAAGTGCACTTAACAAGGAATGAACAAAGTAACAAATGTGAACAAATACGGCTCTCAAGTGTAGTGCATCATCGAGAAAACTGGCCCAAATGAGTCCAAAAATATGTATATAACTTGGACTCATCACACCCCAGACTTACCCATTTGCGCGTCCCGAGCAAACAAATCCGGCGGGTCGTGAAACCTGAAGCTAACCTTGACAATTTAAAACACGGGGTTATATACGAAGTTTTGTACACGCTTGCATAAAGATTCAGTGGAAGAAGAATTTAAATAAGCTAGCTAATCTAT
Organism: Platanthera zijinensis; assembly: GCA_039513925.1. Lineage (NCBI taxonomy): Eukaryota > Viridiplantae > Streptophyta > Magnoliopsida > Asparagales > Orchidaceae > Platanthera > Platanthera zijinensis. The sequence continues at coordinate 144,877,497 of CM077093.1, read as the reverse complement.
AATAGTAAAAATGTGTAAATGAAAATTTATTTTTACTCAAATTGGTGCAATTTGGGGAATCATGTGGTTACGCACGATACGAAAGTACGCGAGCCACTCAGGGGAGTGTTGCCTAAGACTAGTGATAATACGTTTTGTAGCTTAAACTATTATCGTATTTTCTATTTTATATTGTAAAAATTATGTCTATTATTAGTTTATTTTTATCATTTTTATGTAAATATTATTGCCATTGACTTTTTCTTGTCTTTTTGCAGGTTTCCAGAAAATTGGCCAAAATGACCTGTCATGCCCCCCCTATCACGCCCTCCCTGGGCGTGACCTAGGGCGTGTCGCCCGATCCCGAGGACTCCTGCTGGAGGGGACAGAAAAACGATCAAAACCACTGTCACGCCCCCTGACACGCCCTCCCCGGGCGTGTCTCCAGGCGTGACAAAGGGCGTGTCGCCCTCTGCCGCAAAGCCTACCACCGCATTGAATGCAGGTTCCGTCACAGCACGCAATAGTACTGTCACACCCCCCATCACGGGCGTGACCTGGGGCGTGACATCAACTTTTCGACGACTGACGGATTTCCGACCAATGATTTGGACATGACGTGCCTGTCACGCCCCCCTGTCACGGGCGTGAGCTAGGGCGTGACCACCGACGTACCGAAGCAATCATCCCTCCCGCCAGAATCCAGAGTCCGAGGTCAACATAGTACTGTCACGCCCCCTGACACGCCCCCCCTAGGGCGTGTCTGAGGGCGTGACAAACCCGAGAAAAAATTCTATAAATTGAGACCCCCCTCTCCATTTCAGTAAGCTTTTGTTGAGTGGGGGGAGGTGCTGCCCCTTTTGTTTTTGAGTTTTTCATGCTTTCTCTCTCTCCCTCCCCCTCTCTTTATAATTTTTGTTTAACCCTAGTTAAATCTTAGTTTGTTTATGCTTTTTTTGTAATCTTTGCTCTTTCTTAGTGCTAATTGTAGGGCTAGAATAGGATTTCCATTTCATGCACTTGTAATTTTATTTTCAATAGTGTAGCTTGCCCTTTTAATTAATAAAAGTGTTCTTGTTTAGCTTATGTTTAGCTTGTGTTCTTGTTTAGCTTGTGTTGTTCTTATGCTTTACTACTCATCCCCCTTCCTCCATTCCATAATGATTAACTAATCCTCCTTGTACTCGATCTTGATGATCCGAGGTTAGAGCGATTATGTTATGATATTTTAATTAATCTTTTCTTTTTAGGTTAGGGCCTTGAATTACTCTTGATTAATCACGGGTTGGAGGTATATTTTCGATATATACTCTCCGCCTTTGCTTTCATTCTGGGCTAGCCGAGAGGCCGAAAGAATGAAGTGAGCATTCAAGAGTAAAGGGAGTTGTACGCACCCCTCGAGAGAGGCAGACGTCCAAATCTCCCGGATTGGAGTAAAATCCAATAGTGGGGTTCACCGCGTAAAGCGAGTTTTAGGCCTCCGATTTAGACGAGAGTCGGTCAGACCTTCCTAAACTCAGTTGGGCACGACTTCGAGAGAAGCGTGTTCAAGCTTTAGGAACCTCCACGGTCAAGGACCTTTATCCTATTAAGTTTAGATTTTTATCGTATTTTCTTAATCGTCTTTAGCCGAGGTGAATCTTGATCGAGTGCATTTCCATTTCATATTTTTCTTCCCTTCGTAGTAATCATTTTACTTAATAGCTTTACTTAATTGCAGTGTTTCTCTTTCTAGTATAGCTTTACTTTCTCCCCTGCACTTAAATTTTCTAAAACCCTAGTTTTTTCCGTCGATAAGATAATAGCGTTCGTGTGAGTAAGCATAGCCAACAGTTCCCGGATTTCAATACGACACTTGTTTCCCCTTGCTACAATTTGATAGGTATACTTGCCTCATCAGGTTGCTAGTTCGGTTGCGTTTATTTTCTTCGAACCCTAGCGCGCAACAAGTCTTTGGCGCCGTTGCCGGGGAACCAACTTCTGTTGATATTTTGAAAACACGAACCTATTAATTTTATCTCTTCTCTTTCTCATCCTCTTTCTTTAAAATTATAAAAATCAAAAAAATTTTATCGCTGCTCTTAATAGAAACCAACCTCACAATTTTTCTACGCCACCTAATTCTCTCGAAAAGGGCAAAGGGCTTTAAGCGCCACTGTCTTGTCTAGTACCTTGCGAACCCTTCACGGGGTAGTCCTTGGGAAGTTCGGGAGTTAATCTATAAAAAAAAAATCTATTTCAAAAAGAAAAATTTTTTTAATCTTTTTTCTAGTTTATCCTTTTTCTCTTCCTCTTCTTCTTTTCTGTTCTTTTAGTGCTTGACCCGCGGGAGTCCGTCGGTTATTTTGGACTTGGACCACGAAATTGAGCGTACTCTTCGGAGAAGATCGCGATTTCAAGGTCCTACTATCCAAGTGCCGGTTGAGGACTCCGAGTCATTTGATACTTTAAGAATGGAAGAACCCAACGTAGATGAGGCCGTGCAAAGGACTTTGTCCTATTATGCACGACCGAACCTCGAGGGAACAGAATCAAGTATAGTCTGCCCTGCTATAGCAAATAATAACTTCGAACTAAAGCCTAGCATAATTCAAATGGTGCAGCAATATGTGCAATTTGACGGACTTCAAGATGAAGATCCGAACGCACATATAGCTAGCTTTCTTGAAATTTGCGACACCTTCAAGATAAATGGTGTCACAAATGATGCGATCAGGCTGAGACTCTTCCCCTTCTCTCTAAGAACTAAAGCTAAGCAGTGGCTGAACAAACTACCGAAAAATAGCATAACCACTTGGAATGAATTAACTGAAAAATTTTTGGCGAAGTATTTTCCGCCAGCTAAAACTGCAAAACTTAGGAACGACATCTCTGCCTTCTGACAAATAGACTCTGAAACCCTATATAAAACCTGGGAGAGATTTAAAGAATTATTAAGATGATGCCCACATCACGCGCTGCCTGTATGGTTACAAGTGCAGACGTTCTATAACGGGCTAAATCAAAGCACGAAGCAAATGATAGACGCAGCTTCTGGCGGTACTTTAAATCATAAGACCCCGGAAGCCGCTCTTGAGCTTTTTGAGGACATGGCCATGAACACTTATCAGTGGAATGTGCCTAGGTCCTGCCCGAACAAGCCTGCAGGTATCTATGAAGTGGACAACGTTTCCCAGCTCGCTCTGCAAGTAGAAATCCTAAGCAAAAAGATAACGGAGATGACTGCTGCCTCCGCCCCTCAGGTATGGGAATCTGCAACCCCTACTCCAGAACATTTAGATTATGTTAATAATATGCCTAGAACTACTTTTAATAATTTTTCTGCTGCGAATTTTCATCCGCCTGGTTTTAATTTTCCGAATAGTTATAACCCTGCTTTAAGAAATCATCCGAACTTTTCATGGAGTAATCCATCGAATGCGATGCGCCCACCCCCGCAAAATGATTTTTCTGCACCACCACCACCACCACCACTTCTTCAAAATTACCCAAAACCTCCAAGCTTGGAGGAATTACTTTCTAAATATATCACCACAAATGACGCTACCATAAGAACTTTAACCGGAAGCATAAAAAGTTTAGAAAATCAGGTAGGACAGCTCGCGAAAATAATTTCTGAGCGACCCGCAGGGTCTCTTCCTTCCAATACCGAACCCAACCCGAGAGAGCAAGCGAAAGCTATAACTCTTCGGAGTGGGAAGCAAGTCTCCGGTATGGTAAGTGAAGAGCCCGAGGCAAGCTCCGCTTCCGCTTTTAAAAATCAAAGCTCCGCTCCCGCCTCTAAAAATGAAAGCTCCGCTCCTGTTTTTAAAAATCAAAGCTCCGCTCCCGTTTTAAAAATTCCGCCATCTGCTGAAGAAGTAATCACCCCTATTTTAGAAAATAATCTCACTACACCACCCATCTTCAAAAATAATTCAACTCCTCCATACCCCTCTGAACTTAATAGACAACGTCAAGATGATCAGTACTCCCGCTTCTTAGAAATCTTCAAACAAATCCACATTAATCTTCCCTTCCACGAGGCTATTTCGCAGATGCCGAAATACGCCAAATATCTTAAAGACCTCCTCACAAACAAGAAGAAGTTAGAGAATCTTTCGCACATCACGCTAAACGCCGAGTGCTCCGCCGTTTTAACAAATGGTTTGTCGAAGAAAATCAGTGACCCGGGTAGTTTCTCTATCCCGTGTGTCTTCGGTGATCTTTTTGTTAAACACGCGTTAGCCGACTTAGGCGCGAGTATAAACCTGATGCCCTTTTCGTTGTTCAAAAAGTTAGGGATTGGTAGCCTTAACCCCACGCGTATGAGTATCCAGCTAGCCGATAGATCCGTCAAGTACCCGTTAGGAATAGTGGAGGACGTTCTAGTGAAAGTCGACAAGTTCATCTTCCCGGTGGACTTTGTCATTTTGGACATCGAAGAAGACGTCGAGGTTCCCCTGATCCTTGGCCGACCCTTCCTTGCCACCTCCCGAGCCATCATTGACGTAAGCAATGGTAAGCTCTTTCTTCGAGTAGGCGACGACGAAGTCACATTTTCTATCACCCCTTCGATGAAGAACACCTTAGCAAACGATGACTCATGTTTTTTCGTAGATGCCGTGAGTGATGATTCTTCCTACTGCCTCTCTGACTTTGAAAAAGAATTTTCTACTTTTTGCTCCTCTTCTCTTACAACGGAATCACTGCAAGGAAGTGATGAATCTTCTTATTGTCTTTCTGAGTTTGAAAAAGAATTTTCTGATTTTTGTTCTTCCTCTATTCTTCCCACTGAATCGCTATAAGAAGCCGTCTTGGCTGCTAGCCCCACCCCTTATTACGTTCCTTATAAAAAAGTTTATGAAGATATTATTTTTGAAAAAGAAAGAATCTCAAAATCCTCTTATGAAGAACCCCCTACCCTAGAACTTAAAGAACTTCCCGAACACCTTAAGTATGCTTTCTTAGAAAAAGACTCCAAGTTACCAGTTATCGTTTCGGCCTACCTCACGGATACGCAGAACGATAAACTTCTTCTAGTTCTACGTAAGCATCGCCGGGCTATTGCTTGGCAAATTTCTGATATCAAGGGCATAAGCCCATCTTTCTGTACCCATAAAATTTTAATGGAAGATAATTCGCGTAACTCTATCCAACCTCAGCGCCATATAAACCCGAACATGAAAGAAGTAGTCAAGGGCGAGGTTATGAAACTATTAGACGCAGGAATTATCTACCCTATTTCGGACAATAAGTGGGTTAGCCCCGTTCAGGTAGTTCCAAAGAAGGGAGGGATAACCGTAGTTAGTAATGAGAATAATGAATTAATCCCGACACGGACGGTGACGGGTTGGCGTATGTGCATAGATTACCGTAAGTTAAATGACGCCACCCGCAAGGACCACTTTCCTTTACCATTTATCGACCAGATTTTAGAACGTCTCTCCGGCCATAGCTTTTATTGTTTTCTCGATTGCCTCTCGGGGTACTTTCAAATACCCATCTCTCCCGAGGACCATGAGAAAACTACGTTTACTTGTCCCTTCGGCACCTTCGCGTACCGAAGAATGCCGTTTGGATTATGCAATGCGCCAGCTACATTCCAGCGATGTATGCTCGCAATATTTGACAAGTACGTAGAAAGCTTTATGGAGGTATTCATGGACGATTTCTCCGTGTTCTGCGATTCCTTCGATAGATGTTTAGAAAACCTCGAAAAAGTCTTAGAACGATGCGAAGAAACTAACCTTGCCCTAAATTGGGAAAAATGCCATTTTATGGTGAGGGAAGGGTTAGTTTTGGGTCATAAAATTTCTGCTAAAGGAATTGAGGTAGACGTTGCCAAGATAGAAGTTATTGAGAAGTTGCCGCCGCCTACAAACATAAAAGCTATAAGAAGTTTCCTAGGCCACGCTGGTTTTTATCGTCGTTTTATAAAGGACTTCTCCAAGATCACAAAGCCCCTCACCCATCTCTTAGAAAAAGACGCTCCATTCATTTTTGATGACTCTTGTATTTCTGCCTTTGAATCAATTAAAGAAAAGTTAATTAACGCACCGATTATGATATCTCCGGTGTGGGACCTTCCTTTCGAGATTATGTGTGATGCGAGTAGTTTTGCGGTGGGGGCCGTATTAGGTCAACGCATATCTAAAAACTTCCACCCCATCTATTACGCTAGTAAAACCCTCACGTCTGCACAAGAAAATTACACCACAACCGAGAAGGAGCTCTTAGCTGTAGTATTTGCGTTTGATAAATTCCGCCCTTATATTACACTTTCAAAAATCATTATTTTTACGGACCACTCGGCCCTCAAGTACCTTCTTGCCAAAACGGATGCCAAGCCTCGCTTGATTCGCTGGGTCTTACTCCTCCAGGAGTTTGACTTAGAGATTCGTGATAAGCGAGGAGCCGAGAACTTGGCCGCCGACCATCTATCCAGATTAGATAACCCCTTTATAGAAAAATTAAATGAAAAATATTTTAATGACTATTTTCCTGACGAGAAGCTGCTTTTAGTTAATACATCTACTTCTCCTTGGTTCGCGCACATCGCCAACTATCTAGTGGCCCGGGTGCTCCCAAAAGAGTTCTCCTCTCAGCAAAAGAAGAAATTCTTTTCTGAGCTGAAGAACTACTTTTGGGAAGAACCGCATCTTTTCAAAATTTGTGCGGATCAAGTGATAAGGAGATGTGTTTCTTTTGAAGAAGGAATTGATATTCTAAAACATTTGCATGAAGGTCCGACAGGTGGGCACTATCAAGCTGCTCGCACCGCTCACAAGGTGCTTTGCGCGGGCTTTTACTGGCCTAACCTGTTTAAAGACGTGCAAGCCTTTGTGAGCAGGTGTGATAGTTGCCAACGGTCGGGCAACATCTCTAATAAAAATGAAATGCCGCAAAATTATTTCTTAGAGTGCGAAATTTTCGACCTCTGGGGAATTGATTTTGTTGGCCCCCTTCCTTCTAGCTTCGGAAACAAATATATTTTAGTTACTGTTAATTATGTTTCACGATGGGCTGAGGCCCAAGCTCTTCCTACGAATCACTCCCGAGTTGTAGTCACGTTTTAAAAAAAATTATTTTCTAGATTCGGTACGCCTCGTGCAATCGTTAGCGATAGCGGTTCCCATTTCTGTAACGCACAATTTTCAAAAATCCTTACCAAATACGGCGTTACGCATAAGCTGTCCACTGCCTACCACCCCCAAACTAACGGACAAGTCGAAGTAGTTAATAGAGAAATAAAAAGAATACTAGAAAAGACTGTTTCAACTTCTAGAAAAGACTGGTCAGCCAAACTTGACGATGCCTTATGGGCCTACCGAACAGCGTACAAAACCGCCCTCGGATGTACGCCGTATCGGCTGGTCTATGGAAAATCGTGTCATCTGCCCGTAGAGTTAGAACACCGCGCCTTTTGGGCCTTAAAATTTTTAAACTTCGATCCCCACTCAGTCGGTGACCTTCGAAAATTTCAACTAAATGAACTCGACGAGTGGAGCTCTTATGCTTATGAAAATAATAAACTTTATAAAGAGCGGACGAAGCGTTTACACGATAAACACTTAAGGCACCCTAAAAACTTTAAGCCAGGCGACCAAGTCCTTTTATATAATTCTCGTTTACGTTTATTTCCGGGCAAATTAAAATCTCGCTGGTCTGGCCCGTTTTCTATTTTAGAAGTATTTCCTTACGGAACTGTTTTAATTTCTCACCCTGATAAGGGAAATTTCGAAGTGAATGGTCAGCGTCTTAAACTCTACTTTTCTAGTGATGATGATGTCAGTCCAAACATTATTAAGTTTCTGCTTCACGAACTATAATCTGAAACTTTTAATTTTTTGCTAAAGACAATTTTATTTCGGGACAACAATATTTTTGGACAAAATTATTTTTTGATGCGTCGAGCTCAACGACGCTTTAACCAAAGGGCGCTCTTGGGAGGCAACCCAAGTTATCTTTTTCTGTTTTCTTTATTTTACAATTATTTCCTCGGACGGCTCCGACAAGCTGAAGCTTCTGCGATCGCCTGCTCCAACATTGCTGAATCTATCACGAAGTCCAAAGAAGACATTTGGGGGGCGGCATCACTCAGCTTTCGCGGCAAATAAATCCGGGGAAGTACCTGTATTTTAATTCTATCTTTCAATTCTGTACTTTATTTTTCTCTCCTTCTCCAATCCCCTTCTTTAGCCATTGAGGACAATGTCTGTTTTAAGCTTGGGGGAGGATTTCCTCCTTCATTTTTGCTTAGTGTAAATAATTTTCTTTTTGTATATATTGTAAATATTTCCAAAAAAAAAAATTGAATATCTTAAAATTCCAAAAAAAAAAGAGAAAAAATCCAAAATCCAAAAAAAGAGAATATTTCACAAAAATTAAATTAAAAAAAAAATATATGTGTTTTTGAATAGTTTAGACATTTTGGTATTTCAATAGTACCACTAGTTTTTAGTTTTGTTTTACTCAAAATCTCCTATAAATAACTTAGTTAATTATAATATTTCTAATCGTCCTTTTTAATTATGTTTCACAAGTAAAATGTTGGCCATGCTGTGTTTCTAATTCACGGTAGCATGTTAAGGTGAAATATTTTTCTAAAACTCGCATTTCTATTATGGTTTTTTATTGTTTATTTCCTTTACTTTCTCAAAAATTCATCATCCACTATTTTCTTTTTTCGTTTTTGAATAATTTTTGTAAAGTCAACTTTTGAATAACGTAGTAGATATGAACAATCCAAGTCACCTATTATTTCTATTTTCAAGTTAATTTCATCAATCTTCTTTTATTATCTAGGACTCGCTTTTTGAAAATTTTTCAAACCTTTGTTTTAAATAAATTCAAAAGCGTGAAAATGATTTAGGCAGTTTTTGTTTTCGTTTGAGCTTTCCTGCCAACCTAAAAAATTTTACCACTAGTTAGCCGTTTTTGAGCTTTTTTCCGATTTCATTTGATAGCTCCTCCCTTCATTTCAGTTTCACCAAAGCCAAAATTTCCAACCTATCGAATCACACTAGCCTTTTTGAGTTTCATAAATTATTTTGACGATTTTGATAGGGTATTTTGTGATTTTTGTGGGAGAAAGGTTTTCGAAAAAAAAAGTATGTTCGAAAGTGATGTTTATTTTTGTTTGGCCAACTCAAAAAGGAAAATAAAAATATTTATGGCCTTTGTTTTGAAAAAAAAAGATGAAAAAAAAGAAGAAAAAGAAAAAATGTGTATATATTTTTATGAAAGTTTTTGAAACTCTTTGCTTTGGTTTAGTGTGATTTTAAAACCTTCACGTTTATCTTTGAATTCCACTCCTAATCATTTTCCTAAACCAAACGTTTCTGTCCTATTTAAGTCCTTTTGATTCACGATTTTTTATTTTTATTTAACAACTAAGAAAAGAAAAACAGTAAATCAGTTTTAGTTTTGGATTTAAACCTAGATTTTTGTTAATTAAATTGATATAATTATAATGCGTTGCTTGGATCTAGTAACAACTCAATGCGTGTTTTTCATTTTTGTTTCTTTGCTTAAGTCCATTTAAAAAATCTCGTTAAAATTTTGGATGATTTGTTTTTAGTAAGTAAAGTTTATAAAAGTTTTACCATACCTAAATAATTGTTTTAGACTTACATTTCACCTTTTCCCTACTAAGAATTTCGCATAGTCCTTGTGTAGGCATAATTAGAACTTTTTGATTAGTCCTTTTTATAAATATCTAGTTTTTATATTTTTGCTTGGGGACAAGCAAAACTTAAGCTTGGGGGAATTTGATAATACGTTTTGTAGCCTAAACTATTATCGTATTTTCTATTTTATATTGTACAAATTATGTCTATTATTAGTTTATTTTTATCATTTTTATGTAAATATTATTGCCACTGACTTTTTCTTGTCTTTTTGCAGGTTTCCAGAAAATTGGCCAAAATGACCTGTCACGCCCCCCTGTCACGCCCTCCCTGGGCGTGACCTAGGGCATGTCGCCCGATCCCGAGGACTCCTGCTGGAAGGGACAGAAAAACGGTCAAAACCGTTGTCACGCCCCCTAACACGCCCTCCCCGGGCGTGTCTCCAGGCATGAAAAAGGGCGTGTCGCCCTATGCCGCAAAGCCTGCCGCCGCATTGAATGTAGGTTCCATCACAGCACGCAATAGTATTGTCACGCCCCCCGTCACGGGCGTGACCTGGGGCGTGACATCAACTTTTCGACGACTGACGGATTTCCGACCAATGATTTGGACATGATGTGCCTGTCACGCCCCCCTGTCACGGGCGTGAGCTAGGGCGTAACCACCGACGTACCGAAGCAATCATCCCTCCCGCCAGAATCCAGAGCCCTGTCACGCCTCCTGACACGCCCCCCCTAGGGCGTGTCTGAGGGCGTGACCAACCCGAGAAAAAATTCTATAAATTGAGACCCCCCCTCTCCATTTCAGTAAGCTTTTGTTGAGTGGGGGTAGGTGCTGCCCCTTTGGTTTTTGAGTTTTTCATGCTTTCTCTCTCTCTCCCTCCCCCTCTCTTTGTAATTTTTGTTTAACCCTAGTTAAATCTTAGCTTGTTTATGCTATCTTTGTAATCTTTGCTCTTTCTTAGTGCTAATTGTAGGGCTAGAATAGGATTTCCATTTCATGCACTTGTAATTTTATTTTCAATAGTGTAGCTTGCCCCTTTTAATTAATAAAAGTGTTCTTGTTTAGCTTGTGTTTAGCTTGTGTTCTTGTTTAGCTTGTTTTGTTCTTATGCTTTACTACTCATCCCCCTTCCTCCATTCCATAATGATTAACTAATCCTCCTTGTACTCGATCTTGATGATCCGAGGTTAGAGCGATTATGTTATGATGTTTTAATTAATCTTTTCTTTTTAGGTTAGGGCCTAGAATTACTCTTGATTAATTACGGGTTGGAGGTATATTTTCGATATATACTCTCCGCCTTTGCTTTCATTCTGGGCTAGCCGAGAGGCTGAAAGAAGTAAGTGAGCATTCAAGAGTAAAGGGAGTTGTACGCACCCCTCGAGAGAGGCAGACGTCCAAATCTCTCAGATTGGAGTAAAATCCAATAGTGGGGTTCACCGCGTAAAGCGAGTTTTAGGCCTCCGATTTGGACGAGAGTCGGTCGGACCTTCCTAAACTCAGTTGGGCACGACTTCGAGAGAAGCGTGTTCAAGCTTTAGGAACCTCCACGGTCAAGGAACTTTATCCTATTAAGTTTAGATTTTTATCGCATTTTCTTAATCGTCTTTAGACGAGGTGAATCTTGATCGAGTGCATTTCCATTTCATATTTTTCTACCCTTCGTAGTAATCGTTTTACTTAATAGCTTTACTTAATTGCAGTGTTTCTCTTTCTAGTATAGCTTTACTTTCTCCCCTGCACTTAGATTTTCTAAAACCCTAGTTTTTTCCGTCGATAAGATAATAGCGTTCGTGTGAGTAAGCATAGCCAACAGTTCCCGGATTTCAATACGACACTTGTGTCCCTTGCTACAATTCGATAGGTATACTTGCCTCATCGGGTTGCTAGTTCGGTTGCGTTTATTTTCTTCGAACCCTAGCGCGCAACAACTAGAAATCGAGAGTATCTCCGTTGAAATCCATCAACGTCGAAGGCCATAAGCTTGCCCGGGTGCACTCTCTCCATGGCATTATCGTACTCATGAGAAGGATCAGTAGGACTAGTAGGATCGAATGGGTCATAGGCTAAGGTTTTGTAGTTAAAGATAAACATGGAGGCTACACGCAACCCAAGCGAGCAAATAACAAGCTAAACAAAAAGATCCCCTCAGAATTGCACGTGTGACACACCCCTAGACTTAGCTTGAAAACCGGGTGTGTACACGACCTAACCCGACCAATATCATGATAAACTTGATGGGGATTCTATTTCTCAATGTAATTCTTTTTAGATTTTCTTTTTCAATTCTCTCCTTTTCTTTTGCAATCCCTAATTTTTAGCAAGTAAAATTTCTTGTATTCATCCACCACATCACTTCAATTCCACACATCACACCTCGTCAAAATATTAAATTCACAGGAGCTCATTGATTTGGTTGTGATAGGAGGATTTGCTTTAGGCTTTGGTGAATGAAGGTGGAGCGGAATCAAAGGAGGGGTAGGCTCAAACTTGGCTTGGAATGGTTAGCAGCAAGGACAAGGTAAACAAGGATCAAACTAGCCAAATTAATGGCCTACATCATGCTAAGCTTGTAAGTCGTACGCACCTATGCTCCATAAGTCGCTTGGGGCAAGTTCTTAGCCCACAAGAAAGGTAAACTTTCCTCCCAACTCGAGCAACACGGACCTTAGTGCTTTCCAACAAACGACATCGTGCCACCACATGATTCAACCATATTCACCAATTGAGTAAAATAAATTAAAATCTACGCAAATAAACTAATTATAAATTAGATGCTTAAATAAAATATAATCCTACTCAAATCCTTGATGCAAACGCGGACACTCAACTAGAGCACTCATGAGTAAACATCGCACCCCGACTTGCAATCCTCTATACTACCATCCAACTTCACGAACATGACCCGAATATGAGTGTGTGGAAACACACAAAAGAGCGAGTGCACGCTCGTGTGGGTGATTCAATGTGTGCTACAATGATTTTGAAATAAATAAATAACAAATTGGTATGCTATAAAATGTGTTCTCGTGTAGTGACCATAGGCATGCTCTCCCCCAAGACTTGAATACGACAACTCATAAAACTAAACATTCCAAATAATATAAAGAGCTAGGGGTAAGAAGTACCTATGCTCAAAACTAAGCATACCAGTCGTGCTACGAGGTTGCCCGTTAGAGGCTGGTTTGTCGCGCTTCAAAAATTTCCAGCACATGCGAATTAGAGATCCCACGCAAAAAAATAAAATATAAATACACATAAAAAAACACAGCACACAAAACAGGACCAAGTGGTCCTACTTGGGTTTTCTCCCAAGAGTCTTTTTGTTTACTGTCCTTAAGGTGGACTGAATACCTATATTAAGCATGATATAGAGTTTTATGTCCACAACAAACTAAATAAAAAAAAAGATACGAAAGTCCATCAAGCAGTTACCATCATAAACTATCCAACACACTATCAACTAAACGTCGATTTATGATATAGCTCCCCACAAGATTGAGAAAGGCCATGGTTTGAAGCTTTTGGGTTCAAGTTTGATTTACCAGACCAGCCCCAAGCCCCTTGCTTCTCTCCCTGGATAGCAACAAAATGAGTGGATCGCAAAAAATGTTCATTTTTCTTTTTCTATACTATGGGGGAACGCCTCCTATCGTAATCAACTGATTCTCCATCCAAGGTTTTAAGTTTCATCATCTCTGACGCCATTGTGGCAACCAGATCCACCAATGAAACCATATGATTAAATTGTTTATCCATAAATTCAGCATGAGAAGGTGGAGAATCATGCTCCCATACATATCTAAACTCTTGAATTTCATCCGCAGCCTCCCCACGAACCAACATCTCCTTCTTTTATTCCTCATCACTACGCACTTCTTAAGAGGTACATCTTCTCTCCTTCTACTTTCACATCTCCTATTTATCTCTGTGATCCATATTACTAAATAATTAGTTAGTGATAAAAATAGGAGGGGGTATAGAGGTTTAGTCACGGTGCTAGGAAAGCACGCCAGTTTCACCACATTTGTTACAACCACCTGCCCCTTGGAAAAGTCCAAGGTGGCGCTGCTCTCTCTCAAAAATGGGTCTCCCAATATTTGGATTGAAATATTTTTGATAGGCCGCAATACTTGGAAATCTGCGACAACCTTGGTTCCATCTCCGTAACTTCAACCTATTTCACCTCTCTTTCAGTCTCCACCAGAACTCTGTTAGCTAAAACAAGAGAGGTACGATCATCCGAATTTAATTTTAAATTAAACTTCTCGACGACTTGCAAAGCGAGAACATTTCTAGAAGATTCGAAATCACAAAGGCTAGAGGCCTCGATGTTGTTGATCGTACATGCAATCACTAGATCCTTACACACACCCTCTTCCTTCTCAACAAGACTCGTCCCCTAATCTACGGGGTTCTTTTCTATGTTGCTTGGAAGAGTCCCTTGGGGATGCTCATCTAGCAACTGGGCCGATTGTCCAAGTTGCACTTCCAGATTCCGCATAGATGAGGTTTGATTAGCCATATTCCATTAAGCGAGCTCAACGAACATCTCCATCATTTCTTCCATGTTACTCTTCCTAGTTGCCAGAGGGTTCTGATTATAACCCAGATTAGGTGGCCTCGGTTAGCTCCCAGAGGCTGAAGCATCGAATTGATGCTGCCCTGGTTTCCATCGTTGGCCACCGGCATTTTGGTTCCATGAAAAGTTGGGGTGATTTCTCACCCCTGGGTCATAGGCATTCCTATATTACATACCCCTATTTTAGTTAGCAATGAAATTCACAAATTCGTTCATATTTAGATTATACAACTCACCAGATAGTTCGTCTCCCGGGAATTCATATGTGTGATGGTCGTCCCCGCCGCATCCTTGGCAAGAGATTGCCATGAGAGGTGTTGCAGTGGGTATAGCTGATCCAAGAGAGAATATTCCACGGGTGTTCCTTTGGGTATTTCTCCTAGCAGTCCAATATATATTGTGTGAGGTTGTATCTTGCAAGAGCCTGAAGGCTACCTCAAGTGTAAGGTTCATCACTGAACCTCCTGCAGCGGCGTTAATCAAAGCCCTATAATTGGGCTCGATGACAAAGTAGAACTTGCCCACAAAGTTCAAAGGATGGAACTCATTGTTTGGGCATTTCTGCTGCAAGTCATTGAAGCGTTCCCATGCCTCCGCCAGGATCTCTTGATCGAACTAACAGAAGTTACCTATCTCCCAGAGAAGGTTCAAAATATTATCTACATGATTGAACTTCTCCAGGAATCGCGCGGTTAAGGCATCCCACGTTGTGGCAATTCTCGGAGGTAAGCTGTGCAGCCACGCCTTGGCTTTATCAAGCAGTGAAAATGGGAATAACTTCATCTTCACCGTTTCATCGGGTATTCCACCGTAATGGAAGGTCCCGCATATCTCAAAAAAATCCGAAAGATGCATGAGTGGGTCCTCGCTCGGCAACCCGGAGAACTGAGTGTTTCTGCGTATCATATTCAAATTGGCCGGTTTTATTTCAAACTGCAAGTTAAGGATGGCCGGCCCAAAAGATGGATACACACTCCCAACAGTTGGGGTAGTGTAGTCTCTCATCGTGCGAGGCCTCGAACTATTTACCTCATTCTCATCAACATGCTGCCCTCCAGCAGCAGCTCCATTCCCTCTCGAACCAGCCCGATGCACCGGCTGTCCCTGCCGGTTCCTAATGTTCTCATCATCGTTGGCCCTAAGATGGGCTCTTCCCCTCTTCTATTACCTCCAACCTAAATTAGATTGTGATCCATCTCTAGCCGAGCATTTGCGTTACGCCTCCATGCTCGAGCGGTCCTCTCTATTTCAGGATCGTAGGTAAGCAACTCTCCCGATCCTTTCCTCTGCATACGCCAAAGATGACAAGAAAACAAAAAAAATCAAAAACAACAACTCTTGAGTAACTACCTTAGACAAACCAGATCACTTACGCCTGCATTCCCCGACAATGGCGCCAAAAACTTGATGCATTGGCAAGTGCACCGGTCGCTGTCAAGTAATAAATTTTGGAATAGATTCCAAGAATGTCGATCTTAAGGGAATGCGGGATGGGTATCGTGATAGCGTCATACAAAGATCGCTACTAAGAGTTAACCAAAACAACATAGGTTGGATTTTGATTCCTAATGCTAAAATAACAAAAAGAAAACTAATGTGGGTCCTAAGCACCGCTTCTCCTTGTGGATGGAACAAGTGCAGGACAATAAGTTGTGCATCGTGAGGCGATTGGAAGAAGAGCAAGCGTATGGAATGACCACATGTACAGAGAGTGAGGGTCGTAATCACCTCTTCAACCACCAACACTAGCCTTTTCTAGAGTGGTTCTAGTGCGCGAGGGGAGAGGATGTGAATGGAGGCGAGTGCATCACAGCTAACAAAAGAGGATGTAACTAACCCAAGCAAACTTCATTCATAGACAAATAAAAGAAAGTTAAGGTTCATTACATGCTTTAGAATACAATTCACTATGGAGAAGAGGTAGAATAAATAGAAAGAGGGAAATCCTAGTCGTGGTTCTTGGCCGGAATGGTGGGTTTTCAGTCCACTTCTCGACTTAGACCGTGGTTGCATCCGAAGGTAAATTGGTTGTAAATCCACTTGTCTTCCTCCATCTTCTTCCCTTTCATTCAATCTTTTCTCCCTATTTGCCAAAATGAGTTGTACCGAAAGATATCTAGTGCACACTAATAGTGGTCGGGAACTCTCCAAAGGGTTGAAGATGACTTAGGATCGCTAGATAAGGCTTCTCGGAGGGTTGAGATGAGTGGAGGACCTATGGGGGAGATAAATGGCGCTTCGCGCGCAGCAGCAGGTCGGAAAATGAAATTGTGTGCCCTAATTCGCGGGAGCACGAGCTTAAATACGGTAAGTAGAAAATCAGAGCGCACGATCAGTGGCACACGACCGGTGGTCGTGCATACTGACAGTTGATGATCATGAACCTTTGTCAAGGGAAACCTGTGGCTGGACAGAAAAAAAATTATAAATATGCTCACGATCCGTGGAGCACGACCAGAGGTCGTGCGCACTGGATCCCATGATTGTGCGATTAGCAATGACAGAACTCCAGTAAAATGGGATAAACACGTACGAGCAGTGGCGCATGACCAGAGGTCGTGCGTACTATGTACAGTGATCGTGCGATTTCCCTAGAAAAAACTTGGAAAAATGGAGAATAGTGTGCACGATCAGTGCCTCAAAACTAGTGTTCGTGCGCTATAGATCCAATGACCGTGTGCAGTGTTCCTGTACTATTTGGGGTTCGATGAACTGATCGCGCACATCGAGAGGTCGTGCGCTAAGGAGTCCACAGACCGTGCGCGTGTAAAAACGCTCGATCAGTGGCCCCTAGGATAAAAAACATTTCCAAACAATCCCAGAACACTCACACGACCTTTATAGCTGGAGTAAAAACTTGAGAGCCACAGAAATGGGCATTCCACATCCTCCAGACACAAAAAAACACCAAAAATTTGACAAAAGTAAATAACTACGAAATCACACTGATAACGGCCCTAAAGTGCACTTATCATGGAATGGACATAGTAACAAATATGAACAATTATTGATCTCAAGTGTACTGCATCATCGAGAAAAATGGCCCAAATGAGTCCAAAAATATGTATATAACTTGGACTCATCACCTTCAAGAATAACCATATCAGGAATCTTGAAGGAAAGCTCCAAAAGGAGAGGGAACTAGTGGCTAGCTATTCCAATCCTAGCACAGTATTGCCCTTGATAGACTCATTTTCCTCCCAAAAGGGAAAGAAAGGGTTGGGATTCAAGGGAAAGACAAGTGCTGCTAATCCCAAGGGAAAAGGGCAAAGCTGAAGTGAAGCCACTAGCCTCTAAGCCTCATGTAAATTTATTAGAGTGTAGTTTTCTTCCGACAGCCATGACCATGAGAGTATCTATGGTCATTGGAATCATGCTAGACCATCTTGTGTGAACAAAGAAGTTCCATAATATGGTGGTAGTTACAGCAAAGGTGCAAGTGCCTATGAGAAAATTAAAATTACCCATCCTGGACTATTTGTGTTTGTTGCAACAGCCCCTTCAGTCAAGGGTAAAGATATTAATTGATCTTCAATTCCTCCAGCCCACTCTAAGACAAAGGGCAAGACGATTAGTAGACCAGACCTGGGAATCTCTAAGGCCATCAAGGGTATGCTTTCTGAAAAGAAAGCTGCTGCTAAAAGTGCACAAGATATCCCAAGCACTTCTACTGCAAGACTCACTACTTGTAAGACTGGGCTGGAAATCTATGAAAAATGACTGATGCTACTCCTTCAAGACCCAGAGCTGCTGTTAACACAACCATTAGACCTGCTCTAAAAAGAAGGTATAACATCCATGTGTGTTGGTGTTGTGGCCAAGTAGGCCACTTTGTTGTTGAATGCTTGCACAATCATAGTGTGCGGAGAGCAAAGGTCAGCTTGCTTGTCAGAAAAGTTGTAGGCAGGAAGAATTATTTTCAGCCTAACATGCACCAAGGACCCAATAAAAATTTGGGTCCTAAGTTTAACTAATATGTGTTTTGCAGGTTTGTCCCAGTGCTCATACCCCTTTATGGTACTTGGATAGTGGATGTTCCAGGAACATGATTAGAATAAGGAGCATGCTTAAGGACTATGCTCCAGTAAAGAATGGACCAAAGGTTATCTTTGGTGGGTCAGAAAAAGGGGTGACTAAAGGTTATGGTAAGATCTCTAATGGCATAGTCACTATCACTAGAGTAGCCTATGTGGAAGGGTAACAACACAACCTGATAAGCATTAGCCAACTCTATGATCTTGGCTGTGACTTAGTATTCCACAAGGATGAGTGCCAAATAAGGAGTTTAAGTGACCAAGAGGTCATCTTAACAGGCACTAGGAGTGGAAATGTGTACTGTTTAGATTTACTATGTCGTTAAAAAGACTTACTTGTATGCTTTGTTATAGAAGAGAAAGCCTTTTCCTGTGTCCAATGGCACAAGAGGCTAGCCCATCTAAATTACAGGACCATAGGCAAGTTTTTCAGCAATGAGCTGGTTAGGAATGGGCCTAAGTCTATATGCACTAAGGAGGGTATCTCCTCTGCATGCCAAACGGGCAAATATACTAAGACCTCCTTCAAGAGCATTGACACCTAAGACTTAGTGAGATGCTTATACCTCCTGCATATGGATCTATTTTGTCATATGTCAATTCAAAGTATAAGTAGGAAATTCTACACCCTTGTGGTCGTTGATGACTTTTCCATATTTGCATGGGTGTTCTTTCTAAGGAAGAAATCTGAAACCCCTTATGTCTTTAAGAAATTTTTCAAGAAAATTCAGAATGAATTCAACAACATTGTGGTAAAGATCAGTAGTGACCATGACACTGAGTTTTAGTCTGAGTGCATGACAATGTTCAAAGAAGAGCTAGGGATTCATCAAGAATTTTCCTCTCCTGGAACACCCCAGCAAAATGGAATTACTGAGAGGATAAATAGGACTCTCATATAGGCTAGTAGAACCTTACTAAGTGACTCATCCCTCCTAGAAAACTTCTGGGCTATGGCAGTTAACTTTGCATGCTATGTCCTTAATATGGCTTCTATCACCAAGAACAACAAGAAGACTCCCTTTGAGATCTTGAAGGGCAGAAAACCAAACCTGAGCTATTTAAGGATCTTTGGTTGCAAGTGTCATGTGCTCTGCAATGGAAAAGTCCATTTAACTAAGTTTACTGCCAAGTCCCATTAAGGGATCTTTGTTGGGTACATCACTCATAGTAAGGCATATAGAATCTAAAACTTAACTAACCAAGTTACAGAAGAGTCAGTGCATGTTTTTTTTATGAATCCAACATGGTTAACTGTGAGCGGCAAAACTCCTCCTCTTATAGTATTGCAGGTACAGAGTAGATGAAGGACAAGCTGACAATCAAGGAAGATACCCCCATAGTCCAAGAAAATGATGATGGACTGCCTTCTCAAAGAGAAGGGGACAACATACCTGAAGAAAATGAAGATCAGCTAGCTGAAAACCCTTAAGATTAGCAAGCGGTAGTTAGATTGCCTCTAGCTATCTGGCATCTAAGGGACCATTCATTACACCAAATCATTGGTGATGCAAATCATGGAGTCCAGACCAGAAGCAGGTGCATGAATACAACTCTATACTCAAGCTTCCTGTCTTAAGAAGAGCCAAAAAAGTTTTAAGAAGCAATCAAGGACAAGTTCTGGATTGGAGAAATGCAAGAAGAACTGGACCAATTTAAGAGATGTAAGTTCTGGAAGTTGGTGTCCATACCACAAGGACAAAATGTCACAGGGACTTAGTGGATCTACAGGAACAAGTTGTATCAAGATGGCATTATTGTCAAGAATAAGGCTAGACTGGTGGCTAATGGATAAATGCAAGAAGAGGGCATAGACTTTGACCAGACCTTTGCCCCATTAGCCAGATTGGAAGCCATAAGGATCTTCCTTGCATTTGGAGCCCATCAGGGATACAGAGTCTACCAGATGGATGTCAATTAAGCAATCCTCAATGGGGACCTAAAAGATGAAGTATATGTGGATCAGCCACCAGGTTTTTTTGATCCTAACACTCCCAATTTTGTTTATAAGCTTAGGAAAGCTCTATATGTTCTAAAGCAAGCCCCTATGGCTTGGTATGAAACCTTTTCCAGCTTCCTAATTGAGAAACAAATTCTCAAGGGGGAAGATATACAAGACCGTATTCCTAAGGGAATCAAAGGGCAAGCTTATCCTAGTTCAGATATATGTCGATGACATTATCTTTGGATTTACTGATTACAACCTTGGTAGGAAGTTTGCAAAACTTATGCAAGGGAAGTTTAAAATGAGCAGCATGCGTGAGCTAAAGTTCTTCTTGGGACTCTAAGTAAGATAGAATGATGATGGCTTGTCCATATCACAGTCCAAGATCACTGGGGAGCTAATCAAAAAGTATGGAATGGAGAATTCCTCTACCATTAGAACTCCCATGTGATCAAGTATGCATATTGGCAAAGATGAGGCAGGGAAACCTGTTGATGAGTCTTTGTATAGAGGGATAATTGGCTCCCTTCTATACCTGAATACTAGTAGGCTTGACATCATGTATACAACAAGTGTCTTTGCTAGGTATCATGCCTGCCCTAAAGAATCTCATTACTCTGCTGCAATGAGAATCTTGAGGTATCTTAAGGGCACACTAGATCTTGGCCTATGGTACCCTAGAAATAGGGATTTTATCTAATTGGATTTTCAGATACTGATTTTACAGGTTGCAAAGAAGACAGGAAAAGCACTTCTGGAACCTGTCACTTCTTAGGAAGAAGAGTAGTTTCTGGGAGCAGCAAGATGGAAACTAGTGTGTCTATATCCACTACTGAGTCAGAATATATATTAGCAGGTAGCTGCTGTACTCAGCTACTGTGGATCCAAAATTATCTCCAAGATTACATCCTTTAGGTAAGTAGAACTCCTCTCTACTGTGATTCTACAAGTGCCATTTCTATTGTTAGGAATCCTATCTCACATAGCAGGACTAAGCATATAGAAAAAAGATATCATTTTATTAGGGATCATGTTGAGAAGGAAGACATCAGTCTTGAGTTTGTCCCCATAGACAAGCAAGTGGCTGATATCTTTACTAAGCCATTAGATGAAGCAATGTTCAACTCCCTCAAATTTGTGTTTGGCATGCTGAACTTGGCATAGCTTCATACACTCCCTTTTGCATTTTTTTGGTGCAGGTATTGTTCCTCTTGCTGGACATACAGACTCCCAAGTAGTATCAGTTCACTGATGCTCTTACTGAGGGAGAATAAGTTACTCTGGAGAGAAGAGAGAAGGTCAGCCAATGGAAGGGCCAGCCCCCATCTTCCTATTCTGCAGAAGACAAAAAGGGGGAGAGAAGAGAGAAGGTACTAGCAAGGTGGAGTCATAGCAAGTGGGAGAGATGGCAAAGGGGAAAGAAAGACATGTGGCACTCAAGTAAACCTTGCAGCAAAATAGGGGGAGTAAGTGATGCTCACCATATAGGAAATGAGGTACATTTACTTATAGCTTATCAGAATTTCAATAGTTATTTTGCTATATAGGTTGTGTGTATCATTGACCAAGGAAAGAAAACATTTTTTTGATAAAGGTTGATAAGGGTTTTGACTTCTTCAAATAAGGGGAGATTGTTGGGTCCGTTGTTCCCAATGTCCCTGATTTGTGAGAAGTGAAACTGGTCAATGACACACACATCAACTGTATTTGATGTGCATTTGAGGTTTTGAGTGCAAATTGTCCATATCACATTAATTGGACATATGGACACAATAAGTGGTTGCTGGACATAGAAAAAAAAGACTAAGTCCACCGGCATTGAGTGGGGCAAGTTCACTCAATGCCAGATGTATGGATTCTATTTTTCTTTGTAGAAATTTGCCTAAGTCCACTGGCATTGAGTGAGGATAGCTCACTCAACGCCATATAACATATAGCGTTGAGTCTATCTCAGCCTAAGTGACAAATAGACAAATATTTGTCTGAGTACAAATGCGTTGAGTGTAGTCTACTAACTCAATGCATATAATATATAGCGTTGAGTCTGTCTCAGCCTAACTGGAAGATAGCCAAAAATGTGGTTATGTCCACACGCGTTGAGTGTAGTCTACTCACTCAATACCATATAGCAAAATGGCTATGAGTCAAGTTGAGTCAGTCTAAACCAAGAGAAATTGGCTGAAAATGTTGCTAAGTCCACAGGCGTTGAGTGTGGTCTACTCACTCAATGCCATACAGCTTTAGCATTGAGTGTTGTTATGCCAGTCAACTCCACAGAAAAGTTGGGTAAAATCACCAAGCCGGGAAGGCTCGTAGCCCCTCCTTTGCCAACCAGACGGAAAGGTCCGTAACCCCCCATTTTCCTATACAGGTCAGCTCTTTCCCATTGCTCAACTCGTCAATAGTATAGATCTTGATGCTGGTCGTCTTTCCCTTTTCTGATCACTTCACAGCTCACTCATAGCCATTAACCAATACAGCACATATCTCATGCAGAGCCGCATTATTCCAATGCCACAAAGGCACCGTAATCACAACGAATGGCTCTCACGGCCACATCGCATTAAGCTCATGCAGAGAATATAACACAAAAGGCTCACAAGCCTTCTCACCAACTCTGTAATCTACTCGTTACATATATGGAGTCTTCTACGGTTCGCAATATAAACATCACCAATCCAGACTAACCGTCCGGATTGGCTTCACACAGAATGCGTATTCCGTACTACACACTTCCAGATCTAGATGCAGACTCAATCGGGGATATCAACAAACAACCCAATGGAATCACTTATGTATTATACCTCTTGGTGGAGGATTCCATGCACATGCATAAACGAGGACTTCATTTATCCAAGAAGGAGATCGTTACCCTAGATGATCGCATTAGAACCATGGAGAAACTTGCCAGATGTTAATCACCGCAACGGCTTTTCCTCCATAATGCTGAACTCGGCTCTCGATTCGTACTGCTGAAGCACCACCGGCGGCCGGAATCCTTATCCTTCTTCCTTCCTTGCTCTCCTCTCTCTCTTCTCTTTAGAAAGAGAATGACCAATATGAAATTAAAGTCTATCTCTCATTCCTCATCCTTATAACAGTAGCAAGGATCTTGGACCACATTATCCAAATGGAAGGAAATGAACGACAATGATTCGCTCGGAAAAGCATCTTTTCTGGGCTGACACGGCTTGTGATACGCCCGTGTCATAGGCCGTGTTCCTTAAGCGACTCACAACCGACTCAAGCAAGATAAGGAAACGGGCTGAGACATGCCCTTATCACCTCCTGACATGCCCGTGTCACTAGGTACATGCCCGTGTTGAGGGGCGTGTCCCTCAATCGACATAGGACCACCCATCCCAAAAAGGACACGGGCCCCACACACGCCCACTTCATGCCTTTGACTCGCCCGTTTAACCTAGAACATGCCGGGGTTTCTGGCCATGTTCCTCACACGACACAACCTGGAAACCACCTGAGCAGGACACGCCCTGGGACACGCCCGTGTCCCAGGCCGTGTCGTCCCTCGACGATCGTCGACTGTACTTTTTCTTTGATAACTCACGATAAAACAGAGCTGGACATGCCCTAGGACACGCCCGTGTCCCAGGCCGTATCACCCAGCCTGAACTTCAAATTGGGATTTGGGGTGTTACCTTAGACGCATGGATGGCGCTCTTCTCCACTGCTTCCTCTTGGCCATGCATCAGAGATACGTGATTTTGAGCAGGGGAGGATTGATGTCGCGGCCTTGCCACCTCTACTTGATGATGATGCGGTTACCGAGGTGGTACAGTACAAAGACTTTAGGAGCCATGATGACGCTAATGGAAAACAATGTTACAACTTCTGCCTGCGGCATGCTAAGCCACTTGGAGACTCATTTTAAAAAAAAACATGCTTTTAGCTACTTATTTTATTTATATTTTATATTTGAGAATATAAAATTATTCCATGCTTGGGTAATAATTTTATATTCATTGGAGGATTTTATTTACTTATTTCCTGCATTTAAAAACATTTGGTGTTATTTAACTGCCCGGATTGATGAGATTTCATCTCCATTTTGGACGGTTAGATGTGTGTTTGTAACTCCTATATAAGGCGACCTTTTATGAGAATTAATATGATAAGAAGTGCTTAACCCTAAACCTCCCAAGGAGAAATTTCGGGCAAGAGGATTCCTCCTAGCTGCCTCCCCCATGGTGGTGTGAAACCGCCTCTTTCTTCTTGCACCCCTCTTCGGTGCGACTCTAGCGTGGATTCCTTTGGTGTGATGCCAAGAAGGAAAGTAGCAGCCCCCGCCCCATTTAGTGTGATGTCGTTGTCTCCGTGGAGAGAGTGATTCTCCCACCTTATTTTGTGTGCAAGGTGAATCTGGGTTTGGTAACATCTCTTCCCTCCTCTTGTGCGTTCTTGCTTTAGTTTAGTGGAGATTGAGCAATCGTTATTTCCATGATTTTGAATACCATCGCTTGACAATTTCTGAATTGATTTCATTGTTGACGAATTTCTGTACAAATCCAGACCGGGTAGGTCTTATTTGCTCGAGCGGATCTTGGCCTGTAAAACCCCCCTCCCGGAACACAAGACACGGCACGAAAGGGGTCTTATGCCCAGATCAGCCGCCTTGGGGTAGCACTAACACTCGGGCTACCCTGTACCACAAGATGCTTATTCTGCCGGCTACAACCAATATCAATATATATATATGCCAACCCAACCAAAATAATATAACAAAATAAAATCCCAACAAGCTATAAGTCCAAAAGTACAATAATAGAGAAGCTAAACATGCTTCTACAAAATAAGAATACAGTTATAAAGTTGCCCCAAAGGGCTACAACAAAACTCTCATATAGTCACATCTGTAACAGACGGTAGCAATGACACCATCCCTTCAGGCCCTGTCGTCCTAGACTGGCTGACCGGCTCCATGACCTGCTGTTCCATCTGCGGGATTTCCTCCTAAAAAGGAAGACGTAGCAACCGTTAGACATAAAAACTAAGTGGCTTCACATCCGCTCCCCCGATGACTCCTCGGCACCGGGCGGAGAAATAGACAGGGTACAATATATGTATATAAGCAGGAGTATGAACAAGAAAGTGGTATAATATATAGTAAGATATTCTAACATTTCTACCATCTATCACAGTATATGAATATAGAGTTATAATAGAATGTAACTAAAATTATATGGATGCCCATACAAGCATATAAGTTGAGGATCATTCAGCAGTAAGTAACTCTTCGTATAGGACTGCCCATACAAACTTATACAACGAGTGTCTTGTGTATGTAATGAGGTGTAATGTTATGTATGCGATGCAATGACACACTCATGATCACGCACATGTAGTTGCTATGTCGATACAGACTAGTAGTTCCCACTTTTTGACCAAGTAGCTAACCTCTTAGGCGCCAACCGTCGTTGCCAGACGGTGACAGTAGAACGGGAACTTGTACTACTAAATGGATATCCACACTACTTCACTTAGGCCTCCGTATGCCTCAACGCTAAGAACACGACATCTGAGACCATGCGTACTACGACCCAACGAGTTCTCTTGGGTAGATTTGCACCAAGATCCTAGCCCCGAACTGGCCTATGCATGACACGGAAAAAACCTCGGAAATAAGCACGAGGGTCAAGCCCAACCGTTCACTTGGCACAGATGGCTCCCCGGGACATGAACACCGAGGCACAAGCCCAACTGCCCAAAGTCTATCTGCCATCTCCCATCGGTGTGATGATTGGCGAGCCCGTAGACCTGCCACAGTATACTTAACTCAGGATTACAACACTGCATGTTGACTCACACCGCATGCAATTCCACAATACTGTGGCATAGAAGGAGCCTCGGAGAAAGCACGAGGACCAAGCCCAACAATCCAGTTTACTCATCTCAACACAATCCCGACTAGTGACGGTCTACACCGCACATATTATCTTCCACAATGCTACTCATAGGGATACAACACTCTAAGCATTGGACTACTAAATTTTATTCTATCAAATCAACTTAAATATGGCCATAGTTTATTCATCTATATGTCATAACGAATTATTTCAACATCATATAATAAAATGCTCATAAATGATAATCTACCAATTTATATCAAGCCATTTCGTTCGATTCAAGCTTGCTTCACAACTCGTTATACGAATTCAAATTAATAAACTTCAACCTTCAAAACACTATGGTGGTTATCATAAAAGAGTTCACCCAAACCTCGAATTAGATTGCAACATTAATTCCACAGAATATAAATCCATGTTATACACTACACATAAATTTTGGTGTAGAATAAATCTGGACAACAACTTCAACCGAAAATTCCCGTTGCTACAGTAATCCGGTGAGTGCATGTAAACACTTGATGGAAAGGTCTTTACATTGGCTAAAACTTTCATGTTCAGCCTGCAACCCAGATCAGACTATAACCCACATGAAATTGGCTCAAAATCTTGCAGCATACAAAAAACAATTTATATGCGCTTTGCCTACAGCCCTTATTTTGATAAGACATTCCCGTGGCTACAAGCTTCACCCGAAGGCATGTAACCACTCGTTGGAAAGGTAATTTCAAGGGCTACAACTTTTGTGTTTAGTCGAAAGCCCAGATCGGAAAATTTCCTTCCTGAAAATACCCAAGAAGGTCGCTGCGTGCAGAACACAGATTCTGCACGCATCTTGAAGCGGAACGAATGGCATCAGTTCATCTTCCTCCTCAAGCCAATCACCCCAAATCACAAACAGAAGTTTGTCCACCCTTATTCTCCCTCTCAAGGCCATTCCTCTTCACGAAACCACCCCCATCATCACTTTGAAGAAGGGGAGGTTTAAGATTACTAGTCATTAGAACAAAGTTCTAGATAGGCCTTCCTAAGAAACCTTCTCCTCACACATCAAGACTCATTTGAGTCGATGTCTCTCCTAAGAATAACTAAGGATCTAGAACCAAGGGAGAGGGGAGGAAGCTTACCTCATTTTCAGCGGTACCACCATTTTCGGCCATGGATCTTGTCATCCTCCTCGGCGGCATCACTTTTTCCTTGACGGCGGTGGCGTGTATCCTCCTCCAAGGTTTGCTCAAGCAATATCTCGTCCTGGAAGTTCTCTCAGGAAAAGGGCTGGAATGAAGAGTGAAAATGGCTAGGATTTGACTTTTTCCTTTTTATATAGAAGCGATACGGGTACGGACACGGTCGTGTCCTTACCCGTGTCCTGGTCTGGCAAAGCGGCTCGACTGCCATTTCGTGTTCCTACACGGGTACTTACACGCCCGTGTCGGTACCCGTGTCCAGGTGATACGGCTGTGGTTATGGCCATGTCAATACCTGTATCCTGGTCGGGACACTTCTCGTCGACCTGGGATTGAAGCACACGGGTAGGGACACGCCCGTATCGCTACCCGTGTCATTCGCACACGGGTAAAGACACGCCCGTGTCTCTACCCGTGTCCTTCTCAAGACCGATCACTCAAAGCTACACAGCCAAGGCATGACACACGGGTAGGGACACGCCTGTGTCCCTACCCGTGTCCTACTTGGGAAAAACCACTCAACGACACTAAACAAGGGTAGGGACATGCCCGTGTCCCTACCCGTGTCCTTTTCGGGACACACCACTCAATGCCATTTCAAAATAACTCAGCACCATAGTCACTCAACGCCATTGAAAACGGATAGGGACACACCCGTGTCCCCACCCGTGTCAAGCTCAACACATGTTTTCAGCCTATTTCCTTGTTCCTCGCGAGTGCGCATCTGATCGCTCGCACCCCCTTGAGCCTACACTAGCTCTACTGACACCAAAAACACGCACAATGGTCCTAGCGTGAATCGGAAAGTTACAAATCCAATAAACAAAATAAAATATTTCTTCCCCAAAATCAGGCAAAGGCTATGGGGAGTGAAGCATACAGAAAAACAAAATATGCTTTTTAAATAAAATTACCTGGAGCAAACAACTCCGGGTAGCGTATTTACATCAAATCCTTTGGCTCCCATGTGAATTCCTCCTTCCCATGATTAGACCATAACACCTTAACCAAGGGAACACTTTTGCGACGCAAGGTTCTTATCTCGTTGTCTACAATCTGCACCGGCTCCAATCGCACAGACCTATCAGACGCCACAGGACAATCAGTTGTGGGGATGTATTAATCGGGCCGTAGCAGTGACTTCCGAAGTGACGACACATGGAACACGTCGTGTAGATTCTCTAGCTTGGGCGGTAGCTCCAACCGATAGGCTAATGGGCCAACCCGTCCTAGTATAGTATAAGGACCCACATACCTCAGGCTAAGCTTCTTCACACCACGCACCCGTGACACTCTATGCATCAGCTCGATTTTCAGAAACACTTTATCACCCACTTGGAACTCCACCAGACGATGCCTTGCATTATAATACTTCGTCTGCCGACTTTGAGCCTCTAACATGCGATCCTGTATCATCCTTACCACCGCATCAGTGTCATATATATACTCAACTCCCAAAGTCTTCGGGTCTTCATCTTGCACCCAAGACAAGGGGGTTATACACCTCCTTCCATAATGGGCTTCATGGGGCGCCATGTCGATGCTCGCCTGATGGCTGTTGTTGTAGGATAATACAACCAGGGGTAAGAGACTTTCCCACGACCCTCCCCTATCCAACACACATAATCTCAATAGATCCTCCAATGCCCGGATGGTCTGCTAAGACTGCCCATCCGTTTGAGGATGGAACCCAGTGCTGAAGGTAAGGCGCGAGCCCAAATACGCCTGTACCGCCTTCCACTCCTTGGAGGTAAAGTGACCATCAAGGACAGATACTATTGTATTAGGCACGCCATGATACCGTACAAACTGCTCAACAAAGAGGGGTACCAAGACATCAACATGAGCCTCCTTTTTCATAGGGATAAACCGAGCTACTTTCGTCAGTCGATCAACGATCACCCATACTGAATTATTCCCTGAGCGTGAGCGAGGTAGCCAATGTACGAAATCCATGGAAATACCTTCAAACTTCCACTCAGGGATGGGCAATGACTTTAACAAGCCGCCGGGACTCCTGCACTCTGCCTTCACCCTTTGACAGGCATCATAATGTGTAAAAAAATATTGGACATCATTCTTCATTCCCGACCAACACATGGTCTTCCGTAAGCCGAAGTACATACTAGCAATTCTCGGGTGCACTAAATACTGATAGCAATGTGCCTTTCTCAAGATATCCTCCCGGATTTTACCTCCCTTGGGAATGTAGAGCAGGCCGCGAAAATAAACGAGGCCGTCTTTTACTGTGTATTCGTCGGTAGTCCCGTCTTCGATTAACTTGATTGACATGGCCAGAGCCGCATCCACTCCTTGCTCCACCCGAATCCGGTCCCGGATATCACAAACTATGTTGATGCTGGCCAAGTACTCCGTATATTCTGTCAAAGGAACCTTAAATATCAAAGTGATATCAATCTCCTCAATCATCTGAGCCAACTCCATACTCATCAACCGAGACTCTGGGCTCGAGTCCGGTATTTTTCTACTCAACACATCGGCTACTGAGTTTGCTTTTCCGGGGTGGTAGTTTAAGATGAACTCATAGTCGCATAGAAATTCTAACCACCGTCGTTGTCTTAAGTTCAACTCCTTCTGAGTATGGACGTACTTCAAGTTTTTGTGGTCTGAAAAGATCTCGCAGTGGACGCCGTATAAATAATGCCTCCAAACCTTCACGGACAACACCACTGCTCCAAGCTCCAAATCATGAACCGGGTAATTGATTTCGTGCTTCTTCAATTATCTTCAAGCATAAGAAATCATGTGCCCGTGCTGCATCAATTTCGCTCCCATACCTTGATATGACGCGTCCGTGTAAACTTGAAATCCTTCCTTCCCAAACGGAAGGAAAAGGATGGGGGCGGAGGTAAGTCTATCATTCAATTCTTGGAATGCTGCTTCACATTGGGGTGTCCACTCATACGGCACACCTTTCTTTATTAGGGAAGTAAGAGGAAGAGCAATCTTTGAGAATCCCTTTACGAACTTGCGGTAGTACCCGACAAGTCCAAGGAAACTCCGCACATCGGCCTCCGACTTCAGGGTGACCACTCCTTTACAGTACGCACTTTGACCGGATCCACAGCTAGCCTGCCCCACTGATCACATGACACAAGAAGGCAACCTCCTTAATCTAAAATTCGCACTTGCTAAATTTGGCATACAAGGCGTGCTCCTTCAATTTCTTCAACACCAAGCTCAGGTGCTCGCCATGCTCCTCCTCCATCCTTGAGTAGACTAGGATATCGTCGATGAAAATAATGATGAAGATGTCCAAATATGGGTCAAATACCTTGTTCATTTGGCTCATGAAAGCCGAAGGGGCATTTGTGAGCCCAAATGGCATTACGGTGAACTCGTACAACCCATATCTTAAACTAAAGGCTATTTTCTTGATGTCCCCTTCTTGTATTCTCAATTGGTAATACCCTGAGCGCAACTTTAGCTTAGAAAACAAATGAGCTCCCACTAGTTGATCGAACAACTCGTCGATCTGAGGTAGCGGGTAAGTGTTTTGCACCGTCAACCGATTTAGTTCCCGATAATCTATGCACAGACGCAGGGTTCCTTCCTTCTTCTTCACGAAAAATACAGGGGCTCCCATGGGTGACGAATTGGGGCGAACAAACCCTGGCACCTCCAATTCTTGTAGTTGAACTCTAAACTCCGTGAGTTCTTTCGGGTCCATTCGGTAAGGGGCCTTGGATACAGGCTTGGCACTCGGTACGAGATTAATTTTGAAGTCAACCTCTCTATGCGGGCGTAATCCTGGTAGTTTCTCAGGAAATACCTCGGGGAAGTACCACACCACCCGTACGTCTTTTACGTCCAATGCAACTTCCTTCAACTCGAACTAGATCATAAAAACTTCATCCCCTTTCATGTGGGATTTTACAACCTGAATGGATGATAACGTCAGACGGGGTGCGAAATTAATACCTTAGAAGATGACGTCGGAGTCTCCATGTCTCAAATAGATCCGCTTCTCAGCGCAGTCGATCCTTGCAAAGTGCCATTCCGACCACTTGATTCTCAGAATGATGTCAAATTCCGGCATTTTCAAAACAGTGGCAGGCGTAACAAAAGTCCTTCCCTCAATAAGTACCTCAAGCTCGCACTTAGCGGTTGCAACCATATCCGAGTCGTCCAGAAGGCGCACTAGTCGGGCTATTCAAGTAAAATATTTCACACCCCCCATGTCCTTAAAGAAATCCTCGGACATAAAGGAGTATGAGGCATCGGTATCGAACAACGCATAGGCCGTCTTTCCGCCAATTATCACGGTGCCTAAGTACAATTAATCAAAACTTATTGCTAGATAGCTAGTATGTCGTAAGCAACTTAAGTTTAACACAGAAAACATGAAACCTTACTGCACGTACCTACAATAACATTCTGGGGATTTCGTTCTTGCGCCATGTCTAGCGCGTAAACTTGATCCCGGGCAGTGTCGGGGTTATCTCCTCGTGGTCCTCGTCCTTGACCACGCATGTAACCCTGCCCTCGAGGGGCCGCCGGAGGGAGAGCGGGAGGGGCGTTCCCAAACAATTATGGGAAAAAGCGTCGAATGTGACCTGGTTGGTTGCATTCAAAACACGCCCAGGACGCCTCTCGAGTTGCTGAAATTGCTGAGGCTTCGACGGTGGAGGCAATGCGTGCGATTACGGAACCGGATGCTCCACCCTATAGTTTCGGTGGATACGCCCTCCACCACCTTGATATCCTCTTCCTCTTCTAATGTCCTGTCTCCTTCTATTGCTCGGGCTAGCTTCCATAACGCCCTCTACAGGTCTCTTACCACTACCCAAGTGGTCCACCTCCAATCTTTTTGCCATATCGATGATCTCCGCCAAGCTAGCATCCGCTATAAACAAAAGGGCCTGCCTTAGGGGATCTCGCAGCCCTTTGTAGAAATGCTTGGCATAACCTCTATCATCCAACTTGTATGAGTCCGCGAACCTTGCGAGATGTTGGAACTCTCACTGGTATTCCGTAACCATCTTCGATCCTTGTTTCAGTAGAAGGAACCTCTTCTCAAGTTCATCTCGAGCGGATGAAGGAATGAAGTGCTCCAAGAAAACATCCGAGAACTCGCTCTAACTTATCTCTATATAGACTCAGCCTTGGAAGGTGGAGCCCATGAGTTACTTCCATCACCTCTTAGCATGTAGCTCCAAGATGGACACCGCCAGTGACACAGCCATGTTTGTTGGACAACGGATACCTACCAAAAACTCCTGTACTGTGTCAAGCCATTCCTCCGTGCGCACGGCTAACTCCATCTAAAGGTAAGTAGGAGGGGAGAGAGCCCGGAAGGCGCTCAGCTAGTTAGAGCCCGGGGCCTATTGTAGCACCGGAGGCTGCTGTGCCCTAACAGCATCCATGAAGGCGGTGAGCGTCTGCCCCAACTCGGACTGTTCGAACTGAGTGGGTATGGAAGGGGAAGGAATGCCCCCAACGGCTCAACATATACTGGAATCTATACGTACAATGCAAACTTACGGTCAAGTTGGCTAATCTTAAGGTCAGAGATGGACAAACTTAGTGTGAAATACATATGGGCACACCACTGCTTCCGCTAAGTCATTTTGTCCCCAAACTGACTAGTCGAATGGGAGTGGCACATTATTGAATGACTTCTTTAGTTGAGGATCGTGGCAAACGGATACCATTTGTAAGGCCCCCCTCCCGGAACCCAAGACACGGCACGAGAGGGGTCTTATGCCTAGAACAGCCGCCTTGGGGTAGCACTAACACTCGGGCTTGCCTGTACCACAAGACGCATATGTAACATCCCATTTCCGGCTAGACCCCTAGGAGTCGGTTAGTTGTGACAAAACCCCAGGGAGCACATAAAATTGAAATAAGCGATCAAATATTTCGGGTCACGGGCTGGTCACGCCCGTGACCGACCCGTCACGCCCGTGACCTGGGCGTGACTACTTCGACGATCGTCGATCTCCACGAGACGATCGTCGAACGTGCTGTCCGGGCATGTCACGCCCGTGACCAAGGTGTCACGCCCGTGACTATGGGCGTGACCCCATCGACGACCGTCGATCGCTGTGAGACGATCGCCGACCTTGCGGCCCGGGCATGTCACGCCCGTGACATGAGTGTCACGCCCGTGACCTAGGGCATGACCAGCCTTCGACGATCGTCGATCTCAATTCGACGATCGTCGACCTCGAAATTTGCCGTTCGGGCATGTCACGCCCGTGACCTAGAGGTCACGCCCGTGACCTAGGGCGTGACCAGCCTTCGACGACCGTCGATCTCAATTCGACGATCGTCGACCCCAAAATCTGCCGTTCGGGCCTGTCACGCCCGTGACCCAAGATGTCACGCCCGTGACCATCCATCGACGATCGTCGATCTCAGTTCGACGATCGTCGAACCCAGAATTGGCTATTCGGGCCTGTCACGCCCGTGACCTATGTGTCACGCCCGTGACATTGGCCGAAACGACAGTTCAGGCCCGAAATTTTTCTAACACGCGTGGTAATAAATGCTGGTGTGGGAAGTTACACCAGGTGTAATTTCAGACCGTTTTCCTTCTGTAATTATATAATAAATGAGGAAGATATGGTCCAATAGGAAGCCGCCAGCTGGACACACCTGTTCAGTTTCCACCGTTTCTTATCCCTTCACTGTAACCGAAACGTTAAGGGAGAACCTTCATGGCCATTAAGGCTTTACCCATTCATCTTCCCACTTTCTGACTTATAAAAGCCCACTTGAGGCAAGAGGAGAAGGTTACACGCTCAAGCAAACGGATCAGACCTTTGTTCTTGCTGTAGGAGAAGTTCAGCAACGCCACCACCGCGCCATGGCACCCCGTCGTTCTTCTTGCCTCCAAACCGCGAACAAGGTCCTCCTCTGCTCCTTCTCTTTCATGGGTAGATCTTAGGATTCTTAGAAAGGAAGTTCGCGCTCAACGGAGCCGGACTCATCTCTCGTTTTCATGGAAAACCATGAAAAAGATATTTTGAGTTCGCCGGAAACCGCCACCTCCGGCGGCCAAACCACCGCCGACCGATAGCCGTCGCCTCAACGGAGGTGGTGGTGGTGGTGGCTGGCCAGGGAAGTGACCGGACGGCCAGCGATGGATCACAGAAATGTTACAGGAAAAATGGCTTCCTGTGTTCTGGTTTTCGGGTTCTGTAGAAGATGAACAGTAAAAACGGTTTATAATATATAACTTATGTAAATACTTTTATAAGGAAAAATATACTTGGATTAGTATATTTTGAGGCTGCAAAATGAGGCACTTAGAGGCCGAATTAGGAAAAATGACCAGTCACAAAAGTTGTAGTCCTCTGGGTCTACTTTAATATAAAATTGATTTTATTCAATTTGGGTGTGTGGTTTGACCACAGCACTCATTTTGGTGGGATCAAGACCTAGGCTAACCAGAAACTGAAATGGTTGCCCACGGTTCATAACATGTCCAAATGACTTGAAATTTGGGCTGGAGGTCTATAATATATATATCGAGAGGCTGTCCAAATATGGGAATTTTTGGAGATATTTTGCCTAAAGTTTTTGTTTTAATTTAATAAACTTAGAGGAATTTATTTAGATGGTCAAATGACCTCCAAACCCTCCCAAATTTTGGTGAGTGGTCCCTGACTATAAAACCTAGGTCTGTGTAAAATTCTAATTGATTTGGAGGAGTTTTGGGTGAGAAATCTTCTACCCTTAACTAGGCGTTAGTGAGACACCTTTTAATAAAAAGTGCACTGAGAATTTGGAAAGGTCAAATCGCCTCAACAGAGGCTGATTTTCTGATCTCTGACTTAGAATGGTGTTATAACCTGCGTGGAGAAAAATGGAGTGGTTTAGGGTTGGTTTACCCTAGGATCCAAACTCAAATCTTAAATGAAGGGTTTTGAGGTTTGTGAAGGACATAGGAGCAAAAGCTCTTGTATGCCCTTGAAATTTGGAAGAGAGTGGCATGATATGCTGAAAACCCTCTAGTTGAAATGGTGAAGGAATTGGAGGTAATTGGGTACCTCGGAAGTTGAGAGTTTGAATTAGGATAGAAATGTAATTTAGTTATTTTAAGCACTAAATCTAATCCAAAAATTATGAAACTCGGGAGGAGGAGGTTTTAGGATGTTTTAGACTTATGGTAATTTTCCTGGAATTTTATAATTAATAAATATCATACTTCATGTGTTAAAGGATTATTAGCCTAAATTGTTGTTTCAAATATTTGGAGGTTTTAAATTAATTATAATCAGTTAAAATTCTGGATTTAGATCTTGACCAGTAGAACATTGATCACTGGATTTTTATAGAGTTTTTATGTTGAGTAAATCTAGTACTTTATTCACAGATGATAGAAAGGGCTTTTATGTTTAAAAATTAATTATGGATAAAATACTTGCTGGAAAATTGTGAAACTTGGCCAGTGCTAATTTTAGGCCTTTATCTGCATGACATAAATTATTTATAATTTTTGGAAGAATATTTTCTGTACTTAATTCATAAACAACAGAAGTTAGAGATTATTTCTAAAATAGTTTTCATGCCCTTCTAATGATAGAAAAATTATGATACTTAGGATTTAACCTATTGAGATAACCTAGTATTTATCATAAATTTGCTGGACATCTTGCATGAGAACTTAGGGTAGTTCATGTTCAAACGGTAGTCCTTGGGATTTTCGAGGAATTTAATTAAATGCCAAATAAATTAGGAAAATTTCCATTTTCTGGACTTAGGTCATTTATATCATGGTAAGTCTCCAGTAAATAATTTAGGGCATTTGGATGAGTAATGGATCATTACATAACCGATTCGACATGTAGCCTAGGTCGGTCTGCATATAGCAATTGTGAATTGAAATAAGACATGATCTGAGGAAGACATTGGAGTTAAATAATTCATTTTGTTTGGGTGGGCAATAGTGGAGGAAATCGCAATAGGAAGATATAAAGAGTAGTGAGTAGTGGTTATAGCTAGAGTTGAGAGGTGCTCGGGTTGGGCGAAAGATCGCTTTTCCCGAAGAGAGGAAGGTTAAAAATTACCTTAGGATAGTCTATTGTAATATGAGAAGGGAATCGGGCTAAGGGAAATAAACCAATAATATTAAGTACCTTGCGAAAGGGAACTTCGGGCCGTAATGCCGCCGTCTTGGTTTCTAGTGCCCCTTGAGAGCCCTTCACGGGGTATACCGGGGGCAGTCCTGGGCTAACGTAAACTGTAATAACAAATCGATAAGAGTAACTAGGTAACTAGGATTGCACTTTTCACAAACACTGTTGGCACAGGAAGATTGATGAGAGCTTCGGCTCGGGTGATTTGGAAATGGACGCTTGGGTCCGGGGAGCCTCGGCTCGGTTGGTTAAGAGACGGACGGGATGGTCCGGGGAGCTTCGGCTCGGTTGGTTGGAGACGGACGTTTGGTCCGGGGAGCTTCAGCTCGGTTTTGTGTGTTTACGAATAAACTTGCATGTGCATAAGATAGGAAAAGTTAAGGTGGTGGGTTTTATGATATCGGGGAGTTCGATTGCACCGACACCGATATCGTTGACTCGGCGAGGTGGTTAGCACTTCGCCAACAGAAGTCCGGTGCGCCAGCCGGCAAGAGTACGCAGGCGTCTGATTAGTGCACCAAGCGTTGAGGCGTACGATAGGTCAGACCAGTGGTGCTTTTACTGGTTTTGAGGTGGGCGAGGCCCAACCCACCGCTTCCGTCTGCCACTACGGAGGTATCCTGGGAGGTAACGGCTCTGAAAGGGGGAACTAAAGGTCTGTGTGCACAGAGTCAGGTGTGTGAGTTGCACTTGCATGTTTCATCATACCCACTAGCATGTCATAGCATAATCGATTCATTTAACCCTGACACCTAAAGTATAAGTGGTATGGGACGCTTATACATTAGTACCTGCAAAACGACCCTTGGTCTATAAGCTTGTGTGGGCAAGTTTATAAATCAAAGGTTAATTTCAATATATAACAACCATTGCTGTTTGATAACCGACACCCCAACGTATAAGTGGTATGGGACACTCTATACGATGGGAGCCTTGCAAAAGATCCCTTTTGCTTATGTGTTCTCGCATAAGTGAAGGTTTAAATTCATATATTTGCTTTTCTTATTGCTAGACCTATTATAACAATCATATTAACTGCTCACCGAATACATCTTGCTAGATTAAGTCCATAGTCACCTGTTTTCTTGATTTATCTCTACCATCATGTCCTTCCCTTTCTTCCTCCCCGCTCGGTACCTAGGAGCCATGGGGGAAGGGGTAGGGGATGATAGGGCTTAGTCTTTATGACTAACGGTTTTCGAACCGCATCATTTAGGGGATCGTGGAGCCCAGCATGGAGGAGCAGCCCCAGAGATCGGTGCGCCTAGAGATGGGGCAGTCTAGCTCCGGAGTTCACACAGCCGGGACCGTGAGTCTCGACCTTGAGTAGTTTCTGTTTTCGCTTCCGCATGAGAGACTTGTAGTGAGGACATATTGTACCGGGCATAAGCCCGTATTTATAGTACTCTGATGATTTCTGTGGACACTCCCTTCGTGGAGATTTTATCTTATTTACATGTGATGTATTATTGTGGACTGCATTGTTCTTACTTCAATAATTATGCTACTTTTCTGTGATCGAATTGGCCGGCAGAATCGGCGCCTTGTGGTGATGACCCTTCAGGACGTGAAGGAGTCACCGCAAAGCGGCAGTTCTGGGCCTAAGACCCCGGTGGTTGAAAAAAAAAAGAAATGGGGTCTTACAGCATATTCTGCCGGCTACAACAAATATCAATATATATATGCCAACCCAACCAAAATAATATAAAAAAATCAAATCCACACAAGCTATAAGTCCAAAAGTACAGTAATAGAGAAGCTAAACATGCTTCTACAAAATCAGAGTACAGCTATAAAGTGGCCCCAAAGGGCTACAACAAAACTCTCATATACTCACATCTGCAACAGACGGTAGCGAAGACACCATCCCTTAGGGTCCGGTCGTCCTGGCCTGGCTGACTGGCTCCATGACCTGCTGTTCCATCTGCAGGATTTCCTCCAAAAAAGGAAGACGTAGCAACCGTTAGTCATAAATACTAAGAGGCTTCACATCCGTTCCCCCGGTGACTACTCGGCACCGGGCGGAGAGATAGACAAGGTACAATATATGTATATAAGCAGGAGTATGAACAAGCAAGTGGTATAATATGTAGGAAGATATTCTAACATTTCTACCATCTATCACAGCATTTGAATATAGAGTTATAACAGAAAGTAACTCAACTTATATGGATGCACATACAAGCATATAAGTTGAGGATCTTTCAGCAGTAAGTAACTCATCGTATAGGAGTGCCCATACAAACTTATACGATGAGGGTCTTGTGTATGTAATGGGGTGCAATGTTATGTATGCGATGCAAAGACACACCCATGATCACGGACATGCACTTGCTATGTCAACACAGACTAGTAGTTCCCACTTTTCGTGCAGGTAGCTAACCACTCAGGCGCCCACCATCGTGGCCAGATGGTGACAGTAGAATGGGTCCTTCTACTACTAAGTGGGTATCCACAGTACTTTACTTAGGCCTCTGTATGCCTCAACGCTAAGAACACGACAACAGAGCCCATGCGCACTACGACCCAGCAGGTTCTCTTGGGTAGATGTGCATCAAGATCCTAGCCCCAAACTAGCCTATGTGTGACATGGAAGAAACCTCGGAAATAAGCACGAGGGTCAAGCCCAACTGTTTACTTGTGCACGGATGTCGCCCCGGGACATGAACACCGAGGGACAAGCCCAACCTCCCAAAGTCTATCTGTCAACTCCCATCGGTGTGACGATTGGCGAGCCCGTAGACCTGCCACACTATACTTAACTCAGGATTATGACATTACATGTCGACTCACACCGCATGCAATTCCACAATACCGTGGCATGGAAGGAGCCTTGGAGAAAGCAAGAGGACCAAGCCCAACCATCCAGTTTTCTTATCTCAACACCATCCCGACTAGTGACGGTCAACACCGCACATATTACCTTCCACAATGCTACCCGTAGGGAGACGACACTCTAAGAATTGGACTATTAAATTTCATTTTATCAATTCAACATACATATGGCCATAGTTTATTCATCTATATGTCATACCGAATGATTTCAAAATCATATAACAAAATGCGCATAAATGATAATCTACCAATATATATCAAGTCATTTCGTTCGATTCAAGCTTGCATCACAACTCTTTTGACGAATTCAAATTAACAAACTTAAACCATCATAACACTACGGTGGTTATCATAAAAGAGTTCACCCGAACCTCAATTTAGATTGCAACATTAATTCCACCGAATATAAATCCATGTTATACACTACCCAAAAATTTAGGTGCAGAATAAATATGGACAGCAACTTCATCCGAAGATTCCCGTGGCTACAATAATCCGGTGAGTGCGGTAACCCCTCGATGGAAAGGTCTTTCCATTTTCTACAACTTGCATGCTCATCCTGCAACCCAGATCAGAATATAACACACATGAAATTGGCTCCAAAGCCTGCAGTGTACAGAAAATAATTTCTGTGCGCTTGGCCTACAACCCTTACTTCGATCAGAGATTCTCGTGGCTAGAGGCTTCAACTGAAGGCGTATAACCACTCATTGGAAAGGTAATTTAAAAAGGAAGCCAACTTTCGTGTTTAGTCAAAATTCCAGATCAAAAAATTTCTTGCTTGAAAAAAGCCAAGAAGGTCGTTGCGTGCAGAACAAAGATTCTGCACGCATCTAGAAGCGGAATGAACGGCATCGATTCATCTTTCTCCTCAAGACGATCAACCCAAATCGCAACCATATGTTCGTCCACCCTTATTATCCCTCTCAAGGCCATTCCTCTTCACGAAACCACCCCCATCATCACTTTGAAGAAGGGGAGGTTGAAGATGACTTGTAATTAGAACAAAGTGCTACATAGGCCTTCCTAAGAAACCTTCTCCTCACACATCAAGACTCATTTGATTCGATGTCTCGCCTAAGAATATCTAAGGATCTAGAACAAAGGGAGAGGGGAGGAAGCTCAACTCATTTTCAGCTGTACCACCATTTCTGGCCATGGATCTTGTCATCCTCCTCGACAACATTGCTTTTTCCTTGATGGCGGTGGCATTTCTCCTCCTCCAAGGTTAGCTCCAGCAAGATCTCATCCTCCAGGAAGTTCTCTCAGGAAAAGTGCTGGAATGAAGAGTGAAAACGGCTAGGGTTTTATTTTTTCCTTTTTATACACGGGTAGGGATACAGACGTGTCCTTACCCGTGTCCTGTTGTGGCGATGTGGCTCGACTGCCATTTTGTGTTCCTACACGGGTACTGACACGCCCGTGTCAGTACCCGTGTCTAGGTGACATGACCGTGGTTATGGCCGTGTAAATACCCGTGTCCTGGTCGGGACACTTCTCGTCGATCTGGGCTTGAAGCACACAGGTAGGGACACGCCCGTGCCACTACCCGTATCATTCGCACACGGGTAGAGACACGGTCGTGTCTCTACCCGTGTCCTTCTCGGGACCGATCACTCAAAGCTACGCAGATAAGGCATGGCACACGGGTAAGGACACGCCTGTGTCCCTACCCGTGTCCTACTCGGGACAAACCACTCAACGCCACTAAACACGGGTAGGGACAAGCCCGTGTCCCTACCTGTGTCCTCGGGACACACCACTCAACGCCATTTAAGAATCACTCAGCACCATAGTCACTCAATGCCATTGAATACGGGTAGGGACACGCCCGTGTCCCCACCCTGTCAAGCTCAATACATGTTTTCAGCATATTTCCTAGTTCCCCGCGAGTGCGCACCTGATCGCCCGCACCCCCTTGAGCCTACACCAGCTCTCCCGACACCAAAAACACGCACAAGGGGCCTAGCGCGAATCGGAATGTTACATGGCCTATAGCCATGTTTCGTTCTCAAAATGGATTTGCAACCTCTATGTTATATTTTTAGGAAATAAATGACTCATTTTCGATCATTATTTTAGAGTCGATCATTCCTCTGTATGGTTTATGTGTTGTATTTGTATCGATTCGTGTTGTGGCGATAGATGCTTGTGTAGGTTCAGTTGAGACATGGCGTGTCGGGCGTAGTAGGATCTCCTTATTTCGTGGCAAACTCTGACTAGCAGACATACCCTACACCATGTCTCCTGGATGGGTAAGTGAGGTGGAGATAATTGAGGTGGAGATAAGTGAGGTGGAGATAATTGAGTTGGAGATAAGTGAGGTGACTAATGAGCTGGGGAGTCTGCATGGAAGGTTGAGGATGGAAATTCTTCAGAAAAGTAGTTTGTAGAGAAGGTAGTGTAGAAGGTCTAGGGGAATGATATGGAGATAGTTGAGTGGGAGAAACATGGTGAGAATCTTCTTCTGGAGTAAGGAGAGTAGCTGTGATAGATCTAGTATTTTCAAAAGCTGCCCTAGAAGATTCAACCCTGGGAAGCTTAGGAATCACTCTCTCCAATTTTCCAAATATAGCAGAGGTTATCATCTTGGATGCATTAATATATACAGTCTGAGAGACCAAAACCTCTAGAAATTTGGCTTGGAGGAATATTACCAAAATTCTTCCATAGCACACATCCTTTTTACTAATCTTCTTCTTAATAGAATCAAACAAAACTACCCACCAATTAATGTTCTTCTGGTCAACCAGAGCACTCATCAACAGAAACTGTTGCCTGGTGACATATTCATGGGCTGAATGTTTGCCCAGAAAAACTTTCCCAACCACATCAGCTAGAAATTTATATTCCACAGAAAAATTCTTTTTCAACAAATGGTTAGGGTTTCCTTATGAGTGAACCATTCTATCTAGCACAATATAAAATTATGTACTAGATAATTCTAGATCATCTTCTCCGTTGTCAAAACCAAAAATTTCGGATAGAATCGTAGGGGTGAGAGAAACCTGATAACCTTAGATGGATCCCGTAATGGTTGTAAGTTCATGAACCTATGCAGTGTCAACCCATTCCTTTATCTCTATGACCGAGAGTTTGATTCG
This sequence comes from Platanthera zijinensis, assembly GCA_039513925.1. Taxonomy (NCBI): domain Eukaryota; kingdom Viridiplantae; phylum Streptophyta; class Magnoliopsida; order Asparagales; family Orchidaceae; genus Platanthera; species Platanthera zijinensis. The sequence continues at coordinate 144,835,246 of CM077093.1, read as the reverse complement.
GGTGGACATAAAATTGAGCAGATGTTATTCCTCAAATACTTGCAAAATGTCCTGAAGTATTTTATCTGAATGACGAAAAGAGTCCATGTCAATATCGAATCCAGCATCGAACTTCATAACAGTGAGAATCGCTTGCGACATCGCCATTATCCTGCAAAACAAATAGATCAAGTACAATAGAAGAGAAATGTAGAATGCGCGGGAAGAGCTCGATGAAAACCAAAAATATTTGTTTTCAGAAGTTGAAAGGATAAATAAAAAATAATTTGTCAATCTCCATTCGCCGAAAGGTTCACGAAAGGTTTCAAAATTCATCGATCCCCGTTCGATAAAAGGTTCACATTTCGTCGAACTCTGTTCAAAATCAACTTAATGACTCTCCATCAATCATTCCTAACTTATTTAAAAAGAAAATATGTTTCTTTTCATCCAATGGTTTGGTGAAAATATCTGCTCTTTGTAAATCAGTAGAAATGAATACTATGCTAATTTTATTTTTATCCATATTATCTCTGATAAAGTGGTGCCTTATTTCTATATATTTAGTCCTATTATAGAGAACTGGATTCTGTGCAATTGAAATTACACTAGTATTATCATAGTATATAATTCAATTATTTAAGTTATATCCATAATTTAGTATTTGATTTTGAATCCACAAAATCTGTGAACGACAACTACCTGCTACAATATATTCAGCTTTAGCAGTTGAAGTAGAAACAGATGTTTGCTTCTTGCAAAACCATGACACAAGCCTATCACCAGGAAATTGACAAGTTCCTGATGTGCTTTTTCTATCAACTCTGCATCCAGCATAGTCAGCATCTGTGTATCCAATTAATTCAAATCCTGACTCAGTAGGATACCAGTGTCCTAGATAAGGACAACCATTTATATATCTCAAAATTCATTTTACTAAAATAATGTGAGATTCTTTAGGGTTAACTTGAAACATTGCACAAATACATGTTACAAACTTAATATCCCTTCTACTTGCTGTTAAATACAATAGAGACCCAATGATTGATCTATATGTTTTCGGATCAACAGATTTGCATTGTTCATCATTATCAACTACAATATTAGTGGGCATTGGTGTTTTCATAGAAGAGGCATCTGACATTCCAAATCTTTTAATTAGCTTTTTAGCAATTTATATTGATATATGAAGATGCCATTAGATGTTTGCTTTAATTGTAAACCAAGAAAATAAGATAATTCACCCATGCTACTCATTTCAAACTTTGAATATATTAGGTCAGAGAACCTTTTGCAAAGTTTAAAATCTGTAGAACCAAAAATTATATCATCAACACATATTTGAACAGGTATAATTTTCAGTTTTATGATGTCTACAAAATAAAGTTTTTTCCACCATGCCTCTATAAAATTTATTTTCTAATAGAAAATTAGAAAGGGTCTCATACCAAGCTCTTGGAGCTTGTTTAAGACCATAAAGAGCTTTATTAATCTTAAATACATGAGATGAGTGAGTTGAAGAGATAAAACCTGTAGGTTATTCTACATAGACTTCCTCTTTGATTTCTCTATTCAGAAATGCACTCTTTACATCCATCTGATATACTTTGAATATCTTGAAGGCATTAAAAGCAAGAAATATCCTGATAGCTTCTAATCTTTAATAGGAGCAAATGTTTGATCATATTCTATTCCTTCCTCCTGTGAATATCCTTGAGCTACCAGTCTAGCTTTATTTCTCACTATAACTCCTTGAGCATCCAATTTATTCCTAAAGACCCATTTGGTTCCAATTACTAGACAGTCTTTGGGTCATTGAACTAAGTCCCAAACTCTACTTCTATCAAACTTATTGAGTTCTTCTTGCATTGCAATGATCCAATGAGAATCTTATTCTGCATCTTCTATTGATTGAGGTTCAATCTGAGATAAAAAGCATGTGTGCATCTGATCTTGATTGAGTTGATGCCTTGTTTGCACACAAACTGATATGTCTCCAATCACTTGAGATCTAGCATGATCTCCAACTGTGACATAATTAACAGGTGGAGTTGGTTCTTCAATGATTTGGGTTTATAATTCCTCTTGTGGAATTTCATTAGCTACAACTTTTGCAACATAAATTTCAGAATTATCTTCATCACTGTCTTCAGTAATTTGTTGAGAAGGATGCAATGTATCCTCTTTCTTTAAGTTTAATTCATCTAGTTTATCACACAGAATTGGTTCTTGAAAAGAATCTATGGTAGAGGTATTCCTCTCCTTATAAAACATGTTAGATTCATCAAATGATACATGTATGGAGTCTTCTATTTTAAGGGTAGATTTTTTATAAACCTTATAAGCCTTACTGACAAGATAATATCCACGAAATATTCCATTTGCATCTTTGACTTGAAATTTTCCTAAATGTTTCTTGTCAATATTATGAATATAACATTTACACCCAAAAATTTTAAAATAATTTACTTTATGTTTCTTATTTTTAATCAATTCATAGGGAGTCTTACCCTTGAATTTATGAATAAGACTTCTGTTAAGAACATAATTTGTTGTGCTTTTTGCCACTGCCCAAAAAGTTAGGGGCAAGTGAGCATATATAAGTAATGTTCTAACAGATTCAATTAGGGTTCTATTTTTCCTTTCTGCTATCCCATTTTATTTAGGAGTTCTAGGAGCAGAGAAACACTGCCTGATTCCTTCTTTCTCACAAAATTCTCTCATCAAAAGAGATTCAAACTCAGTGCCATGATCACTTTTGATCAATGCAATCTGAGTAGAATACTCAATCTTGATGTTCCTTAGAAAGTCTTTAAGAATCTTTAAGTTGTCAGACTTGTTCCTAAGAAAGAACACCCAAGTGAATCTGGAGAAATCATCAATAATTACTAAAGTGTTTGACAATCCTCCCAATCTTTGTATTGCAATAGGTCCAAAAAGGTCCATATGTAGCAAATACAAAATTCTGGGGGAATCACTTTTAGATATGGAATTAAAATTATTTTTATTTTGCTTACCTAACTGATAAGCCCAATAAAGTCCTTCCTTCTTTTAAGATCAAGAAGGTAGTCCTCTAACAAGGTTGATCTTAGACATTTAGCAATAGTTCTAAAGTTTACATGTCCTAATCTTTTATGCCAAAGTTCATTTTATTTACTTATTTGATTAAACAAACATATTTCTATTTTAGCAGAATTAAAATTTACTAAATAGATGTGACCTTGTCTAACCAAAGATAAAACAATTTTGTTTACATTAGATGTAATAAAACATAAAGACTTATTAAATGATACCTGATAACCTTCATCACATAGTTGATTGATGCTGATGAGGTTATGCTTAAGACCTCTCACATACGCTATCTTTTGAAAGTAAATACCCCAACTTTGACATTGCCATAGCCCTATGTCTGGCCACAATTGGAGTCTCCAAATATGACATTTGGTCGAAGATTTGCTTCGAAGTCTCTTAGATTATCTTTTCTTCCTGTCATTTGTTTAGAGCACCCACTATCCAAATACCATTATTCCTTTATGGCAGGATAGTTCTTTTCCTGTATTAAAAACAAGTTAGGTGTTCTTGACCCAAATTACATTGGGTCCTAGTTTTCTGTCATAATAAGTAGAAATATAAGAATATTCAGGTTAATTTTTATATCCAAGTAGATGATATTTCTTCGGAGGAATGATCCACTCAGAAAAAGGATACATCAACTATTGAGTTTGATTATTAATTTGAAAAGAAGTAAATTTTCTATTTAAAATGTTTAAGTTCGACGAATTATTCTGATTTCGTCGAGCCATGTTCGATGAATAATAGTGATTTCATCGACCACCATTTACTGAATTGTTATTCTCATTTCTTGTGTTCAGCGTTCGTCTATCTCTGTTTGACGAATAACTTTGATTTCGTCGAGCTCGGTTCGACAAATGCTGTTGAACATTGTTTTTTTGGAAATTTTTATTTTGTTTAAGAATAGATTTTGATTTATTCTCTAGTACACTATTTGACAAAACTTCAGTGTATTTATCAGTAATTTCTAATATTTCTTTTCCTTTATCAGATATAAATTTTATAGGAGTAGTTAAAATATTTTCTTAAGAATTTGAGGTTGACTAGATGAAGCTCCCAAGCCTAGTCTTCCATTTAATCTGGCATTGATTGTACTTGTAATATTCTTCAGTTTGATACTTCTCCCATTAAGAGTTTCTTCAAACTTCTTAGCCTCAAATAATATACTATTTGTCCCTTAGAATTTTTCAAATCTTCTTTAAGTTTAATGTTTTTTTAAGATAGATTGTTCAATTCAGTTAATTTTTCTCTGAGAAGTTTTATTTCCATCTCAGATTATATCAAATATTTACATAGAAATTTAAATTCTATTTTGAATTGTTCTGATGTAAAATCAAAAGTTGAAAATAACTGGTATTCTTCAGACTCAGATTCAGAATCAGAATTGTTGTTTGATGCATTGATTGCCATTATATAAACTTCTTTAGCATTTGATTATTCTTCATCTTCACTTGAACTGGATGAAGATTCATTGTCTAACTCACTCCATGTTTCACCTACAAAGCCTCTCTCTTTCTGCCTGTGTTTACTAGAAGAGGGTTGTTTGAATGCTTCTTAAAGTATTTCTCCTTCTTCTTATCTTTCCTCTAATTTTTTAGGACATTCTGGAAGAATGTGTTCTTGTTTCCTATAACCATAGCAAACAATTTCCATAGTAGGTGTTTTGTCCTACCTTGGTTTTTCCTTGTTTCTAGAAACTCGTCTTCTGAAGTCATTCCTGGCCATTTGTTAAATATCTTAGCCAATAGACTTATGAGTTCATCATTTCCTAGAAGCTATTCTTCCTCTTCAGTTGCATGGAAAGCAATACTCTTGTCCTTCTTCACTGAGGATTAAGTCATCTATTCAGCTTCTCTTGTTTTGATGAGTTGCTCATATGATTTGAGCTTGTCCAACAGAGTTTCTGTTGTAATTTCATTCACACTTCTGGCTTCTCTAATTGTCCAAATTCTTTATTCCCTTGTGTTATGAAAACACATGAGAATTTTGTCATTTACTTCTTTCAATGTAATGTTTTTATCCAAAGTTTTTAGTTCATTGATTATGAGACTGTATCATGTATACATATCAATAATAAATTTAGTTTATCCCTTTTTGAAATTCTCATATTGAGAAATAAGGTGAGATCTTCTATCTTTTCATTCATCTACTGATTCAGCTACCATTGCATTGAGAGAGTCCCAGATATCTTTTGCTGAGGTGCATTCACCAACCTTCGGAAAAATATCATCACACATTGTTTGGACTAGTATATTCATAGCCTTTGCATCAAGAGTTCTAAGCTTTTTTTGAGCATCTGTACATTCTGGAGGTGGTGTTGTATTAGTGCTTATTACTGCCATTGGTATAGGTGGACCTATCAAAATTGAATTGTAGAGAACCTCATCAATAGAATTCATATATAACTTAATCCATGCCTGCCATAGTGAACACTTGTTAAGATTGCAAATAAGAAGTCTAGTGCTTGAGTACTCCTTATTTTGTGCCATGAAAAATTTATCAGTGATCTAAAATAATCTTCTAGGAAAAATATGATCTATCAGATCTGTTGGTTCAGGTGTTAGCGTGTAAAACAAACTTCCCTCTAATACAAATTGAAAGTGGAAGGGATAGATCTAACTTTACTCTAGAGGGGGGGGGGTGAATAGAGTATATTTAAACTTTAATTTATTTTAATAGTAGTTTAAAAATTAGTGATATATATATAGATAAAATACACAACACACAAATAGAAAGTAACAAACACAGACGACAAAAGGATTTTTATAGTAGTTCCCCAATAAATCTGGGTACGTCTACTCTTCTACCACCCTGGTAGAAATCCAGTACAAGTTTTTTTCTCAGGTGCCCTGTCGCCAGAAGATCTATTTTCTAAGGGGGATCTTGCACCCCTTTAAGCTTTTGACCAAGTACCCAAAAACCAAACTTAATTTTTTTGATCAGGTGACTTATGAACCAAGTGTAAAATTTTGAAGGGAATTAGAACCCTGTACACAGTTTAAGAGTAAACTAAAAGAGTTAGATGTTGTCTTCTCTATCAAGTATCTCTGAGAAGACTTAATGGATGATGTTGCAAAAAGCTCCCCCTGATTTGAATAGAGATTATGATCAAGAGAGGAGAATTTTTCTTCAGTGTAGGTCTTCTTGTATGCTTTTACTCTCAAGCATTTGTTTCTAACATATATGTATTAGGATGTCTCTTCAGATTGAAGAAATGTAACTATAATAATTTAAAGCAGAATATATGTATATAAGTTTGTGTGTATGTATCACTATATATCTGTGGTGATGCAGTAATCTTATATATATATAAAGTCACGGGGCAGAATTCAATCGACGTGTCTGTTTGAAATAATCGATTCTTGAAATGTCTGAAGAATCCTTTGAGAATTGTAAATGCCTTGGAGTTAATTAGATTTAAATCTTCTATGATAAATCCATATTTATTACTGCCTTAAACGACTATATTCGTTAGAATATTTAGCATTAAATATCAGAGTTTTAACTGATAGTTATCAAACATTTGAAATTATTCTGCCTTCTTTAGTATAGAATCAGTCTGATCATCGAACTTAGCAAGGACTTCGTTGAACTGAGTTTGGAATTCATCAAACTGAATTTTTAGGAACTGAGATTTTACCTTCGTTGAGCTGAGTTCTGAGTTCGTCGAACTGAGCTCTAAGTTCGTCGAACTGAGCTCTGATTTCGTCGAACTAAGCTCTGAGTTGAGATCTTAGTTAGTCAAACTGAGTTCTGATTTCGTTGAACTTAACTGGTGCTGGTCCCTGTCTCCCATCCGGAGCTCCTGTAATGTTGTGGTTCGAAAACCATTAGTCATAAAGACTAAGCCCTATCATCCCCTACCCCTCCCCCCACGGCTCCTAAGAACCGAGCGGAGAGGAGGAAAGGGAAGTTACAAAGGTGGAGAGTAATCAAGCAGATGATAATGGAACTAATCTAACAACTATCCTGGTGTATAAACAACTATCTAAAAAAAGTACATCTAGCAATTCTACGACAGTAAGTAATAAAGTAAATATGTAGTAAGTGGCAAATATATAAGAAGGAAGACAGAGAACAAATAAGTAAATAAGTAAGTAACCTTAACTTATATGAATGTCCATACAAACTTATAAGTTAAGGGGTCTTCTGCAAGGCTCCCATCGTATACAAAGTCCCATACTGATTTATACGTTGGGGTGTTGGTTGTATGCAATTATGAGTGTTGTGATATGCTATGCCATGATTCATGCAAGTGCAACACACGCACACGACTCTATGCGCGCAGACCTTTAGTTCCCCTTGTTTGGGCAGCTAGCTTCACTCTCAGGAACCTCCATAGTGGCAAACGGAGACAGTGGGTCGGGCCCCCCACTCCTAGGCGGGTATCCACACTACCGGGCCTAGCCCTTCCATACGCCCCTAGAAGAACACAACCTAGAGTATTCGCGTACTACTTGTAACATCCCATTTTCAAATTGGACCCCCCTAGGTGTGACTTGAGCATAACTAGGTCCTATGAATTAACCTAGGTGAACCCAGGAGACCAAGTAACCTAAAAACCTAATTGAGACCCTCTTGGTCTGCAAATAGTAATTTTCTAAACTCTGATTTTTGGGTGGCCTAGTAGGTTCATTTTGACTCTAAAGATCCCCTTAGACATAATGTGGGCCCAAGGAGTCACCAAGGACCCACTTGGGTCAACCATAGTGGTCAATTTGACCAAGTCAACCCCAAGCCCAAATCAAGTCAAACCTAGCCCATATGGGCTAACCCAACCTCAAACCACCCTCCACCTTAGGCTAATCTCTTGTATGATTATTATGTATTAATTTGGCTGCCCATATCCTAGAGGATTGACCAAGTCAACCTAGTGACTAGGAGAGAGAGAGGGAAGCCTAAATTTAGAGAAATAAAGAGGAGAGAGAAAGTGTTTAAAGAGGTCACTTATGGTGGAAGGTGAATCACTCCCTTCATGATTTTTCCTAAGGGGATTATAAACCTTAGTGGGCTGCCAATAGGCTAGGGAGATGAGAAAATTCGTTCATGATGGTGAAGAGAGAGAAAGCTTCATTTTCCTTTAATGGAGGAGAGAGAAAGTGAGAAAAAAGAGGATATTCATGGTGGGGAAGGTGAATCATCCCTCTATTCATCACCAATTGATTAGTATTCATCTCCCCTATCAGTTTTTAGGAGTTTCCAAACATATTGGGACCAAGGGGAGGTGAATTTCAAGTGTTTTTCACCATGGCCGAAATTTCCCCTTAATGGCCATTAATGGTCATCAAGCCTACACCCTCCCTCTCCCTCATTTGGGTCTTTTAAAAGCTTCCTTAGGCCAAGAGAATTCGTTTCCACCATTTAACAGATGAAACCAGGTGGTTTGGTGGTGAGTTTGCAAGCATCGGAAAGCTCCACCGCCGGCCATGGCGCACCACCACCGCACTCGCCGACAAGATTGGTTAAAGGTCCTCCTCCTCTCCTTCTCTCATGCTTAGATCCTAGGAATGTTTAAAAGTTGATTTCATGCCCAAACGAACCGGAGCCAAGCTTCAAAATTTCAGAAATTTGCCATTTTTCATGGACTTTTGGAGCTCTCGGGTAGGGCGGCGCCGCCACCTCCGACCACCCTAGCTCCGGCCATGGATAGCCCCCACCACCGGGAACAAATGGGTGATGTTTCCCGGTGGTTGCGCTGCCTCAGGCCGCCGGGAAATGGGCCGCAAAAACCACCCGCGCGGGTCTATTTTCGGCCCATCGGAGAAGATGAACAGGAGCCACCTGATGGCGCTTCAAGATTTGTGCAGGATCAGTTTTAATACTTTTAAATCCTTTTTCTGATTTTCTGAAACTGTTTTCACTGTAAATGGATTTTAGGCCTCTTAGGGGCATCTGATGAAATAGTGTATAACATAAAAGTTGTAGGTCTTTTAAATACCTACAATTTGATATGTAGTGGTGAAAAATTGGATGAGGGGACTGCCCTGTAGAGCATTTTTAGTAAGGGTATGTCCTACAACTAGGGCAGATTTCTTCTAAAAATTGTTTAGGCCCTTTAGAGGCTTGTCCATCAAATTTGATCAACATGAATGTTGTAGGCTTTTTAATTATCTACAGTTTGATATGTTATAGAAAATTTTAGGACAAGTATTATGACCTGTAGGGTCATTTTTCTAGGGTAGGTCCTACAAATACGGCAAATCTTTGAAAAATTTTCCACACCTAACCCTTAGTCCAAATGCTTTGAATTTTGTACAGGGGCTTAATATCACCTAGACCTAGCTCCTGTAAAAATTGGAACCCATTTAAAGAAGTTTAACCTAGGGTTTTGCCCTAAACCTAGAGAAGCTAGGGTAAGGTAGTTGAAGGGTCAAATCACATCAAAAGTCTCCAAAATTTTGGAGGCATGTTTTTAGGGTTATCATGTAGCACTGATAAAAATTTCAGCCCAATTGGGTTTGAAATGATTGGGTTTTGATGTGATCAAAGATTGGTCCTTAAAGGGGAAAATTAGGGCAAGGGGTTGTTGGGGCATGGTGGGTCCAATTCTCACCCAAATGGGTTGGGATTTTGGCCAGAGCCCCATGGACAGAGAAAACACCCCCTCATGGAATTTGATATGGTTTGGGGTGGGTTTGCCCTAGGATCCAAGTTCAAACCTTAAGGGTTGATCTATGGGGTTTGTGAAGGACATAGGGTTTTATGACTTTGTATGGATCTAGAGTTTAGCCCATGATGCTCTAGGGGTGGAATTATGCCCTAGGAAGGAGTTGCATGGTATGGGTACTTAGTCACATCACTTAATTCTAAATTATACAAAATTAGGTCTTTATATCTTATGGAATGAATGATGAGTCAAATGATTTTAAGTTCATGTAAAATTATGATAGAGGATGTTAATTTTGATATATTGAACAGTGATTGTTGTTTCATGAAATTTAAATAAGTTTTCATATGGGTATCTTAACAAAAGTGCATAATCGTAGAATCTTGGGAGAAATAATTTATGTGGTAATATGATTTAGATTTTTAATGAAATTGTGTACATCATGTTTTTAGGATATATTAAACCTCTGGAAATTTTATCATGATTTATGGGATAATAATTAGAGTACTTCCTTCACAATTTAGCAAATAGAGATTTTTTACTTAGGAATTATTTATGAAGTAACCGGTCATTTAAAGTTTGAGAAATTTAGTCAGAGGAGTTTTAATATCATATTACATCTCAGTGAATTTTTATGGAATTATTTGAATTATAAATTTAGGGGTTGCTTCATTAAATGTTATTGCCCATAAAAAGTTAGATAAATTCAATTTGGTATATTAAATGCAAATAAAATTATTATTTTTGGGCAGAGGACTTTTCTGATGATTACCAAGGCTCTGTAATTTTTACATAATTTTATGATGATTAATTGTTGTACTTCCTTCATTAAATATGAATTGTGGAATTTTGATGAATAATTTAATTAGAGGATAAATACTATTTGTAAAATCATGGGAGTTAATATTTAGTAATAATTCACTGTTATACAGTAACTATAATTTTTGGATGACCAATACTTGAGTAGATCATGTAGTTCATGTTCATTATCACCCATGGTCAATCATTTGGAAAATTAATTAATTATCAATTTAATTAGGAAAAATTATAATTTTCTGGATTTAGGCATATTATGACATGGTAGATTCCCAGTAATTATTACAAGGGTTTTGGAAGAGAATTTAATGGACGTTCTATCATGGGCAACGTATAGGGTAGAAGGGTATGTCTGGTGTGAAAAAGGCATGAACAGTGTTAGTATGGGACTTGGATATAAGGGTGGAGTTTTGTACCTTATAGGCTTGGGAAAATGAGCATGGAATTCATCATTGGAAATTATGATGAGTAAAGATGTGTTTGGCTAGCATAGGAGGTGCTCGGGGTAGACGAAAGATCATCTTGCCCTAGGAGTGGAAGAGTCAAGTACACTAGGGTTAGATTCATTATAATATTAAAAAGGGATTGGGTAAAGGGTAAACAACCAATAACAATAAGTGCCTTGCGAAAGGGAACTTCGGGCCATAATGCCGCCGTCTTGGTTCCTAGTGCCCTTTGAGAGCCCTTCACGGGGTATGCCGGGGGCAGTCCTGGGCTAACGTAAATCTTAAAACAAACGAAAGAGTAATTAGCCTAATAGGGATTCATATTGCACACACTCATTAGTGAGGGTTGGTAGTGGTTAAGTCGTCCCGAGGTGTTCAAGGGGGCGCCGTCTCGGGGTGTTTTAAGGGATGAAGTCTGGAGATGAGCCGGACGGTTTAGTCCGGGGAATTTGATCTTGGATGTGGTTAATACGGATGGTTTAGCCGGGAGTTTGACACTTTGAATTATTATATATTAAACTGCTGCATGTGCATAAAAATAGGAAGGATTAAGGTGGTGGGTTCTCGATATCGGGGAGTTCGATTGCACCGACACCGATATCGTTGACTCGGCAAGGTGACTAGCACTTAGCCAAGGTTAAGTCCGGCGGACCAGTCGGCAAGAGTACGCAGGAGTCCGCCTCGTGCACCAGGCGTTGAGGGCGTACGATAGGTCAGACCAGTAGTGCTTTTACTGGTTTTGAGGTGGGCGAGGCCCAACCCACCGCTTCCGTCTGCCACTACGGGAGTATCCTGGGAGTTATCTCCAGAAAGGGGGAACTAAAGGTTTGTGTACACAAAGTTGGGTGGGTGAGTTGCACTGCATGACATAACATACCCACCATATAGCTGCATATCATAATCATTCATAACAACCTTGACACCTAAAGTATAAGTGGAATGGGACGCTTATACTTTAGGACTTGCAAAACGACCCCTTGGTCTATAAGCTTGTGTGGGCAAGTTTATAAATCAAAGGTTAATTTCAATATATATATATGCTGCTGTTTGATAACCGACACCCCAACGTATAAGTGGTATGGGACACTTTATACGATGGGAGCCTTGCAAAAGACCCCTTGGCTTATGCGTACTCACATAAGCGAAGGTTTAATTTCTTACTTACTTCCTTTCTGTTATACCTATTACAATATTTGAATTGCTCCCCGAATGCACAACTGCTAGTTAGGTCCACCGTCATCTGCTTTTGACTACTCTCCACTTTCATGTCCTCCCCTTTCTTCCTCTCCGCCCGGTGCCTTAGAGCGTGGGGGAAGGGGTGGGGGATGATAGGACTTAGTCTTTTAGACTAACGGTTTTCGAACCATATCATTTTAGGGGATCGCGGAGCCCAGCATGGAGGAGCAGCCCAGGAGGCCGGTACGCTTGGAGATGGGACAGTCTAGCACGGGAGTCCAGACTACGGGGACTGTGAGTCCCGGCCCTTTAGAAGAGATTTAGTTTTGCTTCCGCATTGAGTGATTTTGTAGTAAGGACTTGATGTATCGGGCATGAGCCCTTTTATTTCTAGTATCATCGTACTCTGATGTTTTCTGTGGACACTCCCTTCGTGGAGTTTTATATATATGTGATTTTCTTCTGGTGGACTTGCTTACTCTTCTTGCTTGCTACTTATTGTGATCGAAAAGGCCGGCAGGATCGGCGCGTTGTAGTGACGACCTTCCCGGGTGCGAAGGTGTCACCGCAAAGCGGCGGTTCTGGGCATAAGACCCCGGGTTTTCAAAAAAAAAAATGGAGTCTTACAAAGTGGTATCAGAGGAAACATCGATCGGATTAGTAGCAGTCCACAAATCCTTGGGTCACCTCCGCGCGAGATTAGTTTGCGGACAAACTAAGCAGCGGAAGCAGTGGTGTGCCCATATGGGGAATCACATGTAAATTGTCCACTTTCCATCCATTCCATTTGTACATTAGCTAACAATTGGAATTCTTCTTTGTAGCCTGCGGCAAACCCTGTCCCCAGCAGGGAGCACCTCTGGTTGCAAAGACCTCTTCTTGTAATTCTCTAGTCAATAGGTTAGACTCAACCGCTAGGATACGTGACTAACCCGACAACTTATACTATGCCCTAGTCTGAAACAGACCTTAAGTATGAATTTGGTTAGGTAAGGAAATACCTAAAGAGATTAAAGGAGGAGTTTAATAGGTGAATGGATACCTAAGACATAAACTCTGGTGTCCCTATGGTCCCTAACAAGGATTACTCAATCTATTGGGACTGACCAATAATCCATTATCAGAATGGTAGAAGACACGTAGTATTAACCCCCGTACCAGTAACAAGATTACTCAGGGACAACTACAAGATAAACACTGAAGGTCGGGTAGGAATTCAAGTTCGAAAGAGACCCAATTGGGAGTAGGAACAACCCTGATAAGCGTGTCGTAAATTTGACTCGGAGGGTTTAAAGTATAGAGTATATCTACAAGTGTTAGTTTGGAACCCCAAGTCATAGATTGATGCCCTAGGGATTGTACACTCAGCTAGGATAGATATAACATGGTAAGATAAAAGAAAATTAGCCCAAGGAAGATATGGGCTTATCGTTTGTTTATTGGGGGCTTATCTTTTGTTTATTGGGCAAGTGAGTTAATGACTTAGGTCTCCTAGATCTTATTTAGAAAGTGTGTTGCCCCAAACACAATAATGTTGAGGTTGGTCTTATTCGACGCCACTCCAACGATGTCATGGTAATAATGAGGAGTAACTACGAGACATAACTACTAGAAGATACCATGTGAATTTGATGACGGGTAGTAAGACTAAGTAGATTTGGGAAGATAAGACTGAAACACTATGATGTAACATCATGAGTATGATAACACTAAGAGTTTGAAAGAAATTACCAGACGATATATCGAAAACATATATCTTAGGTATGACCTTGCAGACTCGATTCAGATAGCATCAAAACAAGATTAGATACTTTTGATGACACAAACATGGTTAGCAAGGGTCGCGGCTTTGATAAATAAATGTTTGGAAAATCAAGTGTAACTACGGCAGAATGGCACAACAAATTAAAAAGTATAAATGTCAACCTCCAAAAATGCACGAGTACACCCCCTTAAATCTTGCGGACGACGGGTCATTTGACGAAGTAATCTTTCCCGTTTACGACCAGAGTTGGATAAATCATAAGGTCAAATTGATTGATTACTCGGGCGTATATAAAGAATAGGAACATGATCGTGTGGAGGAGGTTTATAGAGTCGCTGTTTACCGTTACAAACAAAAACTCAATTTACTAGAAGAAGATTGTGTGTATTAGAACTTGTCTTTCCCCGGAATGAGAAAGACATCATGGATTTGGCTACGCACGGTGAGGTTTGCCGAATGTTATAGGAAAGTATAAGGGTTTTGAAGAACTATTATAGTCACTTCCGGAGTTAGAGTGGAAGTTCGAGGATAGATTGAGCGAGATAGTTGGGGAAACCCTGATTTAGTAGTGCAGTTTTGTGGTGCGAGAAGATCCCGCTAGTCAAGGTCCTGTGGAGAAAGCATGGATAGGAGGAACATACTTGGGAGCCTCAGGACCTGATGCGGGAAAAATATCCGGAGCTTTTTAGTCAGGTATACCTCGCAACTCCTCCGGTGTATTAGTGTTTTTCCTTAATCTTTCTTGTACCAATAGAATTATTTAAAAAGGTAGAGGCTAATCCTTTTGTTTATTGGGAGGGCCCTTATCTTGTTAACCTAGTAGGCACTTCAAACCTTATGGGATGTTACAACCTTAAGTTAACCCAGTAGAAAATCTCCCATAGACTTAGCCTTAATTTCGGGGACGAAATTTTTGTTTTGTTTATTGGGATTTGTAACATCCCATTTTCAAATTGGACCCCCCTAGGTGTGACTTGAGCATAACTAGGTCCTATGAATTAACCTAGGTGAACCCAGGAGACCAAGTAACCTAAAAACCTAATTGAGACCCTCTTGGTCTGCAAATAGTAATTTTCTAAACTCTGATTTTTGGGTGGCCTAGTAGGTTCATTTTGACTCTAAAGATCCCCTTAGACATAATGTGGGCCCAAGGAGTCACCAAGGACCCACTTGGGTCAACCATAGTGGTCAATTTGACCAAGTCAACCCCAAGCCCAAATCAAGTCAAACCTAGCCCATATGGGCTAACCCAACCTCAAACCACCCTCCACCTTAGGCTAATCTCTTGTATGATTATTATGTATTAATTTGGCTGCCCATATCCTAGAGGATTGACCAAGTCAACCTAGTGACTAGGAGAGAGAGAGGGAAGCCTAAATTTAGAGAAATAAAGAGGAGAGAGAAAGTGTTTAAAGAGGTCACTTATGGTGGAAGGTGAATCACTCCCTTCATGATTTTTCCTAAGGGGATTATAAACCTTAGTGGGCTGCCAATAGGCTAGGGAGATGAGAAAATTCGTTCATGATGGTGAAGAGAGAGAAAGCTTCATTTTCCTTTTAATGGAGGAGAGAGAAAGTGAGAAAAAAGAGGATATTCATAGTGGGGAAGGTGAATCATCCCTCTATTCATCACCAATTGATTAGTATTCATCTCCCCTATCAGTTTTTAGGAGTTTCCAAACATATTGGGACCAAGGGGAGGTGAATTTCAAGTGTTTTTCACCATGGCCGAAATTTCCCCTTAATGGCCATTAATGGTCATCAAGCCTACACCCTCCCTCTCCCTCATTTGGGTCTTTTAAAAGCTTCCTTAGGCCAAGAGAATTCGTTTCCACCATTTAACAGAAGAAACCAGGTGGTTTGGTGGTGAGTTTGCAAGCATCGGAAAGCTCCACCGCCGGCCATGGCGCACCACCACCGCACTCGCCGACAAGATTGGTTAAAGGTCCTCCTCCTCTCCTTCTCTCATGCTTAGATCCTAGGAATGTTTAAAAGTTGATTTCATGCCCAAACGAACGGAGCCAAGCTTCAAAATTTCAGAAATTTGCCATTTTTCATGGACTTTTGGAGCTCTCGGGTAGGGCGGCGCCGCCACCTCCGACCACCCTAGCTCCGGCCATGGATAGCCCCCACCACCGGGAACAAATGGGTGATGTTTCCCGGTGGTTGCGCTGCCTCAGGCCGCCGGGAAATGGGCCGCAAAAACCACCTGCGCGGGTCTATTTTCGGCCCATCGGAGAAGATGAACAGGAGCCACCTGATGGCGCTTCAAGATTCGTGCAGGATCAGTTTTAATACTTTTAAATCCTTTTTCTGATTTTCTGAAACTGTTTTCACTGTAAATGGATTTTAGGCCTCTTAGGGGCATCTGATGAAATAGTGTATAACATAAAAGTTGTAGGTCTTTTAAATACCTACAATTTGATATGTAGTGGTGAAAAATTGGATGAGGGGACTGCCCTGTAGAGCATTTTTAGTAAGGGTATGTCCTACAACTAGGGCAGATTTCTTCTAAAAATTGTTTAGGCCCTTTAGAGGCTTGTCCATCAAATTTGATCAACATGAATGTTGTAGGCTTTTTAATTATCTACAGTTTGATATGTTATGGAAAATTTTAGGACAAGTATTCTGACCTGTAGGGTCATTTTTCTAGGGTAGGTCCTACAAATACGGCAAATCTTTGAAAAATTTCCCACACCTAACCCTTAGTCCAAATGCTTTGAATTTTGTACAGGGGCTTAATATCACCTAGACCTAGCTCCTGTAAAAATTGGAACCCATTTAAAGAAGTTTAACCTAGGGTTTTCCCTAAACCTAGAGAAGCTAGGGTAAGGTAGTTGAAGGGTCAAATCACATCAAAAGTCTCCAAAATTTTGGAGGCATGTTTTTAGGGTTATCATGTAGCACTGATAAAAATTTCAGCCCAATTGGGTTTGAAATGATTGGGTTTTGATGTGATCAAAGATTGGTCCTTAAAGGGGAAAATTAGGGCAAGGGGTTGTTGGGGCATGGTGGGTCCAATTCTCACCCAAATGGGTTGGAATTTTGGCCAGAGCCCCATGGACAGAGAAAACACCCCCTCATGGAATTTGAGATGGTTTGGGGTGGGTTTGCCCTAGGATCCAAGTTCAAACCTTAAGGGTTGATCTATGGGGTTTGTGAAGGACATAGAGTTTTATGACTTTGTATGGATCTAGAGTTTAGCCCATGATGCTCTAGGGGTGGAATTATGCCCTAGGAAGGAGTTGCATGGTATGGGTACTTAGTCACATCACTTAATTCTAAATTATACAAAATTAGGTCTTTATATCTTATGGAATGGATGATGAGTCAAATGATTTTAAGTTCATGTAAAATTATGATAGAGGATGTTAATTTTGATATATTGAACAGTGATTGTTGTTTCATGAAATTTAAATAAGTTTTCATATGGGTATCTTAACAAAAGTGCATAATCGTAGAATCTTGGGAGAAATAATTTATGTGGTAATATGATTTAGATTTTTAATGAAATTGTGTACATCATGTTTTTAGGATATATTAAACCTCTGGAAATTTTATCATGATTTATGGGATAATAATTAGAGTACTTCCTTCACAATTTAGCAAATAGAGATTTTTTACTTAGGAATTATTTATGAAGTAACCGGTCATTTAAAGCTTGAGAAATTTAGTCAGAGGAGTTTTAATATCATATTACATCTCAGTGAATTTTTATGGAATTATTTGAATTATAAATTTAGGGGTTGCTTCATTAAATGTTATTGCCCATAAAAAGTTAGATAAATTCAATTTGGTATATTAAATGCAAATAAAATTATTATTTTTGGGCAGAGGACTTTTCTGATGATTACCAAGGCTCTGTAATTTTTACATAATTTTATGATGATTAATTGTTGTACTTCCTTCATTAAATATGAATTGTGGAATTTTGATGAATAATTTAATTAGAGGATAAATACTATTTGTAAAATCATGGGAGTTAATATTTAGTAATAATTCACTGTTATACAGTAACTATAATTTTTGGATGACCAATACTTGAGTAGATCATGTAGTTCATGTTCATTATCACCCATGGTCAATCATTTGGAAAATTAATTAATTATCAATTTAATTAGGAAAAATTATAATTTTCTGGATTTAGGCATATTATGACATGGTAGATTCCCAGTAATTATTACAAGGGTTTTGGAAGAGAATTTAATGGACGTTCTATCATGGGCAACGTATAGGGTAGAAGGGTATGTCTGGTGTGAAAAAGGCATGAACAGTGTTAGTATGGGACTTGGATATAAGGGTGGAGTTTTGTACCTTATAGGCTTGGGAAAATGAGCATGGAATTCATCATTATTGGAAATTATGATGAGTAAAGATGTGTTTGGCTAGCATAGGAGGTGCTCGGGGTAGACGAAAGATCATCTTGCCCTAGGAGTGGAAGAGTCAAGTACACTAGGGTTAGATTCATTATAATATTAAAAAGGGATTGGGTAAAGGGTAAACAACCAATAACAATAAGTGCCTTGCGAAAGGGAACTTCGGGCCATAATGCCGCCGTCTTGGTTCCTAGTGCCCTTTGAGAGCCCTTCACGGGGTATGCCGGGGGCAGTCCTGGGCTAACGTAAATCTTAAAACAAACGAAAGAGTAATTAGCCTAATAGGGATTCATATTGCACACACTCATTAGTGAGGGTTGGTAGTGGTTAAGTCGTCCCGAGGTGTTCAAGGGGGCGCCGTCTCGGGGTGTTTTAAGGGATGAAGTCTGGAGATGAGCCGGACGGTTTAGTCCGGGGAATTTGATCTTGGATGTGGTTAATACGGATGGTTTAGCCCGGGAGTTTGACACTTTGAATTATTATATATTAAACTGCTGCATGTGCATAAAAATAGGAAGGATTAAGGTGGTGGGTTCTCGATATCGTTGGGAGTTCGATTGCACCGACACCGATATCGTTGACTCGGCAAGGTGACTAGCACTTAGCCAAGGTTAAGTCCGGCGGACCAGTCGGCAAGAGTACGCAGGAGTCCGCCTCGTGCACCAGGCGTTGAGGGCGTACGATAGGTCAGACCAGTAGTGCTTTTACTGGTTTTGAGGTGGGCGAGGCCCAACCCACCGCTTCCGTCTGCCACTACGGGAGTATCCTGGGAGTTATCTCCAGAAAGGGGGAACTAAAGGTTTGTGTACACAAAGTTGGGTGGGTGAGTTGCACTGCATGACATAACATACCCACCATATAGCTGCATATCATAATCATTCATAACAACCTTGACACCTAAAGTATAAGTGGAATGGGACGCTTATACTTTAGGACTTGCAAAACGACCCCTTGGTCTATAAGCTTGTGTGGGCAAGTTTATAAATCAAAGGTTAATTTCAATATATATATATGCTGCTGTTTGATAACCGACACCCCAACGTATAAGTGGTATGGGACACTTTATACGATGGGAGCCTTGCAAAAGACCCCTTGGCTTATGCGTACTCACATAAGCGAAGGTTTAATTTCTTACTTACTTCCTTTCTGTTATACCTATTACAATATTTGAATTGCTCCCCGAATGCACAACTGCTAGTTAGGTCCACCGTCATCTGCTTTTGACTACTCTCCACTTTCATGTCCTCCCCTTTCTTCCTCTCCGCCGGTGCCTTAGAGCATGGGGGAAGGGGTGGGGGATGATAGGACTTAGTCTTTTAGACTAACGGTTTTCGAACCATATCATTTTAGGGGATCGCGGAGCCCAGCATGGAGGAGCAGCCCAGGAGGCCGGTACGCTTGGAGATGGGACAGTCTAGCACGGGAGTCCAGACTACGGGGACTGTGAGTCCGGCCCTTTAGAAGAGATTTAGTTTTGCTTCCGCATTGAGTGATTTTGTAGTAAGGACTTGATGTATCGGGCATGAGCCCTTTTATTTCTAGTATCATCGTACTCTGATGTTTTCTGTGGACACTCCCTTCGTGGAGTTTTATATATATGTGATTTTCTTCTGGTGGACTTGCTTACTCTTCTTGCTTGCTACTTATTGTGATCGAAAAGGCCGGCAGGATCGGCGCGTTGTAGTGACGACCTTCCCGGGTGCGAAGGTGTCACCGCAAAGCGGCGGTTCTGGGCATAAGACCCCGGGTTTTCAAAAAAAAAAATGGAGTCTTACACTACTGCTGGCTATATCCACAATACTTTATTTGGCTAAGTGTCCCACACCGCCGAGTCAACGTACCGATGTCAGTGTTAACGACAATCAAATACCAAAGACCCACCACCTTATTCTGCACTCCAACCCTCGAGCCCTCGGCTCCACGAACTGTCACGTCCGTGCATCTACCTTCAGAGCTAACGTCTAAATTGCAACCAAACCAACTTATTCTACTTTCCTAGCTATCGGGGTGTGTGAAAGTGCAACCCTAGTTATACTTGTTGCTCTTAAATTTATTATTCCTACGGTTTACGTTAGCCCAGGACTGCCCCCGGTATTCTCCGTGAAGGGCTCTCAAAGGGGACTAGGAACTATGATGGTAGCTGAAGCCCATCGTTCCATTTCGCAAGGCACTTATTGTTATCTGTTGATACCCATTACCCAATCCCTTTTTAAGTTACTTTAGATCTAGCCCAAGAGTATTAAGACTCTTCCACTCCTACCCGGGGTGGATGATCTTTTGTCGTCCCGAACGCCACTTAACCCTAGCCAATCTCACACTCTACTTATCCTGACTTCCAATAATGACCTTAAACTTAGCTTTCCCTATCCAAACCAGCAATTACCAAAATTCCATCTCCCCATGTTCATTATCCACTCTAGTTCAGTTTCTGTTGTTTACTATATGCAGACCATCCTAAGATACATGAGGTGTGTAAGGGAGGTACTCCAAATTGTCTTCTGAATCTCCTATAATATTTACTGGAGGTCTATCATGACATAATATAACTAAGTCCAAGATTTCCAAAAATTTCCTTTTTATCGGGCATTTAATTTATTTATTCTAAGCCTCCCAATGCCCTAGTATGAACATGAAGTGCACTAATGAGCCAACAATAAATCATAATAAAATCAGTAAAAATCTTATGAGACATTTAGCTAGTAATTCAAAGTTTTGAGAAATTTCAGAGGTGTTTAGGCCTACATTTCCTAATTTACCATTTTAGGCCGCTTTTACTATATTGTGAAGCAAGTACTGTAAATATATATCCAAAAACAACAAGAAAATTACAGAAGCTTTATGGTGACCTAAAACTATCAGAAACTAAGTCCCATGATTTATCTCTAATACTCTGGCCTCTGAATTTATTTTAATGTAAGATACTAATTTTCCTAGCTTAGTGAAGGAGGTACTGTTTTTAATCATCTAAAATTCCAGAGAAAATTACAGGGTGACAACCTTTGTTAGAAACATTCACTGACCAAATTTCATAATTATTCAAATAGTAATTGGGCATTATTTGTATTTTTGACTACATATCATGATTAGTACGTTAAAGAATAAAGTACCCAAAATAATCAGATAAAACTTCGAAGAAAAATACAGAAGATATAACATGATATAAGATGCCTTAATATCCAAGATTTCATAACATTACAGTGAACAGAAATTCCAAAATCATCAAAATAAATATCTTGGGCACAACTAGGGTTGTAAATGAAGTACTGTATAAATTAACACAAAAAACTCAACAAAATTATAACATGGCCATTTAGACCAAAAAATCACCCTGCCCAAATTTTATTTGATTTGTAGTTCATTTGTCAGCATATTAGTTCAAATTAAGATTGGTTCCCTAAACTAGGGTTAGGATATTTGGTTGCCTAACTGTCTCCAAAGCCCCTAAGATTTAGTCCTGAGAACTATAATGGACCTATGGTTCTCTCCACCAAATTTTAAGTCAGTCCAAGGTCATTTGACCCCACGACCTTCACAACCCTAAAAATCCCCATTAAGGGACCTTCCCTAGGGTTCTAGGGATACCCTACACCAAACAACCCCAAACTCCCTTGGAGGGTGTGTCATGCCCTAAAAAGTCAGTGACAAAAATATCAGCCTCTGTTGAGGTGATATGGCCACTCAAATACCAAGGGGGTGTTTGATCCTAAATTATCCTATAAGGATCAACCTAGGGTGGGATAAAAACCAATAAAAAAATCTCCAAATGAGATGAAATTTTTACCAGAACCTTATGATAAACCAAGGGACGACTCACCAAAATTTGGGTGGGTTTGGAAGTCATTTAGCCATCTAATTATTTTATTATAGGATTATTAAATTTTTTCTAAAAACTATAGAAACACATTTTCCAAAAATCCTAATTTTTGGATAGCACCTAGATATAGGTAAGATTAGGCCACACCCTAAATTTCAAGTCATTTTGATGACTGGATTGGAGTGGGGAATTTTTCTAAGGTCAGGAAAGCCCTATGGGTAGACCTCACCAAAATGAGTGCTGAGGTCTATCCAGTGGTCCAACATGCTTGAAACAAATTTTAAAATTTCCTAGACTCATAGAGCTACAATATTTGTGTTGACTACTTTTTCTTTAGGAGCATCTAAGTATTTTTCCTAAATTTTCTAAAGTGACTGATATTCTAGTATAGAAATTCTCATAAAAGCAAGAACTTAATAAAACAGCACAGATCTTAAAGGTTGATCTATCGGCTGGGAGGTTGTATTCAACCTCCAGCTGATGGTGTAGATAGCATGTGCCTGGGAACACTTCTCCCTCCCACAGCCGGCCGTCCGGCCTCCTCCCTGGCCGGCCACCGCCACCACCACCTCCGTTGAGGTAGCGGCCATTGCTAGGCGGCGGCGCAGCCGTCGGAGAGGCTTACTCCGGCGAGCCCGAGCACGCGAATTTCATCGAAATCCATGAAAATGAAAGCTCAAATCGGGCTCAGTTGAGCCCGATTCTCAATCCTATTGAATCCTAAGATCTATCCGCAGAAGAAGAGGGAGGGGAGGACCTTGTTCGTGGTTAGGAGTCGAGCCGATCGTCGTGATGCCATTTGCGTGGTGGTGGCATCGCTAGAATTCTTCAACAACACAATTAGATGCTCGAAACTTCAGGTAAGGGCTGGGAAACTTCATCCTTGAGCCTAAGGGGCCTTTTTAAAGGGAAGAAATGGGGAATGGGCGGTTATAGGCTGTCCAGCCATTATTGTCTCTTCAAGAGCAAGCTTGGCCATGGTGGAGGGGAGCTGAAACGGCTTTGTAACAGCTAGAGGAGGGCTGGAAACTCATCCTCTCCCTGATAGGAGTTGATCCAGCCGTATCAAGGGGAAGAGGGAAGGCCATGGCATCAAATTCCATTGATGGCCGTGACAGCAAGCTTTCGGCCATGGCCGCAACTGCCCTTTTGCAAAGCTATCAGTCCACGTGTCAAGCTTGACCGGTAAACTTAAATTAAATAAGACTTATCAGGTCTTATTGGAGAAAACGGCCCACTCCTAGACCGACCCGGTTCAGCTGAACCAACACCTAGCTAGACATAAAAATGCCAGAAAATTCTAAGTATAATGGCATTGAGTGAGCTCAACTCACTCAATGCCATCCAAGCTACAGCGTTGAGTGAGCTCAACTCACACAACGCCATCCCAGACTATGGTGTTGAGTGAGCTCAGCTCACTCAACGCCATCCCAGACTATGGCGTTGAGTGAGCTCAGCTCACTCAACGCTATACAGATTATGGCATTGAGTGAGCTCTGCTCACTCAACGCCACCCCAGAATATGTTCTGATAAATGATGGCATTGAGTGAGCTTAGCTCACTCAACGCCGTCCAGGTTATGGCACTGAGTTAGCTCTGCTCACTCATCGCCATCCAAACA
Source organism: Platanthera zijinensis (assembly GCA_039513925.1). NCBI lineage: Eukaryota > Viridiplantae > Streptophyta > Magnoliopsida > Asparagales > Orchidaceae > Platanthera > Platanthera zijinensis. Next base: position 144,811,575 of record CM077093.1, on the reverse strand, counting down.
ACACCAATTGGCATTGAGTTTTAGTCAGTGCACTCAACGCAGTTCAACTTATGGCGTTGAGTGCACTTAACGCACTCAACGCCATCGAGCTTGACAGTTTACGGCGTTAAGTGAGCTAAGCTAACTCAACGCCATCCAGTCTACGGCGTTGAGTGAGCTCAGCTCACTCAACGCCATCCTGCCGACACCACATGGCGTTGAGTGAAGTCAGTGCACTCAACGCCATTCAACTTATGGCTTTGAGTGAGCTAAGCTCACTCAACGCCATCCCGCTTATGGCTTTGAGTGAGCTAAGCTCACTCAACGCCATCCAGCCCACGGCGTTGAGTGAGCTTTGCTAACTCAACGCCATTCCAAGGTCACGGGGGTGACGGATCGGTCACGGGCGTATCAGGCCCATGTTTAAATTTTTGAACTCGACGATCATCTTCCTGAGGTTGACCATCGTCAAAGGGGTCACGCCCTAGGTCACGGGTGTGACGGGTCAGTCACGGGCGTTACCAACCCTTGACTCGAAATTTTTGTCGATAATCTTCAATTCATGGGTTTCCTAAGGTCTTGTTATGACAAAACCACTTCCAGGGGTCAAGCCAGAAATGGGATGTTACATCTTCTTGTATATCCAAAATCGAAAATGGGTTTATGTTGGTATCTTAAAACCTTTTAGGTTCAACCTGAGACAGTAAGCTAGAGTACATGGCAATGTTGAGGATTCTGCTCCTTGATGTAACCCCATGGCTAGCATCACCTATGATCTGATCTCTTGGATGATCCCTCAAATGCTTGACATGTATAGGCATTATAATCTCAACTTTTTGACCTTCAAAGGCTGGATCCTGCTGGTCTTCATCCATGTTCTGTGTGCTTTGTCCTTCTTTAGGAATGCATACCCCATCCAATTCAACTTGCATAGAAGGAGGAGTATCCTTGATCGTCAGTTTATTCATCTCTAACTCCACATCTGCAGATCTAGAGGAGCTAGGTAGCTCACTGTTAATCATTGATGATTCATCAAACACAACATTTATAGACTCTTCTACAACATGATTTTTTAAGTTGTAGACTCTATAGGCTTTGCTATGGTTGTTGTACCCAATAAAGATTCCTTCATAAGATTTGGCAACAATCTTAGTCAAGCTAGACTTCCCATTATGGAGCGCAAAGCACTTGCTTCCAAAGATCTTGAGATAGGCTAGATTTGGTTTTCTGCCTTTCATAATCTCATAGGGAGTCTTCTTGTGATACATGTTGATAGAAGCTCTATTCAGCACATGATAAGCATTGTTCAATACCTCAGCCAAGAAGTATTATAGGAGAGAGGTTTCACTGAGTAGTGTCTTGCCAGCTTTTATGAGAGTTCTATTTTTTCTCTAAGCAATCCTATTTTGCTGGGTTGTTCTTGGAGAAGAAAACTCTTGATGAGTCCCTTGTTCTTCACAGAACTTTTTCATGCCTTTAGACTGAAATTCAGTACCTTGGTCACTTCTGATTTTGACCACAGAACTATTCATTTTATTCTGAACTTCCTTTACAAAGGTCACAAAAGTGTCAGGGGTTTTATACTTTTTCTTTAGAAAGAACACCCAAGAAAAACTTGAATATTCATCAACTATCACAAGTGTGTAGACTTTCCTACCTAGACTATGAACTGGCATAGGACCAAACAAGTCCATATGTATGAGGTACAAGCACCTCTTAGAATCCTTGGCCTTAATGCCCTTAAAGGATGCTTTTGTCTGCATGCCCTTTTGGCATGCAGAGCAAATTCCCTCTTTGGTGCATCTTAGATTTGGCCCTTTTCTTACTAGCCCGTCACTGAAGAGCTTGTAAGTTATCTTGTAGTTCAAGTGAGCAAGCCTCTTGTGCCAGTGCACATAATAAGAGACTTTCTCATTTGCTACCACCAGTCCAAGATCAGTTGCTGCCAACATCAAACAGCAAGGTGTCCTATCATACCCCCTACACGCCCGTGACAAATCTTGTCACGCCCGTGACCGACATTTCTCCCGATCTAGAAGCTTCCAGAAATTGACCAGTCAATGAAATTTCACCGTCTTCTGCACACAATACCCGACACGCCCCCTTACATGCCTGTGACTTGGGGCGTGTCACCTTTTTTTTGTCTATAAATAAAACATTTTTTGTAATGTACAAGGGTTCCCTTTTTTGGACCATTTTACTTAGGGAGATGCTACTTAGATTCTTTCATGCTAGGTAAGGGAATTTTCTTCCCCTTTCTTTTATGTTTAGCTTTGTAATCTCCTTTTTAAATTAATAAAATTTGTAGATTTTCTCCCTTTTATGGTTTTGGATTTCATCTAAGTACCCCTCTTTTAGAAATCATATTTGTTTTATCTTTGTTTTTGTTCTTTAAAATGGGTGTGTGTGCGTGTATGAGATTAGATTTCATGCTTGTATGTTTAGTTATTTTTACTTATCTTTGTTTAAATTTTGGATTTTAAAGCTTTTTATTCAATCTTATAAATCTGTAATAATGCATTCAAAGTGGTTTTCTTCTCTCTAACTTAGATTTTCTCTATTAGGTCATAAAACTTTTTGTTCTTTTTTACTTTATTTCCACTTTTTACGCACTTTTATGGAGTTATAAGAATGGATTTGTAGTCGTTTTAATTTTTCAAATACTTTGATTTTTGTTTTTAATTTTCAAAATGTTTTGCTCGTTTATTTTATATTTTCTCTTTTTATGAATTTCTAACATGTTCTTGCGGTAGAAATGTAATTGTTTTAATTTTTCAAACACTTCGTTTTTCACATTTTTTACTTATGTGGGTGAGTGTATGAGTTAGCATTTTATCACTTTCATTATTTATGTAGAGTGTATGGGTATGTTTTTATTCAAGTAAAGTGTGTGTGCGTGTTTTATTTCTGTAGAGTGTGTGCGTTTTATTCCAGTAGAGTGTGTGCATCTATTTCCTCCTACTCGTTTGAGTAGGACTCGCTTTAATTTCCCGCCTACTCGTTTGAGTAGGACTAACAATTTCTCTCCTACTTGTTTGAGTAGGACTTACATTTTACTGCTTTCATTTTACAGTTTTCATTTACTGCTTTTATTTCCCGCCTACTCATTTGAGAAGGACTCGCACTTTTCAATCATGCAATTTTTTTTTCTTAAGCCGTCCCCATTTCGATGAGTGGCTAATCGCTCTTAGCCCTCAGTATCGAAGAGCATTGGGACAGATAAAATTTCTTTAAATAATTAAAGGTCATCATTTTCTCTTTAATTAAAGCACTTAAGATTTGCCGCGGGTATACGATGCGTAGGACCACATATCAATGCGTGGGCTCTATTTCCGTTGTCCATACGCTATCTTGCTGAGAGGTCGTGCGTATGGACCATTCACCCTTGAGTAAAGAGAATTGTGTGCATAACCTCGAGAAAGGAGAAGCGTAATTATACCGGATTGGGTTCCCCACCCAATAGCGGGGTTCTTAGCATAATGCGACCATTAAGAGGAATCTTTTGTCGGACTAGCATTCGGTCGAATAGTCTTAATGTTAAGGTGAGCGATATTCCTAGTGCTAGGCGAGCTCATTCTTTTGGAACCTCCACGGCCAAGTCGCCCTTTAATTAATTTGAAATTTAGGATCTTTAGTTATTAAAAGTCAATTTCGTTCAAATTCGTCCAGTACCGTTGCGCTATTTCTTCAATGGCATTTTCTGCTTTAGTTTCTGCATTTTTTATATATCCGGCTTAATTAATCAAAACTGACCCAAATATTATCGGTAAAATAATAGTCCCTCCAGGAAAAGAGTAGAAATAGTAAACCCGTCCCCGAGAACAATATGACCCCGATATTCCCCACCGGAATATCCTGTACTACACGCGATAGGTGCACCTGCCTTCTTTCATTAAAATGAAAAATCATCCGCGAGCTCCGCCCTCTAATATATAAACAAAAAGCCTTCTCTTCTCTTCTATCTATATAGTTAAAATAAATCAAGGCGCTCGCGAGTTGCATAGAGTTTTTGGCGCCATTGCCGGGGAGGTTTCATGTTGTTATTTTGAATCTCTGTAAACTATTACTCTTACCTTTTATTTATATTTATATAAAAAAATTTGCCAACAAAAAAATATATATAAAATAATAATAATAATAATAATAATAAATACTTAAAAATCCAAAAATCATACAACTTAAAAAAAAATTAAAAGTTAATTTTTCCACCTCTGTCTTGATTTTACTTATTATACTTAAAAACCTCTTTAAAAAATAAAAAATATATATATATATTTTCCCTCTCTGTCTTAAATTTATTTTATTTCAACTGAAATTTTTTATTATTATATAGTATAAATATATAGTATATATATACTATATATATTTAAAAATAAAGCCCGACCGCCTCTTTTTTTTTCTTTTATTTCCTCTTTTATTTTAGAAAATCTAAAAATCCAAAAAAAATATATGAAAATAAAAATTGTCTCAAAAAAAAATTTTAATTATATAGCCGCCCTTAAAATAATTTTCTCACTTCCCTAAATAACATCCCGCCTATAATTATAACACCCACCTAAATAGTCAAGCTACACTACTATAACCAAAGCGCTCCAGGGAGGCACTGTATGTTTAACTTTTTGCTTTAACTTTAACTTTTGCAGGGTTTCTTAACGGGCCTCCCCGAATGCGTTTCAGGGAAGTTTCCTCCCTCCTGTCCTTTTTTTGTTCATACCTGCATTTTATTTCATATCATTCTGCATACTTATATTGCAACATTGGGGACAATGTTGGAATTAAATATCAGGGTGTTTTCTTATTTTCTGCCCTTTTTTCCGCACTTTTATATTCTGCAATCATTAAAAATTTAAAAAAATATATACAAAAATTAAAACTCAAATTTTTTAGTATTTTACCATAAAAACGTTAATAAAAAAAGTTTATAAATCAAAAATACAAAAATTATTTTTTTCTTACTTTGTAAATATTCTTTGTAAATATTCTCTTTCCCCTCTCTTCTATATAAATAACATTTCTTTCTCTCCCCTATCTTGTAAATAAATTGAAAAAAATGTTAAAACATCAAAAAATATATATAGAAAATATAAAATTCAAAAAAGATAATAAATAAAAATACAAAAAAGATAATAACCCTAAAAAACCAAAAAATATTTTTTTTATTATGATATAAATAAATCGAATATCCCATTCTTAACCCTTTTCTCTCTCCAAAAATCTTTTTTTGAGTTTATTTATAAGCAAATTTAATTAATTCTTTGTTTACTATTCATTTATTAATTGGAGATTGATAGATTTAAATATCTGGGGTTAAATTTTAAAGAATTTCTTATGCTTTTTTTTATTTATATAGGGAACTTGTTTTTTAGCACTACTTCTAATTTATCTAAATAATTGCATGTGTATTTTGTTAAAACATTACAACCTTAAAATTCAAAAATGTTTACTCTAAGCTTTTTTTGTTTGCTCTAAAATTTTTTTTATTAAAATCTAATTTTCTAAAAAAGAAACCTATCTCTTTTTTTTCATGTCTTACTTGGCATGATTTAATCTCATTTCATCCTTAAAAGTACCTATGTCAATAAGAATAAGATTTCGTTCCGTAAACATAGGATTCAAATATTTTAAATGTTATATGTTACAGAGTAAAAGAATAAAATTAATTACTCCTATATATATACATTGTGTTAATATGAAGTTGATTCAAAAAAATTATGTTAGAAAAATGAGATTTCATTTTCCTTAAAAATAATAAAAAAAAATTATATGAGGTTTGAGAAAAAATTTCCTCGCCTGTAAACCCAAGCCCTCTTAATAAACCAAAACAAACCCTTAGCCAATTTCGATGATTTTAGAATTAATTTATAATCTTTTTGAGAGCATAATTTTTAAATTGCATTATTTCCTTTAATTCTTATAAGTTAAAGTTTTTATAATTCCAGTCTATTTTTGTTAACCGAACAAATAAGCTTTTGTTTTTTACTTGATTATATCGAGAAGTTTTTAGCTGAAACTCTTCCTCTATTTAAATTTTTCTCACAATTTAGGACTTATATCTTAAACCCCAGATGTTTATTTTGATCTTTCTTTAAATTAATATAAGCGGTAGCTAAATTTATAATTTTTTTCAATTCCTTATAAGTATATCTCCAACTTTTGCTATGGAATAGCAAAAGCTTAAGTATGGGGGTATTTGATAGGTTGTAAATGTACATATTTTCAGTACTTATATAAGGTCATTTTAGTTTATTTTCGTTGTTTTTAGTTATTTTTCTTCAATAAAATGTTTATTTTTTTAAATATTATTCTAACTTAACTTTAAATTTTTTTTCTGAAATTTTTCAGAAAAAGTCAAAAAAATCAAAGTACACGCCCGTGTCCCATACTGACATGCCCGTGTCACGCCACTCGATGCTCGAGACCTTCAGATCGTCGATCCCAGCTCGACGTATGACATTCGACCTTCGCCGAACTGCCCGTCACGCCCGTGTCGATAAGCTTGTCACGCCCGTGACCACTCCACCAGTCCAAGATCAGTTGCTGCCGATATCAAATTGCAAGGTGTCCAGTCATGCTCCCCTACACGCTCGTGACAAAGCTTGTCACGCCCTTGACTGACACGTCTCCCGTTCCAGAAGCTTCCAAAAATCGACCAGTCAATGAAATTTCACCGTCTTCAACACAGCAGACCCGACACCCCCCCTTACACTCCCGTTACCTGGGGAGGCTCACCTCTTTTTTTATATATAAATAAAACTTTTCTGTATTGTCTAAGGGTTCCCTTTTATTTGACCATTTTGCTTAGGGAGATGCTTCTTAGATTCTTTCAGGCATTGTAAGGGAATTTTCTCCCCCTCTCTTTTATGTTTAGCTTTGTAATCTCCTTTTTTAATTAATAAAATTTGTAGATTTTCTCCCTTATATGGTTTTGGATTTCATCTAAGTACCCCTCCTTAAGCAATCTTATTTATTTTATCTTTGTTTTTGTTCTTTAAAATGGGTGTGTTTGTTTGTGTGTGTTTGTGTTTGTGTATGAGATTAGATTTCATGCTTTTATGTTTAGTTATTTTTACTTATCTTTGTTTAGATTTAGGATTTTATAGCTTTTTATTTTTTCTTATAAATCTGTAAAAATGTATTCAAATTGGTTTTCATTTCTCTATAACTTAGATTTTTTCTATTAGGTCGTAAAACTTTTTGTTCTTTTTTTACTTTAGTTTTACTTTTTAAGCACTTTTACAGAATTATAAGAATGGATTTATAGTCATTTTAAATTTTAAAACACTTTGATTTTTGTTTTTAATTTTAAAAACAATTTGCTCATTTAAATTTTATTTTCTCTTTTTATGCATTTCTAGCACGTTCTAGCGGTAGAAATGTAATTGTTTTAATTTTTCGAACACTTTATTTTTCGCATTTTTTGCTTGTGTGGGTGAGTGTATGAGTTAGCTTTTTATCGCTTTCATTATTTATGTAGAGTGTGCTGGTGTGTTTTTATTCAAGTAGAGTCTTGTGTGTGTGTTTTTTATTTTTGTAGATTGTGTGTGTTTTATTCCTGTAGAGTGTGTGCGTGTGTGCATCTATTTCCTCCTGCTCGTTTGAGTATGACTCGCTTTAATTTCCCGCCTACTCGTTTGAGTAGGACTCTGATGGCCGCAGAACAGAGACTGACTGTGGGTTGTTCGAAATGGTCAGATTCTGCAGGCCGAGTTAGAAGATCCAGTTTTCTAACGAGAGGAGGCAAGTGCACCTATCGCGTAGTACTCGGTATTCGAGAGAATACCGAGGTCGTATTGTTCTCGGGGGCGCGTTGATTATATCTACTCTTCTAGGAAGACTATTAAATTACTATCAGTAAGGTGGGATTTTTTTGGTTTAATTAAAACGGAAAGAAAGAGAGTTGAATTTTACTAAGTTAGTTCGATGACGGGTTAACGCTCAACATCGAATCGGATTAAGACTAAAATAATTCTTAACAATTATTTAACTGTGTTTTTAAATTAATGAAAGGAACTTGGCCGTGGAGGTTCCATAGACATGAGCTCACCATGGTCTAGGGATATCGCTCACCTGGGTGCTAAGGCTATTTGACCGAACGTTAGTCCGACGAAGGAATCCCCTTAACGCCCGCATTACGCTAAGAACCCCACTATTAGGGGGGAACCCAATCAAGCAGAACTATGCTTCTCCTCTTTCGAGGGGGCGTACGCAGTTCTCTTTACCTAAGGTAGATCGGTTCATACGTGCAGCCTCTCAGCGTTGCGTATGGATAAAGGAAATAGAGCCCACACATCGATTATGTGGTCCTATGCGTCATTAACCCGGGGAAAACCTTAAGTCCTTAAATTAAAATAAAAATAAAGTTCTTTAATTATTTCAAATCATTTTTATATGTCCCAATGCTCTTCGATGCTGAAGGCTAAAAGAGATTAGCCACTCATCGGTATGGGGATGGCTTTATGGTTTTTAGTGAAACGTGAGTTTGAAATTAAACACTAAACGATTATAAGAGAAAACATTGAAAAAAACAGGACATTTAGATATATTGAAGGAAAGCTAATAGATGCAGGCACTCATACACACTTCAAAACCATAAAGAAAGTAAATAAAGCAAGTCCTACTCAAATGAGTAGGGGGAAATAAATTCAAGTACAAGTCCTACTCAAAACTTAGTAGGTGGTAAATTAAAGCAATGCGCCATTTAACTCTTAACGAGTAGGCGCAAATAAATGCATAAATAAAAAGAAACTAAGTTACAAAAAATGAAAATTACAAGTCCCACTCAAATGAGTGGGCGGTAAATTAAAGCAAAGCGTCGTTTAACTCTTAACGAGTAGGCGGAAATAAATGCACACACGCACACACTCTACATAATTGAATTAAGCATTAAAGAAAGCATGAAAAGTTAGTCTCAAACACTCACACACTCTACATAAATGAATAAAGCAATAAAATTGCGATTCCCGGCTCAAATGAGTGGGCGGGAGAATGAAAGCGATAAAACTATCCACATATACTCACAAACAGTAACATGAAATTAAAGGAGCATAATGAAAATCTACCCTTATACACTCACACACATCAAAATAACACAAAATGAAAGTTCTTTAAAAATTAAAATGATAACTTTTCAACCCTTAGAACTTGCCAAAAACAATTAAAAGATGAAATAAAAATTGTTTGAAACAAAAGTTTTTGAAAACAAACTTGAAATCAAAGTTGTTGAAAAATTAAAACGTTTACATTTTCATCCATAGGATTTCGTAGAAATGATTAAAAAGCGAAAAGAAAAATTAAAGGACCAAAACAGGTTTTACAATCCTAAAGCAAAGCTAAGTAAAAAAAAACACTTTAAAACCACTTTTACAACTTCATAGGAATGACAATATAAGCCTTTAGAAAGTTTTCAATACAACTTTGATTCTTTAAAAAGAAGACTTAAACTAAATTTTGCCATTATAACGGCTCAATATTATGATAAAAGCCTAAAATAAAACCTAACATTACAACATATTGCATGAAAAATTAAGACAAATTACACTCATACACACACACACATACTTTTCATTAAGATGAACATTACAATCACTTAAAAGCATGGAAAACTACAAGTTACACTTAATTTATGGAGAGGTAGACTAAGTAAAACAAGAGGATAAAAAGGAGAAGAAAAGTGAAGCACCCAAATACATATTCATTCCATGTAGAGAGAGAAAGAGGAAAAACATTTTTTTTTCATAATTTAAGCTATTACAAACTATTACAAAGCAAAAAGAAAAGCTAAAACAAACATATGAAGGGAGAGAGAGAAAGTCTCCTTACATGAAGATGAAAGTGCACCAAGGGCAGCCAACAAAAGACACTAAATTTGGCTAAAAAATGTGAACCCTTGGGCATTACAGAAAACTCTTATTTATAGGAAAAATTTCGGTGTGACACGCCCTGGTCAAGGGCGTGTCAGTCAGAGCCGTATTTGACTTGGCGAGTTTGGCTGGCTGGCTTCGTTCTGGAAGGTTGGGGAGGTGACACGTCATCGTCACGGGCGTGACCATCATGTCACGGGCGTGCCCGAAGGGAGTGACTGTAAGGTTTGGCTAAATCAATCCGTCGATTTGACGGCAAAGTTGACTTCGGGAGCTTCACGCGGCAGTCACGGGCGTGACGGGGGCGTGACAAGCTGGCGTTGAGTGGCGTTGAGTGACATTGAGTGGCGGCGGCATTGAGTGGCGCTGAGAGTTGAACAGTGACGGCGTTGAGTGGCGTTGAGTGGTCACGGCGTTGAGTGGCATTGAGTGGCCACGGCGTTGAGTGGCATTGAGAGGTGAACAGTAAAAGCGTTGAGTGGCATTGAGAGGTGAACAGTGAAAGCGTTGAGAGGCATTGAGTGGCCACGGATTTGAATGCCTGCCACAGGCGTGTCAGGGTCTTTGACACGGGCGTGTCAGGTCAAAAAATTTGACTTTTTTGGAAATTTTCTGAAATGAAAAATAAACTAAGTTAGAAGTAAATTTTATAAATATGAACAATTTATTGAAGTAAATTGACTTAAAATAAAGGAAATAAGTAAAAAATGACTTAACTAATATACCTAAAAATAGGTATAAATATAACTTATCAAATACCCCCATACTTAAGCTTTTGCTATTCCAGAGCAAAAGTTTGAGCTGAACTTATAAGGAATAATAAAAAACCCTAAGTTCTGTTACCGCTAAATTAATTATAAGAGAGATCAAATTAAATATACTGGTATAAGAGTTAAGTCCTAAAATCATTTAGGTGATTTAAACAGGGCAAAAGTTTTGGCCAAAAGACTTCTTGATGTAATCAAATAGAAAGCAATAATTGTATTGATTAGATTAACAGAAAATAGTTTTGAATTATATGAACTTTAGCTTATAGGAGTTTTACCGGAAATAATGCAATTTACGAATTATGCTCTCAAAATTTTTTTTGAATTAATTCTAGAGTCATGAAATTGGATAAGGGGGTTTGATGTTGGTTTATGAAGGTGCTTGGATTTTTAGGAGAGGTAATTTTTTCTCGAACCTCCAATTTTTTTTGGATTTGGATTTGGATGTTATAGGAAAACGAAATCTTGTTTTCCTAAACATGAAATTTTCTTTTTTTCTTTTTCATAATAAGAATTAACCAAATGTATATGTGTAGGAGTAATGAATTTTATCCTCTTACTCCGTAACATATAATCTTTTAATTTATTGGGTGCCTATGTTTACGGAACGAAATCTTATTCCCATTGACATAGGATATTTTTTGGGGGGAATTTTTTTTTATCATAACAAGTAGTTTATGATAAGTAAGGGGAGAAAAGAGAACTAGATTTTTAATTGATATATTTTTGAGAGCAACCTTTATAAATTGTACGTTCCAATTTTTAAGAAAGCTAAAAGCAAGCATAATTGAATTCTATAGTCATTATTTTCTAACATGATACACGTGCTCCTATCTATGAAAAATTAGAAGTAGTGCCTAAAGCGAGTCCCCTATTTTTCACAAAGTATAATAAATTCTTTAAAACTTTACCCCGACGATTTAGAATTTTTAATCTATAATTAACAAACGAATAGTGAATAAAGAATTGATCAAATTCGCATATAAATAAACTCAAAACAAAAGTTTTGGATAGTAAGAAACTTAAGAATGATATATTTGTTTCATAAGTTATATTTTTTTTGAATTTTTGAAGTTATTATCTTTTTTTTGTATTTTTGTATTTATATCTTTAATATATACATACTAAAAAAATGCGAAAATAAAATTTTTTGGATTTTTAAGTTTTGCAATTTTTTTTATTTTTAAGTTTTGTGAATTTTTTTGTATTTTTAAGTTTTGTGAAAAAAAAAATTTTATTTTTAAGAAAATTTTCATACTATTTACAAAAAATTGGGAGAAAAAGAAAAAATATTTACAAGGATGAGAGGGAAAAAGGGAGAGGGGAAAGAGAAAGAATATTTAAAAAAATAACTTATAAAAATTATTTACAAAAAATATTTACAAGAATATTTTCAAAAATATAAACTAGGTTGCGCGAGATGACTCGTTATGTGGATGGCTCGATGAGCCGGATCTCGCAGACCGAGTTAAAAATAAATCAAAGTTTCAAAAAATAAACTTCAAAAATTTTTTTTTTTTTGATTTTTGTGTTTTATATATATAATATTTTTTAGTTTTAAAGTTTTTTTTTTGTTTTGTTTTTGTAAGTGAAAAAAGAAAGAACGAAAAATACGAAAAACACCCCCATACTTAGTTTCAACATTGTCCCCAATGTTGTATGCTAAGCATGAGGAACAAGACAGCAAGTATATGTACAAAAAATGAAAAAGAGGGGGCAGAAAACGTCCCTGATCCGCCCTCGGGGAAGCCCATTAGAAACCCTGCAGTTATTAGAAAAATAGAAAACATGATAAATAAAGACATAAAAAAAAAGATAAGCGTGGGGTGCCTCCCAGGATCGCTTTGTTTATAGTCGCGTAGCTATATCAGCGGGATTATATATGGAGAAGGGTTATGGTTTCGCTCCAACCGATCGCAGGGTCGCCCGCTATATAGACTTTAACCGATGACCGTTCACCTTAAAAGTGCCTTTTTCGGGGTGGGAGACGAGTACGGTCCCGTATGGAAAAACTTCTTCAACCTTGAAGGGGCCGAACCATCGCGATTTTAGTTTACCCGGGAAAAGCCTAAGATGTGAAATGTATAGAAGGACAAGATCGCCCGGAGAAAAAAATTTTGGGGCTTTAATTTTTCAATCGTGGTATAACTTAGAACGCTTCTTATAGAATTTATTGCTCTCGTAAGCATTCGCACGCCATTCATCGAGCTCATTTAGTTAGCGTCGAGATTTAAGAGTTTTAGTGCCCAAAGTGCACGGTGCTCCAGTTCTACGGGTAAATGGCACGCTTTGTCGTAGACTAATCGAAATGGAGTACAACCGGTAGCGGTTTTGTACGCCGTATGATACGCCCATAATGCGTCGTCGAGCTTAACGAACCAATCTTTCCTATTAAGTGAAACAGTTTTTTTCTAATATGCGTTTTATTTCTCGATTTACTACCTCAACTTGGCCACTTATTTGCGGGTAGTAGGGGGTGGCAAGTTTGTGCGTGACTCCGTATTTAGCTAACGTCTTAGCCATTAGAGCGTAACAAAAATGTGTTCCCCTATAACTAACAATAGCGCGAGGCGTGCCGAAGCGATAAAATAATTTTTTTTTGAAATGTAATGACGACTCGTGCATCGTTGGTGGGGAGAGCTTGCGCTTCCGCCCACCTTGATACGTAGTCGACCGCCACTAAAATATACATATTTTTATAAGAAGGAGGTAGGGGCCTACAAAATCTATGCCCCACAAATCGAAAACTTCGCACTCTAAAAACATATTTTGGGGCATCTCGTCTCGACGTGAGATGTCACCCGACCGCTGACAGCTATCGCATACGCGCACAAAATTGTGCGTGTCTTTGAAGAGAGTGGGCCAAAAGTAGCCCGCCTCTAGCGCCTTCCTAGCGGTCCAGTTGGCTTGATAGTGCCCCCAGCTGGACCCTCGTGGCAGTGCCTCAATATTTGTGTGCACTCCTCACCCGTGACGCACCTTCGGACCGCTTGGTCCGCGCAGATACGGAAAACAAATGGGTCCTCCCAAAAGAAATTTTTCAAGTCGGAAAAGAATTTCTTCTTTTGCTGACTTGAGAATTCTTTTGGAAGTACCCGCAAAACTAAGTAGTTCACAAAATCTGCGAACCAAGGCGAAGATGACGAAGACGAACGAAGGGTAAGAAGGCGTTCCTCGGGTAATCTGTCATTTATTCCAGATTCGACGAGCGCTTCCGCACCTGGATTTTCTAAATGGGAGAGGTGGTCTGCCGCTAGATTTTCTGCGCCCTTCTTATCCCGGATCTCCAAGTCAAATTCTTGAAGGAGGAGAATCCATCGAATTAGGCGGGGTTTTGCGTCGGTTTTGGCTAGTAAATACTTAAGGACAGAGTGATTGGTAAAAATGATAACTTTAGAAAGCGTTACATACGAGCGAAACTTATCGAAGGCGAAAACGACGGCTAAGAGTTCCTTTTTCGTCGTCGTGTAATTCACTTGTGCGGAAGTGAGCGTCTTGCAAGTGTAATAAATAGGATGAAAACGTTTTTCTATGCGTTGGCCAAGAACGGATTCTAAGGCGATATCACTAGCGTCGCACATGATTTCAAACGGAAGGGACCAATTAGGGGCCACTAGAATTGGAGAATTTATAAGTTTTTGTTTTATAAAATTAAAGGCAGACTCGCAATCGCTACTAAAGACAAAAGGTGATTCCTTTTCCAAGAGGTGAGAAAGTGGCTTTGTTATTTTTGAAAAATCTTGAATGAAGCGCCTGTAAAAGCCCGCGTGGCTTAAGAAACTCCTAATAGATTTTATGTTAGTCGGCTGAGGAAGCTTTTCTATTATTTCTACTTTGGCTTTATCGACCTATATCCCCTTAATCGAAATATTTTGGCCGAGGACCAAACCTCCTCGAACCATAAAGTTGCACTTCTCCCAATTTAAAACAAGATGCGTTTCCTCGCATCGCTGGAGGACACGATTGAGATTACGAAGACAATCCGGGAATAAGCATCCGAATACAGAAAAGTCATCCATGAATACTTCCATAATATCTTCTACTAGCTCGCCAAAGATTGCTAGCATATATCTTTGGAATGTAGCTGGCGCATTGCATAGGCCAAATGGCATTCTTCGATAGGCGAAGGTGCCAAACGGGCAAGTAAAATTCATTTTCTCTTGGTCCTCGGGGGAAATGGGGATTTGGAAAAACCCCGATAAACCGTCGAGAAAACAATAAAATGGATGACCGGAAAGACGCTCGAGAATCTGTTCAAGGAATGGTAGTGGGAAATGGTCCTTGCAGGTGGCATCATTAAGTTTGCGATAATCGATGTACACACGCCAACCCATAACAGTACGATTTGGGACGTGCTCGTTGTGCTCATTCGCCAATACGGTCAGACCGCCCTTCTTGGGAACGAAATGAATTTGACTAACCCATGCACTATCAAAAATAGGATAAATAATCCCCGCATCTAATAATTTAATTATCTCAGTTTTCATGACGTCTTTCATGTTTGGGTTAATACTTCGCTGCAGCTGAATGGTTTTGCGGCAATTATCGTTTAAGAAAATTTTGTGAGTGCAGAAAGAAGGGTTAATCCCCTTAAGGTCAGAAATTTGCCACGCAATTGTGTGGCGATGTTTAAGCAAAACCTTCAATAAATCGGAGGTCTCTGAATCGCTTAAATGTAAAGAAATGATAACCGGGAGTGTATCATTTTTCCCCAAAAAGGCATATTTTAGGGATTCGGGTAATGGTTCTAGATCTAGGGTGGGCGGTTATTCTAGCGAGGTTTTAGTGTTAACGTCTTTTGAACCAATTGGTTCAAAAGGCAAATTCGTAGACGCGTCCTCATCGCAATAAAAATTTTCGAGAGAAAAAATATCTTCGTTTAAAAACTCGGACTCAAAAACAGGAGAAGAACAATCTCCATAAAAAGAATCTAAAAAGTAGTAGAAATTGTCGCTCGGCGACGAGTCTTCCATTGAGGGGTTAATAGAAAAAGTAACTTAGTTGTCTCCTACCCGAAGGAGAAGATGACCGTTACTTACATCGATTAGCGCATGTGAGGTTACGAGGAAAGGGCGACCGAGTATTATTGGTACCTCGACGTCTTCCTCGATGTCTAAGATGACGAAGTCCACCGGGAAGGTGAACTTGTCTACTCGGACAAGGACATCCTCAACTACCCCGATGGGGAACCTAACCGAGCGATCCTCTAGTTGTATGCGCATATTGGTAGGAGCAGGAGTACCCAAACCAAAATGCAGGAAAAGCGAGAATGGCATCAAATTAATGCTCGCGCCTAAGTCAGCTAAGGCGTATTTTACTAAT
Source organism: Platanthera zijinensis (assembly GCA_039513925.1). Classification (NCBI taxonomy): domain Eukaryota; kingdom Viridiplantae; phylum Streptophyta; class Magnoliopsida; order Asparagales; family Orchidaceae; genus Platanthera; species Platanthera zijinensis. The sequence continues at coordinate 144,795,647 of CM077093.1, read as the reverse complement.
ACATTGCCAAAAAGGCACGTGATGGAAAACCGTCCCGGGTCGTTTTGTTTCGAGGGAAACTTATTAGTAAAAGCCGCCGAGTAGACAGCGTTAAGAGAAATATGCGAAATATCTTCAAGTTTTCATTTGTTAGAAAGAAGATCTTGTAAAAAATTTGCATACTTAGTCATTTGCAAGATGGCCTCGCAAAAAGGAACATTAATATGAATTTGTTTAAGTAATAAAATAAATTTTTCATATTGCGCGTTCACTCGCTCATTATCTAACTTATGCGGGTAGGGCAACGCCTTGTTTAAAATAGATTTGTCGTTAAAAATCAGTAAGTGCTGCATAATCGAAGAAGAGGGAAGAGGGGTCGGAGGTGAAATTTGTACCTGAGGATCGATCCGTTTTTGATTGACCACCTCCTTACCTCTACGGAGGGTTATAGCGTTGGCATTCTCCCTTGGATTCAGCTCCGTATTCCCTTGCAGTTCCTACATAAGTCGCGCCAGTTGTCCTACCTGAATTTCTAAATTTTTAAGCGATCCAGAGATGTTCCGGATATTGGACTCATTGGACGCGACATAACGATTAAAATTTTCCTCCACCAGTGACAGCTTCATAGGAGGGGGAGGAGGAAACGTGGGCGCAAAAAGAGGGGGAGGAGGGCGCTGTGCGTTATTCCGGTTACTCCATGAGAAATTTGGGTGGTTCTTCCAACCCGGATTATAGTGGCTACTAAAAGGGTTGTTTTGAAAGGATGGAGGCACCAGATTCCCCATGTAGTCCACGAATTCGTCGACCACACAGGCATTAGGGGGGAGAAAATAAGGCGGAGTGGAGGAGGCAACAAACATCTCCGCCACCTTCTTAGTTAGCCTTTCGACTTGAAGGGCTTACTGAGCAGTAGCATCCACTTTATAAAGGCCCGCCTGCTTATGGAGCGCCCGCGGGACATTCCACTGGTAGGCGTTAGTAGCAATTTCCTCGAAAAGAGCCTGGGCGGCATCGGGGGTCTTATTATTCTGAGTGCCCCCGGCAGCCGCGTCAATCATTTGACGCGTCTGACTATTCAGTCCATTATTAAAAATTTGTACCTGCAACCACGTTGGCAGCGCGTGGTGCGGGCACCGGCGGAGAAATTCCTTAAAACGCTCCCAAGTCTCATAAAGATACTCAGGGTCGTTTTACATAAAGGAGGATATGTCCGCCCGCAATCTTGCAGTTTTTGGCGGCGGAAAATATTTAGTAAGGAATTTCTCGACCAACTCCGCCCAGGTCGTAATGGATCCCCGTAGGAGGGGGACCAACCACTCCTTGGCCTTGAACTTAAGAGAGAGGGGAAAAAGGCGCAAATGAATGGCGTCATCAGTGATGCCATTAATCTAGAAAGTATCGCAAATTTCTAAAAAATTAGACAAGTGGTTATTCGGGTCTTCATTCGGCTGTCCGTCGAACTGCACGGCATTTTGGATCATTTGTATAACACTTGACTTAATTTCAAAATTATTGTTCTCCACAGCAAGCCGAACAATACTCGACCCTGTATCATCCATGTTAGGTCAAGCGTAGTAAGACATCGTACGCTCGGCCGCTTAGGCATTATTTGGGTCGGCCATAGATGAGAAAGAGGGTTCTCCGGTGGATTCTGCGGGGTATAAAAAGGGAATTCGACGTAGAGATAAGATACGCGCAAGAGAGCTGTCGTTCTTAGGGTCGAATTCAAGATTTTCAGAACTCGAAGGTTGTCCACGGGTCATAAACCCTAAAAAAACAACGAAGGGGGAAAGATTTTTTTTCTTATAAAATTTTTTATTTGAAAATAAATTAAAATTAATAGAGTCCCGGATTCGATATAACAACCGTCTCCCCGGCAACGGTGCCAAAAACTTGATGGCCGCAGAACAGAGACCGACTGTGGGTTGTTCGAAATGGTCAGATTCCGCGGGACGAGTTAGAAGATCGAGTTTTCTAACGAGAGGATGCAAGTGCACCTATCGCGTAGTACTCGGTATTCGGGAGAATACCTGGGTCATATTGTTCTCGGGAGCGCGTTGATTATATCTACTCTTCCAGGAAGACTATTATCTTAATATCAGTAAGGTGAGATTTTTTTGGTTTAATTAAAACGGAAAGAAAGAGAGCTGAATTTTACTAAGTTAGTTCGATAACGGGTTAATGCTCGGCATCGAATCGGATTAAGACTAAAATAATTCTTAATAATTATTGAACTTTGATTTTAAATTAATGAAAGGCACTTGGCCGTGGAGGTTCCATAGACATGAGCTCACCTTGGTCTAGGGATATCGCTCACCTGGGCGCTAAGGCTATTCGACCAAACGTTAGTCCGGTGAAGGAATCCCCTTAACGCCCGCATTATGCTAAGAACCCCTCTATTGGGTGGGGAACCCAATCCGGCAGAACTACCCTTCTTGTAAGACCCCGACCTCGGAGTTGATCGCGGGGCAATCAATCAGCACTTTTGGAGGTCTGAACAGGGGCACATGGCCGTGTGCCTACCCGTGTTCAGTGATTTTGTGCAGTCTCGAGTCAGAGAAGTACACGGCCTGAGACACACGGCCATGTCTCAAGCCGTGTGTGGGGCACACGGCCTCGAACACGGTCGTGTTCGAAGCCGTGTTCATGAAGCCCGACGATCGTTCTGAAGCTCCAGGTAACACGGCCCGTGGCACACGGCCGTGTCAGGACCCGTGTCGATCGGCGAATGAGCTACACGGCCAGACACACGGCCGTGTGCCAACCCGTGTTCGGCCCAGGTTTTATTATTTTGGATCTAATCTCGGCCGTTCATTCCCTTGGATCTGGATCTGATGGTGGGGGCTACTCCTGGGGGGGTTATTAGCCGGGAAATGGGGGGAGAAACCCTCATTTCAACTTGAGTTTCTCTTTCTACATCCTAGAGAGAGGAGAGCTCCCTTGGTGGTGTGAGGCCAAAATCCGGCCGCCGGAGGAGGTTCGAAGCTCCAAATCGCGATCCGAGCCCAGATCCGCGGAGGCGACGACGTTGCGAAGCTTTCTAGCCGCGTAGTTTGCGATGGCGCCGCGGAAGAACGCAAGGGTAACGATTCTTTATCTTGGGCATGTGAAGCCCTCTTTTCCTTGCATAGGAAGCCCGCTCTCGCGAGTGAGCGAAGAGTTGGAGCGCTCCTTGGGGTAGATATGTGAAGTCCCCCTTGTGTAGAGTCTGTATGCATAAACGGACATAGGCATTGTGTGTGAAGCCTATTCGGACGTGTTGGTCCGAATCGGTGATGTTGCATTGCATTTGAACCGGGCAAGACTCCGAATGTTTGGGTGTTTTCGGGTTTTTCTTCGTGGTAGATTGCGTTAGGGAATCTTAGAGATTAACTCTAAGGTGCACCCGGAAAACTGGGCAAAAGCGGGTTTTACCAACACGGAGGCCGGGGAGCCAACGTGAACATAACTGGGTTATGTGATTTTGTAGCGGAAACGGGACTCGGTGAGTCTTGACCTGCGCATATGGCTTAAATTATCGTTGCGGTATGAGCACGGGTCAAGCGGAACCGTACCCGGTCTATGTCGTTCGGTAGGACCGTTGGCATGGACGAGGGTCTTCGGCGGTCTATGGCTTAAATTGTCGTGAACAAGGCTAAGGGGACAAATTGCTCATATGGATGACCGTCCTAGAGGCGGTGGTGGATCGGGAACGTCTATGGCTTGAATTGACGTGACATTGGCCGGTTCGCCGAGAATGTGCCCTGAGTGCACGGGGTGTGTGGCCGTGCGAGCCTACGCCTGTGGTGATGTGCAATTACCTTTTATAAATGCCTATACTAATAAAGTGCAGGGAAAGAGCATCCCCACCCCGATTGTGGGGGCGGGATCGTTACAATTTGGTCAGCTTTGCTGACCGTTGCTATTGTTTGCCACCGGGCGGTGGTTTGTTGCTTGCAGGTGCTGCGGAGCCGAGCGGGAAATAGCGGGCTAAAGCCCTTGTTGCTGTGCCGGCCCTCGAAGGACTAATTTGTTATGTTTTTCCCGTTCATTCATGTATGGCCGGCCTGCGAGCCGAGGTCTGAAAACACTATTTTGTTAAGTGAACAATGTAAGGCCTTAAGGCCAGTTCTCTTTGTGTATGTACTCATTCCTGGGTTGTAGTGGACATTCATGCTTTGTGGCAGGGTTCTTATCTTTTTGCAACTTAATTAAATTGCTTCCGCTAGGTGTTGTGTAGGACGCTCTGATTGATTGTATGGTTTCAACGCGTAACCAACCGGTCTGTCCGTAGTATATGGCGTCGGGCCCCGGCCGGACCTACTGCTATATGCTATGTGACGGATAGGGGTGTTACAAATTGGTATCAGACTTCTGGTTTCGGTCACGCTTAAATGAATTCGTGGACGAATTCACTTTAAGGGGTGGTGAGCACATTGTGTGCGTCATCGTTATAACATGAAAAGAACCCATGAATGTCCACTTAGGAATGAAAATACACATGTTTGAGGAACCTGCGTGTTCCTATAATTGCTGGTTGCAGTAGTGTTTGGTCGCTTATCGGTGTTTTACACGATTATAGGTGACCAGAAGTGGCGCTGGGCCGTCTGAACGGCCAGGTTCTGAGGCGAGCAGTGCGCCAAGCGATACGCCTGCAACACCGTTGTCTGCCAAGACCATTAGGTTGGTGGCAGAAGCGGTCATGGCAATGATTAATGCGCAGCCTGTAAGGCAGGTGCAGCAGCCTGCTCCTGCTGTAGAGCAAGTACCGCTTCAGACGGCAGAGCAAAGGAGGGTTGAGCAGGTGGTGGTGGAGCCAGAGTTGCCTCGGAGAGCAACTGAAAAACAACTGAAGCATGTCATGGGCTTTCATCCACCGGTGTTCACGGGGGCAGAAACCCCGACCCAAGCAGAGGATTGGCTCTCAAGGGTCAACAGGGTGATGACTGCGACGGAAACTGAAGAGTGGCAGAAGATCACTATAGCGACGTTCCTTTTGGATGGGGACGCAAGACTGTGGTGGGAGGGCCTAGAGCTGCATCAATTGAGGGGAAGGCCATTGGCCGAAGTCCCGATGGAGGAGTTTACGAGACTATTTATGGCTCGATACCTCCCCTCGGCGCAGAGGATCGCGCTAGAGAGCGAATTCCAGAAGTTGGTGCAGGGTGATAGCACCGTTGATGAATACCTCCACGAGTTTACTCGGTTGGGGAGATATGCCGGTGCTACCTTCGCAGACGAGGAGCGCAAGACGAGCCTCTTTTATGAAGGGCTAAGGGATGATTTGAGGTTGCTGCTATCGGGGCCCAAGGCGCAGGGTTTCATGACCCTAGTCAGTTCGGCCCGGTCCTTGGAGAAGGATATGAGAAACGTGCAAGCGAAGAAAGAAAGGGAATCCGGTGGCAAAAAATCAGAGTTCAAGGCGCCGACTACATCGAAGTCGGGCTACCGTAGATTCTTCAAGAAGGCTAAGACATCGGGTCCAACTCCTTCTGCAGGTGCCTCGGGGACAACTACCAATCGAACCCCGGGCGCTTGTTTCACGTGTGGAAAGCCGGGGCACTTTGCTCGTGACTGCTGGAGTGGACGCTCAAAGTCCGAAAGGAAACAAGGAGCTACCTACGAGGAAAAGGGCAAAGCGGTGGAGTCGACCGCGTCCCACTATGCTCCGACTCAGCCTAGAGTCTACAACTTGGGCCAGCAGGAGGCCATCAAGCAAGCGGATGTCGTGACAGGTATGAGTTAATTTATGCAAGTTGACTTGAGAATACTATTACCTATTGCTTGTTAAGCTAATGTCTTTTGCTTAGTCTTTGTGTTGATTAGCGATAGTCCGGCACGGGCACTGTTCGACACAGGTGCTTCGCATTCTTTCTTGTCCGAACATTTTATATCGCGCATCGGAGTCCCTTCTTCGATGGCGAAGGACAAGTTATATGTGTTGCTACCGAATGGGTGCTCGATGCGTGCGGACAGAGTGTGCGCCGTGAAGGTTCATATAGGGAGCCAAGAGTTCGACTTGCTAGCGTCATTATTGCCGTTAGTAGAGTTCGATGTTATCTTTGAAATGGATTGGCTGTCAGAGCAGAAGGCTTGGATCGATTGTGACCGTAAGGAGGTCAAGCTGGGTGTAGGGCGGGAGACTACTTTCGAGGGGCTTAAGGGGTCGAGCAAGACACTGATGTCTGCTCTTCAGGTGGTGAAGGCAGTTCGTGCTGGTGCAGAGCTGTTCTTTGCAATAGTGGGGGCTGTGGAGCCAAAGTCCCCGTTGGATAGCATCCCCGTGGTTTGCGAATACCCCGATGTGTTCCCGGATAGCCTTCCCGGAGCCCCACCGCAGCGAGAGATTGATTTTACGATCGAGCTCGTGCCGGGTGCCAAACCCGTGTCACGTGCTCCTTATAGGTTGGCGCCAAAGGAGATGACGGAGTTGAAGGTTCAGCTGGAGAAGCTGATGGAGCAAGGTTATGTGCGTCCAAGTTCGTCGCCTTGGAGCGCACCGGTCCTCTTCGTTAAAAAGAAGGACGGAAGTATGCGGCTGTGCATCGACTACAGAGAATTGAACAAGTTGACGGAGAAGAACAAGTACCCGATCCCGAGGATTGATGATCTCTTTGATCAGTTAGTCGGATCGTCTGTATACTCCAAGTTGGACTTGAAGTCGGGTTACTATCAGCTGAGGATCAGGGAATGTGATATCGCAAAGACGGCGTTCAGTACGAGGTACGGGCATTTCGAGTTCACGGTCATGTTGTTTGGACTGACAAATGCGCCATCGGTGTTTATGGATCTGATGAACAGGACATTCAGAGATTTCCTGGATCGCTTTGTGATCGTCTTTATTGACGATATTTTGGTATACTCGCAGTGCGAAGAAGACCACTTCAAGCATTTGCATTTGGTGTTGGAGACTTTGAGGAGGAATGAGCTTTACGCAAAGTTCTCCAAGTGCGAGTTCTGGCTACCCTCGGTAGCGTTCCTTGGTCATATAGTGAGTGGGGAAGGTATAGCGGTGGATCCGGCGAAGATTGTTGCGATACGGGAGTGGCCTGCGTTATCTTCTGTCGCGGAAGTCTGTAGTTTTCTCGGGCTTGCCGGATATTACAGGCGCTTCGTAGAGAACTTCTCGCGGGTAGCGTTACCTCTCACGAAGTTGACAAGGAAGGATCAGAAATTCTTGTGGACGCAAGAGTGCGTGCAAGCTTTTGAGGAGCTGAAGAGGCGGTTGACCACGGCGCCAATGCTTAGTTCGCCGAGTGGGACCGAGGGCTTTGAGGTGTATAGCGACGCTTCGGGTAGTGGCTTGGGCTGCGTGTTGTTGCAGCATGGAAGTGTGATAGCGTATGGATCGCGTCAGCTGAAAGTGCATGAAAGAAATTATCCGGTGCACGACTTGGAGTTGGCGGCCGTGATTTTTGCACTCAAGTTATGGAGGCACTACCTATACGGCGTAAGAGTCGATATATACACCGATCACAAGAGCCTAAAATACTTGTTGGATCAAAAGGACCTTAATATGAGGCAGAGAAGGTGGATGGAGTTCCTGGGGGACTACACCTTCAAGATACATTATGTACCCGAGAAGGGCAACGCAGTTGCGGATGCGCTGAGCCGCAGGGCTCCCGCCCGAGCCAACTGGTTGTCGGTGCATGATGAGCGGCTAGTGCGGGAGTTGGAGGAGCTTGAGATCTGTTGTGTTGACAAGCAGACGAGCGCCAAAGCAATGTTAAACTGGACAGAGGTGCAGTATGACCTGGCTGACCGGGTTCGGCAGGCATTGGAGTTAGATAACTCCATGAAAGAGCTTATGGAGGCCGCTCTGGATGGGTCAAATTCCCAGTTCTCGGTGGATGATGGTTTGTTAAGAAAGGATCATCGGTTGTGCGTCCCGAGTGGGGGTAACCTCCGGGCGGAGTTGATGTACGAGGCTCATCATACCAAGTACTCAATCCACCCAGGGAGCACGAAGATGTATCGTGATCTCAAGAAGCTGTTTTGGTGGTCGGGGCTTAAGAAAGATGTGGCGTTGTACGTGGCTAAATGCCAAACGTGCGCCTTGGTGAAGGCAGAGTGCCAAAAGCCAGGAGGATTTCTGAAATCCTTGCCTATACCGGAGTGGAAATTCGATGATATATCTATGGACTTTGTGCACGGGTTGCCAAGGTCGCAGAAGGGAAACGACGCCATTTGGGTGATCGTTGACAGATTGACGAAAGTGTCGTATTTCTTACCGATGAGGAAGGATGATCCAGTAGAGAAGTTGGCAAAGCTCTATGTGGATAGCATTGTGCGCTTGCACGGGGTGCCCCGCAGTATTGTGAGTGATCGCGATGGGCGTTTCACGTCCAATGACTGGAGGCTAGTGCATCAATTGTTGGGCTCCAAACTGAAGTTTAGCACGGCGTTTCATCCACAGACGGATGGCCAGACCGAGAGAGTCAACAGAACCTTGGAAGACATGCTCCGCATGTGTACGTTGGACTTCGGTAAGAGGTGGGAGGACCACCTATACTTGGTCGAATTTGCTTATAACAATAGTTATCAAGCAAGCATTCAGATGGCGCCGTTCGAAGCTCTTTACGGAAGAAAATGTCGCACGCCGTTGTCGTGGTTAGAAACGGGTGAGTCCAAGCTTTATCAGCGTCAAGACATTAAAGATGCCACTTCTTTAGTGCATACTATACGGGAGCGGTTGCGGATTGCCCAGGATAGGCAAGCCAAGTATTATAATGCCAAGCATAGGAACGTGGAATTCAGTGTTGGCGATTGGGTGTACTTGAAGATCAAGCCGTTCAAGGGTGTCTCACGGATTCGACGCTTGAAAAAGTTGAGTCCGAGATACCTTGGGCCATTTGAGATTCTGGAGCGGATCGGAGAAGCAGCTTATAGGTTGAGGTTATCAGCAGAGCTAAGTGCTTTGCATGATGTATTCCACATCTCGGTTTTGCGGAAGGTAGTTTAAGAGCCTTCGCAGGTGTTAGCGGCCGACCAAGTACCGGTTGAGGAAGGGTTGACAACGAAAGTCAAGCCCATATCTATTGAGGATTTCGAAGTCAAGCGGCTTCGGAACAAGGAAATCAGAATGGTGAAGGTCCGTTGGGATAACTGCGGACGCGAGGAGCTCTCTTGGGAGCGAGAGCAGTCAATGCATGAGGAGTACCCCGAGTTGTTCCCCTCAGGTACTCGTTATGTTTATGTTTTTGTGTAGTCTCTGTTCTTAATTTCGGGACGAAATTCTCTTAAGGGGGAGGGAGTTGTAAGACCCCGACCTCGGAGTTGATCGCGGGGCAATCAATCAGCACTTTTGGAGGTCTGAACAGGGGCACACGGCCAGGCACACGGCCGTGTGCCTACCCGTGTTCAGTGATTTTGTGCAGTCTCGAGTCAGAAAAGTACACGGCCTGAGACACACGGCCGTGTCTCAAGCCGTGTGTGGGGCACACGGCCTCGAACACGGCCGTGTTCGAAGCCGTGTTCATGAAGCCCGACGATCGTTCTGAAGCTCCAGGTAACACGGCCCGTGGCACACGGCCGTGTCAGGACCCGTGTCGATCGGCGAATGAGCTACACGGTCAGGCACACGGCCGTGTGCCAACCCGTGTTCGGCCCAGGTTTTATTATTTTGGATCTAATCTCGGCCGTTCATTCCCTTGGATCTGGATCTGATGGTGGGGGCTGCTCCTGGGGGGTTATTAGCTGGGAAATGGGGGGAGAAACCCTCATTTCAACTTGAGTTTCTCTTTCTACATCCTAGAGAGAGAGGAGAGCTCCCTTGGTGGTGTGAGGCCAAAATCCGGCCGCCGGAGGAGGTTCGAAGCTCCAAATCGCGATCCGAGCCAAGATCTGCGGAGGCGACGACGTTGCAAAGCTTTCTAGCTGCGTAGTTTGCGATGGAGCCGCGGAAGAACGCAAGGGTAACGATTCTTTATCTTGGGCATGTGAAGCCCTCTTTTCCTTGCATAGGAAGCCCGCTCTCGCGAGTGAGCGAAGAGTTGGAGCGCTCCTTGGGGTAGATATGTGAAGTCCCCCTTGTGTAGAGTCCGTATGCGTAAACGGACATAGGCATTGTGTGTGAAGCCTATTCGGACGTGTTGGTCCGAATCGGTGATGTTGCATTGCATTTGAACCGGGCAAGACTCCAGATGTTTGGGTGTTTTCGGGTTTTTCTTCGTGGTAGATTGCGTCAGGGAATCTTAGAGATTAACTCTAAGGTGCACCCGGAAAATTGGGCAAAAGCGGGTTTTGCCAACACGGAGGCCGGGGAGCCAACGTGAACATAACTGGGTTATGTGATTTTGTAGCGGAAACGGGACTCGGTGAGTCTTGACCTGCGCATATGGCTTAAATTGTCGTTGCGGTATGAGCACAGGTCAAGCGGAACCGTACCCGGTCTATGTCGTTCGGTAGGACCATTGGCATGGACGAGGGTCTTCGGCGGTCTATGGCTTAAATTGTCGTGACCAAGGCTAAGGGGACAAATTGCTCATATGGATGACCGTCCTAGAGGCGGTGGTGGATCGGGAACGTCTATGGCTTGAATTGACGTGACGTTGGCCGGTTCGCCGAGAATGTGCCCTGAGTGCACGGGGTGTGTGGCCGTGCGAGCCTACGCCTATGGTGATGTGCAATTACCTTTTATAAATGCCTATACTAATAAAGTGCAGGGAAAGAGCATCCCCGCCCCGATTGTGGGGGCGGGATCGTTACAATTTGGTCAGCTTTGCTGACCGTTGCTATTGTTTGCCACCGGGCGGTGGTTTGTTGCTTGCAGGTGCTGCGGAGCCGAGCGGGAAATAGCGGGCTAAAGCCCTTGTTGCTGTGCCGGCCCTCGAAGGCCTAATTTGTTATGTTTTTCCCGTTCATTCATGTATGGCCGGCCTGCGAGCCGAGGTCTGAAAACACTATTTTGTTAAGTGAACAATGTAAGGCCTTAAGGCCAGTTCTCTTTTGTGTATGTACTCATTCCTGGGTTGTAGTGGACATTCATGCTTTGTGGCAGGGTTCTTATCTTTTTGCAACTTAATTAAATTGCTTCCGCTAGGTGTTGTGTAGTGTAACGACCCCATCCGTTAAATGACGTATAGTAGAAGGTCCGGCCGGGGCCCCACACTATATGCCACAAACAGACGGTGAGGTCACAGGATAATACCAAACCAAATACGAATCCTAACTCAGAGCATTCTAGCGGAAGCTTTAAGTTACAACTTTGAACTCTTAACCGGAATGTCCAATATATAAAACCACATTTATATATATACCATGGAATGTACACAACCACAAGAGTTTGGCCTTAAGGCCTTACAGTTCCTCTGAACATACATCATGTTTTACAAACCTCGGCGCGCAGGCCGGCCATACATGAGTAAAAAGAGAAAACAAAACAAAGCCATTCGCTTAGCCTTCCAGGCTAGCCGCAGCAGCAGCAGCAACAGCAGTAGGGCTCTCCCGCCCATCACTTACCACTTGGCTCTCCAGCACCTGCACGGGAACAATTCCACCCAACCGGTGGCAAACAATGCAACGGTCAGCTTTCAGCTGACCCAATTATAACAATCCTACCCCTTTCTTGGGGCATGAGCATTCTTTCCCTGCAAGCATGGCATCATCAATAGCAACTATGTGCGCGCAGGCACATTCAAGCCATCACAACCATCGGCCACCCAGCCGACAGTCCGTGCACTCAGGGCACATTTTCGGTGTACCGGAATACCAGGGTCAACACCACCGTCTACACGGTATTTGAGCATTTCTAGTCTTTCCGGCGCGCGGGCCTAAGACTCTCATTAGGCGCTCCAACAAAACCTATACCAGGCTTCCAAGTCGGACGGACCTAACGCAGGTACGGATCAGCCACCCCCCGTTGCTCAAGTCGCCGAGCCACCTCGAATACGGAAGTATCCATGGCATTTTATAGGCGCGGGTCGGTTTCACCTTTCCTGTTCGGCACTCAGCCTTTTCAACGAGTTGCAGCCCAGCGGCTCAACTACTCACAAAGTGGCAACGCACGGCCACAAGAGTTGCCGCCAACCCTCTTCATTTCCTGGACATCGACCAGTACTTCCTGTCGCACCAAGCAACAGGTAGGAACAAGGCATCACAAGCCATAGGCATCACAAGCCATTATCACGGAGCCTTCTCCGATATGCAAACAAGCATCACCAATCCAGATTCCATCCAGATGGGCTTCACACAGCATGCCTAGAGCCGTACTCCAATTCCGGCCTCTAACAAGGGGGACTTCACATATCTACCCCAAGGGACACCACAGCCCACCGCACACTCGCGGGGAAGGGTTCTCCCTATGCAATGCAGAAAAGAAGGACTTCACATGTCCAAGGAGGGAGATCGTTACCCTTGTCGATCTCTTCGGTGCCATCGAAAACTAGCCGGTGAGAAAGAACCGCAGCAGCCTTGCCGTCACAACGCCGGCTTCGGATCACGAATCGAACCACGGGAGCTCCGCCGGTGGCTTGGTCTCCTCCTCCTTCTTCCTCTCTCTTTCTCTCTTTCTCTCTTCCTTAAGGATAAAAGAAGAATGAATCTCCTTCTCTCCCGACTTATCCAGCCCAAGAAACCACCTGAGCCTTTGGATCAAAAGAGAGGAAACTGAACGGCCAAGATTGTCCCAAAATTTCACTTTTTGGCCGACACGGCCTGTGACACGCCCGTGTCACAGGCCGTGTACCCCTGAAGCGGTGCACACAGCTTGAACCGACTGAACAACACGGGTCATCGACACGCCCGTGTCGGACCTGACACGCCCGTGTCAAACCTGAGACACGCCCGTGTCTCCTGCTCCATCGAGCTGCAACCAGAACACGGGTCGGAACACGGCAGCTGACACGCCCGTGTCCAGCCTGACACGCCCGTGTTCCCGGCCGTGTTCAAGGCCGTGTCCGGCTCTGCCCGGAATAGGCCAATTTTGCAAAATAAATAGAACACGCCCTGGGACACGCCCGTGTCCCAGGCCGTATCACCCGACACGCCCTGGGACACGCCCGTGTCCCAGGCCGTGTAACCTGACCTGCTACTCAAATTTCAAGTTGAGTCTTTTGGGGCCTTTTTGGGGTGTTACAACCCTCCCCCCTTATCAAAATTTCGTCCCGAAATTTGCACGGTAAGGAAAGAAAACCAGCAATGCTATAAGCATGTTATAACAAAAAGTACACGGTCTACAGTTTATACAAATAACTCGGGAAACTCAGCTCGCATGGTCTGCTCTCGCTCCCATGTTAGCTCTTCACGGCCACAATTGTCCCATCGGACCTTGACCATCCCGATCACTTTGTTCCGCAACTGTTTTTCGGCTCGATCCTCGATCCGAATGGGTCTAACCCTCGTCGTTAGCCCATACTCGACCGGTACCCGATCAGCCTCCACGACCTGAGCTGGATCCTTTACCGCCTTACGAAGGAATGAGATGTGAAACACATCATGTAATCCACCCAAGTCCGCTGAAAGTGCTAGTCGATAAGCAGCTTCCCCAACACGCTCCACCACCTCAAACGGACCAAGATACCTCGGACTTAGCTTTTTCAAACGCCGAATCCTGGACACACCTTTGAAGGGTTTGATCTTCAAATATACCCAATCACCTACCACGAACTCCACGTTCCGGTGCTTGGCATTGTAGTATTTCGCTTGACGATCTTGGGCTATCAATAGCCTCTCCCGAATAGAGCGTATGAGCGAAGTAGCTTCTTCGACTTCCTTTTTCCCATTCAGCTTCGATTCGCCTGCTTCTGCCCAAGCTAACGGTGTACGGCATTTCCGACCATACAACGCTTCGAATGGTGCCATACCAATACTTGCTTGGTAGCTATTATTATAGGCAAATTCGACGAGAAATATATACTCTTCCCATCTCTTACCAAAGTCTAGGGCGCACATGCGGAGCATATCCTCCATCGTCCTGTTGGTTCGTTCAGTCTGGCCATCCGTTTGGGGATGAAAGGCCGTACTAAACGCTAATTTTGTACCCAACATTTGATGAACGAGCCGCCAATCATTCGATGTGAACCGCCCATCACGGTCACTAACGATGCTCCGGGGAACACCGTGCAGTCAAACAACCTGCTCCACATACAGCTTGGCCAAGGTTTCCACTGAATCGTCTCTTCTGTTTGGAAGGAAGTGCGCCACTTTCGTCAACCGGTCCACAATCACCCAGATGGAATCATGACCGCGTTGAGATCTCGGCAACCCGTGCACGAAATCCATCGAAATATCATCGAACTTCCACTCCGGAATAGGTAACGACTTCAGAAAACCGCCAGGCTTCTGGCATTCTGCTTTCACCAACGCACAGGTGTTGCATTTAGCCACATAACGAGCCACATCTTTCTTTAGTCCGGGCCACCAGAACAGCTTTTTCATATCCCTGTACATCTTTGTGCTCCCTGGGTGAACTGAGTACTTTGCAAAGTGAGCTTCGTACATCAACTCTTCCCTCAGTTTACCCACACTTGGGACGCATACTCGACCATTTCTCCGTAACAACCCGTTATCCCAAGAGAACTGATCATCCGGCCCATCTTTAGCATAGCGCTGGAGACTTTCATCAAGCTCCGTTGCTCGCCGAACTCTGTCCGTAAGGTCATATTGCACCTCCGTCCAGTTCAAACACGCATCGGTTGACGCACCCTTGTCAACACACGATATCTCCATTGCCTCCAATTCTTGGATCAAACGCTGATCATGCCTCTGCAACCAGCTTGCCCGTACCGGAGTCTTCCGACTCAAAGCATCAGCGACCACATTTCCCTTCCCGGGAGTATAGTGAATCTCGAAGGTGTAGTCCCCGAGGAACTCCATCCATCTTCGTTGTCGCATATTCAAATCCTTCTGATCCAACAAATACTTTAGGCTCTTGTGATCTGTATAGATATCCACTTTGACGCCATATAGATAGTGCCGCCACAACTTGAGCGCAAAGATTACCGCCGCCAACTCCAAATCATGGACGGGATAATTCCGCTCATGCACTTTCAACTGACGCGAGCCATAAGCAATCACTTTCCCAAACTGCAGAAGAACGCAGCCTAAGCCGCTTCCAGATGCATCACTATAGATCTCATACCCATCGGTACCACATGGCGATGTCAACACAGGCGCCGTGGTCAAACGACTCTTCAAGTCTTCAAAAGCTCGAGCGCACTCCGGCGTCCAAATGAACTTTTGATCTTTTCTCGTCAGCGTGGTGAGAGGTAAAGCAATCCGTGAGAAGTTTTCCACAAACCGTCTATAGCAGCCCGCAAGTCCAAGGAAGCTCCTGACCTCGGCCACTGAAGACATCACTGGCCAATCTCGGATGGCACTTATCTTCAACGGATCCACCGCGATACCCTCTCCGCTTACCACATGGCCTAAGAAGGCTACTGAAGAGAGCCAGAACTCGTACTTTGAGAACTTGGCAAAAAGCTTATTCCTCCGCAGGGTATGCAAGACCAACCGCAAATGGTTTGCGTGATCCTCTTCCGACTGAGAGTATACTAAGATGTCATCGATAAACACAATAACAAACAAATCCAAGTACTCTCGGAACGTTCGATGCATTAGGTCCATAAATACCGAAGGCGCATTACATAGGCCAAACGGCATTACCGTGAACTCATAATGACCGTAGCGTGTTCCAAACGCTGTCTTGGGAATGTCACCTTCCCGAATCCTTAGCTGATAATATCCCGATTTCAGATCCAACTTGGAATAGACCGTTGATCCCGCCAGCTGATCAAAAAGGTCATCAATCCGTGGGATCGGATACTTGTTTTTCTCCGTCAGCTTATTCAACTCGCGGTAGTCAATACACAACCGTAAGCTACCATCTTTCTTTTTCACAAAGAGAACAGGCGCGCTCCAAGGTGACATACTTGGGCGTATATAACCCTGCTCCAACAACTCTTGCAGTTGGACTTTCAACTCAGCCATCTCTTTTGGCGCGACGCGATATGGAGAGCGGGCCACAGGTTTCGCACCTGGCACCAACGCAATAGAGAAGTCAATCTCCCGCTGGGGTGGTAACCCAGGAAGATCTTTAGGAAACACATCGGCAAACTCTGACACAACTGGCACTTCACCGACACTGGCCTTTGGCTCAACAGCCTGAATTAGCGTGAAGAATAACTCCGCGCCCTTCCGAACAGCATTGACGACTTGGAGTGCAGACAACAACGTTCCGCCAACTCCTCGCATACCAGCGAACTTCGTCACAAGCCCGGTATTCTGGCCCAGTGTAATCTCTTTGGAGTTGCAATCAATAAAGGCACGCTGCTCCGAGAGCCAGTCCATACCAAAGATCACATCAAACTCCGATAACGGTAGCACAGCTGCACTCAAACCGAAATCCCGACTTCCTATTTGCACATCCACATCGCAAGCCCTATCCGCAAGCATCACACAGCCATTCGGTAATAGCACCCTTGTACTATCCACCGTCACATGACTCGGTACCCCAATTCGAGATACGAAATCCTCAGACAGAAAAGAATGCGAAGCACCCATATCAAACAGGGCTCTCGCTAAGTTATTCCGAATCAGGACAAAGCCTGCAGCACACACACATCATGCACAAGCTAAACAAAACCAAAACCAAAAGCACAGCAAGTAAACTAACTCAACTCGTACCTGTGACGACGTCACTTTGCTTAATCGCTTCCTGTTGGCCAAGTTGATAGATTCGGGGCTGCGCCTGGGAAGCAGAGGAATCCACCACCGCTTTGCCCTTCTCAGCATACGACGCACCCGTCTTCTTTTCCCCTTTGGGCTGCACAACCCGGCAGTCCCGAGCAATATGCCCCACCCGGCCACAGTTATAGCACGTACGAGCATCCGGCCTTGATGTCGCTCCCGACACAACGGTCGTAGTCACTTGCCCAGATGGCTTGGACCTCTTGCCCCCTTTCTTCTGGTAAAACGACTTGCCTGGGCGAGGTGCGTGAAACTCTGGCTTAGACACCACCAAGCCCTTATTCCCTTGCACTCGCCTCATGTCCTTCTCCAACGCGCACGCAGTATCAACCAACGCCTGAAACCCTTGGCTCACAGAACTCGAAAGCAGGAATCGTAACTCATCCCGCAATCCTTCATAAAACCGATTCGTTTTCCTTTGGTCATCCGCGAAGATTGTTCCCGCATATCGTCCCAACCTGGTAAACTCGTGCAAGTAGACATCCACACTATCTTCCCCTTGCTTTAACCGTTGGAACTCGTTTTCCATAGCGATGCGTTGCGCCGCTGGGACATGTTTCGCCAGAAAGATCCGAGAGAACTCCTCAATCGATACTTGTGTTAATTGCCTGCCCGCCAAGTGGTGTAACTCAACCTCGTCCCACCACAACCGCGCCTCCCCTTCAAGCATGAAGGTGGCTAAGGTGACCTTGAGAGTTTCCTCCGCCCTGATCGCTGTCATTATCCTCTTGACACGCGACAACCAATCTTCCGCCTGCGTTGGGGATCCCATTCCCGCAAATGTCGGAGGACTGAAGCTCATGAATTGCTTCAACTGTCGGTCAGCTGCTCGTGGATCTACAGCCTCAACCGGCTCGGGTCTTACATCAACACGAACTGGCACTACTGCCGGCTGCGCTTGCCCGGTCGGCTGAATCATGGCAAATAGCGCCTCAGCCACTAAACGAACAGTTTCCGCAGATGGAGGAGGTGTTGGCACCTCAGCTGGTGCCGCACTCTCATCAGAACGCTGGGGCTCAGACTGCCCAGCACCACTACGTGTCACCTATAGGTGGACAAGACACACATTAGCGAACGTATGCAAGCAAAACAACACAAAAAGGAACGCGCAGATTCCTCAAACAAGAGTTTGTACATTCCTTAATGGACATTCCAGAGTTCATTAGCGTTACAGCAGGCCGTGTCAGGCAAAATTTGGGTTTCTTGGGCAGATCTCGGCCGTTCGTTTCCTTCTTTTTGGATCGTGTGGTCCATAGCATTTCCAGCCTCTTTAAGGCCGTGGATTGAGTTGAAAGCTCATTCCACTTAGCCTTTCTTCTTAAGAAAGAGAGGAGAGCTTGGAGGAGGAGGAGGAGGAGGCCGGTGGAGCTTCGTCGAGCCGAATAGAGAGCCGAGTGCAGCGTTGCGGAGGCAAGGCCGCTGCGGTGATTTCCATCCGGCTAGTTTTCTATGGCGCCGAAGCGATCGTCAAGGGTAACGATCTTTCTTCCTTGGGCAGGTGAAGCCCTTTGTTTTGCATGTGCATGGGATCCTCCATCAAGAGATGGAAACGCGTAAGTGATTCCAGCAGTTGAGTCTGCATCTAGAGCCGGAAGTCTGTAGCAGCGGAAGCGTGGTGGGCCCATAACCCACCAGTCGGAGGATCGAAACCTCCCTCTGATACCAAAATGTAACGACCCCATCCGTTAAATGACGTATAGTAGAAGGTCCGGCCGGGGCCCCACACTATATGCCACAAACAGACGGTGAGGTCACAGGATAATACCAAACCAAATACGAATCCTAACTCAGAGCATTCTAGCAGAAGCTTTAAGTTACAACTTTGAACTCTTAACCGGAATGTCCAATATATAAAACCACATTTATATATATACCATGGAATGTACACAACCACAAGAGTTTGGCCTTAAGGCCTTACAGTTCCTCTGAACATACATCATGTTTTACAAACCTCGGCTCGCAGGCCGGCCATACATGAGTAAAAAGAGAAAACAAAACAAAGCCATTCGCTTAGCCTTCCAGGCTAGCCGCAGCAGCAGCAGCAACAGCAGTAGGGCTCTCCCGCCCATCACTTACCACTTGGCTCTCCAGCACCTGCACGGGAACAATTCCACCCAACCGGTGGCAAACAATGCAACGGTCAGCTTTCAGCTGACCCAATTATAACAATCCTACCCCTTTCTTGGGGCATGAGCATTCTTTCCCTGCAAGCATGGCATCATCAATAGCAACTATGTGCGCGCAGGCACATTCAAGCCATCACAACCATCGGCCACCCGGCCCGACAGTCCGTGCACTCAGGGCACATTTTCGGTGTACCGGAATACCAGGGTCAACACCACCGTCTACACGGTATTTGAGCATTTCTAGTCTTTCCGGCGCGCGGGCCTAAGACTCTCATTAGGCGCTCCAACAAAACCTATACCAGGCTTCCAAGTCGGACGGACCTAACGCAGGTACGGATCAGCCACCCCCCGTTGCTCAAGTCGCCGAGCCACCTCGAATACGGAAGTATCCATGGCATTTTATAGGCGCGGGTCGGTTTCACCTTTCCTGTTCGGCACTCAGCCTTTTCAACGAGTTGCAGCCCAACGGCTCAACTACTCACAAAGTGGCAACGCACGGCCACAAGAGTTGCCGCCAACCCCCTTCATTTCCTGGACATCGTCCAGTACTTCCTGCCGCACCAAGCAACAGGTAGGAACAAGGCATCACAAGCCATAGGCATCACAAGCCATTATCACGGAGCCTTCTCCGATATGCAAACAAGCATCACCAATCCAGATTCCATCCAGATGGGCTTCACACAGCATGCCTAGAGCCGTACTCCAATTCTGGCCTCTAACAAGGGGGACTTCACATATCTACCCCAAGGGACACCACAGCCCACCGCACACTCGCGGGGAAGGGTTCTCCCTATGCAATGCAGAAAAGAAGGACTTCACATGTCCAAGGAGGGAGATCGTTACCCTTGTCGATCTCTTCGGTGCCATCGAAAACTAGCCGGTGAGAAAGAACCGCAGCAGCCTTGCCGTCACAACGCCGGCTTCGGATCACGAATCGAACCACGGGAGCTCCGCCGGTGGCTTGGTCTCCTCCTCCTTCTTCCTCTCTCTTTCTCTCTTTCTCTCTTCCTTAAGGATAAAAGAAGAATGAATCTCCTTCTCTCCCGACTTATCCAGCCCAAGAAACCACCTGAGCCTTTGGATCAAAAGAGAGGAAACTGAACGGCCAAGATTGTCCCAAAATTTCACTTTTTGGCCGACACGGCCTGTGACACGCCCGTGTCACAGGCCGTGTACCCCTGAAGCGGTGCACACAGCTTGAACCGACTGAACAACACGGGTCATCGACACGCCCGTGTCGGACCTGACACGCCCGTGTCAAACCTGAGACACGCCCGTGTCTCCTGCTCCATCGAGCTGCAACCAGAACACGGGTCGGAACACGGCAGCTGACACGCCCGTGTCCAGCCTGACACGCCCGTGTTCCCGGCCGTGTTCAAGGCCGTGTCCGGCTCTGCACGGAATAGGCCAATTTTGCAAAATAAATAGAACACGCCCTGGGACACGCCCGTGTCCCAGGCCGTGTCACCCGACACGCCCTGGGACACGCCCGTGTCCCAGGCCGTGTAACCTGACCTGCTACTCAAATTTCAAGTTGAGTCTTTTGGGGCCTTTTTGGGGTGTTACATGTAGGACGCTCTGATTGGTTGTATGGTTTCAACGCGTAACCAACCGGTCTGTCCGTAGTATATGGCGTCGGGCCCCGGCCGGACCTACTGCTATATGCTATGTGACGGATAGGGGTGTTACACTTCTCCTCTTTCGAGGGGGCGTACGCAGTTCTCTTTACCCAAGGGGGATCAGTCCATACGTGCAGCCTCTCGGCGTTGCGTATAGATAACGGAAATAGAGCCCACACATCGATTATGTGGTCCTATGCGTCGTTAACCCGGGGAAAACCTTAAGTCCTTAAATTAAAATTAAAATAAAGTTCTTTAATTATTTCAAATCATTTTATATGTCCCAATGTTCTTCAATATCGATGGCTAAAAGAGATTAGCCACACATCGGTATGAAGACGGCTTTATGGTTTTTAGTGAAACGTGAGTTTTAAATTAGGCGCTAAATGATTATAAGAGAAAACATAGAAAAAAACAAGACATTTAGATATATTGAAGGAAAGCTAACTGATGCAGGCACTCACGCACACTTCAAAACCATAAAGAAAGTAAATAAAGCAAGTCCTACTCGAATTAGTAGGGTGAAATAAATGCAAGTACAAGTCCGACTCAAAATTGAGTAGGCGGTAAATTAAAGCAATGCGCCATTTAACTCTAAATGAGTAGGCGTAAATAAATGCATAAATAAAAAGAAACTAAGTTACAAAAAATGAAAATTACAAGTCCCACTCAAATGAGTTGGCAGTAAATTAAAGCAGAGCGCCGTTTAACTCTTAACGAGTAGGCGGAAATAAATGCACACACGCACACACTCTACATAATTGAATAAAGCATTAAAGAAAGCATGAAAAGTTAGTCTCAAACACTCACACACTCTACATAAATGAATAAAGCAATAAAATTGCGATTCCCGGCTCAAATGAGTGGGCGGGAGAATGAAAGCGATAAAGCTATCCTCAAACACTCACAAACACTAACATGAAATTAAAGGAGCATAATGAAAATCTACCCTCATACACTCACACACATCAAAATAACACAAAATGAAAGTTCTTTAAAAATTAAAATGATAACTTTTCTACCCTTAGAACTTGCCAAAAACAATTAAAAAGATGAAATAAAAATTGTATGAAACAAAAGTTTTTGAAAACAAAGTTGAAATCAAAGTTGTTGAAAAATTAAAACGTTTACATTTTTATCCATAGTATTTCGTAGAAATGATTAAAAAGCGAAAAGAAAAATTAAAGGACCAAAACAGGTTTTACAATTCTAAACAAAGCTAAGTAAAAAAAACAAAAACACTTTAAAACCACTTTTACAACTTCATAGGAATGAAAATATAAGCCTTTAGAAAGTTTTCAATATAACTTTGATTCTTTAAAAAGAACACTTAAACTAAATTTTGCCATTATAACAACTCAATTCTTTGATAAAAGCCTAAAATAAAACCTAACATTACAACATATTGCATGAAAAATTAAGACAAGTTACACTCATACACACACACACACTTTTCATAAAGATGAACATTACAATCACTAAAAAGCATGGAAAACTACAAGTTACACTAAATTTATGGAGAGGTAGACTAAGTAAATCAACAGGATAAAAAGGAGAAGAAAAGTGAAGCACCCAAATACACATTCATTCCATGTAGAGAGCGAAAGAGGAAAAACATTTTTTATTTTCATAATTTAAGCTATTACAAACTATTACAAAGCAAAAAGAAAAGCTATAACAAACATATGAAGGGAGAGAGAGAAAGTCTCCTTACATGAATATGAAAGTGCACCAAGCGCAGCCCACAAAAGACACTAAATTTTACTCAAAAAAGTGAACCCTTGGGCATTACAGAAAACTCTTATTTATTAGAAAAATTTCTGGTGTGACACGCCCTGGTCAAGGGCGTGTCAGGGGGCGTGTTAGTCAAAGCTGTGTTTGACTTGGCGAGTTTGGCTGGCTGGCTTCATTCATGAAGGTTGGGGAGGTGACACGTCATCGTTACGGGCGTGACCATCATGTCACGGGCATGACCGAAGGGCGTCACTGTAAGGTTTGGCTGAATCGATCCGTCGATTTGACGGCAAAGTTGACTTCGGGAGCTCCACGTGGCAGTCACGGGCGTGATTGGGGTGTGACAAGCTTGTGTTAAGTGGCGTTGAGTGGCGGTGGTGTTGAGTGATGCTAAGAGGGAACAGTGACGGCGTTGAGTGGCCACGGCGTTGAGTGGCGTTTAGTGGCAACGGCGTTGAGTGGCATTGAGAGGTGAATAGTAAAAGCGTTGAGTGGCGTCGAGAGGTGAACAGTGAAAGCGTTGAGTGGCGTTGAGTGTCCATGGCTTTGAGTGCCTGCCACGGGCGTGTCAGGTCTTTGACACAGGCGTGTCAGGTCAAAAATTTTGACTTTTTTAGAAATTTTATTTAATGCAAAATAAACTAAGTTAGAAGTAAATTTTACAAATATGAAAAATTTATTTAATTAAATTGACTGAAAACAATGAAAATAAGTAAAAAATGACTTAACTAATATACCTAAAAATTGGTATAAATATAACTTATCAGACTCGCAATTTCCCGCCTACTCGTTTGAGTAGGACTTGCATTTTACTGCTTTCATTTTACTGTTTTCATTTTCAGCATTCATTTACTGCTTTCTTTTACTGCTTTCATTTCCCACCAACTTGTTTGAGTAGGACTCACACTTTTCAATTATGAAATTTTCTTTTCTTAAGCCATCTCCATTCCGATGAGTGGCTAATCGTTTTTAGCCCTCAGTATCGAAGAGCATTGGGACAGATAATGATGGATACATTACTGACCCGGCCGTCATTGATCCCCATCTGAGAGAGTTCGTCGATTGTGATGATCGCTGTCGCAAGCTCGAGGATGGGATCGATGTCCTCCAACATTATATAAAAATATATAATTATAAATTAAATAATTGTAATTAAATAATTTTAATAAATTTATAATTTTTGCAATTTTATTTTTAGTATTTATTTCATGTTTTAATTTTCATTTCATTGGTAATGATGAGTGCTTATAACCATCATGTGTTTTTTTAATTATTTCATTTCATGTGCTATGATGGGTGCATATAACCATCATATTTTCAATTTGAATTTTGAATTTTCAATGGAGGGAGATTGAATGGTGTAGGCTATATATAGCCATGGTTATGAAGGAATAATTAGAGAATAAAAAAAAATTAAAACCTTAATTCAAAGATATAATTTTCCCGCTCTTTCCCTCTTCCCCCTTAGGCAAATTTTGGCCTTCCTTCTGTAACATCCCATTTCCAACTAGACCCCTAAGAGTGGTTCTATCATGACAAAACCCTAGGAAGCCCAAGAAAGAGTCAAGTGGACCTGGTAGTGTGGATAGGGCCACTATGGTCTGCACTTAGCAGATCTCTAAACCTTGGTTAAAAGTGATCATGGGGCTTCACCAAGACTCCAAGACCCCACCCATACCCTTATAACCCTAGAAAGAGATCAATGGGTCACTAAGGACCCATGAAGAGCAATCAAATGACCTAAGTTGACCAAAGTCAACTATAGCCATAATTGGGTCAAATTGACCTACACAAGGGTCAATTGCAGTCCCTTGGCCCAGTAGACCCCACCCATACCTTCTTAGACCTAGTGATAGGTCAATGGGTCACTAAGGACCCATAGAGAGTAGTCAATAGGGCTAAGTTGACTAAAGTCAACTATGACCCTAATTGGGTCAAATTGACCTACACAAGGGTAAATTGCAGTCCCTTGGCCCAGTAGACCCCACCCATACCTTCTTAGACCTAGTGAGAGGTCAATGGGTCACTAAGGACCCATAGAGAGTAGTCAATAGGGCTAAGTTGACCAAAGTCAACTATGACCCTAATTGGGTCAAATTGACCTACACAAGGGTCAATTGCAGTCCCTTAGCCCAATGGACCCCACCCATACCCTCATAAGCCTAGTGAGAGGCCAATAGGTCACCAAGGACCCATTGGGACCAATCAAAGGTTTAGTTTTGACCAAAGTCAACCCTTGACCTAAAATGGTCAAAAGGCCCTAGTTAGGGGCCAAGTGACCTCCAAGGGCCAATCCAACCCCACCTTGACCCTAAGAGAGGATAATGGGTCACCAAGGACCTATTAAGGAAATCTCAAGGATCAAATTAACCTAGGTGGGCCCTAGTCCATCTTTGGGTCAAGTTAGCCCAACTGGGCTAACTCAAGCTCAAGCCCATTACAATGGGGCTTACCTTGACTTAAGTGGCCAAATGGATTTATGGGCTGACATGGGACATGTAGGAGCCAAAAATTCAGGCATGGTGACTAGGAGAGAGAAAGTCACCCATGGAGGAGAGAGAAAGAGAAGAAAGAAGAAGGAAGGAGGACTTTGTGCTCCTCCTTCCCCCTCCCCAACCTCCCCATTCATTTCAGAAGGACAAGGGAGAGTACAGCAGCCATTGTGGACTGTTTAGAGCAAGCTCCACCCCCCCTACCAACCTATCCGCCAACCTTGACCATGGCCAAAAATGGCACATGGCTTTTCAGCCACCTAACACCTCCCCTCTCCACCTTAAAAGCTTCAGTGAGGTCCAAGGAGCATTTCCCACCACTTTCCTGAAGAAGCCAAGCTATTTCACTGAGTTTTTGAAGAAACACGACCACCACCACCACCACCATGGTATTCCGGCGATCCTCCCGACTTCAGGCCGCCAAAAAGGTCCCCCTCCACTCCTTCTTGCATGGGTAGATCGTAGGGATCATTAGAACCAAGGTTGGAGCTCAGTTGAGCCCAATCAAAATTTCAATTTCATGGTTTTTCCATGATTTTTCCGCTTGTTGGGATCGCCGGAGCAGTGCTCCCCGGCGGCCGTGCCGCCGCCTGGTGATAGTCCCGACCACCACGAAGGTGTCAGCGGCGGTGGCAGGCCGGGGAGGTGGCCGGATCGCCGGCGGCAGCCGCTGGAAGATGTCCCAGGTGGGACGAATCTGGGCCATCGACTAGAGCTTGAAGATGACCATATCCCGTCCAAAATCGCGCCAAGATTCGTGCTGATATGATTAAATAAACTATAGCTTAAGTTTGATTTTATTTCATTCCCTGTCACAGATTTTGTATTTATTGGTTTTAATTATTAAAAATAGTTAGAGCCCTTTTCAGAAAATATGGTCAACACAAGAAATGTAGCCCTTTGGGTCTAGTGTCCAACACAATTGGTTTGAACCAATTTGGGTGACTGGTTTGACCAGGGAACTCAATTTGGTGGGGTCTATACAAATGATTAGGCAGCCATTAAACTAGTTGCCCACACTTCATCCTTGATCCAAATGAGTTGAGATTTTGGCAGGGAGTCACCCTAACCTATACCTAGACCCTGCCCAAAAATGGAACTTTTTGGGAATAGTTTTCCTATATTTTTGTAAAAAATTTAATTATGCTAGGGTAAATTAAATTATGGGTCAAATGAAGTCCAAATTTATCCAAATTTTGGTGGGATGGATATGAGGTCAATATAGACCTCTGGTTAAAGTTTCATTAAGTTTGGAGTTGATTTGAATGGGATTCAAGCAAACCCTAGCCTTGCCCCTAAGAAGGGTATTTTGGTCCAAAATGTAATTTTGGCTTTTAGTGTCCAATTCACCTCAACAGAGGTTCAAATTTGGTACACTGGTTTTGCATGACAATATACACCTCCCAATGAAAACTTGGGGGCATTGGAGTTGATTTGGCCTAAGATCCTAGGTCAAACCCTAAGGAAGGGCTTTTGTACCTTGTAAAGGACATATGGCCAAAACACCTTGTATAGCTATGAAATTTTGTAGGGGTGGTATGTTGGTAACTATAACCCTCTGGTAAAAATATTAGGGTATTTTGGAAGGTTTAGGACCCTCAAAAGCCTAACCCTAGTTTAGGGCACAAATGTGGTGGGATAGGAATGGGTTAACTAAACCCCTTAAAATGATATAAAATTTTGGTAGGATGGTCATAAAGATATTAAGAAGCTTTGGTGATTTATTTAGAAATTTTGGAGTAATATTTATAGCACTTGATTTGTAACACAAGGAATGCCTCAATTTAGTAAATTAATTATTATGCTCTCTTTGACCATTGGGAGGTCATTAAATTTTGGTAGAGGATGTTTTGAAACATTATAAGCTTATATAAATTATATGAAAACTGTTGGATACTTATTTGAGGTACTTACTTCACAAGCTTGCTAATTGATGGAATTATTCAATAATTTAATTTAGTCCATTTACTGATAATTAAATTATGAAATTTGGCCCAAACCATTTACATGCCATTAGATTTATACTTGAATTTTATCTGAATTTTTTGAAGCAACATAGTATTTTATATTTCTTTAAATGAATTATCAAGGATTAAAATGAAATAATGATTTGGGGATAAAACCTTACGGAAAAATTTAGATATTTTGGAGGATGAGTTATATCCTCATTTTGAATAACATATAAAAGTTGTAGAATGATATCTTGACTGAAAATTATACTTCATGTTCATTATTGGAAATATTAGTCAATAGAATAATTAAATAAATTATTAAATAAATAAGGAAAATTTTGGATCTCTGGATTTAGGGCTTAAAGGTCATAATAGACCTCCATTAATTATTATAAGAGTATTGGATAGTTATTTGATGTACCTCCTATTTTTACATGAAGTTTGACATGCTGGTCTGCAATTAGCAATTTTGGAAAACTATATATTAATTTGTTTGAAGCTTATCACTCCTTAATCACTGATGATATTTGACCCAGAGCATTTATGGGTCCTTGCAATCATGATAGAATTATCCTTGAATTTTCAGAAATAATATTGCCATGTTTATTATTTTTATGAATTATTGCAATATACCATTTAAATAAAATAAGTGGCCTGAACCTTGCTGAAAAATTAAGAGATTTTGTATCTTAGGTTAAATGATTATAGTAAGTATAACATAAATCTGGGGAGATTTTATATTGTCAAAATTTGGTACCTTCAGCTCAATCTTGGAGACTTGGGCCACTATAAATGTTTAAATAAATTCCAAGATAAATAGGAAAATTGTAAAACTCTGGATTTGGGCAATAAAGGTCATAATGGACCTCCACTAATTATCATAGGAGTATTGGATGATTACTTGATATACTTCCCATTTTACATAACATTAAACCTTGGTGGTCTGCGTATAGTAAATCTACTGAAATAATCTGGAGTACAAGTTAGGCACATAAGTCAAAAATTAGTGGTTATAGGAATGAGTTCATCACTCAGGGTTGGATGAGCTAGGGATTGGTTTGACTAACAGGTTAGGTGGTGTTTGGGATCGACGAAAGATAGTGGAAGGTCAAATCTCCTTAGATCTAGTTATTGTAATATGGAAATGAAAGGGGTAAAACCTAAGTCGTAGACATAAAGTAGGTAGTAAACTTAGGTTTTCACACTCTCACACCCCTGTGTCCCGAGAGATAGTTTGGGTTACTCGGGCAATAAGCCCAGTGTTTAAGGTAATGGGCATGGTAGCACGGGGAGCTTCGGCTCGGTTGTAGATTATGACGGACGGGTTAGTCTGGGGAGCTTTGGCTCGGTTGTTGGTTATGACGGACGGGATAGTCCGGGGAGCTTCGGCTCGGTTGTAGGTTATGACGGACGGGATAGTCCGGGGAGCTTTGGCTCGGTTATAGATCATGATGGACGGGACTGTCCGGTGAGCTTCGGCTCGGTTGGTTGTTTGACTCATAACTATTGCAAGTGCATAACAGGTTTAAGGTGGTGGGTCTTCGATATTGGGGAGTTCGATGCACCGACACCAATATCGTTGGCTCGGCAAGTGTGGTGAGCACTTTGCCAACAGAAGTCCAGTGCGCCAGCCGGCAAGAGTACGCAGGCGTCCGCTTAGTGCACCAAGCGTTGAGGTGTACGATAGGTCTGACCGGTAGTGCTTTACTGGTTTAGAGGTGGGCGAGGCCTAACCCACCGATTCCGTCTGCCACTACGGAAGTATCCTGGGAGGTAACGGCTCCGAAAGGGTGAACTAAAGGTCTGTGTACACAGAGTCGAGTGGGTGAGTTGCACTTGCATGTTCACATCATAGCATAGTTGTATTTCATAGCATAACCATTGCATAAAACCTGACACCTAATGTATAAGCGGTATGGGACGCTCTATACATTAGGCCTTGCAAAACGACCCCTTGGCCTATAAGTTTGTGTGAGCGTGCGTATAAGTCAAGGTTCTCTTTCAATATTATAAGCCTGCTAATAGATCCGACACACTATCGTATAAATCGGTATGGGACTTTTTATACGATAGGAGCCCTGCAAAAGATCCCTTAGCTTATGTGTACCCACATAAGTTAAGGTTACTCATTTATTTTTGTATAATTATTATCATGCGTACACTGTTAGTTTAGTTCCGCTGCCATCTGAAATTTGACTATTCTCCACCCTCATGTCCTTCCCTTTCCTTCTCCCCGCTCGGTGCTTAGGAGTCATGGGGGAAGGGGTGGGGGACGATAGGACTTAGTCTTTTAGACTAACGATTTTCAAACCACATCATTTAGGGGACCACGGAGCCCAGCATGGAGGAGCAGCCCCGGAGGTCGGCACGCTTGGAGATCGGACAGTCTAGTACTGGAGTCCAGACAGCAGGGACAGTGAGTCCCGAACTATATTAGTCGTATTAGTTTGCTTCCGCTATGAGTGAATTTTAGCGAGGACTTGATGTACCGGGCATAAGCCCGAGATTTTCATTATATGTATTATCTGTGGACACTCCCTTCGTGGAGTTTATTTCTATATATGTGATTTCTGTGGACATGCATCTTTTCTTCTGCTACAGTAGAGATCGATTCGGCCGGCAGAACCGGCGTCTTGTAGTGACGACCTTCTCGGGCGAGAAGGTATCACCGCAAGGCGGCGGTTCTGGGCCTAAGACCCCGGTGTCGAAAAAGAGAAAAAAATGGGGGTCTTATAAGTGGTATCAGAGGAAACCTCGATCAGAAAAGTAACAGTCCACTAACCCTGGGACACCCCCGCTCGAGTTTAGTTTGGGGACAAACTAAGCAGCGGAAGCAGTGGTGGGCCCATATGGGAAATCACATGAAAATTGTCCACTTTTAGTTAAATCTGTGAGACTTCTTATAATTGTCTTCTATTACGCAGCCCCCAGCGCAGCCAACACCACAAGGCGGAGTTTAGCAGACTCTGACTGTTGCACCACCTCCCCCGGTCCCCACTCCATTCTTATACTCGGAGATGGGTCAAACGCTGACGGCAATTCTAGATGCCTTCAGGGCTCAACAGGCTCCGGCTCCGCAACCAAACCCGGGGGCCAATTGGCTGAGCATCTTTCGAGGACTCTCTCCTCCATCCTACTTGGGGACCGAATCCGCCGTACGGACAGAGGAATGACTAGATATTATGTACGAAATGCTGACTGGGATACGATGTCCCTGGGAGGAGAGGGTGGCCTTGGTTGTCTCCTGCCTGGAGTCCCATGCTAAGAGGTGGTGGAAGACGCTGCTGGACACAAGATTTGCTGATAGGGAGGTTGCGGAAGTTACCTGGGGAGAGTTCAGGACCGCGCTGCTGGAGCATTTTGTTCCACAGTCGGCCAGGGATGAGTTGGAGGAGCGGTTCTTACAGCTGAAGCAAGGCACCCAGACAGTGGTAGAGTACCATCGGGATTTCGACCATTTAGCTCGATATGCAGATTCTTACCAGCTGGATGAAGTGGGATACATCAAGAGATTCTATAAGGGCCTGCGGGAGGACTTGAGGGAGGCTTTGTTGTTTGTATCCGACGGGCCTATCTCCCGGATTTTGGAAATGGCAAAGAGGATCGAGGCCGATTGGCACACCACTCGGGGCCGGAAGTTGCAAGCGGAGGATCAGTGCCGGAGAGCCAGAAATGATCAGCGACAAGGTGCTATACCAGGTGGGAGAAGGACAGAGGACCAACCTCGATAGGAAGTGAGGCAGGAGCCGACGGAGCAGTTGATATTGGCCCCTCAGCTTCTTCAGATGAGGGAGGCACCGAGACCCGGGGGTATGGCATTTCCCCCACCGGAGTGCTACAACTGCCATCAGATATGACACATTCAGAGAGACTGCCCCATAAGGGGAGCACCTTTACCAGCACCCCAGGATGCCCCGCATGCCCAGCAGTTTGGAGGACGAGGACGTGGTCGAGGACGTGGTTTCCAGGTTGCAGATCGTAGGCAGCAAAGGGAGCAAATTTATGCACTGGATCTGGCTCAGCCCCGAAACCCGGAGCAAGTAATCACTGGTACGTCTGAAAATTTTGGTTAAAGTTATTTCCTCATGAAGTTAAATTTGATATAGAAGTGACATTCTAGGAAAGAAAACCATAGCTAGAATTCTGAGACATTTAATTTTTTCCAAACCCCAGGAATAGTTTTTATCAGCGGCAAACCCGCTTATACGCTATTTGATACGGGTGCTTCACACTCATTTGTATCGGAGGCCTTCATAGAAGGATTGGAAGGCGTGGAACGATTCACGGGTCTGATGATGAGGATACGACTACCCGACGGATCAGAGTTGTTCACCTCTGTCCACTGCAACATGGAGGCGGAGATCGGCGGAAGGATATTTGAAGCTCCAGCGACGATCATAAAGATGCCAATCTTTGATTTGATCCTAGGGATGACGTGGTTGATCTGGAATCGTGCTCAGATTGACTGCACGTCCAAAAGAGTTACCGTAAGACATGGGGATTCCTACCTCGTCATTGAAGGTATTAAATCCATTCCCCCTCTCATACTGTCGTCTGTACAAGGCGTCAAGGCTCACTTACAGGGGGAAGAAGTGTTTGAGGTAATATTCGAGATGACTGAGACCAAGGTCTCCACCTCGGATATTCCGGTGGTGCGAGATTTTGCCGACGTATTCCCGGAGAAACTGCCTGGGCTACCCCAACACCGGGAGCAGGATTTCCGGATACAGCTGGTGCCGGGGGCTAAGCCGGCAGCTAGGGCCCCTTACCGGATGGCCCCGAAGGAATTGACAGAGTTTCGAAGCCAACTCCAAGAACTAGTGGAGGCTGGATTTGTCCGACCGAGCTCTTCGCCTTGGGGAGCCCTGGTCTTGTTTGTTAAAAAGAAGGACGGAACTCTGAGACTGTGCATCGACTACCGAGCACTAAACCGATTGACAGTCCGAAACACATATCCATTGCCAAGGATAGATGAGCTGTTTGACCAGCTAGAAGGTGCGCATTTCTTTTCCAAATTGGATTTGAGCTCTGGTTACTACCAGCTAAGGATCCAGGAGGAGGACATTCCGAAGACTGCTTTCAGTAGCAGATATGGGCTATATGAATTCACAGTGATGCCCTTCGGGCTCACAAATGCGCCGTCGGCATTTATGAGCCTTATGAATCAGGTGTTCGAAGAATATTTAGATGTGTTTGTCATCGTGTTTATCGATGACATCCTCATTTACTCAAGGACAGAGGAGGAGCACACACGGCATCTGACGCTGACCCTGGAGAGACTACGGGAGCACAAGCTTTATGCAAAGATCAGCAAATGCCAGTTTTGGTTGAAGGAGGTGTCCTTCCTAGGCCATATCATCAGTGGTGCTGGGTTGGCAGTGGACCCGGCCAAGATCCAAGCGGTTCGGGACTGGCCACAATTAAAGACGGCCACAGATGTACGAAGTTTCCTAGAACTTGCCGGTTACTACCGGAAATTTGTGGAGGGATTCTCTCGTATCGCCCTCCCACTCACATCTCTGACAAGGAAGGAGGTACCCTTTATCTGGACCCCACGATGTGAAGAGGATTTTCAAGAGCTAAAGGGGCGACTCACTTCGGCCCCTATACTCGCCCTCCCTTCAGGGAAAGAAGGATTCCAGGTCTACATTGATGCCTCCTATCAGGGCATGGGTGCAGTACTTATGCAGAATGGCCATGTGATAGCTTACGCTTCTCGGCAGCTGAAGAAGCACGAGCAAAACTACCCAGTTCATGACTTAGAGATGGGAGCGGTCATTTTTGCACTAAAAGTCTGGCGTCACTATCTGTACGGTGTCCACTGCGACATATCCTCTGACCTATGGGTTATGGGCCCACCATGCTTCCGCTGCGCATATACTCCAGTATGAGACACACAGATTTATAAGAAATCACATGGGAAATCACATGAAAATTGTCCACTTTTAGTTAAATCTGTGAGACTTCTTATAATTGTCTTCTATTACGCAGCCCCCAGCGCAGCCAACACCACAAGGCGGAGTTCAGCAGACTCCGACTATTGCACCACCTCCCCCGGTCCCCACTCCATTCTTACACTCGGAGATGGGTCAAACGCTGACGGCCATTCTAGATGCCTTCAGGGCTCAACAGGCTCCGGCTCCGCAACCAAACCCGGGGGCCAATTGGCTTAGCATCTTTCGAGGACTCTCTCCTCCATCCTACTTGGGGACCGAATCCGCCGTACGGACAGAGGAATGGCTAGATATTATGTACGAATTGCTGACTGGGATACGATGTCCCTGGGAGGAGAGGGTGGCCTTGGTTGCCTCCTGCCTGGAGTCCCATGCTAAGAGGTGGTGGAAGACGCTGCTGGACACAAGATTTGTTGATAGGGAGGTTGCGGAAGTTACCTGGGGAGAGTTCAGGACAGCGCTGCTGGAGCATTTTGTTCCACAGTCGGCCAGGGATGAGTTGGAGGAGTGGTTCTTACAGCTGAAGCAAGGCACCCGGACAGTGGTAGAGTACCATCGGGAGTTCGACCATTTGGCTCGATATGCAGATTCTTACTAGCTGGACGAAGCGGGATACATCAAGAGATTCTATAAGGGCCTGTGGGAGGACTTGAGGGAGGCTTTGTTGTTTTTATCCGACGGGCCTATCTCCCGGATTTTGGAAATGGCAAAGAGGATCGAGGCCGATTGGCACACCACTCGGGGCCGGAAGCGGCAAGCGGAGGATCAGGGCCGGAGAGCCAGAAATGATCAGCGACAAGGTGCTATACCAGGTGGGAGAAGGACAGAGGACCAGCCTCGACAGGAAGTGAGGCAGGAGCCGAGGGAGAAGGTGATATTGGCCCCTCAGCCTCTTCAGATGAGGGAGGCGCCGAGACCCGGGGGTATGGCATTTCCCCCACCGGAGTGCTACAACTGCCATCAGATAGGACACATTCAGAGAAACTGCCCCATAAGGGGAGCACCTTTACAAGCACCCCAGGATGCCCCGCATGCCCAGCAGTTTGGAGGACGAGGACGTGGTCGAGGACGTGGTTTCCAGGGTGCAGATCGTAGGCAGCAGAGGGAGCAAATTTATGCACTGGATCTGGCTCAGCCCCGAAACCCGGAGCAAGTAATCACTGGTACGTCTGAAAATTTTGGTTAAAGTTATTTCCTCATGAAGTTAAATTTGATATAGAAGTGACATTCTAGGAAAGAAAACCATAGCTAGAATTCTGAGACATTTAATTTTTCCAAATCCCAGGAATAGTTTTCATCAGCGGCAAACCCACTTATATGCTATTTGATACGGGTGCTTCGCACTCATTTGTATCGGAGGCCTTCATAGAAGGATTGGAAGGCGTGGAACGATTCACGGGTCTGATGATGAGGATACGACTACCCGACGGATCAGAGTTGTTCACCTCTGCCCACTACAACATGGAGGCGGAGATCGGCGGAAGGATATTTGAAGCTCCAGCGACGATCATAAAGATGCCAATCTTTGATTTGATCCTAGGGATGACGTGGTTGAACTGGAATCATGCTCAGATTGACTGCACATCCAAAAGAGTTACCGTAAGACATGGGGATTCCTACCTCGTCATTGAAGGTATTAAATCCATTCCCCCTCTCATACTGTCGTCTGTATAAGCCGTCAAGGCTCACTTACAGGGGGAAGAAGTGTTTGAGGTAATATTCGAGATGACCGAGACCAAGGTCTCCACCTCGGATATTTCGGTGGTGCGAGATTTTGCCAACGTATTCCCGGAGAAACTGCCTGGGCTACCCCCACACCAGGAGAAGATTTCTGGATACAGCTGGTGTCGGGGGCTAAGCCGGCAGCTAGGGCCCCTTACCGGATGGCCCCGAAGGAATTGACAGAGTTTCGAAGCCAACTCCAAGAACTAGTGGAGGCTGGATTTGTCCGACCGAGCTCTTCGCCTTGGGGAGCCCCGGTCTTGTTCGTTAAAAAGAAGGACGGAACTCTGAGACTGTGCATCGACTACCGAGCACTAAACCGATTGACAGTCCGAAACACATATCCGTTGCCAAGGATAGATGAGCTGTTTGACCAGCTAGAAGGTGCTCATTTCTTTTCCAAATTGGATTTGAGGTCTTGTTACTACCAGCTAAGGATCCAGGAGGAGGACATTCCGAAGACTGCTTTCAGAAGCAGATATGGGCTATATGAATTCACAGTGATGTCCTTCGGGCTCACAAATGCGCCATCGGCATTTATGAGCCTTAAGAATTAGGTGTTCGAAGAATATTTAGATGTGTTTGTCATCGTGTTTATCGATGACATCCTCATTTACTCAAGGACAGAGGAGGAGCACACACGGCATCTAACGCTGACCCTGGAGAGACTACGGGAGCACAAGCTTTATGCAAAGATCAGCAAATGCCAGTTTTGGTTGAAGGAGGTGGCCTTCCTAGGCCATATCATCAGTGGTGCTGGGTTGGCAGTGGACCCGGCCAAGATCCAAGCGGTTCGGGACTGGCCACAATTAAAGACGGCCACAGATGTACGAAGTTTCCTAGGACTTGCCGGTTACTACCGGAAATTTGTGGAGGGATTCTCTCGTATCGCCCTCCCACTCACATCTCTGACAAGGAAGGAGGTACCCTTTATCTGGACCCCACGATGTGAAGAGGCTTTTCAAGAGCTAAAGGGGCGACTCACTTCGGCCCCTATACTCGCCCTCCCTTCAGGGAAAGAAGGATTCCAGGTCTACACCGATGCCTCCTATCAGGGCATGGGTGCAGTACTTATATAGAATGGCCATGTGATAGCTTACGCTTCTCGGCAGCTGAAGAAGCACGAGCAAAACTACCCAGTTCATGACTTAGAGATGGGAGCGGTCATTTTTGCACTAAAAGTCTGGCGTCACTATCTGTACGGTGTCCACTGCGACATATCCTCCGACCATAAAAATCTGAGGTATGTGGACACACAGAAGGAGCTAAACATTAGACAGAGATGATGGGTGGAATTTTTAGCAGACTACCAGTATGAGATGCACTACCACCCTGGAAAGGCGAATGTGGTAGCAGATGCATTAAGCCGAAAGACCACAAACGCTGGAGTAGGAACGCCGCTGATGGCCTTGGAGTTAATACAGATGTTTGATAAGATGCAAGTATCCCTGGTATCTGAGGATCACCCTGAGTTATACCGAGAATATCTGTCGTCATTAATCGCTACGGATGACATACGAAAACGGGTCAAGGATGGACAGAGGTAGGATACTCAGCTAGAGCCGATTTTCCGGTCCTTAGAAGCAGGCACTGCGGGAGATTACACACTGAGGGATGATTTAGTATGCTTCAGAGGACGGGTCTACATACCAGAGGGAGGCCAGATCCGGGAGGACATCATGATGGAGGCTCATTGCAGTCGATATTCGGTACACCCGGGAATTACGAAGATGACTGCAGATCTGAAGAAGACTATGTTCTGGCCCGGCATGAAGAAAGATATCACCTACTTCGTGACCCGTTGCAAGACGTGCCAATTAGTCAAAGCGGAGTGCAGAAACCCCGCAGGATTATTGCAGCCACTCCCAGTACCAGAGTGGAAGTGTGATGATATCGCCATGGACTTTATACATGGACTTCCTCGATCCAGGACAGGGAACGATTCGATATGGGTGATCATCGACCGACTAACAAAGGTGACGAGGTTTATTCCAATCAGGAAGGATGACTCGGTGGGGGTGTTTGTCCGGAAATTTGTGGAGCAGTTCGTCCGCTACCGTGGTGTACCCAAGTCGATTGTGTCAGACCGGGATGGACGATTTACATCCAGGGAGTGGAGGTCAGTGCAAACTTACTTAGGCACTCGACTAACCTTCAGTACGGCTTTTCATCCCCAGACAGATGGACAGACAGAACGGACCAACCGGACTTTGGAGGATTTACTACGACTCTGCGTATTAGATCGCGATGAACCATGGGAGAAGTTATTACCACTGATCGAGTTCTCGTATAATAACAACTACCAGTCCAGTATTAAAATGGCTCCTTATGAGGCGTTGTATGGACGAAAGTGCAGGACTCCTCTGTCATGGATACAGGACGAGGATCCTAAGGCATTGGGTTCAGAGTTTGTCGAGGACACCGAGGCTCAGGTAAGATTGATACGGGACAGAATGCTGGAAGCACAGAGCCTGCAGGCTAAGTATTACGACGCTCGGCACCGTCAGGTGGAATTCCAGATAGGAGATCTGGTGTTCTTGAAGATCCGACCCATGCATGGAGTTTCTCGGGTACGCGGACAGAGGAAGAAGCTCAGCCCAAGGTACATGGGGCCTTATAGGATCCAGGAGCGGATCGGTCCCTTGGCATACAGGCTGGAACTGCCACCGGAGCTGGCGAGTCTGCACGACGTATTCCATATATCCTCTTTTAGGAGAGCTCTACTACGTCCAGAGCAGCAAGTTACAACCACAGATGGACCGATAGCATCTGATCGGTCAGTTCATCTAGAACCGGTCCGGATTGACGACAAGGGGGTACGAGTTTTGCGCCACAAGAGGGTTCAGTTAGTTAAGGTCCTGTGGAGAAATCACGGAAGAGAGGAGCACACATGGGAGCCCCAGGACTTGATGCGACAAAGATATCCGGAACTCTTCAGTCAGGTATTCCTCGCAACCACTCAAGATGTTCAATTTCCTTCCTAATTTAACTGAAATTTCAAGGTTATGGGCTAAACTTTTGTTTATTGGGGTCTAGATTTTGCCATTTGGGCTACTTGGTCTTGAAATTGACAAACACCTTTAAATCTCACATGACAAACATGAGGTCGTGACGTAAAACTTTCAACTCTCATGGGATGTTACAAGTTTCTTCCTCCCTGATAGGAGTCCCCGTAGGCTTAACCTGGATTTCGGGGACGAAATCTTTGTTTTGTTTATTGGGATTTGTAACATCCCATTTCCAACTAGACCCCTAAGAGTGGTTCTGTCATGACAAAACCATAGGAAGCCCAAGAAAGAGTCAAGTGGACCTGGTAGTGTGGATAGGGCCACTATGGTCTGCACTTAGCAGATCTCTAAACCTTGGTTAAAAGTGATCATGGGGCTTCACCAAGACTCCAAGACCCCACCCATACCCTTATAACCCTAGAAAGAGATCAATGGGTCACTAAGGACCCATGAAGAGCAATCAATAGGGCTAAGTTGACCAAAGTCAACTATGACCCTAATTGGGTCAAATTGACCTACACAAGGGTCAATTGCAGTCCCTTAGCCCAGTAGACCCCACCCATACCTTCTTAGACCTAGTGAGAGGTCAATGGGTCACTAAGGACCCATAGAG
The DNA here is from genome assembly GCA_039513925.1 of Platanthera zijinensis. Lineage (NCBI taxonomy): Eukaryota > Viridiplantae > Streptophyta > Magnoliopsida > Asparagales > Orchidaceae > Platanthera > Platanthera zijinensis. The sequence continues at coordinate 144,757,783 of CM077093.1, read as the reverse complement.
AGTAGTCAATAGGGCTAGGTTGACCAAAGTCAACTATGACCCTAATTGGGTCAAATTGACCTACACAAGGGTCAATTGCAGTCCCTTAACCAAATGGACCCCACCCCTACCCTCATAAGCCTAGTGAGAGGCCAATAGGTCACCAAGGACCCATTGGGACCAATCAAAGGGCTAGTTTTGACCAAAGTCAACCCTTGACCTAAAATGGTCAAAAGGCCATAGTTAGGGGCCAAGTGACCTCCAAGGGCCAATCCAACCCCACCTTGACCCTAGGAGAGGCTAATGGGTCACCAAGGACCTATTAAGGAAATCTCAAGGATCAAATTAACATATGTGGTCCCTAGTCCAACTTTGTGTCAAGTTAGCCCAAATGGGCTAACTCAAGCTCAAGCCCATTACATTGGGGCTAACCTTGACTTAAGTGGCCAAATGGATTTATGGGCTGACATGGGACATGTAGGAGCCAAAAATTCAGGCATGGTGACTAGGAAAGAGAAAGTAACCCATGGAGGAGAGAGAAAGAGAAGAAAGAAGAAGGAAGGAGGACTTTGTGCTCCTCCTTCCCCCTCCCCAACCTCCCCATTCATTTCAGAAGGACAAGGGGGAGTGCAGCAGCTATTGTGGACTGTTTAGAGCAAGCTCCACCCCCCTACCAACCTAGCCGCCAACCTTGACCATGGCCAAAAATGGCGCATGGCTTTTCAGCCACCTAACACCTCCGCTCTCCACCTTAAAAGCTTCAGTGAGGTCCAAGGAGCATTTCCCACCACTTTCCTGAAGAAGCCAAGCTGTTTCACTGAGTTTTTGAAGAAACCCAACCACCACCACCACCATGGTATTCCGGCGATCCTCCCAACTTCAGGCCGCCAAAAAGGTCCTCCTCCACTCCTTCTTACATGGGTAGATCGTAGGGATCATTAGAACCAAGGTTGGAGCTCAGTTGAGCCCAATTGAAATTTCAATTTCATGGTTTTTCCATGATTTTTCCGCTTGTCGGGATCGCCAGAGCAGTGCTCCCCGGCGGCCGTGCCGCCGCCTGGTGATAGCCCCGACCACCATGAAGGTGTCGGCGGCGGTGGCAGGCCGGGGAGGTGGCCGGATCGCCGGCGGCAGCCGCTGGAAGATGGCCCAGGCGGGACGAATCTGGGCCGTCGGCTAGAGCTTGAAGATGACCAGATCCCGTCCAAAATCGCGCCAAGATTCGTGCTGATATGATTAAATAAACTATAGCTTAAGTTTGATTTTATTTCATTCCCTGTCACAGATTTTGTATTTATTGGTTTTAGTTATTAAAAATAGTTAGAGCCCTTTTTAGAAAATATGGTCAACACAAGAAATGTAGCCCTATGGGTCTACTATCAAACAAAATTGGTTTGAACCAATTTGGGTGACTGGTTTGACCAGGGCACTCAATTTGGTGGGGTCTATACAAATGACTAGGCAGCCATTAAACTAGTTGCCCACACTTCATCCTTGATCCAAATGAGCTGAGATTTTGGCAGGGCATCACCCTACCCTATACCTAGACTCTGCCAAAAAATGAAATTTTTTGGGAATAATTTTCATATAGTTTTGTAAAAAATTTAATTATGTTAGGGTAAATTAAATTATGGGCCAAATGAAGTCCAAATTTATCCAAATTTTGGTGGGATGGATATGAGGTCAATATAGACCTCTGGTTAAAGTTTCATTAAGTTTGGAGTTGATTTGAATGGGATTCAAGCAAACCCTAGCCTTGCCCTAAGAAGGGTATTTTGGTCCAAAATGTAATTTTGGCTTTTAGTGTCTAATTCACCTCAAAAGAGGTTCAAATTTGGTACACTGGTTTGGCATGACAATATACACCTCCCAATGAAAATGTGGGGGCATTGGAGTTGATTTGGCCCAAGATCCTAGGTCAAACCCTAAGGAAGGGCTTTTGTACCTTGTGAAGGACATATGGCCAAAACACCTTGTATGGCTATGAACTTTTGTAGGGGTGGTATTTTGGTATCTATAACCCTCTGGTAAAAATATTAGGGTATTTTGGAATGTTTAGGACCCTCAAAAGCCTAACCCTAGTTTAGGGCACAAATGTGGTGGGATAGGAATGGGTTAGCTAAACCCCTTAAAATGATATGAAATTTTGGTAGGATGGTCATAAAGATATTAAGAAGCTTTGGTGATTTATTTAGAAATTTTGGAGTAATATTTTTAGCACTTCATTTGTAACACAAGGAATGCCTTAATTTAGTAAATTAATTATTATGCTCCCTCTGACCCTTGGGAGGTCATGAAATTTTGGCAGAGGATGTTTTGAATCATTATAAGCTTATATAAATTATATAAAAATTGTTGGATACTTATTTGAGGTACTTACTTCACAAGCTTGCTAATTGATGGAATTATTCAATAATTTAATTTAGTCCATTTACTGATAATTAAATTATGAAATTAGGCCCAAACCATTTACATGCCATTATATTTATACTTGAATTTTCTCTGAATTTTTGGAAGCAACATAGTATTTTATATTTCTTTAAATGAATTATCAAGGATTAAAATGAAATAATGATTTGGGTATAAAACCTTACTGAAAAATTTAGATATTTTGGAAGATGAGTTATATCCTCATTTTGAATAACATATAAAAGTTGTAGAATGATATCTTGACTGAAAATTGTACTTCATGTTCATTATTGGAAATATTAGTCAATAGAATAATTAAATAAATTATTAAATAAATAAGGAAAATTTTGAATCTCTGGATTTAGGGCTTAAAGGTCATAATAGACCTCCATTAATTATTATAAGAGTATTGGATAGTTATTTGATGTACCTCCTATTTTACATGAAGTTTGACATGGTGGTCTGCAATTAGCAATTTTGGAAAACTATATATTAATTTGTTTGAAGCTTATCACTCCTTAATCACTGATGATATTTGACCCAGAGCATTTATGGACCCTTGCAATGTTAGAATTATCCTTGAATTTTCAGAAATAATATTGCCCTGTTTATTATTTTTATGAATTATTACAATATTCCATTTAAATAAAATAAGTGGCCTGAACCTTGCTGAAAAATTAAGAGATTTTGTATCTTAGGTTAAATGATTATATTAAGTATAACATAAATCTGGGGAGATTTTATATTGTCAAAATTTGGTACCTTCAGCTCAATCTTGGAGACTTGGGCCACTATAAATGTTTAAATAAATTCCTAGATAAATAGGAAAATTGTAAAACTCTGGATTTGTGCAATAAAGGTCATAATGGACCTCCACTAATTATCATAGGAGTATTGGATGATTACTTGATATACATCCCATTTTACATAACATTAAACCTTGGTGGTCTGCGTATAGTAAATCTACTGAAATAATCTGGAGTACAAGTTAGGCACATAAGTAAAAAATTAGTGGTTATAGGAATGAGTTCATCACTCAGGGTTGGATGAGCTAGGTATTGGATTGACTAACAGGTTAGGTGGTGTTTGGGATCGACGAAAGATCGTCTTCCCCATAAAGTGGAAGGTCAAATCTCCTTAGGTCTAGTTACTGTAATATGGAAATGAAAGGGGTAAAACCTAAGTCGTAGGCATAAAGTAGGTAGTAAACTTAGGATTTCACACTCTCACACCCCTGTGTCCCGAGAGATAGTTTGGGTTACTCGGGCAATAAGCCCAGTGTTTAAGGTAATGGGCATGTTAGTCCGGGGAGCTTTGGCTCGGTTGTTGGTTATGACGGACGGGATAGTCCGGGGAGCTTCGGCTCGGTTTTAGGTTATGACGGACGGGATAATCCGGGGAGCTTTGGCTCGGTTGTAGATCATAATGGACGGGACTGTCCGGTGAGGTTCGGCTCGGTTGGTTATTTGACTCATAACTATTGCATGTGCATAACAGGTTTAAGGTGGTGGGTCTTTGATATTGGGGAGTTCGATGCACCGACACCAATATCGTTGGCTCGGCAAGTGTGGTAAGCACTTTGCCAACAGAAGTCCGGTGCGCCAGCCGGCAAGTGTGCGCAGGCGTCCGCTTAGTGCACCAAGCGTTGAGGCATACGATAGGTCTGACCGGTAGTGCTTTACAAGTTTAGAGGTGGGCGAGGCCCAACCCACCGCTTCCGTCTGCCACTACGGAAGTATCCTTGGAGGTAACGGCTCTGAAAGGGGGAACTAAAGGTCTGTGTACACAGAGTCGAGTGGGTGAGTTGCACTTGCATGTTCACATCATAGCATAATTGTATGTCATAGCATAACCATTGCATAAAACCTGACACCTAATGTATAAGCGGTATGGGACGCTCTATACATTAGGCCTTGCAAAACGACCCCTTGGTCTATAAGTTCGTGTGAGCGTGCTTATAAGTCAAGGTTCTCTTTCAATATTATAAGACTGCTAATAGATCCGACACCCTATCGTATAAATTGGTATGGGACTTTTTATACGATAGGAGCCCTGCAAAAGATCCCTTAGCTTATGTGTACCCACATAAGTTAAGGTTTCTCATTTAATTTTGTATAATTATTATCATGCGTACACTGTTACTTTAGTTCCGCTACCATCTGGAATTTGACTATTCTCCACCCTCATGTCCTTCCCTTTCCTTCTCCCCGCTCGGTGCTTAGGAGCCATGGGGGAAGGGGTGGGGGACGATAGGACTTAGTCTTTTAGACTAACGGTTTTCAAACCACATCATTTAGGGGACCACGGAGCCCAGCATGGAGGAGCAGCCCCGGAGGTCGGCACGCTTGGAGATCGGACAGTCTAGTACTGGAGTCCAGACAGCAGGGACAGTGAGTCCCGAACTATAGTAGTCGTATTAGTTTGCTTCCGCGATGAGTGAATTGTAGCGAGGACTTGATGTACCGGGCATAAGCCCGAGATTTTCATTATATGTATTATCTGTGGACACTCCCTTCGTGGAGTTTATTTCTATATATGTGATTTCTGTGGACATGCATCTTTTATTCTGCTACAGTAGAGATCGATTCGGCCGGCAGAACCGGCGTCTTGTAGTGACGACCTTCCCGGGCGAGAAGGTATCACCGCAAGGCGGCGGTTCTGGGCCTAAGACCCCGGTGTCGAAAAAGAAAAAAAAATGGGGGTCTTACACCTTCTCCTCTTCCTCCTCTCCCTCTTCAAAATTTGTCCAAGGCTTTTTTCCTCCTCTCGCAAGCCGGCAACCCTCCTTCTCCCTCTCAAAATCCAGCCACCACTCCAACTCCTCCTCCCTCCTAAAGGTTTCCACCACCTTTTCCCTCTCCACTTTCCATATATATATATTGTCTTCAAGGCTTCTCCCTCTCCTAGAGTTATTGCAAAGGAAACGTCTAGGTCTTCATTGTCCGGTGTGGATCCATGGTTTCACGTGTAGAATTGATATAAACCACCGTCGTGAGCGATTCCTCCACTCAATATTGCGGACGGACTTTCTTGGGATTGGGTAACGATTCCTACACCTCTTGTGTGATTTCTTCTATATTATTTTGTGAGGTTTTTTGGTGGAATTAGAAGGCTAGTATTTTGTCATGATTTATATTGAAATCATGCTAATTTAAATCTAATCTTTAAGCATTAATTATTTAAAATATTTTTCGTAAAACTTGGTTCGAGGAGATCTGGTGAACGCTAGAGGAAATCAGTTTCTTACCTTGATTTCTCCTTGAGTTCAAGAGATTTGGCAACCCACTATTAATTAATTTTGGGATCAATTAGGACTTAATTTTAAATCACTTATTTATTCTGGATATTCTCTTGTTGGATGTGTGAACGTTTGCGCATAAGTTAATTTGAATTGCTAATTGTCTGGAACGGGTGGGTCCATTTCGCTTGAGCGAACATTGGCATATTGTCCTTGTTCAATCTAAAATAAGTGGTAGGATCCCTTTGGGTTCATTATTGGGGAAATTGTGCCACTAATTCCGTGAGTATTCGATTGTGCTAAGTAGAGAAACCGCGCGCTAAATAATTAAATAAATTGTCGAACATAAGAACGCGTAGTTTAATTCGTCAAAACCTTGGGCCTGCATCAATTTGGTATCAGAGGGAGGTTCACGTCAATTTCCTAATTGGCCCCCTCGCCCTTTTACTTTGAGCACCGACACGCAATTTGCACGTTTCATTGCACAACATATAAATCAATTTTAAAATTTTGGTCTACAAATAGCGGCCTAAAATTTCCATATTTTCTCAAAATAGAAAAAAGAAATTGTTGAATTTCTCCATCATTTTCTTATTAAGAAACCAAAAAAAATTATTTTTCAATAAGTCATTATATTTATTGAGTTGTTTTAAAATATATTTATTGGTCTGCAAATAGCAGCCTATATTGTTATTATTTTAGCAAAAAAATCAAAAAAAATTATTTTATAATTTTCATATTATTTCCTGCAAGCAAATAAAAAAAAAAATTTTATCGCTGATGCGCTAGCGGTAAGACTACCGTTCATGTCCAAGTAATAATAGTGAGGAGTAGCATCCCCGAGTATCGATCACTCGCGGAGTGCAAGTAGGGAGCATGGGTTTTAGCATTTAGAGAAATGAGTACAAGTGCAAAGTGAACAAGGGGGTTTTGATTTGAAAATCCTACGCTAAAATAATATAAAACTAGCGAGGGTCGCCTTCACCGCATAGCCCAGATGAATCACTCCGAAGAGTAATAGCGGAAGCGAATGAACAAGTGAGGGTCGAAAACACCTCTTCTCAGCGCACACATCTAGCAAATGCTAGAATGGCCCTAACGCACTTTACAATAGTGCAAAGATAAAGCTTTCTAACATATATAATGCTAAGGAAATTACCAAACAAACACACAACAAAATCTAGAACAATACATGGTTATGAAACTACAATAGCGCTAGCAGGAGTTCAGAAGAAAGTAAATCTAGGAAAATGGAGAAGAGATTATAACCAAAACATAGAAGATTCCAAGGTTCTCAGCCGGAAACTATGGGTGTCAACCTTCGTCCGTGCTCGATCTTCGAAAGGAGTCCAGGATCCGGGAGGAGCTGTCACTTCCTCCTTCAAACCTGTCTTCGTTGTGTTGAGCTTATTGAGGCAGATTGAAGCTTGGAGAGCTGCAACAAGTATCTTGAACAGGACGTTAGAAGGTAACAATGGCAACGAGGGTCGAAGTCAAAGCTTTTGCAAGCTCTATATAGTGGAATGGGTGGCCAGATCTTCCCTCCAATGAAGAGAGAGAAAAAGGGGGTTGGAGCTTTATTTTCCCCCTCAAGGGGCAGAAAAGGAAGGCTGGATGAACTATCTACGACAATTGCAAAATCTGCATCTTATATAGAAAATCATCAGAAAAAAGGTCTCGCATGGTTCGGCGAACGACCGTGCATAAACCGCGCGATATTAACTTTAAGCATACGCCTACGAAAAAGAAGCATTGACCCGTGTGTTTCCTTCGCGCACGGGCGATCCACCCATGCGTGAAGCAATTCGCACGGGTAACCACAGTGAGCTCAAATCACAGGAAAAAACAAGAAGGCTACAGGACAACCGTACGTTTCCTTCACGCACGGTTTCGATGAAACCGTGCGTGAAGCATTCACTTGATCTGGTCACTTCTCCAGAATGACCTATAGAAAACTCACGACAGAATATAACCGTGCGACAAGAAAACGCACGACCGTGCTTTTCCTCAAATCAGAGTTCTGAAATGGGGAAAAATGACCTCCTGTAAGCAATGAAAACTAAGCAATGGATGACCCTACAACAAAACAGAAATGCAGTAAAAGATACTGGAATAAGCCCTAGGGAGTACCACGTGAATAAACCCAACAATCAAATGCGCAATTGCACACTCATGGGCTAGAAAAGCACACAATTCATGAAAGGCATAAAGAAAGAAATAACAGTGAAAACAATGTAATAGTGATGTGCAAAGACATTAAAACCAACCCAGATGAACTTGCAAAACCCTATATAAACGGGACTCATCACACCCCTAGACTTACCTATCTGCGCATCCCGAGCAAAGAAGATCCTCGCAGAAATGAAAAGTACTAACTAACACAGAAATTATGATCTGGAGTACCATACAAAGTCACATGCTCATGGGCGTAAAAATTAATTAGAGAAAATTTTTAAGCATAAAGATTAATTTACACTTTTCAGCCTGCGTAAAATAAATTCTATGACTACTCAAAAATAGAATCGTGGTGAATCTTCCGGTCACGCGTAGGGAGAAAATAAACTAGCCGCTAAGATGAGTATTTCCAAAGATCAGGATTCGGGACAACCTCCAAAGGAATCCACAAATATCGGTGACCATATGTTATTCTATTCGCACTCTCTCCACGGCACCAAGCCTATGAGTATAGTTTTGGTACTAGATCCATAGCTGCTGTTAAGAATGATTATAAACCAAACGCCTAGACCAAGTGACAAATAACTGATGATTTGACTAACCTTAAACAAGGGAACAAGTCGGTCTTGGATTATATGCGTCTTTTTAAAGATATGATGGTTCGAAGTGGTGTGAAGGAGATGCCAGAGATCACCCTCTCTAAGTTTCATAAGGGGTTAAACCCCTACATCCAGGGTAAATTACTGCGTTAATTTCACAACGATCTAGACACCACTTTTATTACAACAGTAAAAATTGAGAAGCACTACATTCCTAGGAATAAAACTCACTCATGTCAGACCAGAAAGACCTTATTAGGACCACCACGCCCCGATAAGGAAACCTCTCCTAATAGGTTTTTTGCTATGGACTCGATAGATGTTACACCAAGGGTTATGCCTCCGTTAGAATCGACATATAAGCCCCTAGAGATAGAGACTGATACCCCTGAGGATGCTGATGTTGATATACTATCTCTAGATTTTAAGGATGGCCCCTATAGGTGAGAGTATTTTGACATGTTCATTAGTGACCGATGATTCTGATGCGTCTGAGTCTGAGGGAATCCTTAGTGATCTAGAAGACGATGTTTGGGATGATGATGATAGTCCAAGATGTAACATCCCTACCTGTTATATGGGATATAGTAGAAGGTCCGGCCGGGGACCCACACCAAATTCCACGAACAGGCGGAGAGGTCACTTTATAATATAAAAACAACCAACGATTCCTAACACATAGCATTCCAGCGGAAGTTTCGTGGTTGAAAACTTTGAACTCAAGAATAACAACAGAAATGTCCACTACTAATAATTAGGAGTGTATACAACCCAATACACAAGGTACATGGCCTTATGGACATACAAGTTTCTCTTAATTGGATTATGGTTTACAAACATCGGCACGCAGGCCGGCCACACATGAACTAGAGAAAAGCAAAGCATAGCCTTCAAGGGCAGCAGCGCAACTAGGGCTTCAACCCGCTATTTCCCGATTGGTCCAGCTCCACCTGCAAGAAACAATCCACCAAACGACGGCAAACAGGGCAACAGTCAGCATTCAACTGACCAATTATAACAACCCTGCCCCTGGCACGGGGTAGTGGAATTCCTTCCCTGCTAGGCATTTTATTAACCAGCATATGTATACAACAATCCACCACTATTGTGCACAACCGCAGTAACCAATACATAACACAAACGTTGGCGTGACGGCTCGACACTCCGTGGACTCAGGGAACCTTATTGGTGTACCGAAAAATCCAAGATCCCACCAGCGATTCAAGGTCTCTCTATCTTACGGTCCAAAATGAGCATTCCTAGTCTTTACGGCTCGCAGGACTAAGAATCTCGCTATGAGATACTAGTAGGGACTTAAGAACCCAAGGTTAGATAACCATAACGTGGGTACAGATCCGCCTTGCCCGTTGCTCATCATCATCAGTCGTCAAACCGAACTGACGCGGGTACAACATCTCCATGCCTGTTCGCGACCAAGACTTTTAGTTATAGTACAACGGCCCAACAACACATAATATGGTACGCATGACAACACGAATTGAACACCAAGTATCAACTCTCACATTTTCCTTGACATCCTCTAGTATTTCCTATTGCACCAAGCCACAGGTATACACCAAAAGACTCCGTACAAACAATCAATGAACACGGAGTCTTCTCCGATTGCAAACAAAGCATCACCAATCCGTATTACTCACATCCAGATGGGCTTCACATAGAATGCCTAAACGTACTACTCATTTCCGATTCTAATGCAACAAAGCAAGGGATGAACCACCGATCCCACGAGAATCACTTCGCATTCAACCTTTTGGTGGAGGATTCCTATGCAAATGAAGAAAAGAAGGACTTCACATGTCCGAGTGGGAAATCGTTACCCTTGCAGCACGTTTGGCTCCATGGAATAAAAATACATGGTTGGAAAGGACCGCAACGCTCTTGCCTTCACGAATCTGAATTTAGCACTCGATTCAGACCACCGTAGCACAACTAGCGGCCGGATTCCTCTTCTCCAACCACCTCTTGCTCTCCCCTCTCTCTTCTCCTTAGAAAGAGAAAGCCAAAGATGAAATGAGGAATAACTTCCCCATTCCCGTCCATAAACCATTAGGAGGCAAGCCAGGGCCGTTGGATCATATTTTATAAAAACGAACGGCCCAGATTAACACTGAAAATCATTTCAGATGGTCGAACACGGCTTTACACACGACTATATGCCTGGCCGTGTGCCCTGCTTTTACACGAAATCTTCGATCTAGAGCAGGACACGGGTTGAGACACGCCCGTGTCCAAGTTAACACTCCTGTGTCTCCCAAACTGGCACGCTCGTGTCTGTGGGCGTGTTCCATAACCGCTCTTTGGAACCGACACAACCCTTAGTGGACACGGGTCCTAACACGCCCGTGTCAAGATTGAAACGGTCGTGTCGACCATGACATACCCGTGTCCCGATCCGTGTGCACGCCCCTCGACACAGCCCAGTTTCTAGTGAAAGACATGGCATGTTGACACGCCCGTGTCAAATTTGACACGCCCGTGTCGGCACCGCTGACACGCCCGTGACCTCCAGCCGGGAAAATCCCAATGCTTCAGAACCCATAAAAACACTTCCCATACCTATAGTGTTTTGGGAAATTAAAATTCTCCACCTCTTATAAGAATTTCATCCCGCAATTCATTAAGCACAAAACAAACTTATGTACTATGCAAATATATACTATTGTCCATACACATGGTTACAACATTACTACAAAAATAGCTCGGGAAAGTCAGTACGCATGGCTTGTTCCTGCTCCCATGACAACTCCTCTCGGCCACAATTTTCCCATCGGACCTTGACCATCCGGACAACTTTATTTTGTACTTGTATAACGGCCATATCCTCGATCTGAATAGGCCTAACCTTCGTAGTTAGCCTACTATCGACAGATACTCGATCAACATCGACCAACTGATATGGTCTTTCACTGATTTCCTTAGTACCGAGACATGTAGCTCGTCATGCAAACCACTCAGTTCTGTTGAAAGCATTAACCGATAGGCAACCTCACCAACACGCTCTACCACTTCAAATGGTCCCAAATACCTCGGGCTCAGCTTTTTCAGACGCCGTATCCTGGACATGCCCTTAAAGGGTTTAATTTTCTGGTATACCCAATCGCCCACCGCAAACTCTACGTTTCGGTGCTTTGCATTGTAGTACTTTGCTTGCCTGTCTTGATCCACCAACAATCTTTCTCGAATCAACCGAATAGTCGAGTTAGCATCATCCATTTATTTTCGCTTTTACGATTTCGATTCGCCAGTCTCCGCCCAAGCTAAAGGGGTACGACACTACCTATCGTATAAGGCCTGAAACGATGCCATCAGAATACTAGCTTGATAGCTATTGTTGTAGGCGAACTCGATCATATATAGATGATCTTACAAACTCTTCCCGAAATCTACTGCACACATTCGGAGCATATCCTCCAACGTCTTGTTGGTCCTTTCAGTCTGACCATCTGTCTGAGGATGAAAGGCCGTACAAAAATGCAATTTCATACCCAATATTCGGTGAATTATCCTCCAATCTCCCGATGTGAAATGCCCATCACAATCACTAACGATGCTACGGGGCACACCGTGCAATCGTACAATGTTATCCACATATAATTTTCCCAAGTTGTCAACTGAGTCGTCCTTTTGATTCAGGATGAAGTATGACACCTTAGTTAACCGGTCCACAATCACCCAAACTACATCATTAACGCGTTGCGATCTCGGCAACCCATGCACAAAATCCATCGAGATGTCATCAAATTTCCATATAGGAATAGGCAACGACTTCAGAAGACCACCTGGCCTTTGACATTCAGCCTTTACCATGGCACATGTCTGGCATTTCTCAACATAATGTGTAATATACTTCTTCATTCCAGGCCACCAGTACATTTTCTTCATATCCTTATACATCTTCGTGCTCCCGGGGTTAATTGAATATTTTGTGAAGTGGGCTTCATACATCAATTCTTCACGAATTTTACCCCTACTTGGGACGCACAAACGTCCGTCTCTCCGCAAAAGGCCGTCCTCAAAAGAAAACTGAGAATTTGAACTTTCCAATTTCTACCGTTGTAGTCTCTCTTCAAGTTCTGTTGCCTACCGAAGTCTATCTGTAAGGTCACACAGTACCTCTTTCCAGTTCAAACACGCCTTTGAAGTGGAATCCTTATCAACACAAGAAATGTCTAAGACTTCCAGATCACGAATTAGGATTTCATCATGCCTTAGCAACCAATTAGCCTTGCCGGAGTCCTACGACTCAAGGAATCCGCGACAACATTCCCCTTACCGGGAGTGTAGTGAATCATAAAGGTGTAGTCTCCATAAAACTCAATCCACCTTCTCTGTCGCATGTTTAGATCCTTCTGATCCAACAGATACTTCAGGATCTTATGGTTCATGAATATATCCAATTTCACGCCATATATATATGATGCCACAGTTTAAGTGCGAATATTACCGCCTCCAACCCCAAATTATGGACGGGGTAATTCCGTTCGTGCACCTTCAACTAGAGTGAGCGATAATCTATCACCTTACCAAACTATATAAGAACGTAGCTTAATCCGCTCCTTGAAGCATCACTATAAACTTCAAAGCCATCCAACCCACATGGAGATGTCAAGATTGGCGCCGTGCTAAACCAACTCTTTAGCTCCTCGAAAGATAGTGCACATTCGGGCGTCCAAATGAAATTTTGATCTTTCCTCGTCAGTGTGGTGAGAGGCAAGGCTATCCGCGAGAATTTCTTAATGAAGCGCCTGTAGTAGCCCGGCAATCCAAGAAAACTCCTGACCTCCGCTATAGTAGTAAGAACAGGCCACTCCCGTATAGCAGCAATCTTAGCTGGATCCACCGCAATGCCCTCTCCATTAACCACATGGCCAAGGAAAGCCACTGACAATATCCAAAATTCACACTTAGAGAACTTGGCGTAGAGCTTGTTCTTCCTCAGGGTGTAAAGCACCAACCGCAAATGATTTTCATGATCTTCTTTAGTTTGGGAGTATACGAGGATATCGTCGATAAATACGATTACAAACAGATCTAAGTATTCCCTAAACACCCGATGCATTAAATCCGTGAATACCGATGGAGCATTGGGCAGCCCAAACGACATTACCGTGAACTCATAGTGACCATAACGTGTTCCGAACGCTGTTTTGGGTATGTCACTTTCAAGAACTCTCAACTGATAATAACCTGACTTCAAATCCAACCTTGAGTATACAGTCGAGCAAACTAACTGATCAAACAAGTCGTCAATCCGTGGAATCAGATATTTGTTCTTTTTCTTTTGCTTGTTTAGTTCTATGTAGTAAATACATAGACGCAAGCTACCGTCCTTCTTCTTCACAAAGAGAACTGGCGCGCACCAAGGTGATTGACATGGACGTATGTAGCCTTGCTCTTGTAGTTCCTGTAACTAAACCTTCAACTCTTCCTTTTCCTTTGGCGCTATTCGATATGGCGAGCAGGCCACAGGTTTCGTACCTGGTACCAACTCGATAGCGAAGTCAATCTCCCTTGTGGGTGGTAACCCTGGAAGACTTTTCGGAAACACATCAGCAAACTCTGACACAATCGGCACCTCACTAATACTGGCCTTAGGCTCCACAACCTCTATAAGTGTGAAGAATAACTCCACACCCTTCTGAACTGCCTTTATGTCTTGGAGGGTAGATAACAGTATCCTACTCGTCCCTCACATGCCATTAAACTTAGTCTCTTTTTCGGTACCTTGACCCAGTATAACCTCTTTGGAAGTGCAATTTATACTAGCATGATGCTCTGAAAGTTAGTCCTTACCAACGATAATATCGAACTCATATATCGGTATCATTGATGCGTTCACCAAGAAATCCAGACTTCCTATCTTTACTTTCACACTACACGACTTATCCGCGCACAACACACATCCGATAGGTAGAAGCACCTTAATACTGTCAGTCATTGTCCGTCCTGGTACCCCGATCTGTAAGACAAAGTCTTCAGATAGAACTGAATGTGAGGCACCTGTATCGAACAGGGCTCTTGCCGGATGGTCCTGTATAAGGACAAAACCTATATTACCAAAATTAAAACAAGCACAACACAAGGCACAAAGTAAAACTACAAATTACCCGTACCTGTGACGACGTCAGAATGTTTGATAGCCTCATGTTGCCCGAGATTGAAGACCCGGGGCAGCACCTGCGATGCAGAAGACTATATCACTGTCTTCCCTTTCTCCGCATATGATGCTCACACCTTCTTTTCACCCTTTGGAGGGCCAGAGCGACAGTTACGAGCAAAGTGCCCCAGCTTTCCACACGTGTAACAAGCTCGAGAACCATACCCATAAGACGCCTCTGTCACAACATCTGAAGGGGCTTGTCCAGCAGATTTGGACCTCTTTCCCCATCTCTTACGGAACCCAGACTTCTCCGGACGCGACGTCTTGAACTCTGGCTTTGTCACTGCCAAGTTCCTCATGCCCTGTGTCCACTTCAAGTCCTTGTCCAAAGACCTAGTCGTACAGACGAAGGCTTGAAATCCATAGATCACAGAACTCGAGATCAAAAACCTTAGCTCATCCTGCAGTTCTTCATAGAATCTACTGGTCTTACGCTCCTCTTCGATAAAGATAGATCCTGTATAATGTCCCAGACATATAAACTCATAGAGATAGTCATCCATGCTCTTTTCTCCTTGCGTCAGCCGTTGAAACTCGAATTCCATACCAATCCTTAGTGGCATCGGCAATGCTTTGCAAAGAACAACAAAGAAAACTCCACAATCGAGACCTCAGTTAACTGCCTGGCTTCCTTGTGATGCAGTTCGACCTCATCCCACAAAAGTTGAGCCTCTCCATCCAGCAGGAAGGTGGTTAACGTTACCTTCTGCTCCTACTCAACCCTAATTGCTGTCAAGATCCTTCTTATCCTTGAGAGCCAATCCTCCGCCTGAGTCGGCAAACCGGTCCCATCAAATGTTGGAGGATTGAAGCTAATGAACCGCTTCAGTTGTTGATCTACTGCTCGGAGATCAACCATAACTTCTACCAAATCTTGCCTTAGCCCATCCTGATTTGGCACCGCTGCAGGCCTCGCCTGTCCAGCTTGCTGAGCATTCATCACAACAAGTACCATCTCCGTAATCATACGAACAGTTTTAGCAAAAGGAGGAGGTGTGGGCACCTCCACTGCTGCTGCACTCTCATCGGAACGTTGGGGTTCTGACAGTCCTGCACGACTTCTAGTCACCGATATATATAAGAAACACAACTTAGCGACTAAACAAAATTGCAAACAAACAATAATGAATACGCAGATTCCACAAACAAGTGTATTTTTATTCCTAAGTGGACATTGTTGAGTTCATTTTGTGTTATAACGACATCACTTACACGTGCTCGCCACCTCTCAAAAGATTTTGCCCACGAATTTGGAAGAGAAAGACCTACAAGTTGATATCAAATTGTAACATCCCTACCCATTACATGGGATATAGTAGAAGGTTCGGCCGGGGCACTTTATAATATCAAAACTACCAACTATTCCTAACACAGAGCATTCTAGCGGAAGCTTCGTGGTTGAAAACTTTGAACTCAATAATAACAATAATAATGTCCACTACTAACAATTAGGAATGTATACAACCCAATACATAAGGTACAAGGCCTTATGGCCTTACAAGTTTCTCTTAATAGGAGTGTTGTTTACAAAAATCGACACGCAGGCCGGCCACACATGAACTAGAGTAAAGCAAAGTAAAGCCTTCAAGGGCAGCAGCGCAACCAGGGCTTCAGCCCACTATTTCCTTCTTGGGCCAGCTCCACCTGCAAAAAACAATCCACCAAACGGCGGCAAATAGGGCAACGGTCAGCATTCAGCTGACCAATTATAACGAACCTGCCCCTGGCATGGGGCAGTGGAATTACTACAATCCACCAAGGTTTTGCAAAACCGCACTAACCAATACCTAACACAAACGTCGGCACGACGACCCGACGCTCCGTGCACTCAGGGCACCTTATGGGTGTACCGGAAAATCCAGGTTCCCACCATCGATTCAAGGATTCTCTACCTTACGAGCCAAAATGAGCATTCCTAGTCTTTACGGCTCGCAGGCCAAAGACTCTCCCTATGAGATCCTAATAGGGAATTAAGCACCCAAGGTTAGATAACCATAACGCGGGTACAGATCCGCCTTGCCCGTTGCTCATCATCGTCAGTCATCAGACCAGACCGAAGCGGGTACAACATCTCTTTCTCGTTCTCCACCAAGTCTTTTAGTTGTAGCACAATGGCCCAACAACACACTATATGCTACGCATGACAACACGAGTTGAACACCAAGTATCAACTCTCACATTTTCCTAAACTTCCTCCAGTATTTCCTACTGCACCAAGCCACAAGTATATACCAAGGGACTCCATACAAACAATCAATGAACATGGAGTATTCTCCGATTATAAACAAGAATCACCAATCCATACTACTCACTTCTTGATGGGCTTCACACAGAATTCCTAACCGTACTACTCACTTCCGGTTCTAATGTCACAAAGAAAGGGATGAACCACCGATCCCACGGGAATCACTTCGCGTTCCACCTTTTGGTTGAGGATTCCTATGCAAATGAAGGAAAGAAGGACTTCACATGTCCGGGTGGGACATCGTTACCCTTGCAGCACGTTTTGGCTCCATGGAGAAAAATACACGGTTGGAAAGGACCGTAACGCTCTTGCCTCCGCGAATTGGAATTTGGCATGCGATTCAGACCACCGTAGCACCACCGACGGCAAGATTCCCCTTCTCCCACCTCTTCTTTCTCTCCCCTCTCTCTTCTCCTTAGAAAGAGAAAGCCAAAGATTAAATGTGGAATAACTTCCCCATTCCCATCCATAAACCATCAGGAGGCAAGCCAGGGCCGTTGGATCGTATTTAATAAAAACGAACGACCCAGATTAACTCTGAAAATCATTTTAGATGGACGAACACGGCTTTGCATACGGCCGTGTTCTTGGCCGTGTGCCCTGCTTGCACACGAAATTGTCGATCCAGATAAGGACACAGGTTGAGACACACCCGTCTCAAAGTTGACAGGCCCGTGTCGCCCGAACTAGCACACTCGTGTCAGTGGGCGTGTTCCATAACCGCTCTTTGGAA
Organism: Platanthera zijinensis; assembly: GCA_039513925.1. Classification (NCBI taxonomy): domain Eukaryota; kingdom Viridiplantae; phylum Streptophyta; class Magnoliopsida; order Asparagales; family Orchidaceae; genus Platanthera; species Platanthera zijinensis. The sequence continues at coordinate 144,740,224 of CM077093.1, read as the reverse complement.
CCGACACGAACCATAGTGGACACGGGTCCTGACAAGACTGTGTCCAGATTGACACGGCCGTGTGGACCATGACATACCCGTTTCCCGAGCTATGTACACGCCCCTCGACACAGCCTAGTTTCCAGAGAAAGACACGATATGTTGACACGCCCGTGTCAAATTTTACACGCCCGTATCGGCACCCTTGACACGCCCGTGACCTCTAGCCGGGAAAATCCCAGGGCTCTTGAACCCAAAAAAACACTTCCCATACCTATAGTGTTTTTGGGGCATTACACAAGCTGTGAGAGTATCTATTTGCCTATTACGTGCCGTACTAGCGTTGTGTTTGTACACCATAGTCTTCAGTGCCCTCTCCCGGATACGATCCCCATTGCATTAGAGCCTACGATTATACCAACTGATACTTTATCTGACTTTCCTGAGGAGCCTGTGAGTGAGGATTTCCCATTATCATTGACAACCCTTACTTCGTGGATGTTCCTATTATTATTGTGGATGAGTTACGATCTGAGGGAAGGGTAACTTTGGATGATACTGTTGTTGTATACTCGGATGAGAGTTCTCTGATGTCGACACCGTTAGGTGAAATTTTTACTGATTTAGATTTTATCCCGGGTTTAATCTTACCAACCCTTCCCCCTCTTTATTTGCCTATCTTAGATAAATTTTTAGGACGTGGAACCTATAGTCCTAGTCCGAGTTATTGTGACACGCCCATATTATTAGTTCCTACTTTGACGTTGACTCAGCGTGTAGATATTACTATGTTTTGCGCAATAGTATTTGGACTACACGTCACTTTTGACAACTCAATTTTCTGCGTGTCCGCCTACGGTTCCATCCCCTAATACGACTAACTCTATTTCTTTGGCAATTTTTCCTCTAGATGTGGTGTCCCCTAGATATACTTATATATCACACCCGGTCGCACACATTTATCCTCCGCCATTTGATGACCCTCATTTCCCCACGTTAGTGATTATAGTTGGGTCCCTTGAATTTTTCGCTCGCACATCTTTTCACATTCTGGAGCGTAAAATTCAATTGTATATGGTCTAGCTTGAGGGGGAGTTTTTCAACTTGAGGAGACCGGGAGGACTTATGTCATACCATATCGGTCTAACTGTCTCAGTGACCTAGCAGTTTGGTCCAGCAGTCTGGTGGTGAACCTCAACTTGCTATTACGTGGACAGTAGCTATAATGCCTCCATCCATCACATGGAATATAACAGAGGGTCCGGCCGGGGCCCCACGCCATATTTCACAGACAAACGACAGAATTACTTAGAATTATCAAAAACCTTTCTACGCGCATCCTAACTCAGAGCATTCTAGCGGAAGATTATTACTGCAAAACTCAATCAATGAATGTCCACTAATATATAAATACCACATTTATATATACCACCAGGAATGTATACAAGCTCATAAACGCTCCCGACCTTAAGGCCTTACAAGCTTCTCTTTACAAAAGATTATTTCATACATCGGCACGCAACCCGGACACACATGAAATCCAACTCTTCACACGTCCTTCAAGGGTGTACATGCAGGAACAGCAAGGGCTTCAGCTTGCCAATCTAGTTCAGCCTGCAACACCTGCATATGGACATCCACCCCATAGGTGATAAACAAAGCAATGGTCAGCATTCAGCTGACCAATTAAAATGACCCTACCCCTTACCCGGGGCAGTGGTTCCTTCCCTGTATACATTGCAATCACAATATATATATCCCAACAAGTGCACTAAGGCACAACAACAACACCCACGCCAGCCCTTGTGCAAGACGCTCTGTGCACTCATGGCCCGCTTATGTTGTACCGGATCCCTTGAGTCCCACCACCAATCAGAGGTTCTTAAATTGTTAGCTATGGAGCATAGTCTACTATATCACGCAGACTTGAGACCCTCTCACCCATACCATTTAGAGGTGGTAACCTCATGGCAACACTTGAGCATTTAAGATCAACGAGCCATTCCGGTCTTCTAATCGATCTCTCGTTATGCGCTCCAACGCGGCTGGATACAGCCTTTTCTCGGATGGACATAATACAGGTACAGGTCAACCTTTTCCCGTTGCTTAACTCATCAATAACACAGATCTTGACGCAGGTCGGCTTCCCTTTCCTATCTACACAACCATCAGAGCTCACATCTCTCTCACAGGAGTTCCCAACTCCAGTGCCACACAAGCTCTTGGGAGAACACCGCTCAACTAATCACATAATTTGGCTCTCACGACCACAACGCATTCATCTTATATAGAGAATACAACACAAGGAGCTCATAACCATCCTCAAAACCTCCGCAAGCTACTCGTTACATAAACGGAGTCTTCACCGGTTCGCAATATAAACATCACAATTCCAGACTAACCGCCTAGATGGGCTTCACACAACATGCCTATTCCGTACTACTCATTTCCGGATCTAGATCTAGACTCGATCGAGGATATAAAGTATCAACCCGCTGGAATTGCTTACGCTTTCCACCTCTTGATGGAGGATTCCATGCACATGCATATAGGAGGACTTCATATGTCCAAGAAGGAGATCGTTACCCTTGACGATCGCTTCGGAGCCATGACAAACTAGCATGTTGGAAATCACCGCGACGGCCTTGCCTCCACAATGCCGAACTCAATTCTCGATTCAGACCGCTGAAGCTCCACCGGCGGCCGGAAAACTTCTCCTTCTTCCTTCCTTGCTCTCCTCTCTCTCTTCTCTTTAGAAAGAGAATGGACAACAAAAGAATGAGATATACTTCTCAATTCTCGGGCTTATATCAGCAGGAAGAAGCTTGGACCGCACTGTCTAATTAGAAGAAAATCAACGGCCTTGATCTGCTCTGAAAAGCATCTTTACAGGTCTGACACGGCCTGTGACACGCCCGTGTCACAGGCCGTGTCCCTTAAAAGTCAACATAACCGACTCAATCCGGATCAAAAAACGGGCTAGACATACCCATATCAAGCACCTGACACGCCCGTTTCACAAGGTACACCCCCGTGTTGAGGGGCGTGTCCCTCAATTAACACAGGATAAACTCTCCCGAAAAGGACACCTCTAAGGCACACGCCCGTGTCCTTAGCCGTGTACTAAACACTCCCCTATGACACGCCCGTGTAAGAGGTCGTGTGCCACACTCGACATAGCCCGGTTACCAACCCAAGCAGGACACGCCATGGGACACGCCCATGTCCCAGGCCATATCGCCTCTCGAAGATCGTCAACTTCATTTTTGTCGAGCTCTCTCGACACACCTGAGCACCCAGAGCTGGACACGCCCTGGGAAACGCCTGTGTCCCTGTCCGTGTAACCATCCTTAACTCCAAATTGGGATTTGGGGTGTTACAACCCTCCCCACCTTACAGAAATTTCGTCCCAAAATTTAGCGCAACATATACAACAATACAACCACTCATTCGATGCACAATATACCAAAATGATCCGGGTTTAGAGCTCAGAGGCCGCAGCTTGTCTCGCCCCACAGCATCGCACAAACACACGTGTTTTCAACCAACACACATACATACAATATGTACATATTACATCACGACAATAGTAAAGTACACTATTTAACTTAATTGCGCTCATCCGCGTCTCTCATAATCCATTTTATAGCCTCCTGTAACCCCAGATTATGCACGTGATTAGACTGTTCTTCACGATTCGAGCTTTGCGGCTCCTATAACTCGAGAGTGTACATTTGAGGTTGCACCCGAGATGTAGATGACTCCGCCACTGCCATGCCCTTCTCCTTATAGGATGCACCGGCCTTTTTCTCACCCTTTGACAGGCCACTCCAACAATCACGGGCTATATTACCCTGCTTCCCACAAGTGTTACATGTACGTGGCAAAACACGTCCTTGCCCGTATGTTGCTCCTGATGCAACATTCGACTGAGTTTGTTCAGCAGGCCCGAACCTCTTCTTATCCCGCTTCCTAAACTCCGATTATTCTGACTGCGGAACTTTTAACTACGGCTTTTCCACCGCCAAGTTCTTCTTATCCCACACCCGCTAAAAATCCTTCTCCAGCGCATAGGATGTATCTACCAATGCTTCGAAACCTTGGTTCACTGAACTCGGGAGAGCCAACCACAGATCATCACGAAGCCCCTCATAGAACCAATTCATTTTTTGTGCTTCCTCCGCAAAAGTTGACCCCACATAGCGCCCTATCCTGGTAAACTCATACAGGTAATCATCCATAGTATGCTCACCCTGCACCAGACGTTAGAACTTGTTCTCCATTGCGATTCACCGTAACACCGACAAGAACTTTGCCAAAAATAGTCTAGAGAATTCCTCCATCGTATTTCCTCCAAGCCTCTGCCCGTTATTTTGTGCAACTCAACTTCATCACACCAAAGCCTCACCTCTCCTTCTAGATGGAAAGTGGCTAAAGTAACCTTTTGCCTTTCATCAGTCCTGATTGCTGTCAGGATCCTCTTCACTCTTGCAAACCAATCCTCAGCTTGCATTGGGTTACCTGCCCCATCGAACGTAGGAGGATGAAACTCCATAAAGCGCTTAGGCTGCTCATCAGTCGCTTGCTCGTCAATCTGAGCCTCAATAGTCTCCTGCCTCACATCAACCCTTACTTGCTCCACTACAGGCATTGCCTTCCCAACAAGTTGTGCTTGGTACATGACAAAAAGCGCCTCCGCAACTATGTGTATGATTTCCGCAGAAGGAGGAGGTGTCGTCACCTCAGCTGGTGCCGCACTCTCATCCGAATGCTGGGGGTTCAGATTGCCAAGCTGCACTCCTTGTCACCTATACGGGAACAAGACATCATTAACAACCATTCCAAAATGGCAAACATAACGAATATACCCGCTCATATTCCTAATGGACATTCTTGAGTTCAATTATGTTATCTAAACCAACCCTATCCTCGGATACAAATTTATAACGTCTCAATCCATCGCATGGAATATAATAGAGGCCGGGGCCCCACGCCATATTTCCCAAACAAATGACGGAATTACTTATGAATATCAAAAACCATTCTACGTGCATCCTAACTCCGAGCATTCTAGCGGAAGATTATTACATGCAAGAACTAAATCAATGAATGTACACTACTATATAAATACCACATTTATATATACCACCAGGAATGTATAAAAGCTCATAAAGCTCTCGGCCTTAAGGCCTAAAGAGTTTCTCTTTACAAAAGATGATTTCAAACATCAGCACGCAGGTAAGCCACACATGAAATCCAACTCTTCGCACGACCTTCAAGGGCCTACAAGCAGCAAAAGTAAGGGTTCAGCCTGCTCAATACAGTTCAGCCAACAACACCTGCATATGGATGTCCACCCCACGATTGATAAAAAAGCAACGGTCAGCATTCAGCTGACCAATTATAACGACCCTACCCCTTACCCAGGGCAGTGGTTCCCTCCCTTCATGCATTGCAATCACAATATATATATCACAACAAGTGCACTCAGGCACAACAACAACCACGCCGACATTCGTGTAAGACGCTCCATGCACTCATGACACACTTATGGTGTACAAGATTTCCTGGGTCCCACTAATGATCAGAGGTTCTTAACTTGTTGGCGATGGAGCATAGTGTACTACAACCCGCAGACTAGAGACCCTCTCACTTATCCCATTCAGAGGTGGTAACCTCACGACAACACCTGAGCATTTTAGATCGACGAGCTATTCCGGTTTTCTAATCGATCTCTCGTTATGCGCTCTGACGCAGTTGGATCTATCCTTTTCTCGGACGGACATAACGCAGGTACATGTCAGCCTTTTCCAGTTGCCCAACTCATCAATATCACAGATCTTGAAGCGGGTTGGCTTTCCCTTTTCCTTTCCACACAACCATCAGAGCTCATAGCTCTCTTATAGGAGTTCACAACTCCATTGCCACACAAGCTCTTGGCAGGACACCGCTCAACCAATCACAAGATCTGGATCTCACGGCCACAACACATTCATCTCATGTAGAGCATACAACACAAGGAGCTCATAAACATCCTCACAACCTCCGCAAGCTACTCGTTATATACACAGAGTCTTCTCCGGTTCGCAATATAAACATCACCAATCCTGACTAACCGTCCAAATGGGCTTCATACAGCATGCCTATTCCGTACTACTCATTTCTAGATCTAGATGCAGACTCGACCGGGAAAATCAACTATCAACCTGCTGGAATCACTAAGGCTTTCCACCTCTTGGTGGAGGATTCCATGCACATGCATAAAGGAGGAATTCACTTGTCCAAGAAATAGATCGTTACCCTTGATGATCTCTTCGGAGCAATGACAAACAAGTCGGTTGGAAATCACTGCGACGGCCTTGCCTCCACAACGCTGAACTCGGCTCTCGATTCGGACTGCTAAAGCTCCACCGGCGGCCAGAAAGCTTCTCCTTCTTCCTTCCTTGCTCTCCTCTCTCTCTTCTCTTTAGAAAGAGAATGGCCAATAAAAGAATAAGATATACTTCTTAATTCTCGGCCTTATATCAGCAAGAAGAAGCTTGGACCACAGGATCCAATTAGAAGAATATGAATATCCTTGATCTGCTCTGAAAACATCTTTACAGGTCTGACATGGCTTGTGACACGCCCGTGTCCCTTAAGAGACAACAGAACTGACTCAATCTAGATCAGAACATGGGCTAGACATGCCTGTGTCAAGCACCTGACAAGACCGTGGCACAAGTTACACACCCTTGTTGAGGGGCATGTCCCTATATCAACACAGGATCAACTCTCCCGAGAAGTACACGGCTAAGGCACACACCCATATCCTTGTCCATGTGCCAAACACGCCCTTATGACACGCCTGCATCACTGGCTGTGTTCCACACTCGACACATCCCGGTTACCAACCCAAGCAGGACACGCACTGGTACACACCCGTGACCCAGGACGTGTCGTATCTCGAAGATCGTCGACTTCATTTTCATCGAGCTCTTGCGACACACCTTAGCACCCAGAGCTGGACACGCCCTGGGACACCCCCCGTGTCCTATGCTGTGTCACCCATCCTGAACTCCAAATTGGGATTTGGGGTATTACAGTAGTAGTGGCAGCCAGAGGGATAACGACATCAGCAGTCTGGAGGTTAGCAGTAGTGGCTTGAAGGAAGCCACAATGGTCTGGAAGAAAGCCGTAGTATGGGTCTGTCGGTTAGTAGCAGTGGTCTGAATGATGCCGCAACAGTCTGGAAGAGTGCCGCAGCAACGGTCTGTAGTTGAGCTGTAGTGGTCTGGATGAAGTTGCATCGGTCTGGTTGAGCCATAACATGAGATAGATAGTTAACCGCAACTGCGTCTGGTGGCAACCCGCAGTTACAGTCTGATAGCTTGTAGCAGGTGCGGTCTGATGGGTAGCAGCAACTCCGGTTTTGTGGCAACCCAAAGTTGCGTTCTGGCGGTTTGTACTAGCGGTATTCCCTGGCAGTTATGCAACTTTCCTAGTTGCCAATTGGTGTTTTATTATTTGTTATATAGTTGGAGGTTTGACCATGTCAAACCGCGTAGACCACCCGACTTATATTTAGTCCCACATCGGTTGTTGTATTCTATCATCTCCCCAGATTTCCATAATTAAGGGGCCATACCTATATAATGATTTCCTTTTTGGAGAAATAAAATTTGCCTTTATTTAGCTCTTTTTCACACCTTAGGAGCCCAAAAAATAATGGGTCCTTGGTTCTTGTTTGCTTGATATTGCACAAGTCTACCGATAATAGTCCTGACAGGAAGACTTGCCCTTGCTCTTAACACACTAGGGTTGTACCAATAATTTATGGCAAAGTGACCCACTTTACCACTGCACCAATATTCATGAATGTTGTATTTCCTCTTATGAACAACCTTGGAAGAAGTTGTTTGTTTAGAGAGGAGAGCACAACTTTTTTCTTATTTCTTTCAGCTAGTATCTAACTAAAAGTTAGTCTGCCAGTAGATGCACATGGCTTATTCTGAGTGACATCAACAATGTAATCTTTACAGCTAACAAGGAGTTGATGGCTTCAGAAACTGCCAGGTGTGGCTTACTGACTTACTTACCCTTAGTCAAGGTTATTGTTGAAGGATCGTAAGAATAGGCCACTACCTTATCATTAAGTGTGGGGGCTTGAGCACCAAACACAAATGGTTCATAATGTGCCATTTGGATTTCCTCATGGAGAGCCTTTAGTGCACTCACTCCTATGTCCTTTCTCCTTTCATTATAAGATACCCTTGTATATTTACAAGAAGAGTTCCCATTCTTCCAGTTACCATACATGATGTGTACTGGTCATACATCATGGAAGGGAGGATTACCTTTTGAAATGTGGTCTGAGGCACTACAGGAGCTTTGTCTTTCCCTTTGGAATTGGAAAATCTTGAATTCCACTTAAACCCCAAATCTCTCTTATCCTTTTGAGAGGTGAAGGAGTCAATCAGTGGCAGTATAGTTTTGGGCTTGGAGGATTCAGCCACAATCTTCTTCTCCTTGAGAAGCTTCTCTTCAAGATCCAAGATAATCTTGTTCTTCTGGCTAATGGTCCAAATTTTGATAATTTAGACTGTGTTTAGTTTACTAAATTCCCTCCTCATCTGTGTAAGAAAGGGTGCTCACTCAGACTGTAGGGAAGAAGCTTGCTGTAGAGAGACAATCTCCTCAGCTTGTTTCTAATAAGTCCTTTGCTCTTCTTCAGAGCATCTAGAATTGCACAATACTTGTCAATCAATTGACTGTCATCATCTTAGATTTTGAATCATCAATTACACCGGTGGAATTGGGGGCTTCAAAGTATGAGCCAGACTCATAGATAGAGGGAGTGTTAGGGATAGAACAAACCTCATCATGAGTAGGATTGTCCTGATTGTCTTATGATATGGACTTAAGACTGAACTCCTCATCCTCTTCATAGTCACTATCAACAAAAGATAATGGGACCCTTATATTATATAGGGCAGTAGGATGTTCATCCTCTTCATTAATAGTATGAGACCAATGTAGGCCTCCTCTTCATCTGATTCTGAAGACTCAGAATCACTGTTCGATAGGCTGACGGTCTTCTTGGCCAAGAAGCTCTTTTCAGCCTTCTTATCCTCGTGAGGCTTTTTACCATCAGACTTCATATGCTCCTTCCTCTTTACTGGATATTCAGCAATGACATGTCCACTCCTGTTGCAATAATCCTAAATAATATAATTCTTAACATATTTGTTTTGTTTGGATTCATACCTTTCACCAGAGCAGTTCTTTCTATTCTTATCCTTGCTGGGAAATGGTTTCCTTGATAAGGAGCTAGAAGTTCCCTTATTCTTCCACTGTCTACTCCGGCTGAGCATCTTCTTGAACTACTTAAAGAATAGTGTTAGTTCTCCATCGACAGCTCACTTCTAGAGGATCTGGGATCTAGGCTTTCTGACTCGGCAACTCTCCTTAGTGGAGAAGGATTCTTTTCCATGCTCCGTCTTGTGGCTTCAACTCTGAAGGAAACTGTCTTCTCTTTGTCGAGAGATCTGTCGACATCCTCTTCAGCCTTTCTGGAGTTCAGCTACATATCATGGGACAATAGCTTCCCAAATAGATTCTGAGGCAATATGTTGGCTAGGTTGCGAACTTCTCTGATGACATAGATCTTGATATCCTATTCCTTGTTTAGAGATCTCAAGAACTTGTCATTCAACTCATAATTAGAGAACTGTCTGCCATAGGTGATTAGAGTGTTCACTATTATAAAGAACTTCCTATAGCATTCAGCTATGGAATCCTTCTACACTTGCTTGAATGCTTCATAATATTGATTTAGGAGGGACTTCCTATCAACCCTCACTTCTTTTGTTCCTTCCATATAAATAATAAGAGAATCCCACATCTCTTTAGCTGTCTTATAGTGGACCATGTTCTGGAAGGTGAAATCATCTATGATACTGAAAATGATGTTTTGTGCCCTCTTATCCATGGTTGCCAAGAAGACTTCTTCCTTAGTCATTTCACTATACTTCTTTGGAGTTTAAACATTGGCATCTATGACAGAGATATTCATGGGAATGAAGGGTCCTTATTGAACAATAATGAATATTCTAGGGCCTGATGCTTCCAGGAATTTCCTGACCATCTCTTTCCAAATCCCAAAGTTTTCCTTCCTGGCAAATATATGGCTTCATCGAGCTCAACTCCTTATAGTTTTCACCTGATCCCATAGGAATAAATTTCAACTACTCGTGGAGATCTGTTTAGACTGTTAAGTCCTTTTTGAACAAACCTCCCTCTGTTACCACTTTAAAGTCTTTGTTTCAAGAGTAGTTAAACACCAGAGGGGCGTGAAAAGTTTTTCAAGTCTTTATATAATACCTTAATTTTGTTGTGTTGTGATTTAGATTATTATTGTAGCTTTTAAGAAAACTGATTAACACACAGTATTTATAATGGTTCACCAATGTATGGGTACTTCCACTATCCCTCCCACCTTTATAACAGTGTGTTAGACAAGGCAATCATCACCAAATCTTAGCTCAATGAGCTTACTACACAGATCCCTCAGGATCTCCCAGACTTACTCCTAGTCCTACCTCAGGCATAAGCCCTACACACTCAGAGTATACTTTACTCCTCCAGCTCAGTGATCCTCTAGATTACCTACCTCAAGACTAATAAAAAGCCCTACAACTCAGTCTAGATTGATAGCCGTACACTCAGAGATGTTTGTTGATGCTCATTTTAGTTTAAATTACTTGGGTACATCTTTTATTTTAAATTATATACTACCTGAATTTTGAACCTATATTTAGTTTCTTTTATAAAAAGTATTCTAACTTCGTTTATTTTCTGTTTTTTAGAATTTTGACATTGTTTGGTCATTTTTCCACTTTACACGCCCCAAGGTCACTTGTGTGTACTCCATACACGAGCATATATATTGAGCGTGAAACCCAATTGGAATGAAGTAACAGTTCAAAGTTCGTATCCAGAAAAATCCACCTTACACTACCACGGGTCACTACCCTATACTCCTTACACGGGCATGTACTCTGGGCATATTATCAAATCCGACACAGATTCCCCCTAGTTAAAGTTCAAGAAGAATCCAGCTTACACGCCACAATCACGGCCATGTACAATTGACACGCCCATGTACATGGGGTGTGTCCCGCCAAGTTTTGAAGATGCGTCGTAGTGCAACATTTTGCCACTCCACTGTCACGTTGTAACTTACACGCCCCACCTATACAGGCATATAAGAGGGTGTGTACTACAAAGTCCCGATTTCCAGTGCCGCAACACGACTTTCGCCGAGCCCCGACATGACAAACCTTACACGACCCGCTATACGGGCATGTCCCTGGGGCGTATACCCAAACTTCCGAGGCAATCGCTGTCTCGCCGGATTTCCATTAATAGAAGTCAACAAACCTTACACGCCCCCCTATATGGGCGTGTAAGGGGGGAATGTACTTCCCAAAAAAATTCTATAAATACCAACAAGATCCAAGTGTTCCAGGACCAGATCTGTGCCTTCTAGAGAGTTGTTGGGAGTTTATTTTTTGAGTATTTTATCTTAATTTTTTCATGTTTGAATATTCTTGCAATCTCTTTTATTGCACTTGTAATCTTTTTGCAAACTCTCTTTGTAATATCTCTATGCCTTTTTTGTAACTTTTTTTCAATAAGAAATAAAATAGTTTGTTATTCCCATTCTCTCTCTCTCTTTCTTATTATGCATATTCTTAACATGACTCTCATTTCCTACATTATTATGAGTAACTAAATCCTTATTAGTACTCGATCACGATGATTTGAGGTTGAGTTGATCAAGTTATGATGTTTTAGTTTTCTTTCTCTTTTTGAAGTCTTGACCTTCGATTTACTCTTCATTTAAACATAGTGGGATTATATTATCGTTATGTAGTCTCTATTTAGGTTTTAATTCTTAGCTAGCTGAGAGGCTCATAGTTTGAATTGATCACCCAATAGTACAGAGAGTTGCACGCACCTCTCTCGAGAGAATGACGTAAATCTCCATAATTAGAGTCAAATCCAATAGCGGGGTTCACCACTTAAGGCAAGTTTTACTCACCGAATACGAGACGAGAGTTCGATCGGATCTTCCTAAACTCAGTTGGGAGTTCGGTCGGATCTTCCTAAACTCAGTTGGGCACTTATTCGAGAGAAGCGTGTTCAAACATCAGGAACCCCCACGGTCAAGTTGCATTTTACTTTATTAAGATTCAGTTTGTTATTTTATTTTGATTAACTCATACCGAAGTGATTCAAAATCGAGTAATCTTTCCTCCGTAAGTTTTAACCCCTTTTTTTATAACATGGAATTTAGAATTTTTTATTTAAGAAAATCAACCCAAACAATCATCTGATAAAATAATAGCAAACCTCAAAATAGAAGTAATTAATCCTCCCTAGGAAATACGACATTGATATTGAACTTCGATATCCTATACTATAAAAGATAAGGTATACTTGGCGTTATCGGATATAGAATCAGAGAATATCATCTTCATCTTCATCTTCTCTCTTTCATAAAACACCTCTGGGATTGACTCCATCAAGTCTTTTGCACCGTTGTTGGGGAACTAGTTTTGATATTTTGAAAAGAGGATAACTATTAATTGTATTGCTTCTTTTTTCACTCTTTTTCTCTCCCTACTTCTCTTTCCTTTTTAGTGTATGACCCAAGAAAGCCCTTCGAATATTTCTTTTGATCCTGATACAGAGCTTACCATTTTGCGTCTCCTCCGTTCTCGTGATAAGGAATCGAACCTAGGCATCGAAGAGTCGATCAAAGACACTAACACAAAAAATATGGGTGATCCCAATCCAGGAGTGGTACAGCAACAAACAATGTACTATTATGCTCGACCCAACCTGAAGTGTACAAAAACAAGTATTATTGGCCCTGCGATTGCGAACAATAACTTTGTTCTAAAGCCTGCTATCATACAGATGGTGAAACAGTACGTGCAGTTCAATGGTCTAAAACATGAGGATCCTAACCTTCATCTCTCTCATTTTATTGAAATTTGTGATATGTTAAAAATTAATGGTGTAACTGACGATGCGATTAGGCTAAGACTTTTTTCGTTTTTTTATGCACAAAGGCTAAGAAATGGCTAAATTTTCTCCCCAGAGGATCTATCCATACTTGGGCTGAGCTTTTTGAAAAGTTTTAATCAAAATATTTTCCTCCTGCGAAAACTACGAAGTTGCGAAACAATATCTCTTCTTTTGCACAAATCAATTCTGAAACACTTAACGATACATGGAAATGTTTTAAAAATCTTCTACATCACTGCCCACATGATAGTACGTTTTGTAGTCTAAACTATTACGGTACATTTTGGTTTTTAATACACAAATCTTGTCTTGTAAGCTTATTTGTTGACCTCTTTTTGTATATATTATTGCCACTAATGTTTTCTTCTCTTTTTACAGGTTTCTAGAGCTTTCAGCCAAAAATGACCTGACACGCCCCCCCCCCCCCCCCTGACATGCCCTCCCTGGGCATGTCACTGGGCGTGTGATCCGATCCCGTTGAAGGTTGATGCCAGAACCAAAATACCGAGAAAAACTGCTGACACGACCCCCTAACACGACCTACCTATGCATGTTACAGGGCGTATCACCCTCATCCCGAAGCCTGTTGCCGCATTTAAAGATTTTTCATTGATATACGTGAACAGTACTGACACGTCTCCAATATGGGCTTCGCCCTGGGGCGTGTTCCACCTTTTTCGATGACTGACTGATATCTGACCAATGATTGAGACTTGACGTGCCCTACACGCCCCTCCTACATGGGCATGGCCTAGGGCTTGTCCGTCGACGTATTGAAGCAATCATTGATCCCGCCAGAATCAAGAGCCCGAAGTCAACTCCGTGCATGTCACGCCCCCCTGGCACGCCCTCCCTGGGCGTGACAGAGGGCGTTACTAACCCATGAGAATTTCTATAAATTTAGGCCTCACCCATGTATCTAGAAGAAGTTTTAGGTTCAAAGGGGAGGTGCTGCCCTTTTGTTTCTTAGTGTTTTTTATGTTCTCTCTCTCTCTCTCTCTTTCTCATTTTATGTCTTTCTTAACCCTAGCATAGTGTAATCTTTTGTTATAGTTTTTGTAATTGCCTTAGTTGTTAAATGTAATGCTCGCTTAGGTTTCATTTCCATACAAGTGTAATCCTTTATTTTCCTTTTGTGGTTCTCTTCTAGCTTTAATAAAAAGTGCTCTTTTACTTTTTGTTGTTAATTTTCTTCTACTCATCCCTCCTCCTCCACTTCTCCATGATTAACTAATCCTCCTTATACTCGATCTTGATGATCCGAGGTTCGAGTTGATAAAGTTATGATGCTTTAAATTTACTTTTTCTTTTTAGTGGTTTAGGCTTTCGATTTACTCTTCATTATTCATGTTTGGAGTTATATCATCGATATATAATTTCCATCTTTGTTTTCACTCTTAGCTTGCTGAGAAGCTTGTAGTTTGAAGTGAACACTCAAGAGTAAAGAGAGTTGCACGCACCCCTCAAGAGAGGCAGGCATCAAAATCTCCCTAATCCGAGTGAAATCCAATAGTAGGGTTCACCGCGTAAAGCGAGCTTTAGGTCTCTGATTTGGACGAGAGTTCGTTCGGACCATCCTAAACTCAGTTGGGCACGAATTCGAGAGAAGCCTGTTAAAGCTTTAGGGACCTCCACGGTCAAGGATATTTACCCTATTAAGTTTAGGTTTTTATCGCATTTTTCATCAGCTTTTGCCGAGGTGATTCTCGATCGAGTGCTTTTCCATTTCATGGTTTCAACCCTTCGTTGTGATCGCTTTTAATAGCTCTCTATTTTGCTGCAAGTAGTTCTCTTTTTAAGCGGAATATTTCTTTTCTTAATAGCAATTAGCTTTCTCTTAAACCCTAAAACCATCCTTCGATATGATAATAGCCTTCGTGTTAGTAGATTTACTCAACAGTTCCCGGATTTCTATACGACACTTGTGTCCCCTAGCTAAAGTTTGATAGGTATACTTGCCTAGTTGGATTGCTAGTTCGGTTCTCTTTTCTCTAGCGCGAAAAGCGATCACCATGATTTTAGCTCCATTGCCGGTGAACAACTTTTGTTGATAATTTGAAAACACGTACTGATTACTTTTATAATTTCTCTTTCTCATCCTCTTTCTAAAAAAATTTAAAAATCCAAAAATATTAACGCTCTGAATAGAAACTCACTTCACAATTTTTCTGCACCACCTAACTCTCTCTAAAAGGGCAATATGGCGTAAATATCACGATCTTGTCTAGTACCTTGCGAACCCTTTATTGGGTAGCCCTTGGGATGTTTGAGAGTTAAAACATTAAAACAAATCTATTTAAAAAAAATTTAGTAGTTCTCTTTTTTTAGTTTATTTATTTCTGATTCTTTATCTTCTCTTCTTCTTGTGCATGACCCACGAGAGTCTGTCGATTATTTTGGAGTTAGACCACGAAATTGAGCGTACTCTTCAGAGAAGATCGCGATTTCAAGGCCCTACTCTCAAAATACCAGTTGAGGATCCCGAGTAATTTTCTAGTTTAAGAATGGAAGAACCCCAAGTGGACGAAGCCGTGTATAGGCCTATGTCCTATTATTCACGACTGAATCTAAAGGGATCAAAATCATGCATCGTTCGCCCTGCTATAGCACATAACAATTTCAAACTAAAGCCTAGCATAATTAAAATGGTGCAGCAATATGTGCAATATGACGGACTTCAAGATGATGATCCGAACGCGGATATAACAAGCTTTCTTGAGATTTACGACACATTCAATATAAATGGTGTTACAAAAGATTCTATTAGGCTAAGATTATTTCCTTTCTCCCTAAAAACCAAACCTAAACAATGTTTGATTACTTTGCCAAGAGGGAGCATCACCACTTGGGATCAACTAAGTGAAAATTTGTTGACAAAGTATTTTTCGCCAACTAAAACCGCAAAACTTAGGAACGATATTTCTGCCTTTGGACAAATAGACTCTTAAACTTTATATAAAACCTGGGAAAGATTTAAAGAACTAATAAGACGATTCCCCCATAACGCACTGCCTGTGTGGTTACAAGTGCAGACGTTTTATAACGGGCTAAATCAAAATACAAAGAAAATTATTGACGCAGCTTCTGGTGGTACTTTAAACCACAAAACCCCGGAAGCAGCTCTTGAGCTTTTTGAGGACATGGCCATGAACACATATCGGTGGAATGTGCCTAGGTCCCTCCCAAACAAACCTGCAAGTATATTTGAAGTGGACAATGTCTCTCATTTAGCTCTGCAAGTAGAAATATTAAGTAAAAAATTACGGAGATGATTGCTGTCTCCGCCCATCAGGTATGGGAATCTGCAACTCTTGCTCCTGAACAATTACATTATGTTAATAATATACCTAAAAATGCTTTTAATAATTTTTCTGCTACGAATTTTCATGCTCCTTGTTTTACTTTTCTGAATAGTTATAATCCCTCTTTACGGAACCACCCGAATTTTTTGTGGAGTAATCCTTCGAACGCAATGCGCCCGCCACATCAAAATGAAATTTCTGCACCCCCTCCACCACTTAAAAACTATCCAAAACCTCAAGGCTTGGAGGAGTTACTTTCTAAATATATAACCACAAATGACGCTATAATTAGAACCTTAATCGGAAGCATTAAAAATCTAGAAAATCAAGTAGGACAACTCAAAAATATTATTTCTGAGCGACCCACAGGGTCTCTTCCTTCCAATTCCGAGCCCAACTCAAGAGAGCAAGTGAAAGCTATAACTCTTAGGAGTGGGAAGCAAGTTTCTGGTATGGTTAGCGAGGAGCCCGAGGCAAGCTCCACTCTAGTTTTGAAAATTCCACGACCCACTGAAAAAGAAGTTATCACTCTACTCACTATTTTAGAAAAAGTTCTCGCTCAACAACCCATCTTTAAAAATAATCCAACTCCAGCATACCCTTACGAACATAACAAACAAGGTCTGGATGATCAATACTCTAGATTCTTAGAAATGTTTAAGCAAATCCACCTAAACCTACCCTTCCATGAAGCAATATCCAAGGTGCAGAAGTACGCTAAGTACCTTAAGGACCTCCTGACTAACAAAAAGAAGATATAGAACTTGTAACACATCACGCTAAATGTTGAGTGCTCTGCGGTCCTTACAAACAGTTTACCAAAGAAGATCATTGATTCGGGTAGTTTTTCTATTCAGTGTGTCTTTTGAGATCTTTTTGTCAAGCTCGCATTGGCCGACTTAGGGGCGAGTATCAACCTAATGCCCTTCTCGTTATTTAAGAAGTTTGGAATTGGTAGCCTTAACCTCACGCATAAGAGTATCTAACTCACCAATAGATCAAATAAATACCCATTTGTAATAGTTGAGGATATCTTAGTCAAAGTCAATAAATTCATCTTCCTGTTGGATTTCGTCATATTATACATCAAAGAAGACATCGAGGTTCCCTTGATACTTAGCTGACCCTTCCCTGCCACTTCCCGAGCTTTAATTAACATAAGTAATGGTAAGCTCTTCCTTCAAGTAGGTGACAATGAAGTGACTTTCTCTATCACCCCTTCGATGAAGAACACCCTAGAGAATGACGACTCCTATTTTTTCTTAGACACCTTAAGTGATGAATCTTCCTACTGCCTTTCTGATGGTGAAAATATATTTTCTGATTTTTGTACTCTTTCTACTATTCCAATGGAATCTCTGCAATAAGCTGCCATGGCCACTAGCCCCACCCCTTTTAATTTTCCATATAAAAAAGACTACGAAGACATAGTTTTGGAAAAAGAAAGAATTTCTAAAACCTCGTATGAAGAACCCCCTAACCTAGAATTAAAGGAACTACCCGAACATCTTAGGTATGCCTTCTTAGAAAAGTACTCCAAGCTACCAGTAATATTTTCGGCCCACCTGACTGATTTACAAAATGATAAACTCCTGTTTGTATTACGTAAGCATTAACGAGCTATTGCTAGGAAGATTTCCGATATAAAGGGCATAAGCCCATCCTTCTGCACTCACAAAATCTTAATGGAAGATAATTCACGTAACACCATACAACATCAGTGCCGTATAAACCCGAACATTAAAGAAGTCGTAAAGGGTGAGGTTATGAAACAGTTAGAAGCAAGAATTATCTATCCTATATCTTATAGTAAGTGGGTTAGCCCTATTCAGTAGTGACAAAAAGGGAGGGATAACTGTAGTTATAAATGAAAATAAAGATTTAATCCCGACACAGATGGTAATGGGGTGGAGAATGTGTATTGACTATCGTCAGTTAAATGACGCCACCCGTAAGGAGCACTTCCCATGCTATTCACCGATCAAATTTTAATGCGATTATCTGGCCATAGAATTTACGGTTTTCTCGATGGTCTCTCGGGGTATTTTCAAATCCCCATCTCTCCAGTGGACCATGAGAAAACTACGTTTACTTGTCCCTTCGACACATTCGCTTACTGAAGAATTTCGTTTGGATTGTGCAATGCGGCAGCTACATTCTAACGAAGTATGCTTGCTCTCTTTGACAAGTACGTAGAAAGCATTATGGAGGTATTTATGGATGATTTCTCTGTGTTTGGTGATTTCTTTGATAGTTGTTTAGAAAACCTCGAAAAAGTCTTAGAAAGATGCGAAGAAACTAACCTTGCCCTAAATTAGGAAAAATGTCATTTTATGGTGAGGGAAGGGTTAGTTTTCGGTCATAAGATTTCTGCGAAAGGAATTGAAGTAGATATTGCTAAGATATAATTTATCGAGAAGCTGTCGCCGCCTAAGAATGTGAAAGCTATAAGAAGTTTTCTAGGACACGATGGTTTCTACCGTCGCTTCATAAAAGACTTCTCCAAAATTACCAAACCCCTTACTCAACTCTTAGAAAAAGACGCCCCATTTATTTTTGATGACCTTTATTTGTCTGCCTTTGAATTAATAAAAGATAAGTTAATAAATGCCCCTATTATGATAGCTCCGGTGTGGGACCTTCCCTTTGAGATTATGTGCGTTGCGAGTAGTTTTGTGGTGGGAGCCATACTAGGACAATGAATTTCTAGAAACTCCCACCCCATCTATTATGCAAGTACAACAATTACATCGGCACAAGAGAATTATACCATGACCGAGAAGGAGCTCCTAATTGTTGTGTTCGCTTTTGATAAAATCCGTTCATATATTATGCTTTCCAAAATTATAGTTTTTATGGACCACCCAACCCTAAAATATCTTCTTGCTAAGACGGATGCGAAGTCGCGCCTGATTCGTTGGGTTTACTTCTCCAAGAGTTTGACTAAGAAATTTGTGATAAGCAAGGAGCCGAGAATTAGGCCGCCGACCATCTCTCATGATTAGATAATCCTTATATTGAAAAATTAGATGAAAAATCATTTAATGATTTCTTTCCCGATGAGAAGTTGCTTTCAATTAACACTTCTCCTTCTCCTTGGTTTGCACACATAGAAAATTATTTAGTGGCTTATGTGCTCCCAACAGAGTTCTCCTCTCAATAAAAGAAGAAATTCTTTTCTGAGTTAAAGAACTGTTTCGGGGAGGACCCGTATTTTTTCAGATTCTGTGCAGACCAAGTGATAAGGATATGTGTCTCTTTTGAAGAAGGATTAGATATTCTAAAGCATTTGCATGAAAGACCATTTGGTGGTCACTATCAAGCTGCTTGCACCGCCCACAAAGTGCTTTGCGCGTGTTTTTACATGCCTACCCTGTTTAAAGACACACAAGCCTTTGTGAGTAGGTGTGATAGTTGCCAACGGTCTGGAAATATTTTCAATAAAATTGAAATGCCGCAAAAATATTTCCTTGAGTGCCAAATTTTCTACCTTTGGGGAATTGATTTTGTTGGCCCTCTTCCATCTAGCTTCTGGAATACATATATTTTAGTTGTCGTAGATTATGTTTCTCGATGGGCAGAGGCCCAAGATCTTCCTACTAACGATGCCCGAGTCGTAATTACATTTTTGAAAAAATTATTTTCTTGATTCGTTATGCCGCGAGCCATCGTTAGCGATAGGGGTTCACATTTCTATAATGCATAGTTTCAAAAAATCCTTATTAAATGCAGTGTTACGCATAATCTTTGAACCACCAACCACCCACAAACCAATGGACATGTCGAAGTAGTGAACAGAGAAATAAAAAGAATTTTAGAAAAGACCATTTCCACCTCTTGGAAAGACTGGTCAACCAAATTTGACGATGATCTATGGGCCTACCGAACAGGGTACAAAACTGCCATCGTATGTATGCCGTATCGGTTAGTTAATGGAAAATCGTGTCATTTACCCGTAGAATTATAACAACGCGCTTTTTGGGCCTTGCGATTTTTAAATTTCGATCCCCACTCTGTCGGCGACCTTAGAAAATTTCAACTTAACGTGCTCGATGAGTGGATCTCTTACGCATACGAGAATAACAAATTTTATAAAGAACGGACGAAATGTTTTCACGACAAACACTTAAGGCACCCAAAAACCTTCAAGTCGGGCGACCAAGTTCTTCTTTATAATTCACGTTTATGTTTATTTCCTGGAAAGTTAAAGTCTCGTTGGTCTGGGCCATTTTCTGTTAAACAAGTTTTTCTATATGTTACTATTTTAATTTCACACCCTGATAAGGGAGATTTCAAAGTAAATCGTCAGCATCTTAAACTGTATTTCTATGGTGATGTCAGTCGGAACTATATTAATGTTATTCTACATGATCTAAATTTTGGATAATTTAAGACCTTTTATTTGTTAAAAACTTTAAATATTATTTTGGATATTATTATCATTTTGGACAAATTTTTTTTGTACAATATTATTTTGTTTCTTCGAGCTCAAACGACATTTTAAACAAAGGGCGTTGTTAGGAGGCAACCCATATTATCTTTTCTATTTTCTTTATTTTACACTTTTTTTCCCTGGACGGCTCCAACAAGCTGAAGCTACTGCGATCGCCTTCTCCAATGTTGTTGAATCCATCAAAACTCCAACGAAGACATTTCAAGAAGATCAAAAGTGTAAGCATGGGGGAGCAGCATCAATCATGATTTACTGCGCATAAATAAGGGGAAGTACCTATTTTCAATTTTGTACATTTATTTCTATTTTAATTTTTTCTCTCTCCTTCCCCTCTTTTCTCCATTGAGGACATTTTACATTTAAATCTTGGGGGAGGATTTCCTCTTTATCTTTTCTTTATTTGCGTTTCCCTGTAAAAATCAATAAAAAAAAACAAAAAAAGAATTCATGTGCTTTCTCCTTTTTTTTTCTTAAAGAAAAATCTCAAAATAAGAATATATCTTTAAAAATAAAAAAAAGATAATATCTAAAAATAAAAAAAATTCTATTTGTTTTTTACTTTAATAGTTTAAACAGATTTTGCTATTTCAATAGTACCCCTTATTTTTTTTTATTTTTCTCCAAATCTCATATAAACAACTTAGCTAATTATAATATTTCTAATCGTTCTTTTTAATTATGTTTCATAAGTAAAATATTGTTCATGCTATGTTTCTAATTCAAGGTATCATGTTAACGTAAAATGTTTTTTCTAAAACTCGTATTTTTATTATGGTTTTTGTTCTTTCTCTTCTTTACTTTGTAAAAAATATTTCATCCACTATTTTCCTTTTCATTTTTGGATAGTTTTTGTAATGTCAACTTTTGATTAGCGTAGTAGATGTGAACAATCTCAGTCGCCTATTATTTCTATTTTCAATATAATTTCATTAATCTTCTTTTATTATCTAGGACTTGCTTTTTGAAATTTTTCAAAACTATGCTTTAGATAAATTTAGAAGCATGCAAATTATTTAGGCCATTTTTGTTTTCGTTTGAGCCTTCTTGCCAACATAAATTTTTTTACCCCTAGTTAGCCGCTTTTGAGTCTTTTTCCAATTTCAATTTATAGCTCCACTTATCATTTTATTTTCACCAAAGACAAATTATCCAACCTATCTATTCACACTTACCTTTTTGAGTTTCATTAAAAATAATTTATGATTATGATAGGGTTTTTGGTGATATAGTTGGAGATCTTTTTGAAAAAAGTATGCTTAAAAGAAGTTTTAACTTTTGTTTGGCCAATTTTAAAATGAAAAGAAAAATTAATTATGGCCTTTGTTTTGAAAAGAAAATAATTGGAATAGAAAAAGAAAGAAAAATATTTTATTTATAATTTTTTGAAACTCTTTGTTTTGGTTTACTGTGATTTTTGAGCCTCCTTGTTTATCTTTGAATTCCTCTCCTAATCATAATCCTAAACCAAACGTTTCATTCCTAATAAGTCTATTTGATTCATGCTTTTGAATTTTATTTATTAGCCAAGTAAAAAAGAAAAGTAAATCATTATTAGTTTTGGATTTAAATTTGGATTTTTGTTATTTAATTGATATAGTCATAATGTGTTGCTTGGATCTAGTAACAACTCAATGCATTTATTCATTTTGTTGCTTTGCTTAAATTTATTTAAAGAATTTTGTTAAAATTTTTGAATATTTATTTTCTTTAGTAAAGTTTATAAATTGTTAAACCATCTTTAAGTAATTGTTTTAGGTTACTTTTCCCCTTCTCCCTACTTACAATTTGGCATAGTACTTGTGTAATCATAATTAGAACATTTTGATTAGTCACTCTTTATGGTTAGCTAGTTTTTATATATTTTCTTGGGGACAAGCAAAGCTTAAGCTTGGTGGAGTTTGATAATACATTTTGTAGTCTAAACTATTATGGTATTTTTAGGGTTTTAATACACAAATCATGTCTTGTAAGCTTATTTGTTTGCCTCTTTATGTATATATTATTTCCACTAATATTTTCTTCTATTTTTGATGGTTTCTAGAGCTTTCAGCCAAAAATGTCCTGACACGCCCCACTAACATGCCCTCCCTGGGCATGTCACCGAGCATGTAACCCTATCACAAGGAAGGTTGATGCCAGAACCAAAATACCGAGAAAAACCGCATACACGTCGCCCTGACACGCCATCCCTAGGCGTGTAACCCTCATCCCAAAGCCTGTTGCTGCATTTAAAGATTTTTCATTGATGCACATCAACAGACTTACACGCTCCCCTATACCGGCATAGCCCTGGGCGTGTTCCACCTTTTTCGACGACTGGCGGATTTCCGACCAATGATTGAGACTTGGCGTGCCTTACACGCCCCTCTTACACGGGCATGGCCTAGGGCGTGTCCACTGACGTATAAAGGCAATCATCATTCCCGCTAGAATCCAGAGCCCGAGGTCAACTCCATGCATGTCATGCCCCCTAACATGCCCTCCCTGGGCATGATAGTGGGAATGACCAACCCGTGAGAATTTCTATAAATTCAGCCCCCCCTGTGTCCAGAAGAAGTTTTAGGGTTAGTGGGGAGGTACAACCCTTTTGTTTCTTTGTGTTTTTCAAGCTTTCTTATTTTATGGCTTTCTTATCCCTACCTTAGTGTAATCTTTTATTATAGTTGTTGTAATTGCTTTAGTTGCTAAATGCAATGCTAGCTTAGGTTTCATTTCCATTCAATTGTAATCCTTTTTTTCAAGTTGTAGTTCTCTTCTAGATTTAATAAAAAGTGCTCTTTTACTTTGTGTTATTAATGTTCTTCTACTCATCCCTCCTCCTCAACTTTTCCATGATTAAATAATCCTCCTTATTCTCGATCGTGATGATCCGAGGTTCGATTTGATTAAGTTATGATGCTTTAAATTTACTTTCTCTTTTTAGGGTTTAGGCTTTCGATTTACTCTTGATTATTCATGATTGGAGTTATATCATCGATATATAATTTCCATCTATTTTCACTCTTAGCTAGCAGAGAGGCTCGTAGTTTGAAGTGAACACTCAAGAGTAAAGATAGTTGCACGCACCCCTCGAGAGAGGTAGACATCAAAATATCCCGGATTGGAGTGAAATCCAATAATGGGGTTTACAGCGTAAAGCGAGCTTTAGGTCTCCGATTTGGATGAGAGTTCGGTCGGACCTTCCTAAACTCAGTTGGGCACGACTTTGAGAGAAGCGTGTCAAGCTTTAGGAACCTCCACGGTCAAGGACATTTACCCTATTAAGCTTTGGTTTTTATCGCATTTTTAATCTGCTTTTACCGAGGTAATTCTCGATCGAGTGCTTTTCCATTTCATTATTTCAACCCTTATTGTGATCGCTTTTAATAAGAAGTTCTCTTTGTAGCCCAATATTTCTTTTCTTAATCAGAATTAGGTTTCTCTTAAACCCTCAAACCATTCTTCGATAAGATAATAGACTTCGTGTGAGTAGGTTTACTCAACAGTTCTCGGATTTCAATACTACACTTGTGTCCCCTAGCTACAGTTCGATAGGTATACTTGCCTAGTAAGATTGCTAGTTCAGCTCTCTTTTATGTAACACGAAGAGCGATCACCACCACACCACGCACTGCCTGTTTGGCTTCAAGTTCAAACTTTTTATAACAGATTAAATGTGATTTTTAAGCAATCAATCGATGCAGCTTCCAGTGGTACTCTAAACCATAAAACACTGAAAGAAGCTATGAAACTTTTTGAAGATATGGCTATGAACACTTACCAATAGAGCACACCACAAGCACTTCCAAATAAGCCAGCAGGGTTTTACGAAATTGATAAGATAGCCCAGCTCGCGCCTCAAATAGAACTTTTAAATAAAAAGTTTTCTACTATGTCTCCTTCTTCCTCTACAAATGCTATTTGGAAAATAATTATAAGAATAATCTTTTCATGGAATAACAAGTAGATTTCGTTACAAACCCACCCGGGCCTTCCGCAAATTTGGGCACAACTACGTTTGGAAACACTTATAACCCAAATTTACGGAATCACCCCAACTTCTCATGGAGTAATATGGGGAATGCAGTCCGCCCTCGAAGTGTTTTTCCACCTAGTTCTCCACATCATGTGCCTCACGCACACTCTTTTGAGGAAACAAATTCAAAATATGTTGTTAATACTGATGCTAATTTGTATAATCTAACTGGTTCTATTAAGTATCTCAAAACTCAAGTCGGGAATCTTGCTAATTTTTAAATGAACGCCAACCTAGAAATCTACCAGGGAAAAGGAGGCGAACCCTCGGGACTCGATCAATGCTATCACGCTTAGGAGTGGCAAGGAAGTAAGTGCACCCACACCCGTTGAAAAAAATTTTGTCTCCTTTTGAAAATTCTAAAGATGTTTCTTCTCCTACTCCTCTACTTTCTTCTTCCTTAAATATTTCAAAAACAATTCTTCCCTATCCCTCGGTTTTGAAAAATCAAAATGATGAAAATTACCACAAATTTTTGGAAGTTTGTAAACAAATCCAAATAATTTGCCATTTTGTGAGGTCATTTCACAAATGCAAAATTATGCTAAATACTTAAAAGATTTGCTGACTAACAAGAAGAAATTAGAATAATTTTCTCACATAACACTTAATGCAGAGTGCTTAGCAATTTTGCTTAATAAATTACCGAAAAAACTAAAAGATCCGGGAAGTTTCTCTATCTCGTGCCTCTTTGGTGATTTGCTAGTCAAACATGACTTAGCAGACTTAGGGGCAAGCATCAACCTCATGCCCTACTCATTGTTTAAAAAACTAGGATTGGGTATGCCAAGTCCAACTAGGATGAGTATTCAGTTCGCTGATCATTCAATCAAATATCCATTGGGCCTTATCGTGGATGTTTTAGTAAAGGTCTATAAGTTTATTTTTCCTGTTTACTTCATCATATTAGATATCGAGGAAGACACCATGGTACCCCTTATCTTCGATTGTCCTTTTCAAGCCACTTTTAAGGCTATTATCAACGTAAGAAATGGAAAGCTTGCACTTAGACTCAATGATGAGGAGGTCACTATTTTAATAAATTCTTCCCTAAAAAACTCTCTTTCAAATGACGATGCAGCTTATTTTTTAGAATGTTTTTCTAAAGAATAATCAAGTATGGATTTTCTAACCCCTTCTGACAATTCACTAGGGACATTAAACACTTTATCAAATGACACACCTATTTTATATGATCAGAATTATTAAATTATTGAAAATAAGGAAATTATTTTATTTACTTCTTTTGAATTTCCCCCAAACATGAATTAAAAAAATTACCCGAGCACTTAAAATACGCATTATTGGAACCTGATTCTAAACTTCCAGTTATTATTTCTTCTTCTATTTCTGATTTCAAAAGAGACAATTAATTAAAGTTTTAAAAGAGCACCGTCACGCCATCACATGGCAAATTTCAGATATCCGCAGTATTAGTCAATGTTTTTGTATGCATAAAATATTTTTGGAAGAAAATTCACGTCGTTCCATTCAACCCTAACTCCGGTTTAATCCAAACATGAAAGAAGTAGTTAATGCAGAGGTTATTAAATTACTCAACGCGGGAATTATCTATCCTATTTCTTATAGCTCGTGGGTTAGTCTAGTTCAATTTGTGCCATAAATGGAACGAGTGACAGTTGTTTTTAATGATAATAATGAACTAATTCCTACTCAAACCATAACGAGTTGGCGTATGTGTATAGACTATAGAAAACTAAATGAAGCCATTAGGAAGGATCACTTTCCTCTCCTATTTATGGATAATATTTTATAACTACTTTCTGGACACGATTTTTACTACATTCTCAACGGTCTATCGGGTTATTTTCAAATACCAATCACTCCCAAAGATTAGTAGAAAACTACTTTTACGTGTCTATTTGGCACATTTGCTTATCGTCGAATTCCTTTCAGTTTATGTAACATGTCAGCAACATTCCTAAGGTGTATGCTAGCTATTTTTGATGAACTTGTAGGTGATATTATGGAAATTTTCATGGATGACTTTTTGGAATTTGGAGATAATTTCGTTTTTTGTTTAAATAATTTAAAAAGGGTTTTAAAAAGGTGTGAAGAGACAAACCTTGTCCTAAACTGGGAAAAATGTCATTTTATGGTCAAGGAAGGGTTAGTTCTCGGCTACAAAATTTTAGATAAAGGAATTGAAGTACATCGCACAAAAATTAAAATAATTGAAAATTTGCCTATGCCAACTACGACTAAAGAGATTAGAAGTTTTCTCGGTCATGCTGGTTTTTATCGCCATTTTATTAAAGACTTTTCTAAAATCACTAAGTAGCTGGCTCATTTGCTTGAAACAGATGTTCCTTTTATTTTTGATTCTGATTGTCTTTCTGTGTTTTCTACTATTAAAGATAAACTTAATAATTCACCTATTTCAGTTTCTCCTGATTGGAGTTTGCCTTTCAAACTTATGTATGATGCTAGTAACTATGTTGTTGGTCCTGTTTTCTGATAGGGTATTAATAAACATTTTCAACCTATTTATTATGCTAGTAAAACTTTGAACTCTGCTCAAGCAAATTACTCCACTACGGAGAAAGAATTTTTAGCTGTGATATTTGCTTTTGATAAATTTCGATATTATTTAACTTGATCAAAAGAAGTAGTTTCTACGGATCACTCTGCACTTTATTATTTGCTTGCCAAGCCCGATGCAAAGCCACTATTAATTAGGTGGACTCTGATCCTCCAAGTGTTTTTTGTGGAAATCAAAGATAAAAAAGGAGTAGAGAACTAAGCTGCTGATCACTTATGCTGACTAAAGAGCCCGTATGTTGAAGCTATTGATGGCGAAATTGATGATGCATTTCCTGAAGAGCACCTTGTTTGGCAGGTGGGAGAGGATAATCACAAAGCCCTCTAAGGCTTCATCCTCTGCCACCAAAGATTCAAGAAGTACAAGGGCTATTATAGCCACTCCCCACCCCTCTGAAGGGCTCCTCTCCACTCCTCCACCACCTCCTGTCCCTCCAGTTCCATCCCAACAATAATAAGTCCAGTTACCCACACCTTCCTATACCATCCACATCCATACCCCAACACCTCCAACATCTCTAATTCTTTCTTCCCCTACACATATTCCATCGAATTCTCCCTCTCCTAGGGCTAATACATCAATCCCCCCTCCTCCTCAATCTCCTCTTCCATCTCATCTTGTTGATATCCCCCTCTCCAGTCTATCTTCAATCCCATCCTTCAATTTACTCTCATCTCCTATGAACACTCCTTCTCCTCAACACTCCTCAACAGGACCCCCTTCCAGAAACATCCAATAAACCATCTCCTCCAGCAATAATCTTCACTACCTCTATACCTTCTCCACTACCCCCTGCCCAACCATCTGACTCCATATCTTTGAATCCCTCTATCATCAAACCACTTCTTGAGCTCCTAAAGCCTATCCTCCAAACCATCATCACAGAGGCTATTTCACCTTTGTCTATCTCCATATCATCTCTCTCTGCTCAAATCTCTACCCTCACCTCTACCCTCTCTTCATCTGGGGGCCTGGCTTCAGTGCCTACTGAAACCAGGTAGGAGGAGATACTTCATGATGAAGCAGCTGCAGCAGTTCAAGCAGCTCAAGCAGAAGCAGTGACAGATAGTATAGATTCTGATATATTTGATTTAACTCAATTCATTGAAACTGACATGGACATTGATGAGTCAGTAATAGCTGTAATAAAATCTGTTGGTGATGTTGTCATCCATCCCACAGTAGACTTGGTAAGTCTGTTAAAGACTTTTGATACAGCTTACCTAAGTATCCCTCCAACTGAGTATACTAAGCCATCCTTGGCTCTTATCCCCTACTCCTCCCCAAAAAGTCCTGATGTTGCTAAGCAACTTAAGGACAGTTTTGCCAAGATTTCCAAAACTCCAGTAGAGATAACCAAAGCTGAATCAGTCAGATCCTCCTCCCCTCTAGAAACATTTTCTGCTCACATATTTATCATGGATGATTCTCCAATGCCTGATCTTGATGCCTTGATCATGGCTTATGTTGAAGAAGAAAATAAGGCAGGTGCTGAAAGCACTGTCACAAGCAACTCTCTAGGACCAATTGACATTCTTCCTCTAGCTCCGATCCAGCATGGAAAATCCTCCATTCCTGTTGAGTTCTTAAAAAAGATAGACGACCTATATTATAATCCTAAATCCTCTAATGATAATGATGATGATGATTCTGATAAGGAATCTAAGAAAAGGAAGCTCTCAAAAAAAAGGCTCCACCTCCTCCTGCTCCCAAACCTGGAAATACCAATGATACTCCCTACTATATACTTAAAAAAATAATCCCATACAAGGGAATGCCAGCCTGGATGTGGCTATCAAAGAATGAAAAGAAGGCCAGGAAGAAAAGCAAAAGGTATTCTCCACCTCTAGCTCACAAATACAGGAAGGATCCTCCTCCTCCTCCACCAACTGCTGGTGCTTCTAGAAGGAGTTCTCAAAAGTCAGATACACCTTCAAATCCCTCCTACACAAGAACTTATCAGAGACAGGAAAGGTCATCCAGTCAGCATTCTCATAGAAGCAGTCACCAGAGAAGTGTTAGTGGTTCAGAACAAATAAAGGAAATTATTTATCAAAAACTAGAATTCTCTCCTCCTCAACCTCAAACTGAACAAAGAAGGCATTCTTAATCATTCAAGCCTAAAAGAAAATATAGTGAAACTGCACCTCCCAAACCCTTATACACTCTAAGTACTGAAAGCCAAGCTGAGTTAAACTTTCAAGCACAGTCTATATATTTTAAGCCTGTTTCACTGCTATCCTCATAGGAAGATCAATCTTCATCCAGTCAGGATGATGATTCAAACTTCAGGATGGCCAGACTCCAAGAATTAATTGCTTTGTCATAAATAAAAAAGGCTAGAGAAGACGGAAAGGATCCAACAAAATTCTCCACAATGTCCACATATAGAGAAAAAGAACTTGAAAGGCTTCAGATAAGCAAGAAACTATTTGATCCTACTGAATATATGGCTAGACATCTAGAAGCAATTGTTCCCAGAACATCAACTCAGACAGTGATTGGAGCAGCTGATTTATATATGTCAAAAAGAGAAGCTGAAAAATCCTAACAGGGAAATTATATTTACAAAGCCAGGAGAAAAGAAAAAGGAAGAAAAAATCCAAGAAGTAGTAGCAGAGAACCCTAAAGAAAAAATTGCTACTTGTGGTATACTTTGTTAAATTCATGTTTTTATTATCTGTTACAAAACTATGTACTTATATCTGCTGCACTTGTTAGTAAATTATCTGCCAGATATATGCTATGTTCCTGATTTGTGTATTTTTTATTATTGAGTCTGTAATCAGTGACCTCACCCAAATATGGGGAGATTGTTTGAACCTCTAGTTTAATTTGGGCTAGGTTCACTAAGTTAGGATATGACCCAATATGTATAGATCAGGGCCATAGGTGTGTCTTAGACTCTAGGGCAAGTCCTTAGAGTCAACAGTACAAAGGACCAGTCTCCATCACTGCTAGAGACTCAAGACTTAGAGAAATCAAGGTTTTGAGAAAGAGATCTACGTTCGTCGATCTCAGGTCGATCATAGTCGTGCTCAGCTCAGCTAACTCAGAGCCAAAATATCCTAGCTGAGCTCGACGAACTCCGTACTCAGATCGACTAACTCTTCAACACTTCTAAAGTATGTCGACAACATCATAGGAGTTGTGTCGACACATTATACAAAAGTTATGTCGACAGTTTCTGAAGTTTGTCGACAACACCAAAGGAAGTGTGTCGACACCTGGGTAATTGTGTCGACACATACATCATCTGTGTAGACACATACTATCCTTATGTATCAACACATTCAATAGAGTTAAATAACTCTAATTGTCAAATCTCAAGACTGAAGACTTGACAGCTGGCAGAATTGTCAAGGCCTGTTAGACATGTAAGAATTGTCAGATGTAAGTCAACTACCGGATCAGCTGGTTGTCTCTAATGTGATTTATAAATAGAGCTGAGCTATCAGAGAAAAACAACACAGTGTGATAGAAAGAAAATATAGAGGGAAACCATGAAGAAGGAGGAATACTCGAAGAAGAATTCACAGAATTCTATACAGTAAGAAGATTCTGATTCTAAATCAGAGAAGGGGATAACATCTCATTAGATCTATTAGGGGTTGCAGAATTAAGTCCTCAAGAAGGAAGAAGCTGAGTCTACATCAAATTTTCAAGAAGATTCAACCTAGGTTCTCTCTTTCAAAAAGCTTTGCATTAACTAAGTAAGGTTGAATATGATTCATTACAGCTGTTGTCTGAAGGAAGAAGATTAATCAAGATCTGATCAAGATTCCTTCACCTATCTCTCTCTCTATCTGGGTGAAGGAAGAAATTAATTCTTTAATCAATTTTTTGTAAGATCTCTTTTTAGATTTGAGTGTAAGAGATTTCAAACTCTGAGTTTTAAGCTAGTAACTATAAAGGCTGAGGTAGGGCTGTTTGCATGAAGTAGGCGATTAAGTTCCTTGAGATGTAGGCCTAGTGAAAAGGGCTGAGGTAGGGCTTGTTAGACTGAGTGGTATGAGTGTGAATGCACTCTGAGGTAGGGTTCTTGGGAAGAGCCTGAGTTATAGGACTTGTTGTATTCTTAGCTATATAAACCAATTTGGTTTCTGAGTTGTAAGATCTGAGGATCTGAGAAGGTGGATGGGAGTTTGGCTGAATCTAGTGTATTGCTAGATAGGCATAGGGGGAAAGTGGATGTACCAATCTCTTGGGGAACCACTATAAATCTGAGTGTCTTCTGTGATTGGTTGTTGTGTGTTGTGGCTGCTATTGAATTTTAGTTACACTATGAATAATTTATTATCTTCCTAAGTGAAAAAGAATTGAAACTATTCTTCCCCCCTCTAGTTGTTTAGACATTCTTGAAACCAATTCTTTCAAGTGGTATTAGAGGGAGGTTGCTCAAAATTAGACATAACAGTCTGAGTTTATCCTCAAGGCAGTAATAACATAACCCAGATGGGTTCAGGTGAAAATCACAAAGAACTTGGATCTATGAAACTTTCCATTTGTAGAAAAGAAACATTTGGGATATGGAAAGAGAGGGTCAGATTATTCATGGAAGCATCTGATCCTAGAATATACGTCACAGTTCTAGAAGGTCCATTAATCCCAATGAAGACATCATTTTTTGATGCAAATTTACAAACTCTAAAGAATTATTCTTTGATGAAAAAAGATGAGGTCATCTTAGCAACTTTGGACAAGAGGGCATAGAACATAATTGTTAGTGTTATAGATGATGCTAACATCCAGAATTTGGTCCACTACAAAACCTCAAAGGAAATGTGGTACACTCTGATTATCTATATGGAGGGTATAGCAAAAGTAAGAGAGGATAGGAAGTCCATTCTCTATCAAGAGTATGAAAGGTTCGGACAAGCCAAGACAGATAACATAGTTATATGCTATGAAAAGTTCTTCAGAATTGTCAATGAGCTTATGACCGTTGGAAGAGTCTTCAGCACTTATGAACTGAATGACAAGTTTCTCACATCATTAACCAACTGGGATACCAAGGTCTGTGCCATCAGAAAAGTTGCCAGACTTGCAGATACTCGTCCACCAACCTTGTTTGGAAAATTGTTGTCTTATGAAATACAGCTAACTACCAGAAAGGAAGAGGAGAAAAGTAGCAGGTCTTTAGCCAAAGATAAGTCTGTGGCTTTCAAAGTTGAAGCTATAAGGAAGGGTAGAAGAAAGACCCCTTCTCCTCCCAGAAAATTTGCTGATACTGATTCAAAATGTTCAGTCACAAGCACATCAGATTGCCATAACTCCGATGAAGATTTTGCTGCCTTTTCTAGGCAATTTCAGAGGTTCTTGAAGAAAAAGAACTGGACGAGCAGGCCATCCTCTTCTTCTTACTCCAAGGATGACTACTATAAGGGAAAGAAGAAAACCTTTAAAGTGGAAAGGTATGGCTCTAAACCTGGTAAACAAACTTCTACTAAAATTGTTTGTTATTGTTGCAGTAAGTCAGGACATGTTATAGCAGACTGTCCTATCAAAAGAAAGGAGTCTGGTGAGAAAAAGAAATACCAGCATAAAGACAAGAAAGTGAAATCCTTTGTGGCCAAGAAGCAAAAAAGCTGGACTAACTCTTCTACTTCAGAATCAGAAAATGAAGAGGATGTTGAGGACTATATTTGGTTATTCTTAACTGAGGAAGATTCTGTAGAAAAAGAATTATTGCAGTTGCTGGATAATATCAATAAAGAAGAAGACAGCCAATACATAGGGCTGATTGCCATGGCTGAGGATGGACACATCCAGGAGTAGCCTGGCCCTAGTAAGGTTCAGTCTCCACCATCAGTGTTAGATTATGTTACTAGCCCAAAGTCAGAAGCAGTTTCATCAAGAGATGAAGGTAGCTCTGAATCCTAAGGAGACATCAATCAACTAATTGATGATTATGGAGAGCTCCTGTAAGACTATATGGAAAGAAGGATCCTAGACAACAGCTGGAAAAGGTGAATGCCACTCTGAAGTTGGCCTCTTATGACTCAGCAAAAGTACTGGATCTGAAGTTAAAAGAGATTAGTAAATTGGAGAACATAAATGTTATTCAGATAGATACAATTACTTTCAAGAATAACCATATTAGGAATCTTTAAAGTAGACTCCAAAAGGAGAGGAATCTAGTGGCCAAGTTCTCAAAACCTAGTTCTATGTTACCTTTTATAGATTCTTTCTCTTCCCAAAAGTGTAAGAAGGGATTAGGTTTCAAAGGAAGAACAAGAGCTACCAATTCCAAAGGAAAAGGCAAAGCTCCAGTTCAGCCACTTGCTTCCAAGCCTCAAATTTCTTTTAAAAAGGTGGTTCAACCTTCTAACAGGTATGACCATGATAATATTTATAGTCACTGTGAGCAAGGTAGTAGAAATGGAAAGGGTGCTAGTGCCTATTCCGCAGTCCATGAGAAAACCCAAATGGCTCATAATGGAAAATTTGTGTTTGGTGTACTAGCCCAAACAATCAAAGTCAAGGTAGCAGCTGACTCACAAAGTCTGCCAGTTTATTATCAACCTAAGGGAAAGTCTTTTAGCAAAGCAGACATAGGAATATCTGAACCTATCTGAAGTATGCATTTTGAAAAGAAGGCAGCTATAGGTAGGGTTCTAGATATCCCAAGTACTTATACTGCTAGACAACTCACTAAGCAAGCCTTGGCTGAAAGACTTAATAAAAGAGCAGATGTACCGGCTGGTTTAAGGGCTGCAAACAACATTGCTGTTAAGCTAGTTCTTAAAAGAAGGTACAATTTGCATGAGTGCTGGTGCTATGGCAAAATGGGTCACTATGCCATTGATTGCTGGCACAATAAGATTGTCCAGAGGTGTAAAGTTTGCCGATCTATCAGAAAAACTGAAGGTAGGCAAGTTCAGTTTAGATCTAACTTGCACCTAAGAGCCAATAAAATTTGGGGTCCTAAGGTTAGATAATATATTTGTTGCAGGTTAGTCCAAGTGGCCATACCCCTATATGGTACTTGGATAGTGGATGTTTCATACACATGACTGGAATAAGAAGCATACTAAAGAAATACACTCCTATTAAGAATGATCCCAAAGTTATCTTTGGGGTCTCAGAAAAAGAGGTAACAAAAGGTTTGGGTAAGATAACTAATGGCATAGTAACTATCACACAAGTAGCTTATGTGAAAGGTTTGAAAAATAACCTTATAAGCATAAGTCAACTATGTGATCTAGGCTATGGCATTTATTTCCTCAAGGATGTGTGTCAAGTTAGAAGGTCAAGTGACCAAGGGGTTATCTTGACAGGCACTAAGAGAGGAAATATTTATTGTCTAGATTTTGAGTGTAAGAGTGAGGACACTCCTATATGCCTAGTCGTAGATGAGAAATTTTATCATTGTGTAAAATGGAACAAGAGGCTACCTCACCTGAACTACTAGAACATAGGTAGACTTTTAGTGAAGAGTTGGTGGGAAATGGTCTTGAAGTAAGTGCATTAAGGGGGGAATTTGCTCAGCTTATCAAATGGGCAAGCATACTAGGTCTTCCTTCCAAAGTCTTGATACCAAAGACTTAGTGAGGTGTTTATACCTCCTGTATATGGATCAATTTGGTCCTATGTCAGTTCATAGTCTGGGTAGAAAATTCTATACCCTTGTAGTGGTTGATGACTTTTCCAGGTTTGCTTGGGTATTCTTCCTAAGGAGAAAATATGAAACCCCGGATATCTTCCAGACTTTTGTCAAGCAAATTCAGAATGAACTTAATAGTTCTGTGGTAAAGATCAGAAGTGACCATGGGACTAAGTTTTAGTCTAAATGCATGACAAAGTTCTGTGAAGGGCTTGGGATTCATCAAGAATTCTCCTCACCTAGAACTCCACATAAAAATGGAATTGCTGAAAGGAAGAATATAACTCTAATTGAGGAAGGTAAGACCTTATTAAATGACACTTCTCTCCCAGAATATTTTTGGGCAGAGGCAGAAAATACTTCTTGTCATGTTCTCAATGGAGCTTCCATCAACAAAAGACACAAAAAGACTCCCTATGAGATTCTGAAATGCAAAAAACCAAACTTATCCTATTTTAGGACTTTTGGTAGCATGTGTTATGTACTTAACAATGGTAAGTCTCATTTGACTAAGTTTGCTGTCATGTCCCAAGAAGAGATATTTGTTGGATACAACAATAATAGTAGAGCATATAGGATCAATAGCTTAACTACACAAGTTGTAGAAGAATCTGTACATGTTGTCTTTGATGAGTCTAAGTAAATTAACTGTGAGTTACAAAGCACTTCTTTTAGTCCTACAAGTTTAAAAGATAAGATGAACAATCTGACCATTAGGGAAGATAAACAAGTAGGCTAAGAGATTGAAGATGATGGATGCTGTCCAGGGGGAGCACAAGTCTTACAAGCTGAGAATGTGGAATAACTAGCTGAAGACATTGAGGATCAGCAAGATGAAGGAAATGAAGAATAACAAGCTGAAGAAAAATTGCCTCTAGCTATGAGACATTTAAGAGACCATCATGCTCTCCAAATTATTGGTGATGCAAGTCATGGTGTAATGACCAGAAGCAAGAGCTTGAACTCAGCACAATGTTCAAGTTTTCTGTCTCAAATGGAACCAAAGAAGTTTGAAGAGGCTATCCAAGACTCATACTGGATTGGTGCTATGCAGTAAGAGCTGAACCAATTCAAGAGATGCAAAGTCTAGAAACTGGTTCCCAGACCTAAAAAACAAAATTTCATAGGAACTAAGTGGATCTACAGGAATAACTAAGATAAAACTGGCATTATTGTCAAGAACAAGGACAGATTGGTGGCAAAAGGCTACACGTAGGAAGAAGGAATAGACTTTGACCAAACCTTTGCCCCAGTTGCAAGGATGGAAGAAATAAGACTATTCCT
Source organism: Platanthera zijinensis (assembly GCA_039513925.1). NCBI lineage: Eukaryota > Viridiplantae > Streptophyta > Magnoliopsida > Asparagales > Orchidaceae > Platanthera > Platanthera zijinensis. The sequence goes on along the minus strand of CM077093.1, from coordinate 144,703,945 downwards.
TTCCTATGCAGCCTATAAAGAATTCAAGGTCTTCAAGATGGATGTCAAGTCAACATTCCTAAATGGAGACCTAAAAGAGGAAGTATATGTGGATCAGCAATCAGGTTTTGTAGATCCTCATTTTCCTGATCATGTTTATATTTTAAAAGAAAGCTCAATATGGGTTAAAACCAGCCCCTAGAGAATGGTATGAGACATTGTTTATTTCCTCATTGAGAACAAATTCTCAAGGGGGAAAATAGACAAGACCCAATTCCTAAGGGAATCAAAGGGCAAGATCATCCTAGTTCATATATATGTTGATGACATAATCTTTGGATCTACTGATAACTACCTTTGCAGGAAATTTGCAAAACTTATGCAACATAAGTTTGAGATGATCAGCATGGGTGAGCTAAAATTCTTCTTGGGACTCCAAGTAAGACTGGCTGATGATGCACTGTCCATATCCCAGTCTAAGTTCACTAGGTAGTTGATTAAAAAATATGGTATGGAGATTACCACCACCATGAAAACTCCAATATGATCAAGTATGCCTATAGGCAAAGATGAGGTAAGGAAACCTGTTGATGAGTCTTTTTATAGAGGGATAATTGGCTCCTTACTATACTTAACTGCAAGTAGGCCTGACATCATGTATACTACATGTGTCTGTGCTAGATACTAGGCATGCCCTAAAGAGTCTCATTATTCTGCTACAAAGAGAATTTTAAGATATCTTATGGGGATACAAGATCTTGGTCTATGGTACCCTAGGAATGGAGATTTTCTGCTAAAAGGTTTTTCAAATGCAGACTTTCCAGGCTGCAAGGAAGATAGGAAAAGTGTAACACCCCAAAAACCTTAAGTCCCAAAATGGGGTCAGGATGGTTGAAAAGGCTTGGGACACGGGCGTGTCCCAGGGCGTGTCCAATATACACGGCCTGGGTCACGGGCGTGTCCTTTACTGTAGGCGTCAAATCGAGTTCTTGAGATAGCACGGTCGACGATCGTCGAGAGGCGAAACGGCCTGGGACACGGGCGTATCCTGCTCGGGTGAATACTGAGTGGCATTTAGTGGAATGGCATTGAGTGGCATTGAGTGTCGAACATGGCCTGTGATACGGGCGTGTCACAGGGGCGTGTTGGGCACACGACCAAGGATATGGGTGTGTGCCTTAGCCGTGTTCTTATCTAGTGATTTGGTCCTGTGTTGAAAGGGTGACACGACCAATCAAATGGCCGTGTCAAAGTTGACACGGGAGTGTCTACCCTGTGACACGGGCATGTCTACCCTATAACACGGGCATGTTGGAGCCCGTGTTCTAGTTCAGTTTGAGTCACTTCGTATACCGCTTGGAGTACACGGACTGGGACACGGGTGTGTCACAGGCCGTGTCAAGTCAAATTTGGACTTTTGGAAAGATCTTGGCCATCCAATTATTTCTATTTGGATCCAATGGCCCAGGTGCTTTCCTGCATTGAAAAGGCTGAGGGTTGGCCTCTTCCCTCATTCTTATCAAGAGAGAAAAAGAGAGAGCTTGGAGGAAGGAGAAGAAGGAGAAGAGCAAGGCTTTAGTGGTGCTCCCGCGGTCAGATTTGAGATCCGATGCTAGTTCTGTGGAGGCAAAGCTGCTGCAGTGCTTTCCAATCGGCCAGATTTTCGATGGCTCCCAAGAGATCATCAAGGGTAATGATCTTCCTTCTTGGACATGTGAAGTCCTTCTTTAAGCATGAGTAAGGAATCCTCTCCACCAAAAGGTGGAAAGAGTGAGTGATTCTAGTGGGCTGATGGTTGTTATCCCCTATTGAGTCTGTATTTATACCCGGAAGTGTGTTGTATGGGATAGGCATGTTGTGTGAAGCCCATCTGGACATGTTTGACTGGATTGGTGATGTTGCATTTACGCATTGGAGAAGACTCCGCATATACTCGTGTAGTTAATGGGGTCGTTGGGTTGTGCCTGTGAAGGGGAGTAGTAGGAAGTACTGGAATGTGGAATTCCAGGAAAATGCCCTTGTGTTGTTTGTGTTGTGGCTACAATGTAGCCAGTCCTTGATGGACAATGAAGCCAGTCCTATTTGGACAGTGTGGCTAATGTGACGCCAGTACTTGGCGGACGTTATGGCGATTGGGAGCTGCGAGCTCTAAAAGGCCTCATGCCGAACAGGAAAGGTGAAGCCGACCCACATCTTTTATTATAGCTGCAAGTACGATATGCTTAGTGATGGCAAGGAGATTTGAGCAACGGGGGGTTGTCGATCTGTACCTGCGTTATGTTGGATGTACAAGGAAGTGCCAAGGCATTATGCTTTCGCCAGAAGCATAATGAGAGTCTTAGGCTTGCACGCCATCAAGACTAAATGCTCAATGGTGTTGATCCCGGTTCGCCGGTGTACCTAAAAGTGTGCCTGAGAGCACAAATCGTCAGGCCGGGTGGCCGACGGTTGTGATGGATTGCTTGTGCGTGAGAGCACAATATGTATGATATCTGTCAATTGATGTATTGCCATACAGGGAAGGAATGCCACTGCCCCGAGAAAGGGGTAGGATTGTTATCAATTGGTCAGCTGAATGCTGACCGTTGCCATGTTTGCCACCTCCTGGGTGGATTATCCCTATGCAGGTGCTGGAGAGCCGAGCGGAAAGTGAAGGGTTGATGCCCCTGCTGCTGCTGTTACCACTCTTGTTGTTGCTATTGCTACTAGCCCTTGAAGGCTTGCTAATGTATTTTCTTTTATTCATATATGGACGGTCTACGCGCCGATGTCTGTAATCTATACTGTTTAAAGAGGAACTGTAAGGCCTTAGGGCCAAACTGTATTATTTGCTATCCCCTCGTTTGAGTGGTTTTATATATAACCTTGGTAATATATATATATATAGTGGATATTCCTGATATGCGTTCAGCCTACTGCTTATTATTCCGCTAGTAGGCTCTGTGTTAGGATACGTTGGTGGTATTAACCTGTGACATCACCGTCTGTTTGTGGCATATAGTGTGGGGCCCCGACCGGACCTTCTATTATATGTTGTTTAACGGGTGGAGTCGTTATATTTTAGTATCAGCTCCTTTCGGTCTTCCCCTTTCGAATTCGTGGTTGAATTCTTTTGTGGTTTGGTGCGCACGTGTTTGTGTGAACCGTAGTAATGCTCATAAACTCTTGAATATCCACTAAGGAATGCAAATACACTTGTTTGAGGAATTTGTGCGATCCTACTTTGTTGTTATTTCTTGCGTATTGGCGCTAATATGCGTCAGTGCTGGGCAATCATAGCCCCAGCGCTCTGATGAGAGTGTTGCACCACCTAAGGTGCCAACACCTCCTCCATCTATGGAAACTGTTCGCTTATTTGTTGAGGTTGTATTTGCGATGATTCGGCCGACCGGGCAGGCGCCGCCAGTAGTGTTGCCAGGTCGTGTTGATGTCCGACCCGAATCGATTGAGGTTGTTGATCCGCGAGCAGCTAAACGACAATTGAAGCAATTCATGAGCTTTAATCTGCCTACGTTCACGGGGCTGGGATCCCCAAAACAGGCAGAGGACTGGTTATCACGAGTCAAACGTATCTTGACTATGATCAGGACGGAGGAAACTCAAAAGGTCACTTTGGCCACCTTCTTATTAGAAGGAGAGGCGAGACTATGGTGGGACGAGGTTGAGTTACACCATTTGGCGGGCAGGCAATTGACTCAAGTATCGATTGAGGAGTTCTCTCACATGTTTTTGGCAAAACATATACCAACAGCACAACACATTGCTATGGAAAATGAGTTCCAACGACTAACGCAAGGAGAAAATAGCGTTGATGCGTACCTACATGAATTTACAAGATTGGGATGGTATGCAGGAACAATCTTCGTTGATGAACAAAGAAAAACAAATCGGTTCTATGAAGGATTTCAGGACGAGTTGAGGTTCCTGCTTTCTCGTTCAGTGAACCAGGGATTTCAGGCTTGGGTTGATACGGCGGGTGCGCTGGAGAAGGACATGAAGCGGGTGCAAGGCAGGAAGTACTTGGCTGTGGCAAAGCCTGAGTTCAAAGCACCCTGCTCTGGCAAATCGTACTACCAGAAGAAGTGGGGCAAGAGGTCCAAGCCTTTTGGGCAAACTTCTGTGACGGTTGCATCGGGAGCAACGTCGAGGCTAGAGTCTCGTACATGCTTTACCTGTGGCAAAGTTGGGCATATAGCCCGTGATTATCGGGTTGCTCAACCCAAAGGAGAAAAGAAGACGGGTGCATCTTATGCTGAGAAGGGCAAAGCAGTGGTTGATTCCTCTACATCTCAGGCGAAGCCCAGAGTCTATAATCTTGGCCAATAGGAGGCTATCAAGCAAAGTGACATCGTTACATGTACGAGTTAAGTTAATGCTTGTTATATTGATTGCATATTTTGTATATAGCTTTTGTATGATGTGTGTGCTACAGGCTTTGTCTTGATTTGGAACAATCCGGCGAGAGCCCTGTTTGATACGGGTGCTTTTCATTCTTTTCTGTCTAAGGACTTCATAACTCAAGTTGGAGTACCGATTCATGTGACAACAGATGGTGTAAAGGTGCTCTTACCGAATGGTTATATCATGCATGCGGATAGGACGTGCGATGTGGAAGTGTATATAGAAAATTGGGATTTCGGATTGAGAGCATCTGTGCTGCTGCTATCAGAGTTTGATGTAATATTTGTCATGGACTGGCTCTCGGAGCAGCGTGCCTTTATTGATTGAACTCAAATGAGATCACACTGGACAAGAATACCGAACTTGAGACGAAGTTCGCTAGTATGCGAGGAGTAGGAGGGACCTTGTTGTTTGCACTCCAAGTTGTCAGTTCTGTTCGGAAGGGCACGGAGTTATTCTTCACGCTTATTCAGGCTGTTGAGCCAAAGGCCAGTGTAAGTGAAGTTCCGATTGTGTCGGAGTTTGCAGATGTATTTCATTAGGATCTTCGTGGGTTACCTCCCCAGCGGGAGATTGACTTCGCGATTGAGTTGGTGTCAGGTGCAAAACCTGTGGGTCGCTCACCATATCTTGTCGCGCCAAAAGAAATGGTTGAACTTAAAGTCTAATGGCAAGATATGTTGGAGATGGGATACATACGCCCAAGTATGTCACCTTGGAGTGCGCCTGTTCTATTTGTGAAAAATAAAGACGGTAGTTTGCGGTTATCAGTTGACTACCGTGAATTGAATAAGCTTACGTAAAAGAACAAATATCCAATTTCACGGATCGATGACCTATTTGATCAGCTAGTGGGGTCAACTGTCTATTCAAAATTTGATTTGAAATTGGGATATTATCAATTGCGGATTCGGGAAGGTGACATTCCTAAGACAGCGTTTGGGACACGCTACGGTCATTATGAATTCACAGTGATGTCATTTGGCCTATGTAATGCGCCTTCGGTATTCATGGATCTAATGCACCGGACGTTCCGAGAGTACTTGGATCTATTCGTAATTGTGTTTATTGATGATATTCTTGCGTACTCTCAGTCGGGAGATGATCACGCAAACCATTTGCGTTTGTTATTGCGTACCCTGCGGAGGAATAAGCTGTATGCCAAGTTCTCAAAGTGTGAGTTCTGGCTATCGTTAGTGGCTTTTCTGGGCCAAGTGGTAAGTGGAGAGGGTATAGTAGTAGATCCGGCAAAGATAAGTGCCATACGGGATTGGCTAGTGATGTCTTCAATGGCCAAAGTCAATAGCTTCCTTGGACTAGCAGGCTACTATATACGATTTGTGGAAAACTTCTCACGGATTGCTTTACCTCTTACCACGTTGATGAGAAAATATCAGAAGTTCGTTTAGATTTCGGAGTGCGCGCGACCTTTTGAAGAGCTGAAGAGTCTTTTAACCACGACGCCTGTGTTGACATCGCCATGTGGTACAAACGGCTATGAGATCTATAGTGATGCTTCAGGGAGCGTCTTAGGCTGAGTTCTTCTGCAATTTGGTAAAGTGATTGCTTATGGCTCACGCCAGTTAAAAGTGCATGAACGGAACTATCCCGTCCACGATTTGGAGTTGGCGGCGGTAATCTTTGCGCTAAAGCTGTGGCAGCACTATCTTTATGACATTAAAGTAGATATCTATAACGATCACAAGAGCCTAAAGTATTTGTTAGATAAAAAGGATCTGAATATGCGACAACGGAGGTGGATTGAGTTCCTTGGGGACTACACTTTTGATATTCACTATACTCCTGAAAAGGGAAATGTGGTCGCTGATGCTTTGAGTCATAAGACGCCAGTACAGGCAAATTAGTTGCAGAGACATGATGAGCGGCTAATCCAAGAGATGGAGCGTTATAGATATCTTGTGTTGAGAAGGATGCTACGGTCGACGCATGCGTGAACCTGACGGAGGTACAATATTACCTTGCGGACAAAGTTCGGCGAGCAACGGAGATTGATGATAGTCTCCAACGCTATGCAAAGGATGGTCCTTGTGACCAATTCTCCTGGGATGATGGCTTATTGCGAAAAGATTGCCGGTTGTGCATCCCAAGTACAGGGAAGTTGAGAGAAGAGTTGATCTACGAAGCGCATTTTGCCAAGTACTCAATTCACCCTGGGAGCACAAAAATGTACAGAGACATGAAAAAGTTGTTCTTGTGGCCTGGAATAAAGAAAGACATAGCACGTTATGTGGCGGTATGCAACACTTGTGCTTTGGTGAAAGCGAAATGCCGGAAGCATTGTGGTTTCCTGAAGACGTTACCGATTTCGGGGTGGAAGTTTGATAAAATTTAATGGATTTCATGCACGGGTTGCCGAGATCTTAATGCGGTCATGACTCTATCTGGGTGATTGTAGACCGATTGACAAAAGTGTCTCACTTCCTTCCAAACAAGAGAGACGATTCAGTGGAAACCATGGTTAATCTCTATGTGGAATAGGTTGTTCGACTGCATGGTGTTCCTCGGAGCATTGTCAGTGATCGTGATGGGCGATTCACCTCAACTTATTGGAGGCTAATTCATCAAATGTTTGGCAAAAAAATTAGCATTCAGTACGGCCTTTCATCCCCAAACGGATGGCCAAACTGATCGAACCAACAAGACGATGGAAGATATGCTCCGTATGTGCGCCCTGGATTTCGATGAGAAATGGGAAGAGTACATTTATTTTGTAGAATTTGCCTATAATAGCACATACCAAGTTAGCATCGGTATGGCACCGTTTGAGGCTCAATATGCTCGTAAATGTCGTACACCATTAGCTTGGGCAGAAGTAGGCGAATCCAAGCTGAATGGGCGAAAGGAAGTCGAAGAAGCTACCTCGATAATACGCTCTATTCGGGAGAGGCTATTTATAGACCTGGATCGACAAGCAAAGTACTACAATGCCAAGCATCAGAACATGGAGTTCGCGATGGGCGATTGGGTCTATTTTAAGATCAAACCATTCAAAGGCGTATCTAGGATTCGGCAGTTGAAAAAGCTATGTCCGAGATACCTTGGTCCAATTGAAGTGGTGGAGCGAGTCAGCGAAGCGGCTTATTGGCTAGCGCTTTTAGCAGAGTTGAGTGGATTGCATGATGTATTCCACATCTCAGTACTTCGTAAAGCCATCAAGGATCCAACCCAAGTAGTTTAGAATGATCGTTTATCGGTCGAGTATGGGCTAACGACGAAGGTTAGACCAATTTGGATCGAGGATTGAGCCGAGAAAAGTTGCGAAACAAGATAATCGGGATGGTCAAAATCTGGTAGGACAATTGTGGCCGTAAGGAGCTAACATGGGAGTGAGAGCAGACCAAGCGAGCTAAGTTTCCCGAACTTGTTGTATAAACTATTGACCATGTACATTTTGTTATAACACGTCTTTTAACTTTATAGCTTTGTGATTCTTGTTTCCTTGCTGAGTACAAATTTCGGGATGAAATTAATCTTAAGGAGGGGAGGATTGTAACACCCCAAAAACCTTAAGTCCCCAAATGGGGTCAGGCTGGTTGACACGGCCCGGGACACGAGCATGTCCCACAGCGTGTCCAGTGCACACGGCCTTGGACACGGGCGTGTCCTTTTCTACAGGCATCGATTTCAGGAAATCAGCACAGCTGCTGACCCTTCTAGCAGAGAGGCACAGGATGTGCATATTCCTGATTTTCCAGAGCAACCTCAGCTTCCTGAGACTTATGTAATCAAATAATTAGAGACTGACCTCCATGGGGAGCAAGAAGAGATACACAAGGAAGATATTTCTGCTGATGTACACACTACTGTAAGGGTTGAGGGGGAGGTGCAAGACCTAGCCCCAAGACTAGATATTGATGTTCCATGCACTACAATGGAAGTTGAGATATCATCTGTTTCAGTAAATGAGGAAGAAGGCACAATACATAAGAAAAGGAAATTCGTGGAGCTAAGAAAGAAGAGTTCAGGCTACAAGAGAGCATTAAAGGATAGGAAGACATCTCCTTCTCCAGAAATAGAGTTCAGTTCACTACTGGTGAAACTGCAAGTACAACTTGATGAGCAAAGGCGTGCACTAGAGAAATATATGGATGAAAGCCACAAGGAACTACAACTTAATCTGTCACAGTACATCAAATCTATAAGATTTGAAGCAAATTTACTCAAGCAGGAAATGACAGACTACTTCTATAAGGGAGGTAATGATGTGATATATATTTCCAAGCTGTAGGAAGGAATAAAAACTAAGGTAGATGAACTGGCTATTCAGCAAGGGTGTGTGATAGAAAATCAGAAAAGAATGAATGCAAACTTGCTTGACACACATTCAAAATTGACTTAACAGACCACTGGCATACAAACACGTATGGACACCATAGAATCTGCCAAAGCAGCTCAAATAAAACTAGATTTGACAGCAGTCAATACTGTCATAAAGACTTCTAGGACTCCTATTTCAAGTCAAATAAAAAAGTTCAAGGAATACTATAGTACTTGAAACTATCATGTAGTAAATCAAGTACGATTTCAGAAGAATGACCTCAGAGATCATATTGCCAGAGAAGTCATAAAGGGGGAGAGAGTGCTTGTCAAAGCTAGATCTGATCATAATAAATGGGTATCCAATAGTATCAACGCTTTCTTGGGATATCAACCCTTATGTGATGATAATAATACTACTGAATCTGGATGCAAACTTGCACTCTTGGAGGGGAAGCAACCTGAAGTAGCTAAAGTCATATATCCCCCTCCTGAGTATGAAGAAATTCAACAGGCAGTCCATGATATGTACAGCCCTCCACTGGACAAATTTACTTTAATTTCTGAAGAAGTGGAAATGCCTGATCTAATTTTTCTTAAAGAGCAAGATGCCCAAATATCCAAGAAGAGATTCACAGAACAGGCTGAGGCTAGGCCTGATTTTGATAAATGGAGTCCAACCTCCAGAAGCATCATCTTAGCTGCATGGAATGTAGTTGATGAAAATCAATATGACAGGGGTAAGTGGTACTCCATACAGGAATGGGATAAATATCTTGCACAATAAGAAACAATCTACAAATTCAGGAAGGACTTGAAGGTTGAAACAATCCCAGCAAACTCCATTGAGCCTTGTAAGTACTTCCCAAAACCATTCCATTACTTTGCAAGGCAAAAAAAGACAAGCAAATATATTGTCATCTAGGAACAAGATCAACCTTAAATTTAGATTGAATAGGTTCTAGAAGAACGTTGTAGACCTTTTTGTTGTTCTTATAAAAAAAACATAAACCTTGTTATCTTACTTTGGTTATATGATAAAGAAATTCTTCGTTAACAACAGTTTATATAACTATGTCTTTGTGTTGCATGGTTTCCTTACGATATTTCATTTTGATTATTTGTGTGTAACATGCTAGATCTGCTCTTGAATAACTCAGTTTGAAATGTCTGAATACATCATGATTATTACTTTTGTTATATTGGTGTATATTATTGACTATGGGTTATGAGTTCTCAAAATAGGGGGAGATTGTTGGGTACATTGGAAATTGTGTACCTGATTTTGAGAACCCTCACCTAACTCAATGATATACATTAGGTTATATTTGATTGTGTATTGGGTTTACTTGTGCAGGCAGAAGAATGCAGAAAATATTCTAAGTACAAAAGTGTCCAGATATTTATAATTTTTCGAAATCTTTGAAGGAGCAGCGTCGAGACTAGAAGCAAAGTTGTGTCGACACACAGGACTTGAGTTGACACATGAAATTTGAGTCGACAATAGCTATGTCGACACTCAGGACTAGTGTCGGCACACTTATATTTGAAGTGCTGACATTTGTAGAAGGGCTGTGTCGACACACAAGACTTGTGTCGACTTACAGAGTTTGAGTCTACATAAGTTGTGTCGACAGTTTCTGAAGTATGTCGACACATTCTACAAAGGCATTATAGAGACTGAATAAAGAGCTGTGTCGACAGTTTCTGAAGTATGTCGACACATTCTACAAAGGTAGTGTAGAGACTGAATGAAGAGTTGTCTCGACAGTTTCTGAAGTATGTCGACACATTCTACAAAGGCAATGTAGAGACTGAATGAAGAGCTGTGTCAGCAGTTTATTAAGTATGTCGATAAGTTCTATAATGGCAGTGTAGAGACTAAATGAAGAGCTATGTCGATAGTTTCTGAAGTGTGTCGACAATATCATAGAAGTTGTGTCGACACATTATATAAAAGCTGTGTCGACAGTTTCTAAAGTTTGTCTACAACACCAAAGGAAGTGTGCCGACACCCAGGTAATTGTGTCGACACATACTTCATCTGTGTCGACACATACTATCCTTATGTCTCGACACATTCAGCTGAGTTAAATAACTCTAAGTGTCAAATCTCAACACTGAAGACTTGACAGCTGGAAGAATTATCAAGGCTTGTTAGACATGTCATAACTATCAGATGTCTGTCAACTACGTGATCAGCCGGTTGGCTCTGATGTGATCTATAAATAGATCTGAGCTATCAAAGAAAAAAACCACAGTGAGACAGAAAGAAAATATAGAGGGAAACTAAGAAGAAGGAGGAATACTCTAAGAAGAATTCACAGAATTCTTTACAACAAGAAGATTCTGATTCTAAATCAGAGAAGGGGACATCATCTCATTAGATCTGTTAGTGTTTGCAGAATTAAGACTACAAGAAGGAAGAAGCTTAGTCTACATCAACTTCTCAAAAATATTTAACCTAGGTTCTCTCTTTCAATAAGCTTTGAATAAGCTAAGTAAGGTTGAATCTGATTCATTGCAGCAATGGTCTGAAGGAAGCAGATTAATCAAGTTCTGATCAAGATTCCTTCACCTCTCTCTTTATCCAGGTGAAGGAAGAAATGAATTCTTTAATCAATTTTCTGTATGATCTATTTTTAGATTTGAGTGTAAGAGATTTCAATCTCTGAGTTGTAAGCCTATAACTATAAAGGCTGAGGTAGGGCTGTTTGCCTAAGGTAGGAGATTAAGTTCTCTGAGCTATAGGCCTGGTTATAAGGGCTGAGTTAGGGCTTGTTAGCCTGAGTGGTAGGAGTGTGAATTCACTCTGAGGTAAGGTTCTTGGGAAGAGCCTGAGTTGTAGGACTTGTTGATGTCTGAGCTGTTGGAACACTTTTGGGTTCTGAGTTGTAAGATCTAAGGATCTGAGAAGGTGGAAGGGAGTTTGGCTTAATCTAGTGCATTGCTAGATAGGCAAAGGGGGAAAGTAGATGTACCCATCTCTTGAGGACCACTATAAATCTGTGTATCTACTGTGATTGGTTTGTTATGTGCTGTAGTTTCTATAGAATTTTAGCTATACTGTGAATAATTTATTATCTACCTAAGTGAAAAAGAATTGAACCTATTCACCCCCCCTCTAGGTGTTTAGACATTCTTGAAACCAATTCTTTCAGATACAAAAAATTTCGCCCAGTCCACATGGACGGTACCCTCGGGCCCTAGTTCGTAGAGAGAGCACATTTTCCAGAGGTATAAATGGGCATTCATGCATCCGAGCAGCAAAAAATGGGTGCAACACGAGGACTTCGCAGGAGGTAACCCATCCAGTACTACTCTCGCCCGAGCACGCATAACTGTAGAGTTCTGATGGGATCTGGTGCTCTAGTGCTAGTATGGTTGCACATGTTAGAAAACTCAAGCACATTTTATTTAAGCCAAGATAATTCTGGTGCTTTAGTGCTAGTATGGTCGCACACATTTTATTTAAGCACATTTTAACTCGGGCTCCGTTGCAATTCAGTTTATGAAATTTTGGCGGCTCAAATTTTAACTCGCGGCATAGACCGAGTCGCCGCACCTCCACCTCCACGCGGGATCCCCGAAATGGGGAAGTGATGGCAATTTTGCCTCCTAAGCGTGTAGTTATGTTGCGGCCTTTACTGTATTATTGGAAGTTTTCCCGAAGCAAGCTTTCCGTGGCATATCCATTAGGACGAAATTGACGAAATGAAAACACATGGACAACTTTATAATAGAGCTGAATATATGCAATCTGAGGGAATAAAATGAGCTCGAACTAGTTCACCAAGTTTGCAAGTGGATGGACAACTCCGAGAGCTTTCCGAAATGGTATTGTGCGCGAAAATCAGACGGTCTGATAAAAAGTTATGGCCGTTTGAAGTGTCTTGCATTTGGAAAATAAGTCACGTCTTTCTTTTGATTTCCTGCCTGCCTCCTTTGCAGGATGTTAAAGCCATGCATCCGTTCTGTTGATTCCGAAAAGTCCGCTCATTCCACGTGGGTGGTACCCTCGGGCCTGCCTTCGCAGAGGGAGTGCATTCAAAAGAGGTAAAAATGGGCGTTCATGGAGCCGAGCGACAAAAAATGGGTGCAATACGAGAACTTCCCAGGAGGTCACTCATCCCAGAACTACTCTCACCCAAGCATGCTTAACGACCGATTTCTGATGGGATTTGGTGTTTTAGTGTTGGTATGGTCGCAAACATTAGAAAACTCCAGCACATTTTATTTAAGCAAAGATCCCTGACGCCCGATTTTTCTGATTGTGGGATCCGTTGCCATTCAGATTAAGCAATTTTGGCGCCTCAAATTTTTACGTGTGGCAACGACCGGGTGGCACCGTCGCCGCATGTACGCAGGATCCCCGAAATGGGGAAGTGGTGGCGATTTTGCTGCCAGACAGTACAGATATTTCGCAACCTTTACTGTATCCTTGGAAGTTTTTCCTGAACAAGCTTTCGCTGACATATCCATTATGATGAAATTAACGAAATGAAAAAACTTGGAAAACTTTAAAATATAGCTGAACATGAACCATCTGAGGGCACAAAACAAGCTCAAACCTATTCACCCAGTTCGCCAGTGGATTGAAAACTCCAACAGCTTTCCGAAATGGTACTGTGAGCGAAAATCTGACGGTCTGATCAAAAGTTATGTTCGTTTGAAGTGCCTTGTATTTGGAAGCTAAGTCACGTATTTCTTTTTATTTCCTGCCCGTCGTAGACGCATAATGTTAAGGACACGCATTCGATCTGTTGATTCCAAAAATTCCTACCAGTCTGCGTGGGAGGTACCCTTGGGCCCACGTTCGTAGAGAGAGTCCGTTCTCTGGAGGTAAAAATGGGCGTTCATGCAGCCGAGCGGAAAAAAATTGGTGCAATAAGAGGACTTCCCAGGAGGTCACCCATCCCAGTACTCCTCTCGCCCAATCAAGCTTAACTACGGAGATCTAATTGGATTCGGTACTCTTGTGCTGGTATCGTCGCAAATGTTAAAATACTCCGGATCATTTTATTTAAGCCAAGATCCCCGATGCCTGATTTTTTGGATTGCGGGCCCAGATGCCATTTAGATTAAGCAATTTTGGCGGCTCAATTTTTTACGCGTGGCAATGAACGGGTCGCCGCCTCTACACTGGATCCACGAAATGGGAAAGTGGTGGCGATTTTGCCTCCTGAGTACATAGTTATGTCACGACCTTTACTGTATCCTTGGAAGTTTTTCCCGAAGCAAGCTTTCGCTGACATATCCATTATGACGAAATTAATGAAATAAAAATACTTGGATAACTTTATAACGTAGCTGAATATACACGATCTGTGGGCACAAAAATAACTCGAATGTATTCACCATTTTTGCAAGTGGATGGACAACTCCAAGATCATTCTGAAATTATATTGTGCGCGAAAATCAGACGGTCTGATCAAAAGTTATGGCCGTTTGAAGTGCCTTGCATTTGGAAACTCAGTCACGTCTTTGTTTTAATTTCCTTCCCTTCGCCTGTGTGGAATGTTATGGCCACTCGTCCATTATGTTGATTCTGAAAATTCCGCTCAGTCTGCGTGGCCGGTACGCTCAAGCCCGCGTTCGTAGATAGAGCGTTCGTCGGAGGTAAAAATTGGCGTTCATGCAGCCGAGTGACAAATAATGGGTGCAACACGAGAACTTCCCAGCAGGTCACCCATCCTAATACTACTCTCGCTGGTATGATCACACACATTGGAATACTCCGTCACATTTTATTTAAGCCAAGATCCCCGTCGCCCGATTTTCTTGAATGCGGGCTCCGTTGTCATTCGGATTAAGCAATTTTGGCGGCTCAAATTTTTAAGCGCGACAACCACCCGGTTTCCGCGCCAACGCCACTACGCTTGATCCCCGAAATGGGGAAGTGGTGGCAATTTTGCCGCATGAGCGCTCAGTTATGTTGTGGCCTTTAATGTATCCTTGGAAGATTTTCCGGAAGCAAGGTTTCGCTGGCATATCAATTAGGATGAAATTAACGAAATGAAAACACTTAGATAACTCTAAAATGTTGCTAAATATACACGATCTGATGGCACAAAAATGAGCTCGAATGAGTTCACCCAGTTTTCCAGTGGATGGAGGACTCCGAGAGAATTCTGAAATGGTATTGTGCGCGAAAATAAGACGGTTTGATCAAAAGTTATGGCTGTTTGAAGTGCCTTGCATTTGGACACTAAGTCACGCGTTTCTTTTGATTTCCTGCCCGTCGCCTGTGCATGATATTAAGGCCACTCGTTCGTTCTGTTAATTCTGAAAATTCTGCCTATTCTGCGTTGGAGGTACACTCGGGCCCGCGTTCGTAGAGAGAGCTCATTCGCCGAAGGTAAAAATAGGTGTTCATGCAGCCGAGGGGCTAAAAATTTGTACAACATGAGGACTTCCCAGGAAGTAACCCATCCCAGTACTACTCTCGCCCAAGATTTCTTAACTGCGGAGTTCTGATGGGATCCGGTGCTCTAGTGCTGGTATGGTCGCACAAGTTAGAATACTCCGACACATTTTATTTAAGCTAAGATCCCCGTTGCCCGATTTTCTGGATTGCGGGCTCTGTTACCATTCAGATTAAGCAATTTTGGCAGCTTAAATTTTTAAGCGCGATAACGACCGGGTCGCCACGCCACCGCCTCTACGCGTGTTCCCCGAAATGGGGGAGTGGTGGTGATTTTGCCGCCTTAGCACGGAGTTATGTCGTGGCATTTACTGTATCCTTGGATGTTTTTCCCGAAGCAAGCTTTCGCTGGCATATCCTTTAGGTCGAAATTGACGAAATGAAAATACTGGGATAGAATTAAAATGGAGCTAAATATACGTGATCTGAGGGCACAAAATGACCTCAAACGGGTTCACCCAGTTCTCTAGTGGATGGACAGCCCTGAGAGATTTCTGAAATGGTATTGTGTGAGAAAATCAGAAGGTCTGATAAAAAGTTATGGTCGTTTGAAGGGCCTTGCATTTTGAAACTAAGTCACGTCTTTCTTTTGATTTCCTACGCCACGCCTGCGTAGGATGTTTAGGCCATGCGTCCGTTCTGTTTATTCCGAAAATTCCGCCCATTCCGATTGGGCGGTACCATCGTGCCCGCGTTCGTAGAGAGAGCGCGTTCGCTAGAGATAAAAATGGGTGTTCATGTAGTCGAGAGGCAAAAAATGGGTGCAACACGAGGACTTCCAAGGAGGTCACCTATCCCAGTACTACTCTCGCCCGAGCATGCTTAACTGCGAAGTCCTGATGGAATCCGGTGCTCTAGTGCTGGTATGGTCGCACACGTTAGAATACTCCGACATATTTTAATTAAGCCAAGACCTCCGACACACGATTCTTAATTATGGGCTCCGTTGCCATTCGGATTAAGCAATTTCGGCAGCTCACATTACTATGCACGACAATGACCGGTTCGCCGCGCCATCGCCTCTATGCGGGATCCCCGAAATAGGGAAGTGGTGGCGATTTTGCCGCCTGAGCGCGCAGTTATGTCGTGGCCTTTACTGTATCCTTGGAAGTTTTTCCCGAAGCAAGCTTTCACTAGCCTATCCATTAGGACGAAATTAACAAAATGAAAACACTTGGATAACTTGAAACATAGTTGAATATATGCGATCTAAGGGCACAAAACGAGCTCGAATGTGTTTACCTAGTTCGCTAGTGGATGGAAACTCCGAGTGCTTTCCGAAATGATATTTTGCTCAAAAATAAGACGGTCATATAAATATTTATGGTTGTTAGAAGTGCCTTACATTTGGAAACTAAGTCACGTCTTTCTTTTGATTTCATGCCCGTCGCCTGCGCAGGGTGTTAAGGCCACACGTCCGTTCTGTTGATTACAACAATTCCGCCCAGTCCACATGGGTGGTAACCTCGGGCTTGCGTTTGTAGAGAGAGCGCATTCGCCTGAGGTAAAAATGGGCATTCATGCAGCCGAGCAGAAAAAAGGGTGCAACACGAGGACTTCCCAGGAGGTCAGCAATCCTAGTACTACTCTCACCCAAGCATGCTTAACTGTGGAGTTCTGAGGAGATCCGGTGCTCTAGTACGGGAACGGTCTCACATGTTGGAATACTCCGGCACATTTCATTTATGCCAAGATCCCCGATGCTTGATTTTCTGGATTGCGGGCTCCGTTGCCATTCAGATAAAGCAATTTTGGTGGCTCAAATTTTTATGCGCGTCAACGACCGGGTCACCTCGCCACCGCCTCTATGCTGGATCCCCGAAATGGTGAAATGGTGGCAATTTTTCCATTTGAGCACGCAGTTATGTCGCGGCCTTTACTGTATCCTTGGAAGTTTTCCCGAAGGAAGATTTCGCTAGCATATCCTTTAGGACAAAATTGATGAAATGAAAACTTAAAGTGAGGATAGATCTTATGTTTACTCAGAGATAAATATATATAAGGAGAAAGAGAAATTAGAGAAAACAAATAAATAAATAAACAAGCAAGTACATACGACACAAGGATTGTAGTGGTTCCCCAAATCTGGGTACATCCACTCTTCTACCACCCTGGTAGGAATCCACTAACAGTTTTTTGATAAGGTGACTACCACACAGGTTTTTGCTCAGGTGCCCTGTCACCAAAAGATCTATTTCAAGGGAGATCTCACAACCTTTTGAGCTTTTGATCAGGTGCCCAAAAATCAATCCATGTCTTTTGATAAGGAGACTTGTCAACCAGATGATAACTTTTGAAGGGAGTTAAAATCCCTTTTTACAGTAGGAAAGGAAAATGATGTTGTCTCGTCTTTCTCAAACAACTGAGAAGACTTAGTGGATCTTGATGTTTTCAAAGCTCCCCGTGAGATGTAGAGTAGTTCAGGAGTGGAAGATTTTCTTCAGGGTGTAGGCCTTTAGTGTGCTTGAAGATCTTCAGAAGCTTCTTGGACTGATGTTGATGAGTTGTCCCTTGAAAGACTGAAGTAGATGAAGAAGAAGAATTCTGTATATTTTTTTCTCACTCTCTAGTTCTTATTTTTCCTTCTATTCATCTGTCTCTGTAGAATAATATCTCTATATATTGTCTGAACATAATTAAAACATTTGAATTTACTTTGTCTGCAATGGCTAAATCATTCCTGAGAATGGTAATTGCTTTGGGAATCAATTAGCATTAAATTCTTTTTTAATAAATAATTAATGCAGCGTCCAAACAGGTATATTCATAAGAATATATTGTATTAAATCTGATAGCTATAATCGCCTTTAATTAAGCCTTAATTAATTCGGCCAGCTGTAAATAATTTTGCCTATATACTGCAAAGAAATCGATGATCTCAATTTTAGAGCTTTCTTCAAACTGGGCTCGGAGTTCGTTGACCTCAGCTCGGAGTTCGTTGAGCTCAGCTTGGAGTTCATCGAGCTGAGCTCAGAGAATGTGAACTGCAAAATCATTGAACTGAGTTTTATAGCTTTATTTGAGCTGAGGTCAGAGATTGTTGAACTGAGCTCAGAGTTCGTTGAACTGAGCTCGGAGAATTTCTTCTAGCAAATTTCTGAACTTCAAATCTGAATGTCTCTGGAATTTTTCTTAAGGAGCAAACCTGGAAATAATCCTATGACCCATGACTATACATTTTGGGTGAATCTAAACATCCTAATAGTGTTCCTTGCCCAAATCGAAACTAGGGTTCCAACAATCTCGTCATTTTTGGGTAAGGACACTATTTACACAAAAACAAATAAAGTACAAAGCAAAATAATCTGCTTGAATTATAAATTTTTCAGCAGATGTACAAAGGTTCTTTGAGAAATAAAATAAATAAAACAAAGCTACTGATGAATCCTCTGTATCTGCTTCGAATATAACTTTGATTACTATAAAATACAACTCTTCTTTGTGGTAAGATAGGTCTTTTCCTGAAAAGAGAGGTTAGGAGTTCTGGACCCAGATTACCTTGGGTCCTAGTTCTTTATAACAGTAAGACATAAAAGAACACTCAGGATGATTTTTATAACCTAGTGGATGAAATTTCCTAGAAGGGATGAATCACTTGGTAAAAGGATTTATAAAATCTTGAGTTTGATTATAATTTTGAAAAGAATAAAACTTTCTATTTTGAGATTTTGAGTTCGACGAAGTAAAATATTTTCGTCGATCGGAGTTCGACGATCATCGATCTCGGTTTGATGAAGTGGATTTATTTCATCGATCACAATTTTCTGACCAAAAATATCTGTTTAGAGTTCGTCGATCGGAGTTCGACGAACAATACCGATTTCGTCGATCTTGGTTCGACGAAATATTTTGAACATAGTTTTTCTGAAATTTCTTGATTTGTTTTGGTTTTGGATTTTGTAAAACTTCAGTTATTTTATTTAAGCCTTCTAACTTTTCTTTTCCTTTAATTATTTCTAAAGAAACTATTTGATCAAAAACATTTTTCAAATCTTCTTTAAGTTCTATATTTTCATAAGAAAAAAAATTTAATTTCTTTCTCAGAAGTTTTATTTCCTTCTCAGATTGAATCAGATCTCTACAAAGGATTTTAAAATCATCTTTAAATTGATCTGAAGAAAAATCAACGGAAGAGATTACCTGATCTTCTTCATCATCTGATTCAGATTCTTCTTCAAAATTACTACATGAGGCATTGATTGCCATCAGACAGAATTCTCTTGCTCTTTACTCTTCTTCATCTTCAGTTGTACATGATGAAGCTTCAGAGTTAGAGTCTGGACTTGCTGATTCAGTTAGTGCTGGGAGCAAAGCCCGTATCGCGGACACCGTATAGGATGGACTCCAAAGAGCTTGCAGAGTTCAGGACCCAATTACAGGAGCTAGTGGGGTCAGGATTTGTCAGACCTAGCTCATCACTATTGGGAGAACCGGTGTTATTCGTTAAGAAGAAGGATGGATCGTTGCGGCTCTGCATCGACTACCAGGAGCGGAACCGGTTGACAGTCCAGAATACGTTTCCCTTGCCCTAGATCGACGAGGTTTTTGATCAGCTACAGGGAGCCTTTTGGTTCTCCAAGCTGTATTTGAGGTCCGGGTACTATAAGCTTCCTTTTCATGGAGGAGGACGTCCCGAAGACAGCCTTTAGTTCTCGGTATGACCTATACGAGTTCCTGGTGATGTTGTATTGACTCACGAATTCACCTTTTGCATTCATAAGTCTTATGAACTCTGTCTTTGATCCATTCCTAGATAGATTTGTTATAGTCTTCATCGACGACATTCTAATCTACTCCTGGACAAAGGAGGAGCATACCCATCATTTGGCTCTTGTGTTGGGCTAGTTGAGGGAGAATCAGATGTATGCAAAGTTCTCCATGTGCCAGTCTTTGCTGCAGGAGGTAGGATTCTTAGGGCATACTATCAGTGGAGCAGGATTGGCTGTGGACCCGGCCAAGGTACATGCAGTTCGAGATTGGCCACGACAAAAGTCATCTTCAGATATACGCAGTTTCTTGGGATTGTCGGGATATTATTGTAAGTTCGTGGAGGGGTTCTCAAGGGTAGCACTCCCCCTCACATCCTTGAAGAATAAGGATGCAACATTTACTTGGACCAAGAAGTGTGAAATAGCGTTCCAAGAGTTGAAGGACAGGCTCACCTCTTCCCCCATCCTTGCACTTCCATCTAGGAAGGAAGGATTTCACATTTATATCGACGCATCATATTAGGGGATGGGTGCAGTCCTGATGCAGCATGGACATGATATTGTGTATGCTTTGAGAAAGCTAAAAAAGCACGCACAGAACTACCCCGTACAAGATTTGGAGCTCGGGGCTGTGATATTCGCATTAAGGACTTGGAGGCATTACTTGAATGGGGTTCATTGTGATATCTTCTCAGATCACAAGAACCTCAAGTTTATTGATACGTAGAAGGATCTGAATCTGTGTCAGCGGAGATGGCTTGAGTTCCTATGCGATTATGACTATAAGATGCATTATCACTCGGGGAAGGCAAACACCGTGGCAGATGCGTTGTGCAGGAGAGTTTGCACTACTTGACCGGAGCCCCGGGTGATGTCTATGGAGCTGGTATAGATGCTAGAGGATATACACATTACCATGGTTTCCAGAGCCGAGCCAAATGTTCATTAGGAGTACTTGAACTCCTTGGTCATCGAGTGTGACATACGGGAGCGCATCAGGACACAATAGAGGCTGTATGAAGATTTGGAGCTAATATTTATATCGTTGGAAGTGGCAAGTCAGAGGACTATTCTTTGAGTGATGACCTCGTTCATTTCCGTGTCGTGTTTATATACCTGCAAGAGGAAGTGTCTGGGAGAATATACTCAAGGAGGCACACTGTTCTCAGTACTCAATGCACCCCGGTATCGCCAAGATGACAGCAGATCTGCGGAGGAGCATATACTGGCCAGGGATGAAGAGGGAAATCATATATTATGTGATGCATTCCGAGACCTGCCAGTGGGTAAAGGCGGAGTGTAATAGCACAGGAGGGTTACTACAGTCATTACCAGTACCAGAGTGGAAGTTTAAGGATATAGTTATTGACTTCGGGCACGGACTGCCTTGCTCCCACTTTGGGCACGACTCTATATGGGTCATTGTCGATAGATTGACCAAGGTAGCCCGATTTATACCAATCAAGAAGGACAACCAAGTTACTGTTTTGGTGAAGTTATTTGTGGAACAGTTCGTCAGGTACCACGACATCCCCAGGACGATTATCTCGGATCGCTACGTTCGGTTCACTTTTAGGGAGTGGAGAGCGGTGCAGGAATACTTGGGTTCTTAGCTAGGTTTTAACAATGCTTTCCATCAGCAGGCTAATGGCGAGACAAAGCAAACCAACCAGATAGTGGTGGATCTGTTGCGTCTATGTATACTGGACACGGGGAAACCATAGGAGAGACTTTTTCCCCTGATTGAATTCTCTTCCAAAAACAGTCACTAGGAAAGCATTTGGATGACACCATATTAGGCTCTATACGACAGGAAATGTTGAACACCACTGTCTTGGGTCAAGGATGAGGACCCCAAGGCACTCGAGTCGGACTATATTGAGGATACTGATGCTCAGATACGGGTAATCAGGGATCGGATGCTGGAGGCACAAAGTAGGAAGGCCAAGTACAATGATGCAAGAAATCAGAAGGTGGAGTTTCAGGTGGGGGATAGTGTATTCTTGAAGATACACCCGGTGCATGGTGTCTCGCGAGTGCAGAGGCATAAGAATATTAACCCTCGATTTATGGGACCATAGTTGATCCTTGAGCGGCTCGGTCCTTTGGCTTACAGGCTGGAGCTGCCGCTTGAGTCTTGGAAGACGTCTTCCATGTCCCTTCTCTTCGGAGAGCTCTCCTTCGGCCAGAGCAGCATATTATCACTACAGCAGACCCGGTAACACCTGATAGATCAGTCCGTATAGAGCCAGTCCGGATCGATGATACATTGACTCGTGTACTGCAGAAGAAGAAGGTTCCCTTGGTCAAGGTGTTGTGGTCCAACCACGGATAGGAGGATCACAAATTGGAGCTGACAGATCTGATGCGTGAATGGTACCCGAATCTTTTCATCTCAAGTACCTTTTAATTATGCTTAAAGTTCTTAAAATTCTTGTCCATAGAAACCCCATAGAACCAAACTTGAATTTCGAGGAAGAAATTATTATTTTTTGTTTATTGGGATTTATAATATCCCATTTCGTATTAGGCCCCTCACGCGTGTTGAGTCAAGATAATTGACTCAGGCTCAGGAAGCTTCGAGCGAGTCGAGGGAACATAACGCCACCCGACGAATTTAACATAGAAAACACTTGGGAAAACTTTAGGCGTCGAGTAATTTTGAAGCCATTTGAAAAGGTGTCGAGTGATCACGATGAATTTAACTTACAATAATTGGGAAACTTTAGGCGTCGAGTGGTTTCGACGCCATTTGATGAAGTGTCGAGTGAACTCGACGCAACTTAACATGGCATTGAGTGGTCTTAGTGCCACTCAACGCCTTGACTTCTGTTGCTAGCGGCGTTGAGTGGTGTCGACACCACTAAATGCCTTGACTTAAGTTGCTGGAGGCGTTGAGTGGTGTCGACACCGCTAAATGCCTTGACAAGTTGCTGGCAACGTTGAGTGGTGTCAACACCACTCTATGTGGTGTTGAGTGGTGTCGACACCACTCAATGCCTTGACTTATGTTGTTGGCGCTATTGTGTGGTGTCAACACCACTCAACGTGAAGTTGAGTGGTGTCAACACCACTCAATGTGGAGGTTAGTGGTGTCGACGCCACTCAACGCCTTGACCGAAGATTATTGACGGAATTGATTGGTTTAAACACCACTCAACGCGGCATTGAGTGGTGTGGACACCACTCAATGCCTTGACTTAAGAGTGCTGGCAGCGCCTAATGGTGTCAACACAACTCAACACAGAGATGAGTGGTGTCGAGACTACTCAACGCTTTTGGACTTAAAATTTTTCTCTGAAAACTATGTTGGTCGGTTCTCTTGTATATGGGTTGAACCAGGTTCAGGATAAAATAGTGATGGGACATTTGGAATCGATCTCTACATCAAATATATTCCTTATTTCAATAAAACTTATTTATGGCATTATTTGGCGGTCCATTACATGGCTGATACGTGACAGTATGGGGGACAATCATGCTCAATGACGGTCGGCCATGCCCACCCACTCCTCTTTTATATAGCCTTTAAACCAACTAGCCTCACCTCCATTCCACCCCACCATCACCTTCAGTGAACTCTAAGGAGCAGAAACTGACAGCTAGGGCAGAGGATTAGTCAAAGTAAGAGTCGACCAAGGCGCACCACCACCAAACCCATCATCAAGATCGTCTAAGGGTCTGTTTCTCCTCCCCTCCTTTTGTGCTAGCTGTCTAGATCTTTTAGGAGAGATATTGGGCTCAAATGAGCCTGATACCTTATGAGAGGGAGCATGTCGAGTATTTCTCCTTGCTCATGTTTATCGGAGGAGCCACCTCCAGCGTCCACGTCACCGGGAAACGCTCTCCTCCACCTCAATGGAGGTGGTTATGACAATCGCCGACGGTGGTTGCGAACAGAAGGCTGGGAAATACAAGATCTAGCTGGCAGAGGATGGTGCAATCTGGACCGTAGGCTCATTGGAGAAGATGAACTGATGCCCTTGAATTTTTATGGAATAATAAAAAGTCTATTTTCTATCCCAATTTATACAGTCACATTGTATAGATTATTTAGGCCTCTTAGAGTCATTTTAAGAAATAATGCCCAACATGAAAAAGGTAGATATAAGTCTTAACATTAATTTGACACCATTAAACTTGAAATTTTGAGCAATATTTCTCCCTGTACGGCCATTCTACACTAAGACTGGTCCTAGGCTAGGACAAATGTTTAAATGAGTGCTCAAGAAAAACCCTAAGTCCAAATGTCATGAAATTTTGGACATGCATCTGTTTATGCTAAACCTAGGTCTAGTCCAAAAATCAGAATTTTGGGGATATATTTATCTATAGTTTTAATAGAATTATCATTTATAAAATAAAGGAATATAGGAAGATTCCATCTTCCAAATGCCTCCAAATTTTGGTGGCATGGCCATTGGGTCATTATATGACCATGATAAAAGTTGGAAGTCATTTGGACCTCTGTATGTTGGGGAAATCCAAAATGCATGGTGGAGGTAGATTTGTAAATATTGTGCCAAAATGTAATAATGGGAAGTTAGCCCATTTGGCCCAATTAATGTCCATGGCATTTTAAACAAAGGCTTATAAGGATGAATTAAACCTCCCATGGAAGGAGTGGGATTTTTGGGAACAAAAATCCCATTATTTTGAATTAATGGAGAATAAGATCTTTTAGAAACAAAAATGAGATATGGGTATACTGACCTTGTAAATTTCTAAAATTTTGATACCTTCCCTAATACGACATTTTACATCTCTGGAAAAAGTTATATGTTTATTTTAGGATTATATCTTTTATATATAGTTTATTTAAAATTGTACCCTTTTGGGAAATTAATTTAAAAGTAAGGAAAAATACTGTTGAAAATTATCGAAAAATTTATAGCATCCTATTTCTGTGATTAAAACTCAATATAATTATTTGAGAATTTTTTGATGATTACATATGCTGAAAACCCAAGTAGTAGCATTTTTGAAATGATGTCCATATGATATTATGTTAGGCCAAATTTCTGACGAAGATCATGAATTTCTGACTTGAGTATTACTATATCAATTTTGATCTCCAGAAATTTTCTAGGAATTTTTTGTAGTATATTTTATGTACTTGATTTGGAAAATGGATTATTTATGGATTTAATCATAAATAGAAAATATATGGAATTTCAATTTAGAAAATCATGATTTTTGATGAACAAACATTTTTAACCTAGATGAACCTCAGATAATTTATTTAGACATAATGGACCACTGGCTAGAGTAGTTTATGTTCATAGTGACCTAGGTCACTTAGTTAATTAATTTAAATTATGTTCCAAAATAATTATAAAGATGATGAAATTCTGAATGATCAATATTACATACATGACAAACCCTTGATAAATAATTAGGGGAATTTTGCCCAATGAATTGGAATTCATTTCATTTGGGCTGGAATTAGGTCATGGGTTGCGCTTAGATAAAGTAACACATAACTTTAGGACCCACAGGGGATATGATAGGAGGTTGGATGGAGAAGCGTATTGGTGAGTTGGAACCCTTGTTGGTGTCAAGTAGTAATGAGTATTAGAGTGCAAATCCCAAGGAAAGTAATTAGAACAGAGACCAGCGGAAGACCGTCATTCTCCCAAAAATACCTTAAGCCATCAGGTTCACTCAAGAGCAACATTGAGAGTTGAGTATTAATGATGGGTAAACACTAATAAAAGTAAGTGTCATTTAGAAAGGGAGCTTTGGGCTTCAGCCCATCATTGTTCCTAGTGCCTTTGAGAGCCCTTCACCGGGTATGCCCTGGGCAGTCCAAGGACTAACCATAAGTTGTTATATCTAATAAGCAATAGACAAGACTAGTCTAATAAGTTAAGGGAACGAAGTGACAAACTCACCCATATATGGTTGGAGGTTACAAGATGGGTTTTGTCCTGCGAGCTGGAGGCTCTTATGTTTGGATATAGGACCGGTTTTGTCCTGCAAGGTGGAGGCTCGGATGTTTGGATACATGACGGGTTTTTCCTATGAGCTGGAGGCTCGGGTTGGAAAAAAATTGCATGTGCATAAAACATATTAGTGGTGGGTCATGCAGTACTAGGCCAATCATTACACCAATAGTACTACAGTGACTCAGGTGAGGTGTGAGGGTTTGAGGGGCCAGTAGGTTATTTATACTACGGTCTGAAGGACAATCCTTGAAAACGCAGACCCGACCTAAAATTCTGGTGGACTAGCCAGCGGTATAGTACGCGGTGACTATAGTGCGTTCGTTAGAGTCATACAGAAGGTCTAGGTCTAGTAGTGTGTGTACCCTCCTAGGAGTGGAGACGCCCTCTCCACTGCTTCCATAGCCACAACGGTAGTTCCTGCGAGTTAAGATAACGTCAAAAAGTGGGAAATAAAGGTCTGTGCGCATAGAGTCATGTGGGTGAGTTGTACTTGTATAAACTATAACCCGCATACCATATCATACATACATACTTAGGACATACGCATCATAGATCCTTATCATACAAATTAGAATGGGCCCTTTTATTTGATAAATTAAATTTGTGAATGCTTAACTTATAAGTTTGTATGGGCATTCATATAAGTTAAATTACTCCTGTGATGATAGCTTAACAGTAGATAGTTTATTTCCTGCTTCGTTCTCTACTTTGCTTACAACATTTCCTTTCAGTACAGTTCTTTCTTACTTTACTTGTACCATATAGAACAGTTAAAGTAGAGATATACTTGTTATTAAATATTCTTGTTAGATTAGATTAATTGTCACCTGTTTTCCTTTTATACCCCTTATTGTTCTCCGCTTCGTCCTCCCGCTCGGAACCTAGGAGTCGCGGGGGTGGGGCGAGGAAAAAATGGCATAGTATTTATTATTAACGGTCGGTTGTGACCGTATCATTTTATGAGCTCGAGGAGCTAGAGCCCAGCACGATGAGGTGGCAGGACATGAGGAGCTGACACCACCTAATACTACTTTTACTACAACCAAGCGTTAGGTGATGAAGCGTGTACTGATGATTGATTAGCTTCTGCTTGGCTAGATTTTGTGTGAGAGAGATTGATTACTATGTACTGGGCATAAGCCCTTTTCTCTTTCATTCTGTACTCATTGTGGACTTTTGGATCTCTCATTTTACTTATATTATGATGATGCTGTTATGTGGACTTGATGTATAAACTCTTATATTGCTTCTCTCCTTGATTGGACGAAAGGTTGAAGGATCGTGCTAGCCAGCAGGATCGACGTCTTGCAGTGTCTACTAGCCCGTGTGTACTAAGGGTCACAATAAGGCGATGGTTCTGGGCATAAGACCGGGTTCCCTCGTTGGTAAGGGGGAGGGGGGGTCTTACAACATCTCATTCTCTGCCTCCGATTTTGAGTATGCCAAAAAATCATCTATGAAGACCACCTAAAATGAGTCTAAGTACTGCTGAAACACTCGGTCCATTAAATTCATGAATACCGATAATGCGTTCGTCAGCCCGAATGGCATCACTAAGAACTCGTAGTGCCCATACCTCACACCAAATGCTATCTTGGTTATGTACTAATCTTGAATCTGTAACTTGTAATACCCTGACTTCAAGTCCAACTTACAGTACACTACCAACCCTACCAACTGATCAAATTGGTCATCTATCCGTGTAATCAAATACTTATTCTTGACGGTTAGGTTATTCAACTCATGGTAGTTTATGAACAAAGGTATACTACCATCTTTCATCTTTACGACAACACCGAAGCGCTCCACAGTGAAGAGCTTTGCCAAATTTAACCCTGCTCCAATAGCTCCTACAGCTGTACCTTTAGCTCAGCAAACTCCTTCGGTGTTATCCTGAAAGGAGGACGTGACATCGGCCTAGCTTTTGGCACTTACTCAGTCGAGAAATCGATCTCCTGCCGAGGAGGTGCTCTTGGAGGCTCCTCAGGGAACACATCCTCAAATTCTGCCACAATTGACACTTCTCTAATTGATAACTTCAATAAAGCTACGAATGTAATTCCTCCCCAATTAACTACCCGTAAAAATTACATGGCCGAAATAAGGGAGCAGGCCACTCCACTAAATCCCTCAAACTTACCTTTTTCCTTCCCTTTGCTTCTCAGAGTCACCACCTTTGATAGGCAGTCAATACTGTCCCGCTGCTTTATAAGAAAGTCCATCCCAAAGATCACATCAAACTCGGCTAATTGTACGACACCCGCTACGAGCACAAAGTCAATTCTGTCTAGATTCCAACCAATGCACCCTTTCGTCCTGGCAGTCAATAAAGACCCAGAAGGACTGTGTGCTCTAAGCTCCATGTTCGCCAAAAAGGACTCAACAACAATTCTCTGGATTAATCTTTCCGCAAAAAAGGAGCACGATGCTCCCGTATCGAACAATAATCTTGCTGGAAAGCAGGAAACTAGCACAAAGCCAAGTAAACATGCAGCACACATCAAAATTGCAAAACGCCTAAAGCTAATAAACGAAATTAAATTTTTCCATACCTGACACCACATCGGGTTTTTGAATCGCTTCCTGCTGGACAAGGTAAGCTATTGGTTGTACGGGTTAGAAACATGAAGTGCTCGACTCTGCCATTAAAATTCTTTATTTCAAGTGTAGCTAAACCCCAAGAGGGGGGTGAATAGTTTTTGTGTCTTTTAAGACTATTTTTTGGCATTGGTGAGTTGTGATTTAGTTTTATGTTAGCTTTCAAGAACACACAATAACACACAAGTATTTATAGTGCTACCCCACGGTATGGGTACTTCCGCTGTCCCTCCCACCTTTCTAATAGTGTGTTAGACAAGGATAATTACTCAAATATTAGCTCTAAGAGCTTACATGTAACACCCCAGAAATCTCAAAAGCCAAAGTGGGATTCAGGTTGGCTGACACGGCCTGAGACACGGGTGTTTCTCAGGGCGTGTCAAGTGTACACGGCCTGGGACACGGGCGTGTCCAAGGGCATGTCATTTTTCTCGACGAGTACTCGAGAATTGATCGTCGAGAGGCGACACAGCCTATGACACGGGCGTGTCACAGGGGCGTGTTGGGCACACGTCCATGGACACGGGCGTGTGTCTTAGCCGTGTCCTGCTCGGGTGATTTTGGAGATCGTGTTATAGGGGTGACACGACCATATATACAGCCGTGTGCTGGGTGATACGGGCGTGTCATGTTTGACACGGGCGTGTCGATACCCGTGTTCTGGTCTATTTTCAGTCGGTTGTGCACCGCTTCAGGAACACGGCCTGTGACACGGGTGTTTCACAACCCGTGTTCGGCCCAGGAAAATCAATTTCAGAGCTGATCAGAGCAGTTCATTTCCTTTGACCAAGATCCAATTGCCTAGGCTCTTCCCTGGATTGATAACGCCGGGATTTGTGTTGAGAAAGCTAATTTGAGTTGTGTGTTCTCTTTATAAAAGCTAAGAGAGAGAGGAGAGAAAGAGAAGGAAGAAGAAGGGGAATTCGACGGCAGGTGGTGCTACGGTGGTCCAAATCGCGAGCCGAGTTCGGATTTGCGAAGGCAAGGCTGCTGCAAAGACTTTCATCTGATTGCTTTATCTCCATTGCTCCGAGGCAAATTCCAAGGGTAATGATTTCCTTTTTGGACATGTGAAGTCCTACTTTCCTTCAATTACTTAGGGAAAACCCGTCCCCGCGAGTGTGCGGTGGGTTCAGGTGTCCCTTGGGGTAGATATGTGAAGTCCTCCTTGTTAGAGTCCGAAATCGGAGTACGTATCTAGGCATGCTGTGTGAAGCCCATCTGGACATGCTGGTATGGATTGGTGATGCTTGTTTGCATTTGGAGGAGCCTCCGAGTATTTGATTATTTGTGTGCAATCTGTAGTGCATACCTGTCGCTTGTTATAGTAGGAAGTACTAGAGGAAGTCCAAGAAATTGTGAGAGTTGGGTTCAACTCTTGTGGCTGTGAGTTGTCACTTTTTATGGTGTTGAGCGGATGGGCTGTAACTGTATAAAAAGGGCTTTGTGCCGAACAGGCAAGGTGAAACCGACCCGCACCTTTATTTGTGGCCTCAGGTACGATTTACTTGGTAGTGGCAAGGCGGTTTGAGCAACGGTGGGTGGATAATCCGTACCTGCGTTATGTAGGCTGGACATGTGAGCGCCAAGGAATTGGGCTTTCGTCAGCGGCATAATGAGAGTCTTGGGCCTGTGTGCCAGACTAAATGCTTATTGGTGGGATCTGGTGTTTCCAGTACACCCGAATGTGCCCCGAGTGCACGAAGCGTCGGGCCGTCGTGCCGGCATTTGTGATATATATTCACTGTACGGTCGTGCACGTCTTGCGTGGTTTGCTATACATATTGTTGGAAAAATGCTATGCAGGGATGGAATTCCGCTGCCCCGTGCCAGGGGCAGGGTCATTATAATTGGTCAGCTGAATGCTGACCATTGCCCTGTTTGCCACCGCTTGGTGGATTTGTTCTTGCAAGTGCAGGAGGTGCTGGTCCGAGCGGTACTTAGCGGGCTGAAGCCCAAGCTGCGTTGCTGCCCTCGAAGGCTTTGTTTTGTTTCTTCTTGTTCATGTGTGGCCGGCCTGCGCGCCGATGTTTGTAAACCACACTTTTGTTAAGAGAAACCTGTAACGCCATAAGGCCAGATACATTGGTTGTATACATTCCTATTTTGTTAGTGAATAGTTCTTGTTTTGCTTGAGTTCAAGGTTTCAACCGTGAAGCTTCTACTAGAATTCTCTGTGTTATGATGCGTTGGGTTGTATTATATGTTTTAGTAGCGTCTCCGCCTGTTTGTGGAATATGGTGTGGGGCCCCGGCCGGACCCTCTATTATATTCTTCTTGACGGGTAGAGGTGTTACAATTTGGTATCAACTTGTTGGTCGATCTCTTCTAAATTCTCGGACGAATTCTTTTTAGTGGTGGCGAGCACGTGTCAGTGCTGTCATTATAACACTTAACTTAAACTCAAGAATGTCCACTTAGGAATGCAAATACACTTGTTTGTTGAACCTGTGTATTTTTTTTATATGTTTGCCGTTTTACTTAGTCGCTAAATTG
The DNA here is from genome assembly GCA_039513925.1 of Platanthera zijinensis. Taxonomy (NCBI): domain Eukaryota; kingdom Viridiplantae; phylum Streptophyta; class Magnoliopsida; order Asparagales; family Orchidaceae; genus Platanthera; species Platanthera zijinensis. The sequence goes on along the minus strand of CM077093.1, from coordinate 144,673,112 downwards.
TGTAAATTGTGTTTTTACACATATAGGTGACTAGAAGTGTTGCGGGTCAATCCGAACCTCAACATTCTATAGAAAGTGCGGCACCAACTGAGGTGCCCACACCTCCTCTATCTGCTGAAACTGTACGTTTCATTACGGAAATGGTACTTGCTATGATGAATGCTCAACAGGCTGGGCAGGCACGTCCTCCAGTGGTGCCAACGCATGCTAGGGTACGACAAGAATTGGTAGAAGCTATAGTTGATCTGCGGGCAGCAGATCAACAATTGAAGCAATTCCTGAGCTTCAGTCCTCCGCAATTTACTGGGGCAGGTTAACCGGCCAAAGCAAGGGATTGGCTTGCAAGGATCAAGAGGATCATTAGAGCTATCAAGGTTTAGGAGGGACAGAAGGTTATGTTGGCAACTTTCCTACTGGAAGGAGAGGCTCGTTTATGGTGGGATTAGATTGAACTGCATCACTTAGCCGGCAGGCAACTTGTAGAGGTCTCGATGGATGAATTTTCTCGGTTGTTTATGCGGGACTGCGAGATGAGCTGCGGTATTTGCTCTCGAGTTGTGTGAGTCAGGGATTTCAAGCCTTTATCTGTACGGCTCGATCTTTGGAGACGGACATGAGAAGGGGGCAAGCAAAGGGGACCTTGGCTGTGACAAAGCCAGAGTTCAAGCCGCCGTGTCCAGAGAAGTTTGGGTACCGTAAGAGATGGGGAAAGAAGTCCAAGTCTACTGGACAAGCTCCTTCTGCGACTATGAAAGAGACATCTGGGTATGGATCTCGCGCTTGTTTTACGTGCGGGAAGTTGGGACACTTCACACGTTATTTCCGAGTTGGTCCTCCAAAGGGTGACAAGAAGATGGGTGCGTCTTATGCGGAGAAAGGGAAGACTGTGGTGGAGTCTTCTGCCTCGCACACGCAGCCCAGGGTCTTCAATCTTGGACAACAGGAGGCCATTAAGTAGGTCGATGTCGTCACAGGTGCGCGCAGTTTTTAATGTTATTTCATACTGTGTGTTTTGCTTGTTTAATTGTGGTGTTATAGGTTTTGTCCTTATACTAGAATATCCAGCGCGAGCACTGTTTGATACAGGTGTTTCCCATTCGTTTTTGTCTGAAGATTTCGTCTTTCGTTTCGGGGTACCTATACGGACCACGATAGACAGTGTAAAGGTGTTGTTACCTAACGGATGTTTGATGTGCGCGAATTAATCTTTCAGTCTTGAGGTCAACATAGGGAGTCGGGAGTTCAAGGTCGAAACATTAGTATTGCCGATCAAGGATTTTGATATAATCGTTGGTATGGACTGGCTTTCAGAGCAGCGTGCCTGTATAGATTGCACTTCAAAAGAGGTCACACTCGGGAAGAATACCGAACAAGAGACCAAGGTCATTGGTATAAAAGGGATGAGTTGGATGTTGTTATCTACTCTCCAAGTCATTACGGCAGTTCGAAAGGTTGCGGAGTTATTCTTCACACTTGTAGAGGAAGTGGAGCCGAAGGCCAGTGTGAGTGAAGTGTCTATTGTGTCAGAGTATGCTGATGTGTTTTCAAAGGACCTTCCGGGGTTAACTCCCCAAAGGGAAATCGACTTCGCTATTGAGCTGGTGCCAGGTGCAAAACCTGTGGCCCATTTGCCGTATCAGCTAGCGCAAAAAGAGATGGCCGAACTGAAAGTTCAGTTGCAAGAGCTGTTGGAGCAGGGATACATACGCCCATGTATGTAACCTTGGAGCGCGCCTGTTCTTTTTGAGAAAAAGAAAGATGGTAGTTTGCGGCTATGTATTGATTATCACGAACTGAATAAGCTGACGGAGAAAAACAAGTATTTGATTCCACGAATAGCTGACTTGTTTGATCAGCTAGCGGGCTCAACCGTCTATTCCAAGTTGGATTTGAAATACGGGTATTACCAATTGCGGATTAGGGAAGGTGACATTCCCAAGACAGCATTTGGCACACACTACGGTCATTATGAGTTCACAATGATGTCGTTCGGCTTATGTAATGCGCCTTCGGTATTCATGGATCTCATGCATCGAACGTTCCACGAATACTTAGATCTATTTGTGATTGTGTTCATTGATGATATCCTCGTGTACTCACAGTCGGAGGAAGATCATGCAAACCATTTGTGGTCGGTATTGCATACCTTGCTTAGGAATAAGCTGTATGTCAAGTTCTCTAAGTGTGAGTTCTGTCTCTCGTCAGTTGCTTTTATGGGCCATGTGGTAAGTGTAGATGGCATAGCGGTGGATCCGGCAAAGATAATTGCCATTCATGTTTGGCCAGTGATGTCTTCGGTGGCCGAAGTCATGAGTTTTCTTTGACTGGCAGACTACTATAGATGATTTGTGGAGAACATCTCCCGGATTTTTTTGCCTTTAACTACGTTGACAAGAAAAGATCAGAAGTTCGTTTAGACGCCAGAGCGCGCGCGAGCTTTTGAGGAGCTAAAGAGTCATTTGACCACGACTCCTATTTTGACGTCGTCATGTGGTACAGACGGTTTTGAGATATACAACGATGCGTCAGGGAGCGGCTTAGGCTGTGTTCTCCTGTAGTTTGGCAAGGTGATAGCATATGGCTCACATCAATTGAAAGTGCATAAACGTAATTACCCCATCCATGACTTTGAGTTGGCGGCGGTGATCTTTTCGCTAAAGTTGTGGCGGCACTACCTTTATGGCGTGAAGGTAGATATTTATACAGATCATAAAATCCTAAAGTATCTGCTCGAGCAGAAGGATTTAAATATGCGACAAAGGAGGTGGATGGAATTCCTAGGGGATTTTACCTTTGACATTCACCATGTTCCCGGAAAGGGAAATGTGGTCGCTGATGCCTTGATTCGTCGGACTCCGGTGCGGGCAAGTTGGTTGCGGATACATGATGAGCGTCTAATCAAGGAGTTGGAAGCATTGGAGATATCTTGTGTTTAAAGGGATTCTTTGGCCGATGCATGCTTGAACTGGATGGAGGTTCAATATGACCTTGCAGATAGGGTTCGGTGGGCAACGGAGTTTGATGAAAGTATACAACACTATGCAAAGGAAGGGTCTGGAGACGAATTCTCCTGGGATGACGGTTTATTACGGAAAGATGGCCGATTGTGCATCCCTTGTGCGGGTAAATTATGAGAAGAATTCTTATATGAAGCGCACTTTACAAAGTACTCAATTCCCCCTGGGAGCACAAAAATGTATAAGGACATGAAGAAATTGTTCATGTGGCCCGGTTTAAAGAAGGGCATAGCCGAGTATGTGGCTAAGTGTCGTACTTGTGCTTTGGTGAAGGCAGAATGTCAACGGCCTAGCGGTTTCCTGAAATCTTTGCCGGTTCCGCAGTGGAAGTTTGAGGATATTTCTATGGTTTTCGTGCACGGATTGCCGAGATCTCAACACGGGAATGACTCAATCTGGTTGATTGTAGACCGGTTGACAAAGGTTGCTCATTTTCTACCGAACAAGCAGGACGATTCTGTGGAAATGTTGGCAAAGCTCTATGTGGAGCAGATTATTCGATTGCACGGTGTTCCTCATAGCATCGTAAGTGACCGAGATGGACGATTTACTTCGAAAGATTAGAGGCTAATCCATCAGCTATTGGGAACGAAGTTAGCATTTAGTACGGCCTTTCATCCTCAAATGGATGGCCAAACTGAACGAACCAATAGAACGATGGAGGATATGCTACCTATATACGCCCTGGACTTCGGTAAGAAATGGAAAGATCATCTTGTTATGTTGGAGTTTGCCTATAATAATAGCTACCAAGCGAGCATCATTATGGCAGCGTTTGAAGCTCTGCATGGTCGCAAGTGTCGTACACCGCTAGCTTGGGCAGAAACTTGCGAGTCCAAACTTTTGGGACAAAAGGAAGTCAAGGATGCTAACTAAACAATACACTCTATTCGAGAGAGGCTACTAATAGCCCAGGATCGACAAGCCAAGTATTGCAATGATAAGCATCAGAATGTGGAGTTCGCGGTGGGTGACTGTGTCTATTTAAAGATTAAACCTTTCAAAGGCGTATCTCGGATTCGGCGGTTGAAAAAGCTAAGTCTGCGATTCCTTGTTCCGTTTTAAGTGGTGGAGCGAGTTGGAGAGGCTGCCTATCGGCTAGCTCTTTCATCGGAATTGGGTGGACAAAGGTGAGGCCCATTCGGATTGAGTACCGAGCCGAGAAATAGTTGCGGAACAAAACGATCGGGATGGTCAAAGTCTGCTGGGACAATTGTGGCCGAGATGAGCTAACATGGGAGCGAGAGCAGACCAAGCGAGCGGAGTTTCCCGAGTTATTTTTGTAACCTATTGGCTCGTTTGTATATGTTGTAGCAACATATATGCGTTATATATTGTGTTATACTTTTATCTCCCTACTGTATCCAAATTTCGGGACGAAATTTTATTAAGGAGGGGTGGATTGTAACACCCCAGAAATCTCAAAAGCAAAAGTGGGATTCAGGTTGGCTGACACGGACTGAGACATGGGCGTGTCTCAGGGCATGTTAGGTGTACACGGCCTGGGACACGGGCGTGTCCTAGAGCGTGTCCCTCTTCTCGGCGAGTACTCGAGAATTGATCGTCGAGAGGCAATACGGCCTTTGACACGGGCGTGTCACAGGGGCGTGTTACAGAGGGGTGTTGGGCACACGGCCATGGATACGGGCGTGTGTCTTAACCGTGTCCTGCTCGGGTGATTTTGGATATCGTGTTACAGGGGTGACACGGCCAGATACACGGCCGTGTGCTGGGTGACACGGGCGTATCAGGTTTGACACGGGCGTGTCGGTACCCGTGTTCTGGTCTATTTTTAGTCAGTTGTGCACCGCTTCAGGAACACGGCCCGTGACACGGGCGTGTCACAACCCGTGTTCAGCCTAGGAAAATCAATTTCAGAGCTGATCAGAGCCGTTCATTTCCTTTGACCAAGATCCAATGGCCTAGGTTGTTCCCTGGATTGATAAGGCCGGGATTTGAGTTGAGAAAGCTCATTTGAGTTGTGTGTTCTCTTTCTAAAAGCTAAGAGAGAGAGGAGAGCAAGAGAAGGAAGAAGAAGGGGAATTCGGCGGCCGGTGGTGCTACGGTGGTCCAAATCGCGAGCCGAGTACATATTTGTGAAGGCAAGGCTACTGCGAAGACTTTCATCCGATTGCTTTCTCTCCTTGGCTCCGAGGCAAATTCCAAGGGTAACGATTTCCTTCTTGGACATGTGAAGTCCTACTTTCCTGCATTTGCATAGGGAAAACCCGTCCCCGCGAGTGTGCGATGGGTTGTGGTGTCCCTTGGGGTAGATATGTGAAGTTCCCCTTGTTAGAGTCCGGAATCGGAGTTCGGATCTAAGCATGTTGTGTGAAGCCCATCTGAACATGCTGGTCTGGATATGTGATGCTTGTTTACATTCGGAGGAGCCTCCGAGTATTTGATTGTTTGTGTGCAATCTGTGGTGCATACCTGTCGCTTGGTGCAACAGGAAGTACTGGAGGAAGTCAAGGAAATTGTGAGAGTTGAGTTAAACTCTTATTGTCGTGAGTTCTCACTTCTTGTATTGTTGAGCCGTTGGGCTGCAACTGTATAAAAAGGTCTTCATGCCGAACAGGCAAGGTGAAACCGACCCGCGCCTTTATTTGTGGCCTCAGGTACGATGTACTTGGTAGTGGCAAGGAGGTTTGAGCAACGGGGGGTGGCTAATCCGTACCTACATTATGTAGGCTGGACATGAGAGCGCCAAGGCATTGGGCTTTCGTCAGCGGCATAATGAGAGTCTTGGGGCTTCGTGCAAGAAAAAATTCTCATTGGTGGGATTCGGTGTTTCCGGTACACCTGAATGTGCCCTGAGTGCACGGAGCGTCGGGTCGTCGTGCCGGCATTTGTGTTATGTATTGATTGTGCGGTCGTGCACGTCTTGCATGGTTTGCTATACATATTGTTTGAAAAATGCTATGCAGGGATGGAATTCCGCTGCCCCGTGCCAGGGGCAGGGTCGTTAAAATTGGTCAGTTGAATGATGATCGTTGCCCTGTTTGCCACTTATTGGTGGATTGGTTCTTGCAGGTGCAGGAGGTGCTGGTCTGAGCGGGACATAGCGGGCTGAAGCCCAAGCTGCGTTGCTGCCCTAGAAGGCTTTGTTTTGTTTCTTCTTATTAATGTGTTTCCGGCCTGCACGACGATGTTTGGAAACCACAGTTTTGTTAAGAGAAACCTGTAAGGCCATAAGGCCAGATACATTTGTTGTATACATTCCTATTTTTTAGTGGGCAGTTCTTATTTTGCTTGAGTTCAAGGTTTCAACTGTGAAGCTTCCACTAGAATTCTCTGTGTTAGGATGCGTTGGGTTGTTTAATATTATTTAGTAGCGTCTCCGCCTGTTTGTGGAATATGGTGTGGGGCCTCGGCCGGACCCTCTATTATATTCTCATTGACGGGTAGAGGTGTTACATTATAACATAGATCCTTCAGAATATCTAAGACTCCTCTGATGTAGGGGGGGATCGTGATACGTGCTCGATTATGCTAACGAAACTATCGTCACAGAACATACAAATAAGATAGGATGGCTCCGACCAAAAGCGAGCGAAAAGAGGTCGGGTTGACTCCCATATCCGAATTATAAAATCAATATAGAAGATTCAAGACGGACTCGATACAACGTCCTTAAGACCTACCTCTCCAACAAGAACACAACTCACCGTAAGCCGGACTCGATACAACGTCCTTAAGACCAACCTCTCTAATAAGAACACAACTCACCGCACCAACACAAGCACCTATTTTATCAACTTGAGTCGTTTCAAACGCAACAATAATTTATTTCAGAGCAGCGACAAACTTTAAATGGCGGTCGAGTTCCAGTTGAGATTAACTCCCTTGTTAACACAAAGTGTTCCAATCTTGGAGAGCATGTTAAGGCGAGGCCAAGTCTCGCTCCCACAATGGATCTTCCCGATCTGGAATACAAGAGATTCAATATCAACGAAGCCGAATCAGATTTTGCAAGCAATGTATTTTAAAACCTCGGAAAAGACGGTTCGCAAAAACCTCCACAAACTGAAAGCAAGAATCACTAAGAGAGGAAGAGATTACCCAACCAAGAACATCAATCACACAAGATATGGTGGGACATTCACTCTCTCCACGGAACCACCGACTTCACATCGAATGGGGCTGCAACTTTCTTCCTTGGAGTCGCACCGAAGGAAGCCATGCCGGAGTCGCACCGCATGGTATGGAGGTTGTAAAGGGGAGGCTTCACACCTAATGGGGGGGGTGGCGGCAAGGGGGAACCACTTGGCCGAAATTCTCACAAGGGGATTAGGTTTTCTTCTTCAATGATAAAATCCTCATAAAAGCCTCCTTATATAGGAGTTACAACAAGCCCTTAACCATCCATGATGGAGATGCAATCTCATCCATCTTTATGGTTAAATACACACCACAAATATAAAGTGTCTAAAATTAAAATTACATAACATTTATGAATATAAAATTATCATTCAAACATGGAATAATTTTATATTCATCATTATAAAATAAAAGTGCATGAAATAAGATTATTAATTCTTCGCGGTGGATTTAGCACGTCGCGGGCGGAGGTTGTAACGTGGTCTTCCTTCAACATCATCATGGCACCTAAGATCTTTGTGTCGATGTGCCTTGGCAACCGGGTCATCATCAAGTAGTGGCAGAGGTGGCAGAGGGGCCGTGGCATCAATCATCCCCCACTCAAAATCACGTATCTCCGATGCGTGGTCCGAGTGGTAGCGGAGGAGAAGCTCGGCATCCAAATGTTGAAGCTCTGTTGTGAGTACCCACGAGTCGTCTGAAGGGGGGGGGGGGCGGTCACGCAATGGATGAGGAAGCAGTAGGTAGCACCATCAGGAGTAGTAAGTGGCTGAACAGTAAGTATCATATCTGGATGAGAAATGTCTTGGGAAACCAGGGAAACATGTCAGCAGTAGGAATAAAAGAAGGCAACGTACCATCCGATGTTATACCTGTGGGGACCGAAAGAGAGAGATCATCCGAACTACCACTCCCCAACCCATTATAAATTATAGTGGAGGGAGAAGATGACAAAGAATTCAACTAAGGTGGAGGAGAAACAAACATCGTCAAATACGAGACATTAAAAATAGGGGAGATACCCCAATAAGCTGGAAAATACAACACGAAAGTGTTGTCACCTAGTTTCTTTATAATCCGAAAAGGGCCGGCGCGCTTTGGCGCCAACTTTTAAACGGTTCCAGATGGCAAACATTCGGGAACAAACCAGACAAGGACCAAATCACCGACATTAAAGTGTGACACCCTCCTATGTATATTACCATGCGTTTGATAAGACTCGTATTGAGAATTCAAGGTAGCTCGTATACGTGCATGTAGGTCATGAATATGTTGGGCGAAGGATTGTGCAAACTGACTTTTCTTGTATATTGGGGGCAACGGAACAAAGTCAAGAGGCACGGGGGGCTTGTACCCGTGAACGATCTCGTTTTGAGACAGACCGGTGGACCGATTTTTGGAATTATTATAGGCCAACTGTGCGTGGGGAAGAAGAAGATCCCACGTACCTTTGTGATTGCTCACTAGGCATCTATGAAGGCTTCCCAGGCTCCGATTGAACAACTCTGTCTTCCCATCGGTCTGAGGGTGATAGGCGGAGGAAAACAATAACTTGGTACCCATTAAGACCCAAAGTGTGTTCCAGAAATATCTTGTATACTTAACATCCCTATCCGAGACAATTGTCTTCGGCACTCCCCGGTGACTAACTACTTCTTAAAAAATAATTTTGCAATATGAGATGCATCGTTGGTTCTAGCGCACGAAATAAAGTATTCCATTTTAGAGAACCTATCCACAACTACAAAAATGGAATCGTGACGAAGAAAAGTAGCAGGTAGGCCTAAGACAAAGTCCATGCTAACGTATTCTCATGGTGTAGAAGTTATAGGCAACGGTGTATATAATCCGACGTTGGTTTTGGTGCCCTTAGAGACCTGACAAGTACGACAACATCTCACCACCCGTCCCACCATTGCCTAAGGTTTTGGCCAATAGAATTTTTCCTCAACTAACGTAATGGTCTTATCCCTACCGAAATGACCACTCAACCCTCTACTATGCAGTTCCCAGATAATATGGAGGCATAACAATGACTGCGGAATAAACAACTTCCCATGTCTAAATAGATAGCTATCCTTAATGATGAATGCAGATATAACCGTGGGGAATCTATCTTGGGCAGAAAAATATGCGTCCTGAAAATCTGGGCATGTGGCGTACTCATCCTTGATTCGCTCGAATCCTACAACGTTAACCTCCATAGTGTTGAGTAATAGGATTAGGTTACTAAGATCATCCGCGACTCGATTGTCAGCTCCCTTAAGGTGTTTGAGATTAAAAGTGTAACTCTGTAGAAAAGATACCTACTTAGCGTGACACGGGCAGATTTTATTCTGGCCATTGATGAACCGCAATGCTCCGTGATCGGAGAGGATCACAAACTCCTTAGAGAGGAGATAGTTTCTCCAATGGTGCAAACATCTAATGACGACATAAAACTCCCAATCGTAATTTGAGTATCTCAAATTGGCGTCCTCTAACTTCTCACTAAAATAACTCGCAGGGTGTCCTTCCTTACTCAAGACACCTCCTATTCCCACGCCAGAAGCTTCACATGTAAGCTCAAAGACCTTTGTGAAGTCAGGTAGACGGAAGACAGGTGCCTCAGTCATAAGTTCCTTAATGCATTGAAAAGCAATAGTGGCGGACTTCGTCCAAGTGATCTCACCTTTCTTCATGCAATCACTAATGGGGGCCATATTGCTACTAAATTCTCAAATGAAACGGAGGTAAAAAGTAGCTAACCCATGGAAACTTCACACCTCTCATAACGTGGTCGGTTCGGGCCAATCCTTAATGACTTTAACCTTGTTAGGGTCAACTCTAATGCCATCTGAACCCACTATGTATCCTAAGAACTCCACTTCAGTGACAGAATGTGCACTTCTTGAGATTAAGGAATAAGGTTTCCTTCTACAAGTAGGAAAGAACTGACCTCATGTGGGAGACGTGCTCAGCAGTGGTGGTACTAAAGACTAAGATGTCATCAAAATAAAAGGCAACAAACTTCCCCATGTAAGGCTGAAAGAGATTTATCATCATCCGAGAGAAGGTACTATTGGCATTAGATAGCCCAAAGGGCATCACAAGCCACTCGTATAACCCATCCTTAGACTTAAACGCACTCTTCCATTCGTCCCCCTCATGGATCCTGATCTGGTGATATCCACTCCACAAATCTAACTTTGAAAAAATGTTAGCGCCAGATAAGACATCTAGGAGGTCATCTAATCGTGGAATAGTAAATATATATTTGATTGTCTTCTTGTTGATAGCACGGCTATCAACACACATTCGCCACGTACCATCCTTCTTGGGAGCAAGAAGGGAAGGTACCGCACATGGACTCATACTAGTCCTAATGAACCCTTTTTTCATCAAATCTTCGATCTGTGTCTATAACTCTTTATGGGAGACAGGATGAAGCCTATATTGGGGCTGGTTCGGTAAGGAGGAACTAGGGATAAGTTCTAACGCATGCTGTATATTACTCATCAGTGGTAACACCGAAGGCAACTCATCCGGGTACACGTCCTTATATTCGTCCAACAATACCCGTAACTCTTTAGGCAAATCGTCCAATGCTCTTAAATCCTCCTTCGCACTCATAAGAACTAGTGCGTACATCATCCCGTCAAGAAGGGGATCCTTCAGAAATTCTTTTCTACCCACTAGACTCAACGTCTTCCTCTCGACCGGAACAGTGGTGTCCTTAGACAAAGCTACTGGCTCGTTCGGGACGGTCGGCCTCAACGTAATTACCTTGCCATTAAATTTAAATTCGTACGTGTTGGCTCTCCCAAAGTGTGTCACGTCACGGTCGTAAAGCTAAGGGCGGCCCAACAACACGTGGCAAGCGTCCATAGGAAGGGCATCACACCACACCTCGTCAGTATAGGATTTGATCGAGAGGGGTACAAGGCATCGCTTGGTGACCGGGACATTAACCTTATTAATCCAAGCTACCTGATAAGGAGTTGGGTGGGGCTGCGTAGTCAAGTACATACTTGTAACGGCATTCTCATAGATGACGTTTACACAACTTCCACTATCAATGATCAACATGCACAACTTCTCGCCACTCTTAATGATTAGGGAAAATATACTCGTCCTTTTCCAGTCATCTAACGAATGGGGAGTGGTAAAGATACAAAGCATCACCATAAGGGGGTGATCATCCTCTAAATCACTTGGGACCCCATCTGGGTCACACTCCTCAGCAGCCTCTTATACGTAATCAACAAGGTCGGTAGTCGACTCTAATCGGGCTATGACTTTATTCTTCGTTGGGAATTCAAAGGCGTAGTGACCTTGAATGCCGCAAGAGTAACATGTAGCGTTAGACTTGCGAACTTTCCCGATGGGGATACGCTCACTTGCAGGGTTCTTAGCGTTCCTAGCAGTGATCACGACAGACTTTGACTCGATGGACCGAAACTTCCCTTTGTCCGAATATGTGGAGGATGATGCTCCAGCTGTGGACTTTCCCTTTGCATGGGAATAACGGGAGTGAGACTTAGAGGCTAAGTGATTTTTGATGTCGAGGGCGGCATTGAATGTCATGTTCAGGTTCGTATGACCATATCGTAAGACCTTTCACTGAATATCGGGTTGAAGCCCCTTACGAAATCTGGATAGGGTGACCTCGGGTATCTCCCTCAGATCACAACGCACCATACAGTCTTTTAGTTCTCCCATATACTAAGCTACCGAATTTTAGTCCTGCCGTAGGGTGGCAAGCTCATCGAACATCAGTGTTCGGTGGTACGCCGAGACGTACTGATCGGTTAGCAAATTTTTCATCACCGGCCAACCTATAAGGGGGCTCCATGTCCGGTTCCTAACCTCCGCTCCTCATTCAGCCAAAACTTCTTTGCATGACCTGTTAACTTCATCCGGGCAACTTGGTTCATTTGGGGATCTGTAAGGTTGAGCCATTCAAAGTAACACTCCATGTCCACCGTCCAGTTAAGGAATATCTGGGGATCTCCCATGCCATCTTAAGTGGGGGCATTAATCTTAATGGCCCTCGTGATATCAAAACCTCTATCGTGGCGGTGTTCTCGAGGGGGTACTCGGGGGGCGTCCTCATCGGAATCCGAATCAGGGGTTTGTTGGCGCCGGTTTGGCTGCTTAATATTAACGAGTGGTGGGGGTGGCCTTGCTTGATTTTATAGGATCTGTGCTAACATGTTTCTAAGATCCGTCATTTAGTTACGTAGCCCTACTATGGCCTTGGTGTTGGGATCCCCAGGCTCACTCGCAGCCATCCTAGACGTAGACGGTGTCGTGTATTCCGATCCTAGCCTAGTGCGCATTAAGGTTTAGAAAAATCTTGGAAAGATAATTTTTCCTAGGGTTGTAGCTATATTAGAAATAAGATATTTTTATAGATTCCCGACGTGAGAAACACGTAGATCATTAAAAAAAATTTTGTTTTAAACTTTTCGCTGAAAATTGCATATTTTAGAGCGCTATTGGCAGACCAGAAATTTTTATTTTGTTTTTTTTGCGTGCCGACAAGACAAAACCAAGGATTTTTAATTATAAAATTGAAACTACCTCCCTCTGATACCAAATTGATGTAGGGGGCGACCGTGATACGTGCTCGATTATGTTAACGAAACTATCATCACAGAACATACAAATAAGATTGGAGGGCTCCTACCAAAAGCGAGTGAAAAGGGGTCGGGTTGGCTCCCAAATCTGAATGATAAAATCAATATAGAAGATTCAAGCCGGACTCGATACAATGTCCTTAAGACCTACCTCTCCAACAAGCACACAACTCACTGTAAACCGGACTCGATGAAATGTCCTTAAGACCTACCTCTCCAACAAGCACACAACTCACCGCACCTACACAAACCCCTATTTTATGAACTTGAGACGTTTCAAACGCAGCAATAATTATGTTTGGAGTAGCGGCAAACTTCAAATGGCGATCGAGTTCCATTTGAGATTAACTCCCTTGTTAACACAAAGTGTTCCAATCTTGGAGAGCAAGTTAAGGCGAGGCCATGTCTCGCAACCACAACGGATCTTCCCGATCCGGAATACAAGAGATTCAATAACAACGAATTTGAATCAGATTTTTCAAGCGATGTATTTTAAAACCTCAGAAAAGACGGTTGGAAAAAACCTCCACAAACTCAAAGCAAGAAACACTAAGAGAGGAAGAGATTACCCAACCAAGAACATCAATCACACAAGATATGGTGGGAGATTCACTCTCTCTAAGGAACCATCGGCTTCACACTGAATGGGGCTGCAACCTTCTTCCTTGGAGTCGCATCGAAGGAAACCACGCAGGAGTAGCACCGTACGGGATGGAGGTTGCAAGGGGAGGCTTCACACCTAAAGGGGGGGCGGCAGTAAGGTGGAACCACTTGGCCAAAATTCTCACAAGGGGATTAGGTTTTCTTCTTCAATGATAAAATCCTCATAAAAGCCTCCTTATATAGGAGTTACAACAAGCCCTTAACCATCCATGATGGAGAAGTAATCTCATCCATCAGTATGGTTAAATACACACCACAAATATAAAGTGTCCAAAATTAAAATTATATAACATTTATGAATATAAAATTATCATCCAAACATGGAATAATTTTATATTCATCTATATAAAATAAAAGTGCGTGAAATAAGATAATTTATTCTTCGCGGTTGATTTAGCATGCCGCGGGGGGAGGTTGTAACGCAGTCTTCCTTCAGCATCATCATGGCACCTAAGATCTTTGTGTCGTTGTGCCTCAGCAACCAGGTAATCATCAAGTAGTGGCGGAGGTGGCGGAGGGGCCGCGACATAATCCTCTAAGTCCTACCTAAGGCCCATGGCCCTACTCTCAGAGATATAATCTCCTACAGCTCAGTAACCTGCAACAGATCACCTACCTAGAACTTTATCCAAAGTCCTACACTCAGGCTAGGAGGATAGCCTTACACTTCGATCACCACAGGATCCTACCTCAGAGAATGAATCTCCTACAGCTCAGGAACACATTCCCTACCTTCGATCCACAGAAGGATCCTACCACAGATCTATAAAAGGATCCTACCTCAGATACATGGAAGGATCCTACCTCAACCTTTATATATAGGGCTTACAACTCAGATCAACTAAGATGCTACAGAAGAAGTGTTGGTTGATGTTGATGATTTACTCCAAAGAAGTGATCAGTTAGCATGCCTCTTTCATAATAAAGAAGACTCAGTCCTTTCTTCTTCATAACACCAAGAATAGATCTTCAAAGTAGTAGTTCTTGTGTTAGGAAATACCCTGTAGAGAACCGTTTCTTCAAGCCTTTTTAGTAGATGAGTTTTATGCAGTGGACTTGAAGATGAACAGAAGCTTAGGCTTGCTCTGCTACTCCTACTAACTTAGAGTGTGAACTTGTTGTTGAAGATGTGACTCTCAATAGCTAACAGTATGAACATTTCAGACCAACAGTGAGAGCAAGTTCTTCAAGCTCTGCAACTTTATCGAGTGGAAGAAGATGATCCTCAAAGCTCTTGTTTCCAAAAGTTAAAGATAAAGTTCAAGTTCTTTTCTACTTCCACAAAACACTACTTTTGTATCACTCCGTCCAACGGTTCTTTGCGCAGTAAGACTGATCGGCAATGGCAACTGCTCCATCACTTTTGCATTTATAGCTATACAAAAGGCAAGCAGCACCTTTTTTCTTCTATCAAGCAATTCCCATGATTTTGAAATTTTATTGACGTCAGCATGACTCAGTGCTTCTGGACTCAATAAAATCTAGAGAGACATCTCAGGCATTGAGTGAAGCCTTGTCACTCAACGCAAAAGTACTTAGCAAAATTCTGCGTCCCAGGCGTTGAGTCAGCTTTCTTCACTCAACGTATTCTTTATTTTATAGTCGTAACATATTATGCGTCGAGTGAGCCTTCATCCCTCGATGCATATAAAAATCATTATATTGTATTTTGAGTAGGTGTTGATTGAACAGCCTACACTCAATGCTTTTGGACATTGTTGAATTGTCTATTGAGTAGGCGTTGAGTGAATAACCTTCACTCAACTCTTCTGGACTTAGACAAATTTTTTGCCTTCTCCTTCTAAGGATTTGACTGATGTAGCTTCTATCAATGCATCTGCTCTTCTGGAGTTGAGTTAGGTGAGTTCACTCAACACTTATGGACTTAGTGTATTTTCTTCCTGTCTAGTAACCATTCTTCTTGATTGATGTGTTGAGTGAATTGCCTTCTCTCAACACTTCTGTCCTTATCCAGATATCTTGTTGAGTATGCGTTGAGTGAACTTACTTCACTCAACGCTTCTGGACTTAGCCAGATTTCTAGTCAGCAACATTGCGGCTTTGACTGTATGTAGTTCACTCAACGATTTTGATCATCTTGCATCGAGTGAACTGCCTTCATTTGACGCTTCAGGACTTAGCCAGATTTCTACTTTGCCAGCATCTTATCTTAAGTCCAACTAGTATTGTGACCCTGACATCCTGTCTAATCGTGGTATAGTAGACAACCTGCATACACTAAACTTAGGGCATGCATCAAATACATTTATGAACTTTGCATTGATGGTGATGCCTCTTCAAATTCAGGGATCATTGAAGGGGAATATTCCCAATAATCTCCCCTATTTCAAGAAGGCAAAACACACAACAATACTAAGATACATTAATACAAAAAACATATTAAGTAAGTAAATGTAAGCTTGTTCAAAGTTTCCCAGTTTAATGCAGTGGCTTGACATGTTAAGTCATTGCTCTCTTATTGCTCTCCTCTCCTTCTCTCATGTAGGATTATTCAACGCAGTGGCTTGACATGTTAATTCATTGCCCTCCGGATACTACATAAAAGTTCCCCTCCCCCTTTTTGGCTCAACATGTAAAGTCAATGCAGTGACTTAACATGTCAGGTCATTTCTCTCATTGCTCTCCTCCCCCTTTTCTGGCTTATTCAATAGACATTCATCTATTGAGGGTGGAGAAAGGATCGTGAGTAAACATTACTCTTGGTCCTTTTGACCATCATGCTTAGGAAGAGTTTTATTACTCAGCCAACAGGGTGGATAGAATGACCCCATCCTAAGGAGGAACATTGTATGTTACTAGGCTGATTCAATGGATCTCATTGATGTTTAACCTAACAAGTTAAAGTGATTAACTTCTATCTATCCATCTAACCTTGCTAAAGATATACTACAATAATAAGATAGATGGACTACATTATGAATTGAAAGAAAGAATATCAACATGTAGATCTCTAAATGAAACACATAATGTACAAGTGTCATTCAACATTAAGCATTACTAACATAATTTTGAAATAATTGATATTAGCCTGATCCAATGACTTAGTGAAGGTATCAACAACTTGATTGTTAATTGGGAGAAATTCAAGGCAAATGACTTCACTTTCTACATATGATTTAATAAAATGATATCTAATTTCTATAAGCTTAGTCCTATTATGTGAGACATGATTCTTAGTAAAAGAAATTACGCTGGATGAGTAACACTATGAGGGTGAGTGACTTACCTTGAGATTGTAGTTCTCTAGCTGATGTTGTATCCACATAAGTAGTGCACAACATATCCTTATCTCCTGGTTCACAGACATCTTCATTTATATCCTTCAGCATTATCTCGAATATCAGACTGAACTTGCTCCCCCTCAATAGGAGCATCTCTGTTCTTAGTCTATAACTCCTTTGTTATCCTGCAGGGATTATTACTACATGCAACACAAATTCATGAAGAGCTACTGAAGCTATATTAAGTTCATCATACCCAATTCAAATTTGAAGGTATTGAGAATGGCTTCATTTAGTGGCTTGGTTAAAATATCAGCCACCTCCTTGTCTGTAGTGACAAATTCAAGAATAATGTCCTCACATTCCATATGCTCTCTAATGAAATGATACCTAATCTCAATATGCTTAGTCCTACTATGAGAATAATGATTCCTAGCAATAGAGATTGCACTAGAAGAATCACAAAACATTGGAGTTCTACTTATCTTTAGATTGTAATCCTAGAGCTTATGGTAGATCCATAATAGCTGAGCAAAGCAACTTCCAGCTGAGATGTAATCTAATTCAACTATTGAGATAACAACACTTGTTTGCTTCTTGATGCTCCAAGAGACCAATCTACCTCCTAAAAACTGACAGGTGCCAGGGGTGCTTTTCCTATCTTCTCTACAACCTGTAAAGTTTGCATCTGAATAAACAGTTAGTTAAATTTCATTATTCCTAGGGTATCATAGAGCAAGATCATGTGTTCCCTTGAGACATCTCAAATTCTTTTAGCTGCAGAATCATTAGATTCCTTTGGGTTAGCCTGGTATTTTGGACAAACATACGTAGCATACATAATGTATGGCCTACTAGTAGTAAGGTAGGGGAGGGAGCCAATTATGCCTTTATACAAGGTTTCATTAATAGGTTTCCCAGTTTCATCCTTGTCTATTGACACACATTACCCCATAGGAGTTTTTATTATGGAAGCACACACCATTCCAAAATTTTTAATCAACTCCATGGTGAACTTAGACTGAGAGATAGATAGTCATTTCTCTGATTGTCTAACTTGGAGACCCAAGAAATACTTGAGTTCACCCATATTGCTCATCTTAAATTGTCCTTGCATAAGTTTGGCAAACTTTTTTGTAGAGGCCATCATCAGTAGACACAAATATTATGTCATCTAGATATATTTGGACTAGAATGATCTTACCCTTGACTTCCCTTAGGAATAATGTCTTGTCTTTCTTTCCCCTTGAGAATTTGTTCTCAATGAGAAAGCTAGATAGGGTTTCATACCATGCTCTAGGGGCTTACTTCAACCCATATAAAGCTTTTCTAAGACTAAAAACATAATCAGGAAAGTAAGAATTAACAAAACCTTAGGGTTGCTCAACATAGACCTCTTCTTTTAGGTCACCATTTAGGAAAGCTAACTTCACATCCATTTGGTAGACTTTGAATCTTTTATGTGCAACATATGCAAGGAATAGTCTTAAAGCTTCCAATCTAGCTACTGGTGTAAAGGTTTGATCAAAATCAATACCTTCCTCCTATCTGTATCCCTTAGCCACCAGTCTAGCTTTATTCTTTATCATAACACAATTTTCATCAAGCTTATTCCAATAGATCCACTTCGTTCTTATGTTGTTATGTCCTTGTGGTTTGGGAACTAGCTTCTAGACAATGCATCTCTTGAACTGGTTCAATTCTTCTTCCATTATCACAATCAAAAAAGGGTCTATGTTGGCATCTTCAAACTTTTTCGGTTCAACTTAAGATATAAAGCTGGAGTACAAAGCAATGTTGAGGCTTCTGCTCTTTGTTGTAACCCCCTGGCTAGCATCTCCTATGATCTGATTTCTGGGATGATCCCTCAAATGCCTGACTACAGGAGGCATTCTTACTTCACCATCATGAACTTGAGTGGATGGCTCCTGCTGGTCTTCAGCCATATCTTGTGTACTTTATCCTTCTTTAGGAATGTACATAACATCATATTGTTCTGGGGTAGTTAGAGACGTTTCCTTGACTGTTATTTTATCCATATTCAACTCTACATATGTTAACCCGGAATCCGCGACCAGTTCTCCAGGTTCTCAAGTCCGGGCGGCTTGTGCACTCTAGCCGCCGTTATCAGCTAGCCGGCTTATTGTCAGACAAGCCGGGCGGCCTCTACCTCAGACAGCCACCAGTTCCGGTCCAGCCATCATCTAAGGGTCGGCCTGTCATTGCCCAAGCTGCGCGACCTGTGCCCAGGTCGCCGTCAGAGGAGGTCCAGATCAGCCTGCCCAGAGGCTGAGTCCTGCAGCTCGGCAGAAGAAGGTCGCCAGGCCGTGCGGCCTGTCTCTCGGCTTTTCTTCTTTTTCCGGTTCCCGTCACCGCTGCCCGATTCTCTTGTACCTCGGGCAGCCGGTAATTTTAGCCCTGCCCGTTTGGGCAGGCCCCCAAGCCTATAAATAGGGGGCGGGAGTACCCCCAAAGCACGCTGACTCGAGTCCAGGAGCTCGCTTGTTAAGAGCTGCGGCCTCGATTCTAGTCCTTTGCGGCCTATTGTCCGGCCGGCTCCTTCCTTTCTTCCTTCTTCGCTAAGTGTAACCGCTTGTTTTCTTATAAAAAGAAAGCCCGCCGCAGGAGAGGCATTCAGGTCGCGGCGGGCGAACTCTGGTGTTGCCGCTGGTAGCGGCCCTTTCTCTCTTTTCTCTGCCCGGTTTCATCCGCCATTCCTAGCCGTTAGTAACCGACTAGCCGACAGTCTTTTCCCCCATTCCTTCCCCAGTGCTCGAACGGTTGGCTGTTGGTGCCCGTTTTTCCCCGGCGCATTTTCTGCATCAACATCAACACGCGACCTTCAGATATCGGTTAGTCGCTGAAGTTCAGCGGCCACACAATGTCAGACCGGCAGTCCGTTCAGAACAACCTCAGCCCCAGCGAAGTTCTGCTCTTGGAAGCTCTTCTGCAGTCCCGCCAGGAAGAAAATCGAACCCGCCAAGAGATGATCCGGCAGCTCGCCGCGATCAATTGTAATCTAGCCGCAATCAATAAACGGTTAGACTTGCAGTCCGCAATCATTCCGGTTACACCAGCCAACCGGGTCCCAGTGGAGAATAAGCAGGTCGGTCCGCCGGCCTACTCGCCTACCTTCCCGGGCTATTCGCCGGGCTATTCGACCTCCTACCCGGTCTGTCCGCCCGAGTTGCCAACTCGGCCTCCAGTTTCGAAGAAGCCCCGCATTTCGGAAAAAGGACAAAAAAGTTCGTCAGACCTCCCCCAGATCGAACAACGGGAGGAAGAGCCAAGTCACAAGAAACCCGCTCGAGCAGCGCGCGGGCAAGTTAGGTGCATGGATCAGTATTGCGAATATCACAAGGAAAGAGGTCATCTAACAGAAAATTGTAGAGCTCTCAAATTAATTGTGAAAATGCAGAAGTCAAAGGAATCCCGTAGCATGATCTAAAAAAGGACATCTCATTCATAGCCTGGCAGACGCGTCGACATCAGCAACAGAAGCAATCTTGAATCAATCCCTTAACTCAATATATTTTTCTACCTTTTATTTCCTCTCATGAAACTCTATTAAGAAGGATTATGACTCATTGCTATGTTTTGTTTCAGAGATTCTATATCAGTACTCTTGCCTGGCAAGTCATCATTCTTATGGGTTTACAACCCAAAAATTAAAAGATCACTGAATCAAGAGACATCGCCGAGTCTAGCTATATCCCCCTTTAGAGCCGTTGTCATTAGCGTAACACCACGAGGACCACGTGTTGCGGGGAGATTTCGCACCGTGCAGTGGCAGCTTGCCGGCTTTGATGCGGTGGAGTTCTAGATTGCGGATCCCGGCTAGTACCTAACCCCACTTCTGCATTAAGGAGGAGCGGAGTGGTGGTCAGCTCTACCACGCCACGTAAGGGATATCGTTGCAACTATGATGCGTCTGTGCGGGAAGCAATACACGCAAGCCCCGCAGATCGTCTTAGCATGCAACCCTCGAACACTCTTTGATACTCTCGAGCAGTGCCTGCAGGAGACCCACAGTCTTGTCGATTTCTGAGGAAAGCAATGTGACTCCGGCCGCACCTGCCCGGAAGATCGACTTGAACTGTACTCCAGGCAAGAGAGCAGTGTATTCTTTTCTTCAAGCAGAAGCCTAGTCGGCGGTCAGAAATCAGACCACGCGGTTATCATATCCCGGCTAAAGACAGTATCCGCCCGGGTAATTTGATATTATAAGGCTGAATAGAAGTTATCCAACAGCAAGTTGCGGATATTATTATCCTTACCGCTCGGATATATTTATTAATCGGGCGAGTTGTTTGGTTATCTTCAGCCCAATACAGCAGACATCATTATTAATCGTGCGAGCTGGTTGGTTTTCTTCAGTTCGCTATAGCGGATATCAGTATTATTCGCGCGAGTTATGCGCAAATCACCTATCAGATATATTCGCGCAAGTTATTCTTATCTATCCATTCTGCTTCAGTATTATCCAGATATCTCACAACATATTATAATCGATCGAATAGAAATGCAATACCGAGCGAATAAAGCATATCCAGCAAAATCAAACTAACGTCTATATTGTCAAAAGTTACAAAATATATTATCCGCGCGGCTTACAAAGATCATGCCGCCGAATCAAAAGAATATCATTGCATATCAACTTTTCCAGATATCCTATCCGCTAAGTCCGCCGGCTTATGGTATTCACTCAAATCAATTCGCGGCTTGCAATGTAAAGAAGTCTCAATATGTTTGTCTCTGTCGCTAAGTAGTTTCCCTATTGAGAGCCAGTTTCGTATTAAAGTTCGGACAGGCCCCCACAATCAGCGTGGTTTTTACAGTATCAAGTCGGTTTATCCCCTTAGTCGAGCGGCTTGTCGATCGCTATTTGAACTGCCTTATCTTCTTGGCAAATAGTCTCCTAACCGCCCGGCTTATTGCTCTATATACGCTTAAGGATGATCGGATTATTATAATTTCGGAGACTAGTATATCTGGCTTATGGTATTCTACCCGAGTTTAACCGCAGCAAGTTAGTTATTATTCGGTGAAGTCATAAATAAGATTTCTCAAGTCGGAAACGAGTAAGAATAGTTAAACCGCATATTCAAACAAGCAAGTAAAATTACAATAGATTCTCACAAAAAGGTAAAGCGTTTTCATTTGTAATGTCAAGTGTAAGAGGTAGACCGCGCGGTTTACAAAATCTTACCGGCGGTCTCAAAAAATGTAAAAACTTTTACAAATAAACTATTCTAGCCATTCGGCCTCTATCTTTTGGACGCAGGAGTACTGGAGTCCGGTTCACCGTCAATATCGATATCAGAAGGCGAGTAATCGCCGCTGTCCGACGAGGAGGAACGCGAACTGCCAGTGCCCCTGGTCTCTGACGAGCTGGCATCAACCCGCGCGGTCTCAGACGCTTGACCGCCGGTCTTTGAAGAAGCACTCTCGCTCCTGCTGTCCTCCCCTTCCTCTTCTGCCTCGCCCTCTCCGCCAATCTTCTCCTTGCCTTTCAGCGCGCGATAAACCGCAGCCACCCTTTTCTTCAAGGGTGGATACAGGTCGGCGCAGGTGAAGTCGGTGAATCCCGGGGCGAGGCCGCCCTGATCTCGAAGACGTTTCAGCGCTCCGTCGATCCCCTGGACCAGCTGGGGAAAGACCGCGTCTTGAAAGGCTGAGTTCGCCGGATCGTTCATTTTCTGCAAAGGAAAGAAAAAGGTTAGTTCGGGCGGCTTGATAAGTTAAGCTGCAGAAATCAGGTAATGTCTTACCGCATGCGACTCCTTCAGCCGTGCGATTTCTTCATCTTTCTCGGCGAGTTGCCGCTGCAGGTCGCCTTCAATTGTAACTAACCGCCTATGGGCTAGGCCCATATAGTGGTTGGCTACAAAGCTTCTCGCGCCGACCTGCGCGGCAAACCGCGAGAAGTCTTCTGCAGGTATCTTCTCCAGCGCTTTCAAGTTGCGCCTGCCATACAAAGCCGCGCCAGCCACGGAGGCATGGCGGCTTACGGTTTCCTTCCCCCAGTCCGGGAGGGCGGTGGAAACCTTTACCGACTCCCCGTCGGCACTCCACTGCATGGTGGGGTTGCCGTGGAGATCTTTCAAGCGGCTACCCATACCATGCAGTATGAAGCCGCTGGAGGAGTCCGATTCATCCTCCTCTGCAGCCCGCTCCGGCCTGGACCTCTTCGCCCTTTTCTCCCTTTGTGTAAGGGTTAGGCCGCCTGGAGTGAGCGGCTTGTTCAGCGGGACCGCGACAGCAGCTGCAAGGCAAAGTTAACAAGTCAGTTGGTAAGCCGCGCGGCTAGCATAGCAGTTCGGCTGAGTGATACTTACTGTCCTGCGCATGAACGTCCTCCAAAGTCGGGAGCAGCGGGAGGTAGTGGGTGACGTCGAGCCGCTCCCCCTTGAAGAAATTAAAGATCTCCTTCTCCACGCCGTCCAGTCCGCTGCTGCCAAAGGCGGCCTCGTCGCGAACTTGTGGATGGACCGGCAGGAGACCAAAGTTACCCTCGAAGATAAGGTACCTTTCTGACCAACTCGCGATCTTGTTCGCCAGGTTTACAACTTTCAGGCCGCGGCAGCCGAAGTAAAGGTGGCCCCTGAAGATCTTCGTTCCCGAGTCCGGGATAGACCGCACAGAGAAGCACTCTCTGAACAGCCTTATCGAGAACCGAACCCGCTCCGACCTCAGGTAAGCGATGAAGCTGTAAATCGCTGCAATCGAGTTCGGGGGCAGCTGTCCTGGCACTACTCCGTAGTGGTCGAAGACCGCTACGGCTTCCATCAGTACAGGAAACCGGAAGCCGCAGTCGAAGTGGTCGACCGGGATTGCGATTTGGTTGGCGGTGGAGGAGTTAATCCGCTCGTGAGGAAGCGGAAGCCGCGCGAGCAGCGGGCTATCTTTCATGTACTTCTCCACAAAGCTATCTAGCTCGGCTTGGGTAAGCCGGCCTTCCTTGTGGTCTGCGGAGTGAAACGCAGAAGCCGCATCGGTCCTAACGGCTGGAGCTTTGTCAGACCGCATCGCCTTTGCTTTAGCTCGCATTCTGATCTCCTGTGCCGAAGTCTCCGGGATCATCTCAATTTATAGATTTCCTATGCAGCTACAGTAGTGGTTGTCAAATCACGGTTAGATATCAGGCCGCACGGCTCAACCTGCAAGGTAAGGTATTCTAACCGCATTTTAGTTCGACAGGTCGAGCGACTAAAATTCCAGTACTTGGCGAAATTCCTAAAGAAGAAAAGACAGCGACTAGAAGAATTCAAACCGCACAAAGCCGCATGCAATTCGGAGTAATATACAATCAAACATACAACAATTGTCCACAGGAATCAAACCGTCCGGCATCACGAGTTGATGCTTATTACAAAGCCAAATTGAAGTTCTTTTAATTATCTCTCTCCACTCTCTGGAGCCTCTCGCCCAACCCGCGCGACTTGGTCGCCGGCCTGTACCAGTTGGACATACACTTGACTAACGAGGTTGTGGATATTGTGCAGAGTCCGGTGAACTCGCGAAGTATCACGCTCTACGCGGGTAAATGGAACCAGCGATAGAGCGCGATCTCCCGGATCGCCAGAAGCAGCGACCTGCCTAACCGCCGCGGCTACTGGTGAGTACGAAGTCTCTCCGGAAGCCGGGCGATTTGGAAGTTGCTGCTGTTCAGCAGTCGTCCCAGCAGGTCGCAAGCCTCTGCCGGCCTCCTCTGGTCGATCCTTATCCCTTTCCTCGTCAAGTCGAGCGGTGTCCGCCCTTTCCCTCTCAATCCGGCCGAGCATCAGCACTAAAGCCTGCAGGTCTAGTTTCTCTTTCTTCTCCTGCTCCAGGTGGGCCAGCGCCTCCAGAGTTCTTTGTTCAGCGGCCTCAAGCGCAGTCCGCATCGCTTCCTTCTCCTCCTCCCAGCCGGCCAGGGACGCCTGCATACTTTTGTCAGCGGCCTCCAACGCAGCCCGCTTCGCCGTTTTTTCCATGTCCGCGCTGGCCAGTGCCTCCTGCACCCTTTTCTCAGCGGCCTCCACCTCAGACCGCATCAGTCCTCTCTCCTGCTCCAAGTCCTCCAGCACTTCTTGGGTTCTCCTTTCAGCGGCCTCCAGCATAGACCGTTGATCTTCTTCTTGAAGCCGCCACTGTTCTTCCTTGACTCGAAGGGCCTCAGCATGCTCCCTTATCCTAGCCTGCAAGACGGCGACCTCCTCCTGGAATTCGGCTGTCCTCTGGTCACGGACACCTGGAGGTAGCGGCGGAATCAGTGGAGGTAAGAAAGTCGTCAGATCGCCCGGCTTGATGGCAGTTTCAGGTGCACCTGCAGCAAGCAAATAGGCGGTTAGGTTCAGTGACATGACCGGCACCTGGTAGAAGATCTCGTTAGAACGAGACCGCAGCTCGTGGTTATCTCTCCTTCGAAAGCCGCAGTATCAAGTCTAGCCGCTGGTCGCCTAAACCTTTCTGAATCTATTCGCTTTAGCTTTTCTTTCCATAGCCACGCGGTCTCTTTTGCTTTGCTTTTCAGCTGAGCCGTGGTCAGGAAGAAGCTCGCCGGCGGATTGAAAATTGTATCCGCTCCCTTCTTCCGTGACCGCGGCTTGTAGAATTTTACAAAACGCTTAACTTCTTCGTGTTTACCTTGCAGGGCAGGAAATGTAGTCGCCACCTGCTTCCCGGCGATTAATTTTTTCATCTCCTCTATCTTCTCTCTGAGTTTTAATTTTTCAGCTCCTTCTGAAACCGCAGGAGCCGGTTCGCCAAGCTTCTCTCCTGTAACTTCGATATCGGTGTCGGCGACCTCCGTAGAAGCCGGCGGTGTTGCCAGTAACTTGTCCAGCTGCTGAAATTTGTCCATGCCCTTCAGGATATCACTCAGGGATTCGCTAGCCGGAGGCGTACTCTCTAGCTCGTCCGACTTGGGAGATGGATTCGACAGACCCTCGGACACGTCTTTCTCCCGCGGCTTAAATTGCACGCTAGCCGCTCCGGTCTTCACAGAGACGTTGCGGTTATCAACCCGCATCTTCCTCGCCTTCTTCTCCATCCTTTCCTCAAGGGTCTCGGCCTTTTTCTTACGTCGCTTCAAGTGGCCGACTATTGTCTCTGTCCGTTTCCTCTTCTCAGTCAGAGACCGCTCGGCCTCCAGTGGCTTCTTCGGGTCATCCTCTTCAACAATGATCAAGTCAGCAGATGTGGGCAACTCGTGCGATTTGGAAGAGTCGACACTCTTTTCCTCCGCCCCGGCGATCTTCAGGAGAGGTTCACCCGATGGCGAGTAGGTAATATCGAAAGATTTGGTGGCACCAGCTTCCGGGAGAGCAGATTTGGAAACCGCTTCAACTTTTGTCGCGGCCTGCGAGAATTCCGCGACGGCTTCCATCGTTTTCTTTCCAGAATCAGAAGCCGCCGGCGCGATCGGCTTCTCGGTTTTCTTCTCAGGCGGTTGGTCGGAACTGTCCGCCTTTTTGCTCCTCTTCTTCGATCCAGCCGACTTCTTTTCGCGATCTAGCATCGAGGACATGACATCCATCTTGTAGAAGTCTCTGTCGGCTTGGAGGATTCTGACCGCAAGTGGCGAGTAGTGACCCGTGGCTTGGCAGAAATCTTGAAGAAATGGCAGGGCCTTCGGCATTTTATAGACGCAGAAGCATTGATGGCAGTCGCGGTCTCCGGCTTAGTTCTACATTTTCGAAGTTTTTTATAAAACTTAAAAATGTGCGGGGATTATGTTAACCCGGAATCCGCGACCAGTTCTCCAGGTTCTCAAGTCCGGGCGGCTTGTGCACTCTAGCCGCCGTTATCAGCTAGCCGGCTTATTGTCAGACAAGCCGGGCGGCCTCTACCTCAGACAGCCGCCAGTTCCGGTCCAGCCATCATCTAAGGGTCGGCCTGTCATTGCCCAAGCTGCGCGACCTGTACCCAGGTCACCGTCAGAGGAGGTCCAGATCAGCCTGCCCAGAGGCCGAGTCCTGCAGCTCGGCAGAAGAAGGTCGCCAGGCCGTGCGGCCTGTCTCTCGGCTTTTCTTCTTTTTCCCGGTTCCCGTCACCGCTGCCCGATTCTCTTGTACCTCGGGCAGCCGGTAATTTTAGCCCTGCCCGTTTGGGCAGGCCCCCAAGCCTATAAATAGGGGGCGGGAGTACCCCCAAAGCACGCTGACTCGAGTCCAGGAGCTCGCTTGTTAAGAGCTGCGGCCTCGATTCTAGTCCTTTGCGGCCTATTGTCCGGCCGGCTCCTTCCTTTCTTCCTTCTTCGCTAAGTGTAACCGCTTGTTTTCTTATAAAAAGAAAGCCCGCCGCAGGAGAGGCATTCAGGTCGCGGCGGGCGAACTCTGGTGTTGCCGCTGGTAGCGGCCCTTTCTCTCTTTTCTCTGCCCGGTTTCATCCGCCATTCCTAGCCGTTAGTAACCGACTAGCCGACAGTCTTTTCCCCCATTCCTTCCCCAGTGCTCGAACGGTTGGCTGTTGGTGCCCGTTTTTCCCCGGCGCATTTTCTGCATCAACAACATATGTAGATCTAAAGGATCTAGGAAGATCACTGCTAATCATTGATGTTTCATCAAACACTACATTCACAGGCTCTTCTACAACTTGATTTTTCAACTTATAGACTCTAAATGCTTTGCTATGAATATTGTACCCAACAAATATCCCTTCATAGGATTTGCAACAAATTAGTCAAGTAGCACTTTGCATTATTGAGCATAAAGCACTTGCTACGAAAGATCCTGAGATAGTCTAGATTAGGTTTCCTTCCTTAATAATCACATAGGGAGTCTTTTGGTTATACTTGTTGATAGAGGCTCGATTCAAGACATGACATGTAGTGTTTACTGCCTCAAACTAGAAGTATTGTAGGAGATAAGTGACATTAAGTAGGTTCTTGCCACCCTCTATGAGAGTCCTATTTTTCCTTTCAGTTATCCAATTTTGCTGGGGTTTTCTTAGAGAAGATAATTCATGACAAATCTCTAGTTTTTCACAGAACTTTATCATGCCTTCAGATTGAAATTTAGTACCATGATCACTTCTGATTTTGACCACATAAATTTTTTTTTCATTCTGAACTTGCCTAACAATGGTCATAAAGATGTCTAGGGTTTCAAACATTCTTTAGAACGAAAACCCAAGCATATTTAAAAAAAGTCATCAACTATCACCAGTGTATTGACATTCTAACTAGACTATGAACTGGCATAGGACCAAACAAGTTCATATGCAGGACGTATAAACTCCTTACTAAATCCTTGGCCCCAATGCTCTTAAGAGATGCTTTGGTATACTTGCCGTTTTGACAAGCAGAGAAAATGCCCTCATTGGTGCATTTTAAATTGAGTCCATTTCTAACTAGCCCTTCCATGAAGAGCTTGCTAATTTACTTGTAGTTCAAGTGAACAAGCCTCTTATTACATTGCACAGAGTAAGATACTTTCTCATTTGCTACCAGACATACTGGAGTGTCAGAACTTAAACATAAAAAGTTTAAACAGTAAATATTCCCACTCCTAGTGTCTGTCAAAATGACCTCATGGTCACATGACCTATTGATCAAACACCCATCTTTGTGGAGACAATGACATATCCATGATCAAATAGTTAGCATATGCTTATCATATTGTGTTGCAACCCTTAAAAAAAGCCACTTTTGTGATTGAGACTATGGCATTAGTGATCATACCATATCCCTTGGTAACTCCTATATCTGAACATCTAAAGATCACCTTAGGTCCATTTCACAAAGGAGTATTGTCCTTTAGATGGCTCCTTGTTCCAATCATTGCCTAGAACACCCACTATCCAAGTGCCATATTGGTGCATGGGTACTTGCACTAACATGCAAGCACAGTTTAGTTTACCTTAGTACCCCATAAGGGATTGGGTCCTTAGTTCTTGTTAGCTTAAAACTGAACATTTCTACCTACAGCTCTCCTGACAAAAAGACTTATCCTTTCCCTTGGCACAGAAGGGTTGTGCCAACAATCTATGGCAAAGTGTACCACTTTACCATAACATCAACATTAATAGATGTTTTGTATCCTTTTCTGAATAGCCCTTTTTGTGTGCAAGGAGTTAATAACTCTCTATTTAGTTGGGAGAGCATCATCCTTTTTCTTGTTTCTTTCAGCAAGAATCTGACTGAAAGTGAGTGTTCTAGTAGAAGTACTTGGCTTACTCTGAGTTCCATAAACAACAGTCATCTTTGTATTTGACAAGCTATTGATAGCATCAAAGATGCCCTAATCAGGCATATTGACTGACTTACATTTGGTCTGAGCTTTTGTTGGAAGTGCTGGAGAATAGGTTACTTCTCTATCCTTGAGTGTGGGGGATGGAGCACCAAATACAAATGGTCCATGATGGCCCATCTAAATTTCCTCATAGGGAGCCTTAAGTGCACTCACCCCCATGTCCTTTCTCCCTCCATTGTAAGATACCCTTGTATTCTTACAAGAAGAGTCCCTATTTTTTTAGTGACCATAAATGTTATCTTGGTCATACTTGTTTAATGGGAGGATTACCTTGTGAAAGGTTGCATGAGCCATTATAGGAGCTTTCCCTTCCCTTGGGAATGTGCAACACTAGAGTTCCTCTTGAACCCCAAACCCCTCTTATACTTTTTAGAGGTGAAGGAATCTATTAGTGGCAGCACTGTCTTGGGGTTACTTAATTCAACCACACTTTGTTTCTCCTTAAGGAGATTCTTTTTAAGATCCATAATGATCTTGTTCTTCTAGCTGATGGTCCCAATCTGAATGATTGAGATATTCTTCAATTGGCTCACTTCCCTCCTCATCTGATCATGTAAGGTTGCTGAGTCAGAAAGCAGGAAAGCCACTAGCTATAGGGAGACAATCTCCTCAGCTTGGTTCTTGACTAGCCTCTTGCTCCTTTTCAGAGAATTCAGGATGACACCATACTTGTCAATCAGTTGATTGACATCCACTTCAGTATATGATCAATCATCCTCACTGGATGAAGTGGATATATCAGAGTCTGAGCCAGACTCATAGATTTAAGAAGAGCTTGGGATATAATGTACCTCATAAGGAACAAAAATGTCCTGATTATCTTCTGATAGAGCCATGAGGCAGAATTCCACATCCTCATCATAGTCACTATCAACTGAGGATAGTGGGGCCCTTATTCCTATCCATGCAGCTAGATAGTCCTCCTACTTTTCAGCAGCCCCCTCAAATAGCCCTATATTGGCATTATCTTCTTCTTCATAGTAAAAAGATGATGTGTCAGTTTGGATCCATCTCTTCTCATTCTTGTCCATGAAGGTCTTTTCTTTCTTTCCCTTATTATGGTGATTCTTCTTCTTACCCATCTCTTTTCTTTTGAATGGGCAATCAACAATGACATGTCCAGGCTTGCTATAACAATAATAAATAATTTTAAAAGAAATATGTTTGTTGTGTTTAGAATCATACCCGTCTCCTTTGGTTAACTACTTCCTAGATTTGTTGTGATCCTTCTTGTAATATGAAGAGGAAAAAATATTGTTCTTCCACTGCCTCCTTTTCATCATCTTCTAGAATTTCCTTGAGAAGGCAAGAAACTCTCAATTTGACATGTTAATGTCAGATGAACTTAACTCAGAGCTTTCTGAATCAGCTGCCCTTCTTGGGGGTGAGGCAATTCCCTCCTTTCTCTTCTTAGAGCTCTCAGCCTTGAGGCCACTATCCTATCCTTGGCATGGGACCTATTGTTGTATGCTCCTCCTTCCTGGAAGATAGTTGCATCTCATATGAAAGGAGCTTTCCAAATAAAGTGTGAGGCGGAGTTTCAATAAGCTTGTCCACTTCTCTGATAACACAAATCGTTGTGTCCCAGTCTCTGGATAGAGACCTTAGGAACTTATTATTCAGATAATAATTGCTGAAGACCCTCCCATCGGTCCTTAGCTCATTAACCACTCTGAATAACTTTTCTTATTAATCAGCTATATTGTCTTCGCTGTTATGCCTGAAAGCCTAATATTCCTGATTGAGTAGGGATTTCTTGTCATCCCTAGCTTCTTTAGTGCCCTCCATATATACAATCAAGGTGTCTGCAATTTCCTTGGTGATCTTTTAGTGGACATAATTTTGGAATGTGGAGTCATCTATGGCACTCACAATGATGTTTTGTGCCATCTTATTAATAATTGTACAGATGACTTCATTCTTGGTCATCTTAGTGTACTTCTTTGGGGTTTGGACACTTATATCTAAGATAGAGACCTTCATGGGGATGAAAGGACCTTCTTGGACAGTAATGAAAGTCCTTGGGTCTGAGGCTTCCATGAATAGCCTGACCCTCTCTTTCCAAATACAAAAAACTCCATTTTGTAGATTGGAAGCTTCATAGAGCTCAACTCCTTATGGTTCTCTCCTGAACCCATAAGGATAATCCATAGCTACCCTTGGAGATCTGTTCATACTGTAAGTCCTTTTTAAACAACCTCCCTCTGATACCACTTGAAAGTCTTTGTTTCAAGAGTAGCTAAATGCCTAGAAGAGGGGTGAATAGGTTTTTGTGTCTTTTAATACTATCTTTTGGCTTTGGTTAGTTGTGATTTAGTTTTATGTTAGCTTTCAAGAACACACAACAACACACAAGAATTTATAGTGGTTCCCCAAGGTATGGGTACATCCATTATCCCTCCCACCTTTCTAACAATGTGTTAGACAAAGACAACTACTCCAATCTAAGCTGAAAAAGCTTACAACACAGATCCCTCAGGATCTCTCAGACTCCTCCAAGTTCTATCTTATGCCCAAGGCCCTACACTCGGAGATATAATCTCCTATAACTCACTAATCTACACCAGATCACCTTCCTCTGATTTTATCCAAAGTCCAACACTCCGGCTAGGAGGATAGCACTACACTTAGATCCATAATAGGATCCTACCTTAGAGAATGAATCTCCTACTGCTCAAGCACACAGGGCCTACCTAAGATCCATAGAAGGATCCTACCTTAGATCAACAAAAGGATCCTACCTTAGATCAACAAAAGGATCCTACCTCATATCCATAGAAGGATCCTACCTCAGTCTTTATATATCAGGCTTATAACTTAGATCAACTAAGATCCTATAAAAGTAGTGTTGGTTATTATTGATGATTTACTCCATAGAAGTGATATATGAGCCTGTCTCTTCCGGAATAGTAAAGACTCAGTCTTGTCTTCTTTGCAACACTAAGAATAGATCTTCAAAGTAGTTTTGCTTGGGTTGTGAAATACCATGCAGAGCGTTGTTTCTTCAAGCCTTTTTAGTAGATGAGTTGAATGCAGTGGACTTGAAGATGAATAGTAGCTTAGGCTTCCTCTGCTCCAACTTCTAACTTAGAGAGTGAACTTTCTGAACATGCTGTTGAAGATGTGACTCTCAATAGCTAACATTCTGAACATTTCAGACCAATAGTGAGAGCAAGTTCTTCAAGCTCTGCAACTTTTTCAAGAGGACGAAGATGATTCTCAAAGCTCTTATTTCCAAAAGTTAAATTTTAAGTTCATGTTCAAGCTCAAGTTCTTTTCTTCTTCCTCAAAACACTACTTTTGTATCTCGCCATCCAACGACTCTTTATGTAGTAAGACTAGCTGGAAATGGCATCTGCTCCATCACTTTTTCATTTACAGCTGTACCAAATGCAAGCTGCGCCTTTTGTCTTCTAGCAAGCAAATCCCATGATTTTGAATTTCTGCTGATGTGAGCATGACTCAGCGATTCTAGACTTAGTAAAATCCAGACATACTTCTTAGGGATTGAGTGATGCCTTGTACCTCAATGCAAAAGTACTTATAAGAATTTTGCATCCCAATCATTGATGTCACAACCCGCATTTTCACCGCCTTTAACGATATATCAGAGTAAGGGAAAATGCGTGGCATGATTACACGTCAGTAGTGGATAATTGTGGATGCTCAGGCAAAACTGCTACTTGACACATAAAGAAAGATTTCTATGTTATTTAGAGGAAAAATGTAGTTTAAGTGAAGCAGTAGTCATATCCCTCGGCTTAGTGGCTTGTCTAGTCCACGGGGAAAATAGCTATACGCTGCGGAAAATACTTCTTTTATGAGGTTAAACATCTTACATGAGTGTAAATGTCCCCAGGGAACAACTCATGGTATGCAAGACTCTAGGTTTATAATAATAGTAAAAATAGCTTTTACGGTCGCTAAATATAATGAGTTAGAATTTTGAAACATGCAATGCAAGAAAAAATTATAGTAGGATAATACTTGAAAATATCTAACATACATTCCTAGCATAAAACATCCTAGAGAGCATGTAATCCAATTATTCATAAAGAGAACAACTAGCAGCTAGCAAAGTATCCAAAATCATCTATCCTGTGGGCGTCAACAATCTGACAAGAACCCACATAAATCAAAAGTGTGTCTGAACGAAGTAAAGTAAACTAAAACAACAAACTACCTCACAACGGCGAGGTGAAAACGACATCCAACACTACTTCTTTGGAACTCCAAAACTAGCTCCACTACCTGGTAAAGCTCTGAACC
The DNA here is from genome assembly GCA_039513925.1 of Platanthera zijinensis. Classification (NCBI taxonomy): domain Eukaryota; kingdom Viridiplantae; phylum Streptophyta; class Magnoliopsida; order Asparagales; family Orchidaceae; genus Platanthera; species Platanthera zijinensis. The sequence goes on along the minus strand of CM077093.1, from coordinate 144,639,963 downwards.
TGAGGCATTCCAAAGGAAGAACACCTCAGCAAGAGGGTAGAAACAGTGGCAGAAAAGTAAGTCAAAAGTAAAAAAAAAAGGTCAAAAGGGGTACCAACCAATGACCAAAAGTACATAAATAATGTGCCAAAATAAAGAAAAGTACTTACGTGAATCGTCACATACAACAAATCACACCAGATGCACAAGGCTAAAAAGGTGGAAAGCATGATTAAATTATAAGAAAGGATTCTCTAAAAAAACTTTATTAGCCACGTATTGTCAACTCTACCCAAAGACTCGGGCGAGGTGATCGCTCATCCGGACACACCCTCACAGATATAATATACGTCTAATTGCGGGGAAGACTCATACACTCCAACATTCACCGCAGATGCCCAAATAATAGGTAGAGTTTCTCGAGGTACTAATAAAGGGTACAAACCTTGCGGTGGTGGTTTCGTCCACTTACACCCACAATAAAGGAAAACCATGATATAAATCTCAAGACACATCGGATTCTACTTGACCTTTCTAGACTTAAGAAATAGTTGATCAACTTTTAGGAAGGATTTACAATCCTATATAATCTCGAACACGTCCTACATAATAGTTAAGGTACGGTTAAAAGAGCAAGATTCCACCACATCATCAAACATATACCACTATACAATATTAAATTAGCAAAATAAAGAACATGATAATACAAGTGTTTTTAAACAAAGGATTAAGACAACACTATAATCAGCAATTTATTAATGATAACGACAAAAGGAGTTAAAAATTTCAGTAGATCGGGAGAAAGAAGGGAAGAGGGGAGTGAAACCCCCACTTGCGTTTGTTTTGCCGGAAAACTCTCCAAATCGCTCCTTATCGTAGATCGGGGCAAAACAAGATGGGGGAAGTTAAAATCTAACAAGAATAGCCAAAAGAAGTGGTTAGAGCAAAAAATCCAAACGAGAAAAACAAAATAAATGGGGAAGATTTTACCACGATGACGAAGCTCTCGCTTAGAGCTTTCAGGATCTATGATCGGTTGAAGATTTTGAGCACAGGAGCACCGTCGGCAGCCACAGGAAGAATCACGGAAAAAATTCTCTCTCTCAATCACGCCTCTCTGGTTCGGGAGGTGAAGAGGAATTCGGTCTAAATGAAGGCGGAAGAAGAATCAGGTATATATATACTAAGTGTAATATTAGAATAACTGTACTTGAGAAAACGAACTGGGATCAGATGAACTGGGCTTTCCGAAACAAGGGTTTTGGGTTTTCTCGAGAACAAGATAAGACTTCTCGAGAACAAAAACGTATTTCTCGAGTACTAAAATGCTTCTCGATAAGTTGCAAAATAGGACTCCTAGAGAATCTCAGTACTTCTCGAGAACAGAAGAAGAATTACTCGAGTACTAAAAGGGACTATCTCGAGAAAAGACTATGGAATTCTCGAGAAGGGCTTCTGGATATCTTGAGAACAACCATCATTTTCTCGAGAACAAGAGGAAGATTTCTCGAGAGATTCTCGAGAAATAAGAAAACTTCTTGAATAATGGGAAAGCATTACTCGAGAATAACTCAGGACTACTCGGGTATTAGACCGCATCTCCCAAGAACAAGAAGATTCTTCTCGAGAACAACAAGGGGATTTCCCGAGAACTGCAGGACTTCTCGAGAATAAGAGGGAAGAACAACCCCGTTCGGTGAATTATGCTCGAAGTTTGTCGAATACAAAACTCATTCAACGAACTCTGATCAAAGTTCATCGAATACATAGGAAAAAGCTCGTTCGACAAATTCTGCTTGAAGTTCATCGAACACAAAAACCCATTCGACAAATTCGGCTCAAAGTTTGTCGAACACAAACCCGTTTGACAAATTCTTCTTGACGCTTCATCGAACGCCATTCGATGCTTCGTCGAATGCCGTTCGACGCTTCGTTGAACGCCATTCTGAGCCCAAAAATTTTATCCTGCCTCTGATCGACAAAAACCAACCCTTAAGGTGGGCTTCCCGAGAATCAAAACAAGCATAAGGCTTTAATATATTAATTATCATATTCAAATAGTTTGAACAAGGAAATATGCGTCCAAAATGGAGGCCCAAATGCGCGTCGAGTTAAACGAATTTAAAATCGAAGAGAACCCTAGAATCCTACGCACCATTCTTGAGACACAAACATAAAATTCTTACGCAAGTAAAAATCATCACAAGGATCCAAACACGCGTCGATACTCCAAAATGCTCGGATTGCAATAAAACTTGACAAGTCCAAAATCTCAAAACTTCATCCCTTTCAATCAAGGACACATTCAATTCAATAAAAATCCCAAAATCTGGTCAAACAGACCCAACAGAAGCGAAAATGCACTTACGGTGCAGCGCCGTCAACATGACGTAAAAAAGTAACGCATTTATGTCATAAATATGACTATACTAATTCAAATAATATTATCGGAAAATCGAGGGCATTACAGTCACTCCCCCCTAAAAAGAAGTTTCGTCCCGAAACTTATCACAACTTCAAAATCAAACCAAAACGAGAAAACCAACATTCACCAAAAATAGGGAGACATGCCAGAAACTAAGAGAAGAGATGAGGATGAGATTCCCTCATCGCTGACTCTAATTCCCATATCGCGGTCTCAACGTCTTGATTTCTCCAAAAAACCTTAACCATGGGTATAGTCATTCTCCATAACACTCGATCTTGAGATTCCAAAACACAAACAAGCTCTTCCACATACGAAAGGTTGGGCTGAATTTGAGGTACCGAGTCAAGGACTTGACAATCACTACAAACACACTTTCGCAACTGGCTCATATGGAAGACATCTTGGACACTAGGGAAGGTAGCAGGTAAATCCAGTCTATAAGCTGACACTCTTATGCTCTCAAGAATCAGAAAAGGTCCCACATACCAGGTGTCTAACTTATGGTTCCTTCCAAACCTTTTAACACCTGACTTCAGAGAGACTCTTAGAAAAACCATGTCCCCAACGTCGAACTTTAGATCAACCCTTCGTCGATTAACATATTTCTCATAACACTCCTGTGCTATACGGATCTTTTCTCGAATATTAGTAACAACACAATTCATATCTTCAAGGGCTTCAGGACCTAGCAGTGGTCTCTCACCAACTTCAGCCCCAAAAAAAAAGTCCTACAACATCTTCCGTACAAGGCCTCAAACGGGGCCATCTGCAGACTCTCTTGATAACTATTATTATAAGAAAATTCCATGAGTCTGAGGCATTCATCCCAGGCACCGCCATGATCCAATATATAATACCTTATCATGTCTTCCACATTCTGATTCTCCCTTTCTGTCTGACCATTTTTCTGCGGATGATCGGTGATGGAATTCTTTAAATCGGTACCCAACCCCTCTTCTAAACTCTTCCAAAAGTGTGACGTAAATCGGGAGTCCCGATCCGACATAATGCAAATCGGCACTCCATGTAATCTGATTACTTAATCAAGGTACAACTCAGCTTTCTTCTTCATAGAATACCCAATCTTAATTGGCACAAAGTGAGTACACTTAGTCAATCTATCAACTCTCACCCAAAAATAATCATGCCACGGGGAGATTTTGGTAAACCGGTGATGAAATCCATCAAAATACTCTCCCACTTTCAACTTGGAATATCAAGTGGTGTCAGTTTACCACCACGACTTCTGTGGTCAGCTTTAACACGCTGACACGTATAACATTCTGACACAAACTTTCTATATCATTCTTCATTCCTAACCACCAAACAATTTTCTTTAGATCTTTATACATTTTGGTGGAACTAGGATGGTAGGCAATACTGGAACCATAAGCTTCCTTGCAAATCATAGCCCGAATGTCACCAAAAGCGGGGATGCAAAATCTACCTCGATATTTCATAGTATCTAAATCATCCAAAGAGAAATCATGTAGCTCTCCCTTCTTAAATCTATTCCGCAGATGCAATAAATCATGATCATCCTTCTGGTGCACTCTGGTAAGGGAAATACAAGAGGGCTCTTCTGCTTCCAAACTAGCAGGCCCAGTACTACTCCCAACTTCGTGTCTATCAACAGGAATTCTTCCACCAAGAATTGCACAGATAGATTGAAGATTTTGGCGGTCTTCCTACTAAAAGCATCGGCTACTACGTTAGACTTTCCCGGGTGATACAGGATATCCACTTCATAATAGGCCACATACTCTAACCACCTACGCTGGTGCAGATTCAGCTAGATCTGAGCGAAGAAATACTTCAAACTCTTATAGTTTGTGTAAATATTGCAAAGCGTGCCATACAATAAGTGTCTCCAAAGCTTCAGCCCATAAATTACAGCATGTAACTCCAAATCATGTGTTGGATAGTTCCCTTCATGAATCTTTAATTGCCTTGATCCGTATGCTATCACCTTCCCTTCTTGCATCAAAACAAAACTAAGTCCAATGTGTGATGCATCCATATGTACAACGTACTCGACTCCTTCAGTGGGCAAAGTTAAAACTGGATTCATACACAATCTCTTCTTCACTTTTTGGAAAGCTTCTTCACACTTATCGCTCCAAATAAATGCGGTGTTCTTCTGTGTAAGTATAGTTAGAGCTATAGACAACACAGAGAACCCTTCCACGAACCTTCTATAACAGTCGGCCAAGCCTAAGAAGCTCCTATTCTCCTTAGGTGTAGAAGGTCTCTTCCATTCCATCACACCAGAAATCTTGGTCTGGTCTACGGAAATATCGTCCTTGCCCACAGCATGGCCCAAAAAAGACACCTGGGGTAACCAAAACTCGCACTTACACCGCTTGGCATAATGTTTATGCTCCCTCAGGGTTTAAAAAACAAAGCGTAAGTATTAAGCATGCTCCGCAACACTACGGGAATACATGAGGACGTCATCTATGAATAAGACCACGAAATGGTCTAAGAAATCCTTGAACACTCTATTCATTAAGTCCATAAAAGCAGAGGGGTCATTTTTCAAATCAAAGGATATCACTAAGAACTCAAAATGCTCGTGGGGAACGAAAAGCTATCCGTGGTATATCAAACTCACGGACCCTCAACTAGTGGTAGCCTGAACGAAGATCAATCTTCAAAAACACAGTGCATCCCTAAAACTGATCAAATAGATCATCAATCCGAGGCAACGGATATCTGTTCTTGATGGTAACCTTATTTAACTCTCGATAATCTATGCAGAGTCTCATGGAACCGTCTTTCTTCTTTACGAACTAAGCAGGGGCACCCCACGGAGAAGAACTCGGCCTAATAAAGCCTCATTACAGCAACTCATCCAGCTGAGTGTGTAACTCTTCTAACTCATACAGAGCCATACAGTATGGTTCCTTTGCAATAGGGTGATTACCTGACTCGAGGTCTATCACGAACTCCACCTCTCTCTCAGGAGGAAGTCCTGGAAGACTATAAGGAAATACATCTGAAAAATCTCGTACCACCGAGATATCCTCAAGACGTGGTGTAACAAAAGCTGTTTCCAAAGAAGAAATAGAAATAAGATACGCCTCGCAACCAAACTTTAGAGCTCAACAAGCACGCACCGAAGAAATAATGAGGGGACCTTTCGCTGAAAACCATACAATCATAGGTTGGTCGTTGATAGTACGTTTTGTATTCTAAACTATTAGGGTATTTTCTTGTTTTTTAATACATGAATCATGTCTTGTAAGCTTATATATTGACCTCCTTATGTATATATTATTGCCACTAATGTTTTCTTCTTTTTTCATAGGTTTCTAGAGTTTTCGGCCAAAAATGCCCTGACACGCCCCCCGGACACGCCCTCTGAAAGTCCACCTAGTGTCAACTACCTTCACCTATGGGGGGGGGGGAATAGGTGTCTTTGCAGCGTGTTAGTGGAATTGAAATTATACCTGCACAAGAAAATAAAACAACAAAGCACAGAGAGGACACAGACAATTTATAGTGGTTCCTCGATTTGGGTACGTCCACTTTCCCCCTTCGACCTATCTCCCAACCAGCGACGACTCGGTCACTTCACCAACAGGATTGAAATCCAATCCTTGCACTAACGGAAGGAATCCTTCCACACGTAGGAGTCACCACTCCCACAACACGGGTTGCACCCAACCCTTGCAACTAGAGACCAATCGGTCCTTTACAAAGAAATTGAAAATAGCTTGTAAGAAACACAAACAACTTTTGGAGAAAAAGGTGTCCCTCTTCGTTCGACGACGTGTTCTTAAAGTCAACGAAGAGTCCACAACCCTAGATCTCACTTGGATTGAACCTTCCCGAAACCGGCGGCGGCTTAGTGCGGCGGCTAGGTTCACGGATTAAGCGGCGGCGACGGAGAGCAGCTGCTATGCTAGTGATTCAAACTTCGTAGCAAAGGAATCATGGTCTTCCAACGGTCACACTAGGATCGATCGTCTCGATCGATTCAGACGGGGAAGTTTTTCCCGATCTACGAATCAAGAGACAAGGGATCTCTGGTTAGACGCGTGAGACGCTATGCTAGCCTAAGCTTCTGTCGACGGAGATCTGGAGCAACTTGAGATCAACAGCGGCGACAACGGCGCTAACGTCGGAGACGATCGGCGGAGCAAGATCGGGATCGGGCTCGACGACGGCTCGTCCTTTTTGAATTCGCGTATTTTTCTATCTTTCCCTGTTCATACATACGGGGTATATATATATTAGGTCAAGTATATGACCGTTGTGGGTCCCACCAATAAGAAGACTTGAGCCCGGTTCGAAACAGTTCAGATAACTTGAACCGGTCCAGAGAACAACAGGAAATTGCCCAAGTCAAATTCGGCGAGAATCGTAGGTGATTCTCGACGAATCGGCGAGAATCACTTACGATTCTCGCCGACTTCTACTTAGCCGAATTCTGGCTGTACTGATACAGAAGACGGGGAGAATCGGCGGGAATCACACTTGATTCTCACCGAATCGTCTAGAATGCAAAGTCATTCTCGACGAATCGGCGAGAATCACTTAGTGATTCTCGACGATTCTGCCTTAGAGAAATTTCAGGCGGTGTCGAGACTGCCGGCTCCAACCGGCGAGAATCAGCTAGTGATTCTCGACGACTAGGCGAGAATCATTAGTGATTCTCGCCGATTCGGCGAGAATCACTTAGTGATTCTCGTCGATTTTTACTTGGGCGATTTCTCCTCTTTCTTTCCTTGAGCTGGTCTTTGGCCCATCCTTGCTCCTTGTCTGCTCTTGCTTTATCATAGCCCTGTACTTGAAATTAAGTACACCCAATAGAGAGAGTACACGTAGGCCAACACACTGATCTGCTCAACGAGGGATTACGTTGCACAGACCCGTGAATATTGACCCACTACACCCTGACATTGGTGTGTACTTAGCATGGAATAACTGCAAGCACAACTAAAAAATAGTTCATCAAATACATTGTGAATTCATCTTAGCTAGACAGGTGGCTTCCTCAAATCCAGGTAATTGTGGATACAATACCCAACAATCTCCCCCTATTTGACGAAGCCAAAATCCTACTAGCTAAGATGAATACCACCATCCAGAGAATGATTAAAATTTTAAGTAGACGAGAACAAATATAACAATACTTGAGTCAAAACATGACATCACATATATATATATATATATATATATATATATATATATATTCACATATATATATATATATATATATATATATATATATATATATATATATATATATATATTCATAATACTTGTTCGTAAGATAATAGGGAAACATTGATGTGCAATAAGAGGCGGAAAAGATCCTAAGCCTATTTTTCCTTAGCAAGATCATCCTTAAGCTTCTGAGCCAGGAATTTCTTGTTCTGTCTTTCGAAATATTCCTTAGGCTTAGGATGATATCTGGGAGGAGGGGCTTTATCTGCCACTGTGTTATTCCTGAAGAATATGTTGCGTTTGGCTTCAAATTCTTTATGCCGCTCCCATTCGTATTGGCTATATACCTCACTTCGATTTATGTGCCCCTTCTGCTGTAACAAAAATGTGTCCAAGATGATACTCTTTGATACAGGACTCCATTTTTCATTTCTCACATCCTCCTCCGTCAATCTGATCCTCTTTTCAGCTGGTGTTTCCTTTGAAGTTCCTTCATTGATTTGCCTTTTGCCTTTGGCTTTGGCTAAGGCATCTTGATCAAACCAGGTTCTTCGTTCAGCCCTTTCAGCAGCTTTCTTTGACTCAGCTTCGCTTAACGGAACAACTTCTGCACTTGCTCCTTCGTCATCCACAGTATTGTTCTCAGTAGTCTCGTGACCAGGATTAACCTCAGGAATATTGGTTGTATTGTTGCCTAATGCTTGGTTGAGCAACCACTGGCAACTGTCATACACCTATACATTAGACTGGTCGAAATTTTCGATGATGATGTGCTGAAGCCCTTCCATTTTAGCAGTATATTATTTCTCCCCCTTTTTGGCTTCGATTGCAATGGAGTTTGCATAGGAGTGCAGGGACTCATCAATGTGCTTCAGAGATTTAGAGAACTCAGTCAGCAGGTCTTGTTGATTTTTATTGAGGAGCACCATGTTGACATCGAATTTCTGTATGTTAGTCGCCACAACATGTGCATTCTGATTGACCACTCCCAGGTCGTCAGTATTCTTCTTCAGTCCTTTCATGAGAAGAGATACAACTGTGCCTGCCTCTGTATACTTTTCATCAAATTTCTTCTCCATCACATCTAGTTTATGGTTGATCTGAACTATGTTCTTGAGCATGAGATCCTCAGATTCATTCAGTCTCTTTAGCGCCGTTTTGTGGGATTTCTTAAACGTACTCTTGAGCTCATCCAGTATCCCTTGGACAACATTAATAGTGAGATTTGCCAGGTTTGCTTGGAGGGAAGGAGCTGCAGGCAGATCCTGGTCGGGCTCCCCAGCAGAAGTACTGGGAGAGCTGGACACTAGAATAGAGTCTATAGGGGGGACAGCAGGTTGCTGAGAGGTCTCCTCCTGTATTCCTGCATCCGACCTCTCAGGAGCTTGTTCCTCTGATGAACCAGCAGCATCCTCCTGAGGGTCCACCACTTTCTCCCGCTCAATTACTTCTTCCTCCACCTCAGTCTCCATGTGCTCAGCCTGATCTGCAGAATTATGCATGTCTTCTTCTACTGCATCCACCTCCTCTTCATCAGCCACCTCATCGCCCAGGTAATTTATATCTTCCTCACCGTCCTCTTCCTCTTCCACATCTGCCACTTCCTCCTCACTGTCTGCTTGCACAGATTCCACAGCATCTTTTGCTATCTGAGAAATATCTGATATGGTGTTTGCAGAAGAGAGTACAAACTCCCCCTCAGTTCCTGTAATCAGTGCATCAGGAACTTCACTGGGGGCAGCCATAGACTATGCAGGAGCACTGGTGTCCTCGGCAGGAGATGCATCCTCGTGGTCTATTTCCCTGGCGACTTGCCCTATTCGACGCTCCCACCGGTCGAATATGCTTGCGTCCATCCTTTTCAAATAGTGCAGAGGCACTCCTTTGCTCATGTCAAATGTATCGCCGTCCAGCTGATTCAGATAGAGACTGATGATTCAGCCAAAGCTGGGGGTTCGGAGTGTGTCTTTAATTTTCTCAAAGAGCATGGCTCCCCAATTGAACCGCTTCCGGCAGACGATCGCCACAAGAATCTTGAACATTTCTCCTGAGATATGGTCGTGGGATCCAGGTTTGCAGATTAGAACCTTCCCAACGATGTCGGACAGCAGCTTTCCCTCCTCGTTCATATCTTTCCTTTTGATTGACCGGATCCCCCGGGCCAGTCCACAGAAGGAAAGTGTCCTTGCTCTATCCTCTTCCTCCAGGTAGTCTTCTTCCCCACAACTGGATAGCCGCAGGTATTGGATCAGTTTCCTGGCGGATAGTTTGATCTTCTTCCCAGCAACCTTGCTTTTGATGGAGGTGTCTTCATGACGGAGCTTGGCAGTGGCAAAGAACTCCAGTACCTCCTTATCCAAGATCTTGCATGGGTGCTCCAGCACGAATGTCAGTCCTACTTCCTCGAGCATGATGATTATGTTGCGGAACTCGTCTGAGGCCTGGGAGAAACCGGTTCTCACTAGCTCGCATCCAGTGACCAGGACTGCAGTAGTCCGTGGGGCCATAGCAAACTAGGAAGAAGGGGAATATCAATTTCCAAGTCTAAGGATCTCCGAAACTATGAGGTTGAGGATACAATCTATACTAAGCTTAAGTCACGGTTAGGGATAAGAAGGGGATTACCTTGTGAGGAGATGCAGTGAATGTTCCGGCACTACGATGCTTTATCAGAGTTGCAGCGAGCCGATCCGAAGCTGAGCGTGGGCGTGTCCCCGGCGGCGAGAGGGAGTCTTTGGGAGGGTCGTTAGGTCACTACGAGGTCGACGGAGGAGTCCGCTGAGAGGATCGAAGGTATTCCTTCGTAGCTTGGACAGTGTCTCGGCGAGAAACGGGAATGTGAAAAGTCGATGGGATTGGCGAAAGGAACGCGTAAATTGGAAGATGAAAAGTCGGCGGGATTTATACCAGGGTCGGCGGGATACCAGGGTCGGCGGGATTTATATTGTACGTTATAACCGGGTTTATATAAGAGCTTTGGTTCGATGAGGATTGCAGAAATCAATTTCATGTATTTGTCACGGGTTGGAAAGAATTCGAAAAGATCATTTCTTAATCCAAGTGTGGTTTAACATACCACACAGCTTAGGAGGCACATCAACTCTGTGATTCCTAACTCACTAACATTGGCTAGCAGATTTCATAGATTATGTCGAGATTGATAAACGCAATATTCTTGATGTTAGTTGTCATTCTCAGTGACTCCTAATGACGTGTCAGCTTTAATTTTCAGCTTGTAATGTATGCCTATTGATGTGCCTTCTCGAATCTATCAGAGAATTTACTGACACACCTTTAATAATGTATCTAAGGGTTATTTTTACAGTTTTGATCTGTCCTTAGAATAACACACATAGATGTGTATATGTATATATATATATATATATATATATATATATATGTAAATGTCGACATAATATGACTCAAATATTTAGGCTGATCAATGATACCTGGAATTGTAAGATTCATCATTCAGCCCTTCTGATTAGAGCATACCAGGTGTTCAATTGGAGTATCCCATTATTGATAGTACTTCTTTCGTTCCAGATACTTGTTCCAGACCAATCTTGGAACATCTTCTGTCTAGCTCCCATCATGACACGGAAGTCTAGACTACCCTGCACCAAAGAATATTACCTTACCTTAGGAGCCCAATATGTATTGGGTCCTAGGTTCCTATCAGCATAATAATTGGACTGCCTTCCCTCAGGAATCCTGGTGGGAAGACTAACATTGCCTCGAGGATGTGGAAGTCCCCTTGCCATTGATACAGAATAGTTGTGCCAACAATCTATGGCAAAATGACCCACTTTGTCTCAACACCAACACTCATGAATGTTGTATCGCCGTTTGTGACCTAAACGGATGACAGAGGTAGTCATAGTTCTAGGTCTAAACGGAATAGAGCCAGATATGCTCACAGAATTGTCTCTTCCACCGTGACTATTTGAATGGTGGAAAGAATGCATATGGCAGGCGTCATGAGGCCTGGGATGTGGTGCCTTCTTTTCAGTCAGCCCCCTTCCAAGGACCTCATGAGTCCTAACAACATGATTTCTATCCCCCCTTTCTAGAGTCCTAGGGAGGTGAGAGGCGCATTGTGAGCTGATGCTGGCAGATTCATGACGAGTAGGGGCTGTGGCCGAGAATACAAATGGCTTGGTGGAAGCCGGAGGTATTCTCTTTTGGGTGGCCATGACAGCCCTTGCATTTTGGGTGCCTCCACATGAGGGCAGATCACCCTTGCAGTGACCACGATTGTTCCTGTGATCATACCTGTAGGCATGATGAGTACCCTTCGTTCCTGGTGTGGGGGGTCTAAATACCATTTCCCCATTTCTCCATGAATTGATAATTCGGGAGATCCATCCATTTTCTTCCTTTCTCTTGATAGCATCAACCTTGGAAAAGTTGGATACTATCCTCTTCTCATTCTCTAGACTACTCTCTAGATCTGAGATTTTGGAGTCCTTAACCTTGTTGGATGCCAATTGGAGAATCAACAAGATCTTCAGCCGAGCAATCTCCTTAGCTTGCTCCTCAACAAGTAGGTTGCTTTGCTGAAGGGCTCTCTTCAAGGAATCAGGATTTTCTGAAGGGCAGTCATCCAAACTATTCCTGTCTTCTGGAACTTAAGGAAGAGAGGGGCAAGGTGACGAAGTTACCTGGTCCTGACTTAGCTGATCAGGGATAATGGTAGAATTGACTGGGGCAGCTGAGTCATCTTCAACTGAGCAGTCTTCCTCAACTTCCTCCTCAGTCTCTGATAAAGACACAGGTGCCCTGATACTGTGAAATTGGTCATCACTTTCTTCTTCAGAAATGCTGACCCCCATATATGCCTCATCCTCTTGCTGGCTACTTGTCCCTGTTCTGTCTGATCCCTCCATGAGGTCTGATACAGTTTGCCACAAGGACTTGGCCGTCCTACACTTTTCAAGTTTTGACCGGGAAGGTCCAGTCCAGACATCCAGGATGATTTTACGAATCATTTTATCCAAGTTGAATAGAGAGAATTCAATCTCAGATATTTCAGTAGTCTCCTTGGGGATCTGCATATCCTTTCCAGAGCAGGAGGCCTTCATGGGAATGAATGGACCCTCTTCCAAGATGATTGATGCGCGAGGGTCGATGGCCTCCAAATAAAAGGATACCCGCATCTTCCAGATGGGATAATAGTCCTTTGTGCACACGGGAAGTCTTAGCGGAGAGATCCCATAATCCAGCTCCATGCTTTTGACACTGGTGGCAGGATTCTACTCAAGGTATGAACCTTTTTGTTGAGTAACCTCCCTCTGATACCACTTGAAAGTCCACCTAGTGTCAACTACCTTCACCTATGGGGGGGGGGGGAATAGGTGTCTTTGCAGCGTGTTAGTGGAATTGAAATTATACCTGCACAAGAAAATAATACAACAAAGCACAGAGAGGACACATGCAATTTATAGTGGTTCCCCGATTTGGGTACGTCCACTTTCCCCCTTCGACCTATCTCCCAACCAGGGACGACTCGGTCACTTCACCAACAGGATTGAAATCCAATCCTTGCACTAACGGAAGGAATCCTTCCACACGTAGGAGTCACCACTCCCACAACACGGGTTGCACCCAACCCTTACAACTAGAGACCAATCGGTCCTTTACAAAGAAATTGAAAATAGCTTGTAAGAAATACAAACAACTTTTGGAGACAAAGGTGTCCCTCTTCGTTCGACGACGTGTTCTTGAAGTCAACGAAGAGTCCACAACCCTAGATCTAACTTGGATTGAACCTTCCCGAAACCGGCGGCGGCTTAGTGCGGCGGCTAGGTTCACGGAGTAAGCGGCGGCAACGGAGAGCAGCTGCTTTGCTAGTGATTCAAACTTCATTGCAAAGGAAGCAAGGTCTTCCAACGGTCACACTAGGATCGATCGTCTCGATCGATTCAGACGGGGATGTTTTTCCCGATCTACGAATCAAGAGACAAGGGATCTCTGGTTAGACGCGTGAGACGCTATGCTAGCCTAAGCTTCTGTCGACGGAGATCTGGAGCAACTTGAGATCAACAGCGGCGACAACGGCGCTAACGTCGGAGACGATCGGCGGAGCAAGATCGGGATCGGGCTCGACGGCGGCTCGTCCTTTTTGAATTCGCGTATTTTTCTGTCTGTCCCTGTTCATACATACGGGGTATATATATATTAGGTCAAGTATATGACCGTTGTGGGTCCCACCAATAGGAAGACTTGAGCCCGGTTCGAAACAGTTCAGATAACTTGAACCGGTCCAGAGAACAACAGGAAATTGCCCAAGTCAAATTCGGCGAGAATCGTAGGTGATTCTCGACGAATCGGCGAGAATCACTTACGATTCTCGCCGACTTCTACTTAGCCGAATTCTGGCTGTACTGATACAGAAGCCGGGGAGAATCGGGGGGAATCACACTTGATTCTCACCGAATCGTCGAGAATGCAAAGTCATTCTCGACGAATCGGCGAGAATCACTTAGTGATTCTCGACGATTCTGCCTTAGAGAAATTTCAGGCGGTGCCGAGACTGCGGGCTCCAACCGGCGAGAATCAGCTAGTGATTCTCGACGACTTGGCGAGAATCATTAGTGATTCTCGCCGATTCGGCGAGAATCACTTAGTGATTCTCGTCGATTTTTACTTGGGCGATTTCTCCTCTTTATTTCCTTGAGCTGGTCTTTGGCCCATCCTTGCTCCTTGTCTGCTCTTGCTTTATCATAGCCCTGTACTTGAAATTAAGTACACCCCAATAGAGCGAGTACATGTAGGCCAACACACTGATCTGCTCAACGAGGGATTACGTTGCACAGACCCGTGAATATTGACCCACTGCACCCTGACATTGGTGTGTACTTCGCATGGAATAATTGCAAGCACAACTAAAAAATAGTTCATCAAATACATTGTGAATTCATCTTAGCTAGACAGGTGGCTTCCTCAAATCCAGGTAATTATGGATACAATACCTAACACCCTCCCTAGGTATGTCATAGGGCGTGTAACCTGATCCCGAGGAAGTTTGCTGCTAGAAGCAAAATAACGAGAAAAATCGCTCACACGCCCCATTTAAAGATTTTCCGTTGTTGAACGTCAACAGTACTGACACACCCCCCAACTTGGGCATAGCCCTGGGGCATGTTCCTCCTTTTTCAATGACTGACGGATTTCTAATCAATGATTGAGACTTGACGTACCTTACACGCCCCTCCTACATGGGCATGGCCCAGGGCATGTCCGTCATTGTTTAGAAGATAACACCATTCCCGCCAGAATCCAGAGCCCGAGGTTAACTCCGTACATGTCATCCCCCCTGACACGCCCTCCCTGAGCGTGACTGGGGGCGTGACCAACCCGTGAGAATTTCTATAAATTCTGGCCTCCCCCTTGTGTCCAGCAAGAAGTTTTGGGTTTAGAAGGAAGGTGCTGCCCTTTTGTTTCTTAGTGTTTTTCATATTCTCTCTCTCTCTCTCTCTTTCTCATTTTATGTCTTTCTCATCACAAGCTTAGTGTAATCTTTTGTTATAGTTTTTTGTAATAACTTTAGTTGCTAAATGTAATGCTAGCTTAGTTTTAATTTCCATGCAAGTGTAATCCTTTCTTTCAAAGTGTAGTTCTCCCTTATCCTTAATATAAAGTGCCATTTGTTTCCTTTGTGTTCTTAATGTTCTTCTACTAATCTCTCCTCCTCCACTTCTCCATGATTAAATAATCCTCCTTGTACTCGATCTTGATGATTCGAGGTTCGATTTGATTAAGTTATGATGCTTTAAATTTACTTTTTCTTTTTAGGGTTTAGGCCTTCGATTTACTCTTGATTGTTCATGTTTGGAGTTATATCATCGATATATAATTTCCATATTTGTTTTAACTCTTTGCTAGCTGAGAGGCTCGTAGTTTGAAGTGAACACTTAAGAGTAAAAAGAGTTGCACGCACCCCTCGAGAGAGGCAGACGTCCAAATCTCCCAAATTGGAGTGAAATACAATAGTTGGGTTCACAAAGTAAAGAGAGCTTTAGGTCTCCGATTTGGACGAGAGTTCGGTCGGACCTTCCTAAACTCAGTTGGGCACGACTTTGAGAGAAGGGTGTACAATCTTTAGGATTCTCCACGGTCAACGACCTTTACCCTATTAAGCTTAGGTTTTTTATCGCATTTTTAATCAACTCTTGCCGAGGTGATTCTCCATCGAGTGCTTTTCCATTTCATCGTTTCAACCCTTCGTTGTGATCGTTTTTAATAGCTCTTTATTTAACTGCAAGTAGTTTTCTCTTTTAGCGCAATATTTCATTTATTAATCGAAATTAGCTTTCTCTGAACCCTAAAACCATCCTTTGATAAGATAATAGCCTTCGTGTGAGTAGGTTTACTAAACAGTTCCCGGATTTCAATATGACATTTGAGTCCCCTAGCTACATTTCGATAGGTATACTTGCATAGTTGGATTGCTAGTTCGGCTCTCTTTTCTCTAGCGCAAAAAGTTATCACCAAGTTTTTTGCGCCGTTGTCGGGGAGCAACTTTTGTTGATAATTTGAAAACTCAAACCTATTAATTTTATCATTTCTCTTTCTAAAAAAAAATATTAACGCTCTTAATAAAAACCCACTTCACAATTTTTCTACACCACCTAACTCTCCAGAAAAGGGAAAAGTTGCTTAAATACCACTATCTTGTCTAGTACCTTGCGAACCCTTCATTGGGTAGCCCTTGGGAAGTTCGGGAGTTAAAACATAAAAAATCTAGTTCAAAAAATTTTTAGCTTCTCTTTTTGTAGTTTATTTATTTCTCTTTCTTCATCTTCTCTTATTTTAGTGAATGACCCGCGGGAATCTATCAGATATTTTGGACTTGGACCATGTAATTGAGTGTACTCTTCAGAGAAGATTGCGATTTCAAGGCCCTACTATCCAAATTCTGGTTGAGGATTCCGAGTCATTTTCTACTTTAAGAATGGAAGAACCCCAAGTGGAGGAAGTTGTGCATAGGCCTATGTTCTATTATGCAAGACCAAATCTAGATGGAATAGAATCAAGTATTATTCGCCCTACTATAGCTAATAATAATTCGAACTAAAGCCTAGAATAATTCAAATGGTGCTGCAGTATGTGCAATATGACTGACTTTAAGACGAGGATCCGAACGCGCATATAACAATCTTTCTTGAGATTTGTGACACCTTCAAGATCAATGGTGTTACAAATGATGCTAATAGGCTAAGATTATTTCCTTTCTCCCTAGGAACCAAAGCTAAACAATGGTTGCTGACTCTGCCAAGAGGGAGCATTACCACTTGGGATCAATTAACTAAAAAATTTCTGACGAAGTATTTTCCGCCATCAAAACTGCAAAACTTAGGAATTATATTTCTAACATTGGACAAATTGACTCTGAAACCTTATATGAAACCTAGGAAAGATTTTAAGAACTGTTAAGATGATGCCCCCATCACGCGCTGCATGTATGGGAATAAGTGCAGACGTTTTATAACGGGTTAAATCAAAATACACAGCAAATGATAGATGCAGCTTCCGGTGGTACTTTAAACTACAAAACCCCGGAAGCAGCTCTTGAGCTTTTCGAGGACTTGACCATGAACACATATTAGTGGAAAGTGCCTAGGTCCCGCCCAAACAAACCTGCAAGTATCTTTGAAGTAGACAACGTCTCCTAGCTAGCCCTGCAAGTAGAAATATTAAGTAAAAAATTATGGAGATGTCTGCTTCCTCCGCCCCTCAGGTATGGGAATCTGAAACTCCTGCTCCCGAACAATTAGACTATGTTAATAATATGCCTAGAAATGCTTCTAATAATTTTTCATGCTCCTGGTTTTACTTTTTCGAATAGTTATAATCCCGCTTTACGGAACCACCCGAATTTTTCATGGAGTAATCCCTCAAACAAAATGCGCCCGCCACCACAAAATGATTTTTCTACACCACCTCACCTCTTCAAAACTATCCAAATCCTCAAAGCTAGGAGGAATTACTTTCTAAATATATAACCACAAATGACGCTACTATAAGAGCCTTAACTGTTAGAGTTAAAAATCTAGAAAATAAAGTAGGATAACTAATAAAATTTATTTTTAAGCAACCCGTAGTGTCTCTTCCTTCCAATACAGAGCCGAACCCGAGAGAGCAATTGAAGTCTATAACTCTTCGGAGTGGGAAGAAAGTTTCCGGTATGGTTAGCGAAGAGCCCGATGCAAGCTTCGCTCCCGTTTTTAAAAGTCCATCACCTGCTGAAAAAGAAGTTATCACTCAGCTCTCTACTTTAGAAAAACATCTCGCGCCACAACCCATGTAAAAAAATGATACAACTCCACCATACCCTTTCAAACATAATAAACAACGTAAGGATGATCAATACTCGCGCTTCCTGGAAATGTTTAAGTAAATCCACATAAAACTACCCTTCCATAAAGCGATTTCCCAGATGCCAAGTACGATAAGTACCTTAAGGACCTCCTGACTAACGAAAATAAGTTAGAGAACTTGTCGCACATCACGCTAAATGCGAAGTGCTCTGCAGTCTTAACAAATGGTTTACCAAAGAAGATCAGTGATCCAGGTAGTTTTTCTATTCCGTGTCTTTGGTGATCTTTTGGTCAAGCACGCATTGACCGACTTAGGTGCAAGTATCAACCTGATTCCCTTCTCATTGTTCAAGAGGTTAGGAATTGGTAACCTCAACACCACACATATGAGTATCCAACTCGCCGATAGATCAGTTAAATACCTGTTAGGAATCGTTGAGGATGTCTTAGTCAAAGTCAACAAATTCATCTTCCGGTGTATTTTGTCATATTGGACAACGAAGAAGACGTCAAGGTTCACTTGATCCTTGGCCGACCCTTCCTTGCCACCTCCCGAGCTATCATTTGCGTAAGCAATGATAAGCTCTTCCTTCGAGTAGGCGACGAAGAAGTGACTTTCTCTATCACCCCTTCGATCAAGAACACCCTAGAGAATGACGACTCCTGATTTTTCTAAGACACCTTAAGTGATGAATCTTCCTACTGCCTTTCTGATGGTGAAAATAAATTTTCTGATTTTTGTCCTCCCTCTAATCTTCAAATGGAATCTCTATATGAAGCCTCCATGGCCACTAGCCCCACCCCTTTTAATTTTCCATTTAAAAAATTCTATAAAGATATAGTTTTTGAAAAAGAAAGAATTTCTAAAACCTCGTATGAAGAACCCCGTACCCTAGAAATAAAGTAACTACCCGAACATCTTATGTATGCCTTTTTAGAAAAGGACTCCAAGCTATCAGTAATAGTTTCGACCCACTTGACTAAAATACAAAATGATAAACTTCTGCTAGTATTTTGTAAGCATCGCCAAGCTATTGCTTGACAAATTTCTGATATCAAGGGCATAAGCCCATCCTACTGCACCCACAAATTCTTAATGGATGATAATTCGCGTAATTCAATCCAACCTCAGCGACGTATAAATCCAAACATGAAAGAAGTTGTAAAGGGTTAGGTTATGAAATTGTTAGACGCAGGAATTATCTGTCCTATATTTGATAGTAAGTGGGTTAGTCCTGTTCAGTTAGTGCCAAAAAACGGGAGGGATAACTGTAGTTGTAAATGAAAATAATGATTTAATCCCGACACAGGCGGTGATATGGTGGAGAATGTGTATCGACTATCGTAAGTTAAATGACACCACCCGCAATGACCACTTTCCCTTGCCGTTAATCGAACAAATTTTAGAGCGATTATCCAGCCATAGAATTTTTTGTTTTCTCGATGGTCTCTCGGGTTATTTTCAATTCTACATCTCTCCCGAGGACCAGGAGAAACTATGTTTACTTGTCCCTTCGGCACATTCGCTTACCGATGAATGCCGATTTGACTATCCAATGCGCCAACTTCATTCTATAGATGTATGCTCGCTATATTCGACAAGTACGTAGAAAGCTTTATGGAGGTATTCATGGATGATTTCTCCGTGTTCGGCGATGCCGTTGATAGTTGTTTAGAAAACCTTGAGGAAGTCTTACAAAGATTCGAAGAAACTAACCTTGCTCTAAATTGGGAAAAATTCCATTTTATGGTGAGGGAAGGGTTAATTTTGGGTCATAAGATTTCTGTGAGAGAAATTGAAGAAGATACTGCTAAGATAGATGTTATCGAGAAGCTGTCATCGCCTATGAACGTAAAAGGTATAAGAAGTTTCCTAGGAAACGCTGGTTTCTACCGTCGTTTCAAAAATGACTTCTCCAAAATCACCAAACCCCTTACTCAATGCCTAGAAAAAGACGCCCCATATATTTTTGATTACCCTTATCAATCTGCCTTTGAATTTATTAAAGAAAAGTTAATTAATGCCCCTATTATGATAGCTCTGGTGTGGGACCTTCCCTTTGAGATTATGTTCGATCAAGTAGTTTCGCGGTGGGAGCCGTACTAGGACAACCTATTTCTAATAACTTCCACCCAATCTATTATGCATGTAAAACACTTACATCGGCACAAGAGAATTATACCACAGTTGAGAAGGAGCTCCTAGCTGTAGAGTTCGCTTTTCATAAATTCCATTCATATATTACGCATTCCAAAATTATTGTTTTTACGGACCACCCGGCCCTCAATAATCTTCTTGCTAAGACGGATGCCAAGCCGCGCCTGATTCACTAGGTCTTACTCCTCCAGGAGTTTGACTTAGAAATCCGTGATAAGCGAGGAGCCGAGAATTTGACCGCCGACCTTCTCTCACGATTAGAAAATCCTTATATTGAGAAATTAGATGAAAAATCTTTTAATGATTTCTTCCCCGATGAGAAGCTACTTTTAATTACCACACCCCTTCTCCTTGGTTTCCACACATAGCCAACTATTTATTGGCTTGTGTGCTCCCAAAAGAGTCATCCTCTCAACAAATGAAGAAATTCTTTTCTGAGTTGAAGAACTATTTTTGGGAGGACCCGCATCTTTTCAGAGTCTGTGCAGACCAAGTGATAAGGAGATGTGTTTCTTTTGAGGAAGGATTAGATATTTTAAAACACTTGCATGAAGGACTGACTGGTGGTAACTATCAAGCTGCTCGCACCGCCCACAAAGTGCTTTGCGCGGGTTTTTACTGGCCTAGCCTGTTTAAAGACGCGCAAGCCTTTGTGAGTACGTATGATAGTTACCAATGGTCGGGAAATATTTCCAATAAAAATAAACTGCCGCAAAATTATTTCCTCGAGTGCGAAATTTTCGACCTCTGGGGAATTGATTTTGTTGTCCCCCTTCCTTCTAGCTTCAGGAATAAGTACATTTTTGTTGTCTTAGATTATATTTCTCGATTGGCTGAAGCCCAAGCTCTTCCTACTAACGACGCCTGAGTCGTAATTACATTTTTGAAAAAAATAATTTCTCGATTCGGTACGCCACGAGCCATCATTTGCGATAGGGGTTCACATTTCTATAACGCCCAGTTTTCAAAAATCCTTATTAAATACGGCGTTACGCATAACCTTTCAACTGCCTACAATCCCCAAACTGACGGACAAATCGAAGTAGTTAATAGAGAGATTAAACTAATTTTTGAAAAGACTTTTTCAACCTATATGAAAGACTGGTCAACCAAATTAGACGATGCTCTAAGGGCCTACCGAACAGCTTACAAAACTGCCATCAGATGTACGCCGTATCAGTTGGTTTATGGAAAATTGTGACTTTACCAGTATAATTAGAACACCGCGCTTTTTGGGCCTTGCGATTTTTAAATTTCCATCCCCACTCTGTCGACGACCTTAGAAAATTTTAAATTAACGAGCTCGACGTGTGGCGCTCTTATGCTTATGAAAATAACAAAATTTATAAAGAGCGGACGAAACATTTTCACGACAAGCACTTAAGGCACCCAAAAACCTTTAAGCCGGGCGACCAAGTTCTTCTTTATAATTCTCATTTACGTTTATTTCCAGAAAAGTTAAAGTCTCGTTGGTCTGGGCCGTTTTCTGTTAAACAAGTTTTTACATATGGTACTGTTATAATTTCATATCCTGATAAGTGTGATTTCAAAGTAAATGGTTAGCGTCTTAAACGGTATTTTTGTAGTGATGTCAGTCCGAACTGTATTAATGTTATTCTGCATGATCTGAATTTTTGATAATTTAAGTCTTTTTTAAAAAAAAAGTTCAAATATTATTTTGGATATTAGTATTCTTTTGGACAATAATCTTTTGGACAAATTTTTTTACGTCGAGCTCAAACAACATTTTAAACAAAGGGCTCTCTTGGGAGGCAACCCAAGTTACTTTTCTATTTTCTTTATTTCCCACTTTTTGCCTCGGACGACTCCGATAAGCTGAAGCTTCTGCGATCGCCTGCTCCAACACTGCTGAATCCAACACAAAGTTTGATGATCGCTTTCCGCTTGAGAAAAGAGAATCGAACTAGAAATCCATCAAGGCAAGTATACCTATAAAACTGTAGCTAGGGGACACAAGTGTCGTATTGAAATCTTGGAACTGTTGAGTAAACCTACTCACAAAAAAACTATTATCGTATCAAAGGAAGGCTTTAGGGTTTGCTTAGGGAAAACTAAATGCACGTAAGAAAGGAAATTTTACACTAAGAAGATAACTACTTGTAGATAAATAAAGAGCTATTAAAAGCGATCACAACGAAGGATTGAAATGATGAAATGGAAAAGCACTATATCGAGAATCACTCAACAAGAGTTGATTAAAAATGTGATAATTAACCTAAATTTAATAGGGTAAAGGTCCTTGACTGTGGAGGTTCCTAAAGTTTGAAAACGCTTCTCTCGAAGTTGTGCCCAACATAGTTTAGGAAGGTCCGACCGAACTCTCGTCCAAATCGGAGGCCTAAAGCTCACTTTACGCGGTGAACCCCACTATTGGATTTCACTCAAATCCGGGAGATTTGGACGTCTTCCTCTCTCGAGGGGTGTGTGCAACTCTCTTTACTCCTGAGTATTCACTATAAACTACGAGCCTCTTGGTTAGCTAAGAGTGAAAACAATATGGAAATTATATATCGATGATATAACTCCAAACATGAATAATAAAGAGTAAATTGAAGGCCTAAATCCTATAAAGAAAAGGTAAATTCAAAGCATCATAACTTAATCACTAAAACCTCGGATCCTCAAGATTGATTATAAGGAGGATTAGTTAATCATAGAGAAGTGGGGGAGGAGGGATGAGTACAAGAGCATTAAGAACACAAAGACAAAAAGGGGGCACTTTATATTAATATTGAAAGAGAACTATAACTTGAAAGAAAAGATTACACTTTCATGGAATAAAATCCTAATCTAGCATTACATTTAGCAACTAAAGCAAGTACAAAAGCTATAACAAAAGCTTACACTAAGATTGGGATAAGAAAAACACAAAATGATAAAGAGAGAGAGAGAGAGAGAGATTGAAAAAGACTAAGAAATAAAAGGACAGCACCTCCCATCTCAACCAAAAACTATTCTGGACACTAGGGGGTACCACTGTATTTATAGGAAAAATTCTCTGGGTGGTAACGCCCTCTTTCATGACCAGGGTGGGCGTGTTAGAGGGGCATTACATACACAGAGTTAACCTTGGGCTCTGGATTCTGGCGGGAATGATGATTGCATCTGTACGTCGGTGGACACGCCCTGTGCCATGCCCGTATAGGAGGTTCGTGTAAGGCACATCAAGTCTCAATCATTGGTCGGAAATCCGTCAGTCATCGAAAAAAGATGAACACGCCCTAATGCCATGCCCGTGTATGGGGCATGCCAGTACTATTGATGTGCAACAATGAAAAATCTTTAAATGCGACAGTATGCTTCGGGATGAGGGTGACATGCCCCGTGACATGGCCAGGGAGGGCGTGTTAGGGGGCATGATAGTGGTTTTTCTCATTATGTTGGCTCTGGCATCAAACTTCCTCGGGATCGAGTTACACGCCCTGTGACACGCCTATGGAGGGCGTGCCACGGGGCATGTTAGGTAATTTTTTGCTGAAATCTCTGGAAACCTGCAAAAAGAGAAGAAAATATTAACGACAATAATATATACATAAGGAAATCAATATATAAGCTTACAAGACAAGATTTGCACATTAAAAGCAATAAAATACCCTAATAGTTTTGACTACAAAACGTACTATCAAATTCCCTCAAACTTAAGCTTTGCTTGTCCCCAAGCAAAAATATAAAAACTAGATAACCATAAAAAGTGACTAATCAAAAAGTTCTAATTATGCTTACACAAGTACTACGCGAAATTCTAAGTTGGAAGAAGGTGAAACGTAAATCTAAAACAATTACTTAAGCATGGTTTACAATTTATAAACTTTACTAACGATAATAAATCATCCAAAATTTTAACAAATTTCTTTAAATAGATTTCAGCAATGCAACGAAATGAAAAAAATGCATTGAGTTGTTACTAGATCGAAGCAACAAATAATAACTATATCAATTAAATAACAAAAATCTAAATTTAAATCCAAAACAAATACTGATTTACTTTTCTTCTTTACTTAAATAATAAATAAAATTTAAAAGCATGAATCAAAAGGATTTATTAGGACTGAAACGTTTGGTTAAGGATTTTGATTAGGAGTGGAATTCAAAGATAAACAAGGAGGCTTAAAAATCACACTCAACCAAAACAACAAGTTTACAAAATAAAATATTTTTTCTTTCTTATTCTTTTCAATTTTTTTTCTTCTCAAGTCAAAGGCCATAATTAATTTTTTTTCTTTTCATTTTGAGAATGGCCAAACAAAAGTAAACACTTCTTTTTAGCATACTTTTTCAAAAAGTTCTCAAAAAATATCACAAAATAACCCTATCATAATCACGAATTTTTTTAAATGAAACTCAAAAAGGCTAGTGTTATTAGATAGGTTGGACAATTTTAGCTTTGGTGAAAATGAAATGATAAGTGGAGCTATCAATTGAAATTAGAAAAAGGCTCAAAAGAGGCTAACAAGGTGTAAAAAATTTTAGGTTGGCAAGAAGGCTCAAACGAAAAAAAAACGGCCTAAATCATTTTCAAGCTTTTAAATTTATCTAAAGCATAGTTTTGAAAAATTTCAAAAAACAAGTCCTAGATAATAATAGAAGATTAATGAAATTATTTTGAAAATAGAAATAATAGGCGACTTGGATCGTTCACATCTACTATGCTAATTAAAAGTTGACATTATATTAAGTATCCAAAAATGAAATGGAAAATAGTGGATGAAATATTTTTTTGTAAGTAAAGAAGATAAAGAACGAAAACCATAATAAAAAACCGAGTTTTAAAAAAAACGTTTTACGTTAACATACTACTGTGAATTAGAAACATAGCATGGACAACATTTTACTTGTGAAATATAATTAAAAAGAACGATTAGAAATATTATAGTTTGTTAAATCGTTATAAGAAATTTTGAGAAAAACAAAATAAAAACAAGGGTACTATTGAAATACAAAAATTAGCATAATATATTTTTTTATTTTTAAATATTTTCTTTTTTTGGATTTTAAAATGTTTTCTACTTTTTATTTATTTTTAAGATATAAAATAAAGTAAAGACAAGAGAAGGAGAAAATACTCCCCCATGCTTAAAATAGACATTGTCTTCAATGGAGAAAGGAGGGTAGAGAGAGAAATTAAAATAGAATGAACGTACAGAATGAAAAATAGATACTTCCCCGGATTTATACGTCGCGAAAGTTGAGTGATGTCGCTCCCCCATGCTTCCACTTTAGATATCTTGAAATGTCTATATTGGAGTTCGTGATGGATTCAACAGTATTAGAGCAGGCAATCGCATAAGCTTCAGCTTGTCGGAGCCGTCCGGGGCAAAAATTATAAAAAAAAGAAGAAAACAGAAATGTAACTTTTGTTGCCTCCCAAGAGCGCTCTTTGTTTAAAACGTTGATTGAGCGAGACGTATCAAAAAAATATTGTCCAAAAGATTATTGTCCAAAAACAATATTTTAAGTTTTTAACAAAAATAAAAATGTCTAAAGTTATCCATCATGTAGAATAAAATAAATATTGTTCGCTCTAACATCACCACAGAAATACAGTTTAAGACGCTGACCATTTACATTGAAATCTCCCTTATCAGGGTGTGAAATTAAAACAGTACCATATGGAAAAACTTGTTTAACAAAAAATGGACCAGACCAACGAGACTTTAACTTTCTAGGAAATAAACATAAACAAGAATTATAAAGAAGAACTTAGTTGCCCGACCTAAAGGTTTTTGGGTGCCTTAAGTGTTTGTCTTGAAAATGTTTCGTCCGATCTTTATAAAATTTGTTATTCTCGTATGCGTAGAGTGCCACTCATCGAGTTCGTTAAGTTGAAATTTTTTAAGGTAGCCGACAGAATGGGTGTCGAAATTTAAAAATTGCAAGGCCCAAAAAGCGTGGTGTTCTAATTCTACGGGTAAAATGCATGATTTTCCATAAACCAACCGATACGGCGTACATCCGATGGTAGTTTTGTACGTTGTTTGGTAGGCCCATAGAGCATCATCTAATATGGTTGACCGGTTTTTTCTTTGATGGTTAAACAGTCTTCTCTAATATTCTTTTTATTTCTCTGTCCACTACTTCGACTTGCCATTAGTTTGGGGGTGGTAGGCAGTAGAAAGCTTAAGCGTAACGCCGTATTTAATAAGGATTATTGAAAACTGCGTGTTACAGAACTGTGAACCCCTAACCCTAATTTTGGCTCGCGGCGTGCCGAATCGAGAATTTTTCTTTTCAAAAAACTGATTATGACTTGGGCATCGTTAGTAGGAAGAGCTTGGGCTTATGCCCAACGTGAAACATAATCTACGACAACTAAAATATATTTGTTCCCGAAGCTAGTTGAAATAGGGCAAAGAAAATCAATTCCCCAGAGGTCGAAAATTTCGCACTCGAGGAAATAATTTTGCGGCATTTCATTTTTTTTAGAAATGTTGCCCGACCGTTGGCAACTATCACACCTACTCACAAAGGCTTGCTCGTCTTTAAACATGCTAGGCCTGTAAAAAGCCGCACTAAGCAACTTGTGAGCGGTGCGAGCAGCTTGATAGTGACCACCAGTCGGTCCTTCATGCAAATGTTTTAAAATATCAAAACCTTCTTCAAAATAGACACATTTCCTTATCACTTGGTCCACACAGACTCTGAATAGATGCGGGTCCTACATAAAATACTTCTTCAACTCGGAAAAGAATTTCTTCTTTTGTTGAGAGGATAACTATTTTGGGAGCACACGAGCCATTAAATAATTGGCTATGTGTGCCAACCATGGAGAAGGAGAAATGTTAATTGAAAGCAGCTTTTCCTTAGAAAAATAATCATTAAAAGAGTTTTTATTTAAATTTTCTATATATGTATTGTCTAATCGTGAGAAATGGTCGATGGCCAAATTCTTGGCTCCTCACTTATCACGGATTTCTAAGTCAAACTCCTAGAGGAGTAAGACCCAGCAAATCAGGCGCATCTTGGCATCCTTATTAGCAAGAAGATATTTTAGGGCCGAGTGGTCCGTAAAAATGATAATTTTTGAAAGTGTAATATAAGGGAGAAATTTATCAAAAGAAAACACTATAACTAGGAGCTCCTTCTCGGTCGTGGTATAATTATCTTGTGCCGATGTAAGTGTTTTACTTGCATAATAGATGAGGGGGAAGTTTATAGATATTCATTGTCCTAGTACGGCTCCCACTGTGAAACTACTCGCACCGCACATTATCTCAAAGGGAAGGTCCCACACCGGAGCTATCATAAAGGGGGCATTAATTAACTTTTCTTTAATTAAGTAAAAGGTAGACAGACAAATGTCATAAAAAATAAATGGGGCATCTTTTTCTCAGAGCTGAGTAAGAGGTTTGGTGATTTTGGAGAAGTATTTTATTAAGCGGAGGGAAAATCCAGCTTGACCTAGGAAACTTCTAATAGCTTTGACGTTTGTAGGTGGCGACGGCTTCTCAATAACTTCTATCTTGGCTATGTTTACTTAAATTCCTTTCGCAGAAATTTTTTGACCCAAAATTAACCCTTCCCTCACCATAAAATGACATTTTTTCCAAATTTAGGGCAAGGATAGTTTCTCCCCATCATTCTAAGACTTTTTTTAGATTTTCTAAACAACTATCAAAGGCATAGCCGAACACGGAAAAATCATCCATGAATACCACCATAATGCTTTCTACGTACTTGTCAAAGATAGCAAGCATACATCGCTGGAATGTAGCTGGCGCATTGCACAATCAAAATGACATTCTTCGGTAGGAGAAGGTGTCGAAGGGACAAGTAAACATAGTTTTCTCCTGGTCCTCGGGAGCAATCGGGATTTTAAAATACCCCGAGAGACCATCGAGAAAAGAGTAAAATCTATGGCCAGATAATCGCTCTAAATTTTGATCGATGAACGACAAGAGGATGTGGTCATTGCGGGTGGCGTCGTTTAACTTACGATAGTAGATACACATTCGCCACCCCGTCACCGTCTGTGTCGGAATTAAATCTTTATTTTCATTTACAATTACAGTTATCCCTAACTATTTCGGCACTACCTTAATAGGGCTAACCCACTTACTATAAGATATATGATAGATAATTCTTGCATCAAAGAGTTTCATAACCTAGCCCTTTAAGACTTCTTTCATGTTCGGTTTATACGGCGCTGAGGTAGGATTGAATTGCTTGAATTATCTTCCATTAAGATTTTGTGAGTGCAGAAGGATGGGCTTATGCCCTCTATATCAAAAATATGCCAAGCAATAGCCTCCAGATCATGAATTAGGACTTTATCATGCCTTAGAAGACAATTTGCCCTTGCCGGAGTCCGACGACTCAAGGCATCCGCGACCACGTTTCCCTTCCAGGGCGTATAGTGAATATCGAAGGTGTAGTCCCCAAGGAACTCCATCCACCTCCGTTGTCTCTTATTCAAATACTTCTGATCGATCAAATACTTTAGACTCTTATGATCTGTATAGATATAGACTTTAACGCCATACAGATAGTGCCGCCACAACTTTAGTGCAAAGATCACCGCCGCCAACTCAAAGTCATGGACGGGATAGTTAAGCTCATGCACTTTCAATTGGCATGAGCCATAAGCAATAACCTTGCCAAACTGTAAGAGAACACAGCCTAAGTCGTTCCCTGACGCATCGCTGTATATCTCATAGCCGTCTGTACCACATGGCGACGTCAACACAGGCGCCATGGTCAAACAACTCTTCAGCTCCTCAAAAGATCTTGCACACTCCGGCGTCCAGACAAACTTCTGATCTTTTCTCATCAACGTTGTCAGAGGAAAAGAAATCTGAGAGAAGTTCGCCACAAACCCTCTATAGTAGCCCGCCAGTCTAAGGAAACTCTTGACTTCAGCCACTGAAGACAACACCGGCCAATCATGTATGGTACTTATCTTTACAAGATCTACTATTATGCCCTCTCCACTAACTACATGGCCCAGAAAAGCCACCGATAAGAGCTAGAACTCAAACTTCGAGAACTTGGCATACAGCTTATTCCTCCGCAAGGTGTGTCGTACCAACCGCAAATGGTTTTCATGATCTTCTTCCGACTGCGAGTACACTTGGATGTCGTCAATGAATACGATTACAAACAAATAAAAGTACTCTCGGAACGTTCGGTGCATTAAGTTCATGAATACCGAAGGCGCATTACAAAGCCCAAACGACATCACCGTGAATTCATAATGACCGTAGCGTGTTCAAAATACTGTCTTGGGAATGTCACCTTACCTAATCCGCAATTGGTAATACCCGGATTTCAAATCTAACTTCGAGTAGATGGTTGAGCCTGATAGCTAATCGAACAAGTCATCGATTTGTGGAATTGGATACTTGTTTTTCTCCGTCAGCTTATTCAATTCGCGGTAATCAATACATAGCTGCAAACTACCGTCTTTCTTTTTCACAAAAAGAACAAGCGCGCTCCAAGGTGACATACTTGGGCGTATGTATCCCTTCTCCAACAACTCTTGCAATTGAACTTTCAGTTCGGCGATTTCTTTTGGCGCTACACGATAAGGCGAGCGTGTTACAGGTTTTGCACCTGGCACCAGCTCGATAGTGAAGTCGATTTCCCTTTGAGGAGGTAACCCCGGAAGGTCTTTTGGAAACACATCAGCGTATTCCGATACAATCCGCACCTCATTCACACTGGCCTTCGGTCCACCGCCTTAATGAGTGTGAAGAATAACTCCATACCCTTTCGAACTGCCTTAGCGAATTGGAGAGCGGATAACAGCATCCCACTCATCCCTCGCATACTAGTGAACTTGCTCTCTTGTTCGGTATTTTGCCCAAGTGTGACCTCTTTTGAAGTATAATCTATACTGGCATGCTGCTCTGAAAGCCAGTCCATACCAAATATTATATCAAACTCTGTAATCGGCAATACGTATGTTTCAACCTTGAATTCCTGACTCCCTATCTTTACCTCAAGACCGCAAGATTTATCCACGCATAACAAACATCCGTTAGGTAGAAGCACCTTTATACTGTCTCTCGTGGTCCGTATAGCCACCCCGATTCATAAAACGAAATCTTCAGACAGAAACGAATGGGAAGCACCTGTATCAAACAGTTCTCTCTCTGGATACTCTGTATAAGGACAAAACCTATAACACGAAAATTAAACAAGCACAACACACAGTATAAAATAACATTAAAAACTGCGCGCACCTGTGACGACATCAGCCTGTTTATGGCCTCCTGTTGTCCAAGGTTGAAGACACGAGGCTGCGCGTGCAATGCAGAAGACTCCATCACAGTCTTCCCTTTCTCAGCATAGGATGCTCCCGTCTTCTTTTCACCCTTTGGAGGGCCAACTCGGCAATCACGTGCGAAGTGTCCCACCTTGCCACACGTAAAAGAGGCACGAGATCCATACCCCTACGATGCCTCCATCATAGTCGCTGAAGGAGCTTGTCTAGTAGATTTGGACTTCTTATACCTTCTCCTTCGGTAGCCAAATTTCTCTGAACGCGGCGACTTGAACTCCGGTTTTGCAACAGCCAAGGTCCCCTTTACTTGACCCGTTTTCATGTCTGTCTCCAACGACCGAGCCGTACAGACTAAGGCTTGAAATCCTGACTTACAGAACTCGAGAGCAGATATCGTAACTCGTCTCGCAGTCCCGCATAAAACTTACTAGTCTTACGCTCCTTTTCGGTGAAGATAGAACCCGTATATCTTCCCAACAGCGTGAACTCATGAAGATAGTCATCCACACTACAATATCCTTGAGTCAACCGCTGAAATTCCATCTCCATTAATATTCTCTGCTGCATTTGCAGATGCTTTGCCAAGAATAATCGAGAGAACTCTTCCATCGAGGCCTCTGCCAACTGTCTGCCGGCCAAGTGATGTAGTTCAATCTCATCCCACCACAACCGAGCCTCTCCCTCAAAAAGGAAAGTGGCCAACATTACCTTTTGCTCCTCCTCAACTCTGATCTCTCTCATGATTCTCTTAATCCTTGCAAGCCATTGCTCCGCTTGGGCTGGGGATCCCGCCCCAGTAAATTGAGGAGGATTGAAGCTCATGAATTTCTTCAATTGTTGATCTGCTGCCCGCGGATCAACTACAGCTTCTGCCGGTTCTTGCCTTACCCCAGCATGCGTTGGCACCACAGTAGGACGTTGTTACCCAGCCTACTAAGCATTCATCATAGCAAGTACCATCTCCGTAATGAAATGCTCAGTTTCAGCAGATGGAGAAGGTGTGGGCACCTCACCCGGTGCCGCATTTTCATCAAAATATTGAGGTTACGATTGACCCGCAACACTTCTAGTCACCTATATGTGTAAAAATACAATTTAGCGACTAAATAAACGGCAAACATATAAAAATGAACACACCAAATAAGTGTATTTACATTCCTAAGTGGATATTCTTGAGTTCAATTTATGTGTTTTAACGACAACACTGACACGTGCCCACCACCCCTCAAAAGAATTCGTCCGCGAATTTGGAAGAGATCAACCAACAAGCTGATACCAAATTATAACACCTCTACCCGTCATGAAGAATATAATAGAGGATCCGGCCGGGGCCCCACACCATATTCAACAAACAGGCGGAGACGGTACTAAATAATATCAAAACGAACGCATCTTATCACAGAGCATTCTAGCGGAAGCTTCACGGTTTAAAACTTGAACTAAAGAGTTACAAGAACTGTCCACTATAACAAAATAGGAATGTTTACACCATAAGTAACTGGCCTTATGGCCTTACAGGTTTCTCTTAACAAAAGTGTGGTTTCCAAACATCGGCGCGCAGGCTGGCCACACATGAATAAGAAGAAACAAAACAAAGCCTTCAAGGGAAGCAACGCAGCTTGGTCTTCAGCCTGCTAAGTCCCGCTCGGACCAGTACCACCTGCACCTGCAAGAACCAATCCATCGAGCGGTGGCAAACAGGGAAACGGTCATCATTCAGCTGACCAATTATTACGACCTTGCCTCTGGCACGGGGCAGCGGAATTCCTTCCCTGCACAACATTTTACATCTCCTACATATATATCCAGCCACCAAGGCAATAAATATCACAAATGCCGGAATGACGACCCGACATTCCGTGGACTCAGGGCACATTCTGGGTACCGGAAACACCAGGTCCCACCCCCGTTTAGAGGTCCCAGACATGACGGTCCAATTTGAGCATTTCTAGTCTGATCGGCATACGACCCATCGACTCTTACTATGTGATACTAACATGGCATTAAGCCCCCAAGATTATACGACCATAACGCGGGTACAGATCCACGTTTCCCGTTGCTCAAAATCGTCAGACTCAAGACTGGACTGATACGGGTACAGCTTCACCTTGCCCGTCCGCCACCAAGGCATTCCTCTAGTTGAAGCCTAACGGCTCAACTTCATAACATATGGCACTCACGGCTACAAGAGTTGAACACAACTCTCACCATTTCCTTGACTTCCTCTAGTACTTCCTACGACACTAAGCAACAAGTATCCACCACGGATTTCATGCATTCAAGCAATACTCAAGGAGTCTTCTCCGATGTTCAAACAAGCATCACCAATCTAGACCAACATGTCCAGATGGGCTTCACTTGTCCAAGAAGGAAATCGTTACCCTTTTTGTGGAGGATTCCTATGCAAATGCAAGGAAAGAAGGACTTCACTTGTCCAAGAAGGAAATCGTTACCCTTAATGGACGTTTTGGCGCCATGGAGAAAAGTACATGGTTGGAAAGCTTCGCAGCGATCAAGCCTCCGCAGAGCTTTACTAGGCTCGCGATTTGGACCACCGCAGCAGCACCGGCAGCCGTCTTTCCCTTCTTCTTCCTCCCTTTGCTCTCCTCTCTCTCTTTACTTAGGAAAGAGAATAGCACAACTCAAATGAGTTTTCTCCATCTCAAATCTGGCCTTATAAACCCATAGGGCAGCCTAGGCCATTGGATCTTGGTCAAAGAAAATGGAAGGCTCAGATTATCCCTGAAATTGAATTTCCTGGGCTGAACACGGGGTTTTACACGCCCGTGTCATAGGCCGTGTTCCTGAAGCGGTGCATAATCAACTTAAAATAAACCAGAATACGGGAATCGACATGCCCGTGTCAACCCTGATACGCCCGTGTCACCCAGTACACGGTCGTGTATCTGGCCGTGTCACCCCTGTAATAGGATCTCAAAAATCACCCGAGAACAACATGGCTAAGGCACACGGCCGTGTCCCTAGTCGTGTACCAAACACGCCCCTGTGACACGCCATCTCCTCCTCGGACACAATTTGTTCTCAGCTAAGTTAGACACGCCTTGGGACACGCCCGTGTCCCAGGCTGTGTACACCTGACATGCCCTGAGACACTCTCGTGTCTCAGGCCGTGTCAGCCAACCTAAATTTCAATTTTTGCTTTTGAGATTTCTGGGGTGTTACAGGCAGGGCGTACAGTTTCTGTGGAATATCTGAGTATTTTAAGAACATTCTCCGTCCATACCTCAGTGCTGAGGGAAAGCTACTAGTAGACATTATGGGAAAAGTTTTACTTTGCAAGACAACTTCCATAAGTTTCATCTCCACTAATCTATTATACATGATAACAGTTATTGTTTCAAGAAAGATGTTTCAATTTGGTATGATGATTTTGGATAAGATGAGGGAGATCATCAAGGCTCCTAATTATGGAAGGATTATCTCTTTGATGCTTCATGAGATAAATACTGATGTGTTTGATTTCTCTAAAGGAACCACCTTGCACCACATGAAGAAGGTATCAATCTCTTCAATTCAGAGATGATAATTGAAATTGCTGAATGTTGTCCATGATGTTAAAGCTCATGAACATCCAGCTACAGAGGACATGACTCCATCTCCCTTTAAACCTCATATTGCTAGCACATCTGGTGCAGCTGCTGAGGGGGAGCCCGCTCCTTCTATTTCAGAAGAAAGGTTATCTACTCCACCTGCTGGTTCTTCTCTCCCTCCATCCTCTCATGAAAAAATTCAGTCAGATGCACAAGTGCAAGAATCCATCCTTTCTACTGCAGAAGACATCAACAAGATGATTGAAGAACTTAGCTCTAAAGAGCCTCTACCTCTCCTCCAGAAGGAACAACCTATAAAACCTTCAAAAGAACCATCTCCTATTCCATCTCTAGAATCCGCTACTGGCCAATATCCTGCTACTAAGAAAGATAAAGAAGACACCATACTGATCTCAGATTAAAAAGAACCTTCCCTCCAATTTGCTGAAGCTCCTTTGAAGAGCTTGGATTTCACTCTTCCCACCATACTTGGTGAGGAAGGAGATGTTCTGATTCACACCTCCCGAGCTCAGAGCTCAGTGATAGTAGAAGAAATTACTCCATGGACTACTCCTCCTCCAAAATAGATGCTGATGGAAGAGAAAGTATTTTGATGACTCCTTGAAAGCTGTTTAAAAGAAAGTCACTGCCTTAGAAAATAAAATGAGCCGAGGATTTGTTGAAATCCAGAACAATACAGATGAGCTGAAACACTTGTTTAAGATAGGTGGAAAAGCACTGGACCACACTATTACCAGTGTTTGTCAGGTAATGGACCAATTTGTTACTCTAGCTAATAATAAGATATATCTTGAAAAGAAGGACAAAGAGACCTTATGAAGATCTGCGAAGAAGTGGGTACTTTCGAAGAAGAAGCCAGAGAGAAACTCTGTGTAGAAGTTAGAAAGGGGGAGGGACTTGTAAAAGAACATTTAGAATAATCTGATTCTAATGTAAAGACTCTATGGAATGCCAAGATGGATGAAATTCATATTGATGTAAAAGCCCAGATACAATCTATAAAATTTTATACCTATGATACTACAGTGTGGATGAATAAGCAGATCTTTCCTGAATTCCAAGCTGAACCAAATAATATCCCTTATCATCTCAATCCTTTTGCTCAACATCAACCAGCTCAAATGCCTGCTCCTCAACTCATATTCTCTCAAAGGCCTGAAGGGGAAGCTCCTCCTCCAGAATCATATGCTCGGGTATGGGAAATAGAGATACCACAAGATCTACCTGAAGTTTAGATCCCTAAAAGAAGGAAAAATGATGACAGAGCTTCTACCAACAGATCCATTCCAAATCCAGAGGCAGAGAAATAGGAAAGCACAAGAATTTGCAGAAATCTGGAGCCCAACCTCAAAATCTTTGATCCTTGATACTGTCATGCTAGTTTTGGACTTTAATGAAAATAGACATGACCATTAAAGCTCCTATGAATGGGACTTGTATGAGAAGTTAATGACCAAAAGAAGGATATATGATCGAGAACATGAAAGGAACAATCCTAAGGCACCACCAAGACCTCCAAAATACTATCCTAAACCATTCAGTTATCAGAGAAGGCAACAAGAAAAGAAAGACAGATAGTATCAACAACAGCAACATCAAGGCAAAGAATGAAGAATAGTTCTATGATTGAGGATTGAAGTTGTGTAGAACTGAAATTTTGAAACATTTCTATTTATATAAATCCTTAGTTTTGATGATCCTCTCTTTATCTTTAATTAGTGTGCATGATATTCAGTTCTTATCTTCTATAACTAGTCTTTTTATTTTGATATAATTCACCTTAGTGTAGATGGTTCTGACTTCTACAAATAAGAGGAGATTGTTGGGTATTGTATCCACAAAAACCTAGATTTGTATGATGTCACCCTTGAACTAAGATGAATTAAGTTGTATTTGATATCCTGTTTGAGTTATGTGTTAGCAGGACTTATTGTCAAGTGTCGACCAATGCAAGTCTATAGTGGGTCATCAAACACAGTACCATACAATGTAATTCCTCATTGTGTGATCCATGGTGTTGACCCACGTGTAGCCTCTCTATTTGGATACACTTCTTTTTCAAGCACTAGGTTTGATGAAGAAAGACTTATTGCTGACTGGAATGAAGAAACAAAAATTTTCATGAACTAAAATTCTTCTAAGTCGTTTACTCGAGTAAAAAATATAGTACTCGATTAGAACCTTTAGATGCACTCGAGTAGGTCTAGTCTAAAATTCAAGTAAAGTAAATTGTTCACGAGAATCTTGAATCTAGTTCTCGAGAAGCCAAGTCCATTACTCGAGTAAAGTAAATGGTTAGACCTGGCCCAAAGCCTTGCTCAAAGGGTAATCCCGGGAGATGTCGTAACTCGAGATGATCTCAGTATGCTGCTAGAGCAGCTACAGAATCCAGCCAGTTTTCTATATGAAGGCCGCCGCCTTCATGTCATAAGTGGCAGGATAGAGGGCATGTACTGCTATTGGCCATACAATGATGGCATTGTGGATCTCATTCGTCTTCAAGTTGGGCATAGTTCTATTTTTCTGACAGTGCGGTGTCTGACATTATACATTATTAAAGGCATTCTTGCAAAACTCATCAAATTCACATTCTCATTTCTCCAGACCATTATCTGTCCTCAAGGGCTTGATCTTCTTTCCAGTCTGCTTCTCGATCAAGGCTTTCCACTGCTTAAAGGTGACGAAGACATCACTCTTATGCTTCAAGAAGTAAACCCATACCTTCCTTGAATAATCATCAATGAAGGTCAACAGATAGTGTGATAATTTTCTCGAGTTTTCAGTTTTTACATCTTAGAAATTTTCAAAGTATTATTCTCGAGTAGTGAAGTTCAAGTACTTGAGTAGTTATATTGATTACTCGAGTTGTACAATATTGTCTCGAGTAAGAGAAGTCAAGTTAAGCACTCGAATATATAAGCCTTTAACTCGAGTGATTGAAGGAAAATTCTCGAGTAATGTCTACCCCACTCGAGTAGTAAAGTTCCAGTACTCGACTAATCTATCTACTTCTCGAGAAGTCCAGATCAGGTACTCGAGTAACCAGTATTTCCTTTTTGTAATTTTTATCTAAGTCTTTTTCTCGAGAAGTTCTTTTCTACATCTCAAGTAATATTTCTATCACTCCAATAATCCTCATTCCACTCGAGTGATATTGAGTTCTGACCAGAAGTTTACTTAAACGTTCTTCTCGAGTAGTTTGATACTGTCCTCTCGAGAGCAAGTCTTAGTACTCGAGTACTACTCTCTTCACACGAGTAATCAAGTTCTCTTTTCAGAAAAATTTGATAAGTCCCTGATAGACGAATTTTTCCAATAGCTTGATGTGATTGGTCCACGTTGCCGTCATTAATGATAAATCTAACCGTTAGTGAGATCTTATATAAGGTCTTGTCATTTGGACTAACCCTAAAAAGTTGTGAAAGAAATATTCACCCTAACAAGTGTGTCATTAATGATATATCTTCTCTTTGATCTTATGAGTCCAAGGATTTCAGATCTAGAATCCAGCATTGTCTTCTTCAACAATTTCTGATCAAGCCGCAAGTTCCAGAAGGAAGACCTAGGAAGAAATTTTCCAGATCTGAGAAATTATTCAGTTTGTATTTCTTAAATTTATTTTATTCTTGTAGGAGATTATTCTCCGAGTGTAAGAGCTTTATTCTCCGAGTTGTAGGAAGTTTTCATCTTCCGAGTATAGATCCATTGTATGGATCGAGTTGTAGGAATGTTATTCCGAGTGGTAGGATTGTTTTAAATCCGAGAATAGTGGAGTAACCGAGTCTAGTGCTTTGCTAGATCGGTAAGTGGAAAGTGGATGTACCCAAGGGTTGGGAACCACTATAATTCTTAGTGTCTTCTGTGATTGCTTGGTTATTTCTCTATGCATAGATCACTAAATTTTTTATTCCGTAAATAGACGTGCAACTCACCTATTCACCCCCTCTAGGTGATTTAGTTAGACAACTTAGACTCTTTTCATGCTCTGATAATTAATGATTAATATTATCAAGAATATAGTTGTTCCGCGAAGCATTAATTATTGTTTTCACAGAGTTATTACTCTACCATATTCAATGGGACAGTTAGGGAAATGCATTCAAGAAAATTATTAGCCATTCAGAATCCCAAAAATTATGCAGAGAATTTCAAAGGAAAGATTTAAAATTCAAATGGTTTTGAATCTGAAATCATATATAAAGTGATTTTCCTTCAGAAGATTATAATATAGGAATGAGAAACAACAACAACAAGGCAGTGAATCAGTGAAAAAGAAGAGCAATCAGTAATCAGTGAAGAACAACATAGCTCTCAT
Source organism: Platanthera zijinensis (assembly GCA_039513925.1). Taxonomy (NCBI): domain Eukaryota; kingdom Viridiplantae; phylum Streptophyta; class Magnoliopsida; order Asparagales; family Orchidaceae; genus Platanthera; species Platanthera zijinensis. The sequence continues at coordinate 144,601,771 of CM077093.1, read as the reverse complement.
ACACATTGAGTTCTTCATCATCTACTTCAGGCTTTCAAGGGACAATTAATCAAAATCATTCCAAAAAGCTTCTGAAGAGCAACATCATTTGAAGTCCTACACCCTAAAGCAAAGCTTCCACTCTTGATCAGATTCATACAACTCAGGGGGATCTTTGACAACATCAAGAAATCCACTAAGTTTTCTCAGTGATTTGAGACCGAGAAGACAACATATCTTTTTACTTTTCCCTTTTCCCGTGTACAGGGTTTTAACTCCCTTCAAAAGATAGTCTTTTGGTTGTTAAGTCTCCCTATAAAAAGACTTAGATTTGTTTTTGAGCACTTGATCAAAATCTCAAAGTGTTGCTAGATCTCCCTTAGAAAAATAGATCTTATGGTGACAGGGCATCTGAGCAAAAACCTGTGGGGCAGGGCATCTGATCAAAAACCTATAGTGGATTCCTATCAGGGTGGTAGAAGAGTGGATGTACCCTGGTTTATTGGGGAACCACTATAATTCTTGGGTCGTCTGTGTTGATTATTTTTGTGCTTGTGTGCTGTGATATTTCCTTTTTTATACTTATATATATCACTTTATTTTAATCCGCTTTAAAAAACCAATAAATCATTTTAATACTCTATTCACCCCCCGCCCCTCTAGAGTAATCTTAAGATCTATTCCTCACTATCAATTGTCATCAGAGGGTCGTTTCTTGGTTGTACAGGCTAACACATGAATAAAAAAGATCTGGTAAATTTTATTTTTATCTAGATTTTCTATCATGGCACAAAACAAGGAATTTTCAAGCACTAGACCTCCAGTCTGCAACTTAAGTAAGTTTGCACATTGGAATGTAAGAATTAAACATTATATGAATTCTATTGATGAAGGCATCTACAATTCTATTTTGTCAGGTCCCCCTACTTCATCTGCAATAACCACTATAAACACCAGTGTTATTCCACCACCTGAGTGGACAGAGGCTCAAAAGAAGCTGAAAATTGCAGATGCCAAAGCAATGAACATCCTGGATCAAACTATGTCTGATGACATATTACAAAAAGTTGTTGAATGCACTTCAGCCAAGGATATTTGGGATACTCTAAATGGGATGGTTGTAGGATCTATAGATGATAGAAAGGACAGGAAAGCCCACTTGATTTAATAATATGATAATTTCAAGAAGGGTGAATCTCAATTAGTTGCTGTGATGTACACTAGACTCAGCCTCGTCATCAATAAGAAGAAAACCCTTTAGAAGGACATCTCATTGATAGAAGTAAATGACAAGATCCTTATGTGCTTCCCTAGTATATGGGACTCTAGGATCTGGCCAATCAAGGAAGCAAGAAGCTTGAATGAAATCTTAACAGAGACCTTGTTGGGAAAGCTCAAGTCTTATAAGCAGCTTATCAAGACAAGGGAAGCTGAATAAGTGGCTTCACCTTTAGTATGGAAAGAGAAGGGCATAGCTTTTCATGCTACAGATGAAGAAGAATCTCTTCCAGCAAATGAAGACCTCATGAGTCTGTTGGCCAAAAGATTCTACAAAATTGCCATGAAGGACTTCATGAGATGGTCTTCCAAAAATAAATACAAACCCAGGTATGAAAAAACCCCCCCACTAAAGAAATTGATTGTTATGGGTGCCGGAAACCTGGACACATATTGCTAGAATGTCCTGAGAAGAAGAAAGAAAAGAAGAAGGAGATAGACTCCAAAAAGCACTCCAACAAATGTTATTCCAACAAATATAGGAAGAAAGAGAGAGAAATTGTAGCTGAGACATGGAGTTACTCAAATTCAAACTCTTCATCCAGCTCCATTGAGGATGAAGAAGAAGCAAAAGCTAATGAGATCTGTATACTGGAAATCAATACATCATCCAGCAACTCTGAGTCAGAATCAGAGGAAGACCAGGTAATATCTACCTTTGATTTTACTTCTAATCAATTCAAATTAGACTTTAAATTATTATGTAAAGATTTAATTAAATCTGAGAAGGAAATCAAACTTCTCATAGAAAAATTAATTGAACTTGATAATTTTTCTTCAGAAAATTCAAAACTTAAAGAAGACTTAAAAACTGCTTCAGAACAAATATTATCTTTAGAAAGTAAACTAAATAACGCTAAAATTTTTGAATAATCCCTTAATGGGAGAAGTAATAAATTGATCGACATCACAAGCACAGTGAATGCATGATTAAAAATCAAACGGGGCTTGGGTGCTTCATCAAGTCAGCCTTATATTCTTGTGAAAAATATTTTATCTAAACATATAAAATTCATTTCTGAAAAAGGAAAAGCAAAAGCAAAAGATACTAATAATGAAATAGAGGTTTTAAATCAAACTAAATTAAAGAAAAATAAAAAATCACATAAAAATTAATGTTCAAAAAACTTCATCGAACCGAGATCGACAAAATCAGTATTATGCATCGAACGGCGATCAACGAATCCTGAACCAAGAATTTGGGAATGTTTACTCAAACAAGAGTGCTCGATGAAATCAACGTCCTTCGTCGAATAGAGATTTACAATCGTAGAATGCAGGAAATAAGTATTATCATTATGTGAACCGAGATCGACGAAATCAATACGTTTCGTTGAACTCAGATTGACGAACTCAAATAAATTCATCGAACTCAAATTTTCAAAACAAAAATTTTAATATTTATCAAACTAATAATCAGAAACCAAAACTTGTTAATCCTTTTACTAAGAGGATAATCCCTCCAAGGAGATATCATTCATTAGGTTATAAGGATCGACATGATTGTTCTTATATTTCCAGTTATTGTTTTAAAAGAAATCAAGGATCCAAGGTAACCTGGGTCAAAAACACCTAACTTATTTTTATGCAGGCGAAGAACTATCCTACCATAAAGGAACAGTGGTATTTGGATAGTGGTTACTCAAAATATATGACAAGTTCAAAGGCCAACCTAAGTGACTTTAAAGCAAAGCTTGGACACAAAGTGATCTTTGGAGACTCTAATTGTGGACAAATAGATGGATGTGGAAATGTCAAGAGTGGAGCAGTCACATTCAAAAAGGTAGTTTATGTGAATGGACTGAAGCATAACCTCATATCCATTAGTCAACTATGTGATGAAGGTTACCAGGTAACTTGTAACAAGTCCTTATGCTATATTATTTCTGAAAAAAACAAAATTGTTTTAACTGGTATTAGACTAGGAAACATATAACTAGTTAATTTCAATTCAGCTAAAAAGAAATTTTCTTATTTAAGCAGATTAGTAAAGCTAGTGAATTATGGCATAAGATACTAGGTCATGTAAACCTTAGGACAATAACTAAATTATCTAAGGACAACCTTATTAGAGGACTACCTTCTGGCTCCTATAAGTAGGAAGGACTTTGCAGGGCTTGTCAATTAGGCAAGAAAACTAAAAATAGTTTTAAATCCATTAATAAAACTGATTCACCAAAAATATTATACTTGCTACATATGGACCGTTTTGGACCTATTGCAGTACAAAGCTTTGGAGGGATGTCATATACATTAGTGATTGTTGATGATTTCTCTAGATTCACTTGGGTTATCTTTCTGAAAAATAAGTCAGATGACTTTAAAGTTCTTACATACTTTCTTAAGAGCATATAGATAGAGTACTCTACTAGAGTTGCATTGATCAGAAGTGATCATGACACTGAGTTTTAATCTCTACTCATGCAAGAATTCTGTGAGAAGGAAGGTATCAGGCATTGTTTTTATGCTTTTAGAACTCCTCAACAAAATGAGATAGCTTAAAGGAAAAATAGAACCTTGATTGAATCAGCAGGGACATAACTTGCAAATGCTCACTTTCCCCTATCCTTTTGGACAGAGGTAGTAAACACAACAAATTATGTTCTGAATAAAAGTCTAATTTATAAACTTAAGGGCAAGACGCCCTATGAATTACATAAAGGGAAGAAACCTAAAAGAAACTATTTTAAAGTATTTTGTTGTATATGTTATATCCATCATAATGACAAGAAATATCTTAGAAAGTTTGAAGCCAAAGCTGTAGAGAGATTTTTTCTTGGATATTCCCAAGTCAGTAAGGCTTATAGGGTTTATAACAAATCAATATTTAAGAATCTGTACATATAACTTTTGATGAGACTAACATGTTTTACAAGGAGAAGGATTTTTCAACCATAAAAAATTTGCAGGTACCAAATCTGTATGAGAAAATTGATTATTTAATCCTATCACAAGAGGATATATCACATCCTTCTTTCCAGATTACTACTGATTATAGTGATGAAGATATTCCGGAAATTCATGTTGAAGATGTTGTGGCTAATGAAATTCCACAAGAGGAATTAATTACACATGTGGTTGAAGAACCAACTCTACTCACTGATCTTGTCACACTTAGAGATCATCCCATATCTCAAGTGTTCTGAGACATATCAGCTGGTGTGCAAACAAGGCTTCAACTCAACCAAGATTTGATGCATGCTTGCTTCCTTTCTCAAAGTGAGCCATAATCCATAAAAGATGCAGAGCAATATCCCCACTGGATTATTGCAATGCAAGAGGAACTCAAACAATTTGAGAGGTGTAGAGTTTGGGATTTAGTTCCAAGACCCAAATAATACCCAGTCATTGGAACTAAATGGGTATTCAGGAACAAGTTGGATACTCAAGGATCAATTATGAGGAACAGAGCAAGATTGGTGGCTCAAGGATATTCTCCGGAGGAAGGCATAGATTATGATCAGACCTTTGCTTGTGTTGCAAGGCTCGAGGCTATCAAGATTTTTCTTGCTTATGCAGCATTCAAAAAGTTCAAAGTATACAAGATGGATGTGAAGAGTGCCTTTCTGAATGTAGAGCTCAAAGAAGAAGTGTTTGTAGCACAATCACCAAGTTTTTATCTCTTCAACTCATCCCTCTTATGTTTTTAAATTGCGTAAAGCACTTTATGGTCTAAAGCAAGCTCCAAGAGCTTGGTATGAGACCTTGGCTAGTTTTCGTTTAGAGCATAAATTTTCTAGAGCCATGGTAGATAAAACATTGTTTTTCAGGCATCATAAGGATAAAATTTTGCTAGTTCAAATATATGTAGATGATATAATATTTAGTTGTACTAATTCCAAACTTTGCAAAAGGTTTTCTGACCTGATGCATTCAAAGTTTGAAATTAGTAGCATGGGTGAACTATCTTACTTCCTTGGTCTCCAAGTGAAGCAATCCCCTGATGCTATCTTTATATCCCAGTCTAAATATGCTAAGGAGCTACATCAAAGATTTGTGATGTTTGATTCCTCAGCCATGAAAACACTCATGCCCTCCAATGTTGTTGTTGTTACTAATGAATAGGGCAAACGAGTTGATCAAAAAACATGTAGGGCAATTGTTGGGTCCTTATTATATCTTACAGCTAGTAGGCCAGACATTATGCTTGCTACCTGTATTTGTGCTAGGTTTTAAGTAAATCCCAAAGAATCTTACCTAACTTTATTAAAACAGATTATGAGATATATAAATGGTTGTCCAAATCCATGACTTCGGTATCAAACAGAGTCAGAATTTGACTTAACTAGATTCTCAGATTCTCACAATGCTGGATGTAGAGTGACAAGAAAAGCACATCAGGAACTTGTCAGTTTCTTGGTGATTGGCTTGCGTCCTGGTTTTGCAAGAAACAAACATCTATGTCAACATTAACTGATGAAGCTGAGTAAATGGCAGCTGGTAGTTATTGCTCACTCATATTGTGGACACAAAATCAGCTACTAGATTATGGTTTGATATTAAATAGTTCAATTACCTTTTGTGATAATACTAGTGCTATTTCAATTGCACAAAATCTAGTGCTTCATAGTAGAACTAAGCATATAGAAATTAGACATCATTTCATTAGAGATTGTGTGGACAAAAATAAATTTAATTTTGTCTTTATCTCTAGTGATTTACTAAGAGCAGACATCTTCACAAAACCATTGGATGAAAAGAAACATATGTTCTTACTAAATAAGCTAGGTATGATTAATGGAGAAGGTTTAATTTGATTTCTATCTGAGCTCGATGAATTGGTCACCTTTCGTCGAACGAAAATTGATGATCTGTGAACTTTTCTTAAGAATTTTTCGTCGAACGGAGATCGATGAAATCTCTTTGTGAACCTTTTCGTAGAACAGAGATGGACGAAGTTCGGTTCAGAAATTTTTTTGTCGAACTGTGAACGACGAACTATTTTCCCCCTCTTTAAACTGAGATCGACGCTTTTATTTCTTCATGAAATATTTTGTCGACCTGAGTTCGAAGCTTTTCTTTTGCGTCAAACGGAGTTCGCCATTTCATCTTCTGAAAACCTATAATTAGGCTTTCATCGAACTCCATCCCGCGCTTTCTAGTTCTCTTGCACTTGATCTTTTTTTCTTGCAGGTAATGGAGATTTTTGCGGCGACCCTCTCTGGAATGAAATTTGATGCAGGGAAATCAAGGAATGTGTATTCACAGCAACCTTTCCAGATCAAACCTCAATTTCTGGATTGATTTTTGGACATCAGCTGGCTTCCTCCTCCTCTGTCCCTTATTTTGGGGGGCTGGGTTCAGGTCTCTCTAAATCCAGGCAGGGGGAGATGTTCTATGAAGAAGCTCCAGTCCCAACACCAATAATAAAGATCAAGTCAAGATAGCTATCAGCATCAGAGATCAAGCAAAGGTAGTCAAGATCAACATTCAAAGCAAACCAGCCAATAGGAAACTCAAAGTGAACAGTAAAAGGAATCAAGCCCATAGAGGCCTCTGCCTGCTATATATGAACCTTAATTAGATCCAGTCTATAGGATGGCTAAATTCAATGAGCTTATTGTTCTGTCTCAGATCAATAAAGCTAGACCTGAAGGAAAAGAAACTTCACAGTTCACAACCATGTCTTCCTACAGGCAGAAAGAGTTTGACAAGTTTAAAGTAAAGAAAAATTAATTTAATGCTAATGAATATATGCAGCTCCAACTAGAGGCAGTAGTTCTCAGAGCATTCTCTCAGAAGATTCTTGGGAATCAAGATCTAAAAATGACTCAGCTGGAAGCTCAAGATCCTACCAGGAAGATGATATTAACTAAACCATCTTCATCTGAAGGTTCCAAGATAGATTCCTGATTCTTTCATGTTTTTGAACTATCTGATGTTATTGTTTTTAAATACTTTCATAGCTTTATCATATATATGCTAAATGTGTTATTTTTGCAAGATATATATATATATATATTTTGTTATATTTTGTAAATAGTATCCTCACCGAAATAGGGGAGATTGTTGGAACTCCAGGTTTTATTTGGGCTAGGATCACTATTAGGATGTTAAGATTGACCCGTCTTGTTTAGTCTAGGGTCATAGGATTTTCCAGGGTTTGGCCTTTGAAGTTTTCAAGTTTAGGAAATTTAGTTCGACGATATTCGAGCTCAGCTCGACGAAAGTCTTGCTCAGCTCGATGAACTCAGAGTTCCAACTCTGAGTTGAGCTCGACGAAAGCTGAGCTACGGTCGACGAAATTTGTCTTTAACACTACAATCTCAGCTCGACGATAGCCAAGCTCAACTCGACGAAGGAGAATTCTTAACTCGACGAACTTGGAGTTCAGGTCGATGAAATCATTGCTGAGTTCGAATAACTCCTTCCAGGTTCTGTTCGACTATTCTTCTCTGCAGTTTCTCAGTGCGACTATCAGTTTGATTTCAAATTCTATTATATTAAGATAGTAATGCTCTGATAATTAATGCTCAATATTCTCAAGAATATAGCCGTTCCGGCCAGCATTAATTATTGTTTTCACAGAGTTATTACTCTATCATATTCAATGGGATAGTAAGGGAAACGCATATCAGACAGATATTAGCCATTCGGAATCCCAAAAATTATTCAAAGAATTTCAAAGGAAAGATTAAAAATTCAAATGGTTCTGAGTCTAAAATCATATATAAAGTGATTCTCCTTAAGAAGATAATAATATATGAATGAGAAGTAACAACAATAAAGCAGTGAATCAGTGAAAAAGAAGAGCAATCAGTAATCAGTGAAGAACAATATAACTCTCATACACACAGAGTTCTTCATCACCTGCTTCAGGCTTTCAAGGGACAACTAATAAAAATCTGTCCAAAAAGCTTCTGTAAAGAAATATCATTTGAAGGCCTACACCCTGAAGTAAATATTCCACTCCTGATCAGATTCATACAACTCAGGGGGAGCTTTTACAACATCAAGAAATCCACTAAGTCTTCTCAGATATTTGTGACAGAGAAGACAACATATCTTTTTTACTTTTCCCTTTTCCTGTGTACAAGGTTTTAACTCCCTTCAAAAGTTAGACTTTTGGTTGTTAAGTCTCCTAATCAAAAGACTATGATTGGTTTTTGGGCACCTGATCAAAAGCTCAAAGAGTTGCTAGATCTCCCTTAAAAAAATAGATCTTGTGGTCACATGGCACCTAAGCAAAAACATGTGGTGGCAGGGCACTTGGTCAAAAACTTGTAGTGGATTCATACCAGGGTGGTAGAAGAGTGGATGTACACAGGTTTATTAGGGAACCACTATAATTCATGTATCATCTATGTTGATTATTTCTGTGCTTGTGTGCTGTGATTTTCCTATTTTATACTTATATATCACATTATTTAAATCGCCTATAAAAACCAGTAAATCATTTTAATACTCTATTCACCCCCCCTCCCCCCCTAGAGTAATCATAAGATCTATCCCTCACTTTCACCCTAGAAGTCATAGAAAAACCATTAACTATAAAAATGTCCCAGTTAGTTATTGAAAGTGAAAAGGAAGATGTGGTTGTAAGAGAAGTTCATTTAGAACTTACTGCCTAAAATACTGAGATTATAGTGGGGGAGCCCTTCATAGAAAACTATTCCCAAGAAATTAAAAGACTGGATGAGGATAGGACTGCTAATAACTCATCGAAGGGGAGTATCAACTAATAGACTCTGCCCAAACTACTCTTGACCTTAATATTGTAGATCTGTTCATAATGAAGATTATAGAGCCCTTTCCTAAGCCAACTCCAAAACCTGAGCCTGTATAGGATGACATAATAAAAATAACACTCTCTTATAAATAGATTGTACTCTAGAAAGGGAAGAGAGTTGTGAGGGAACAAGATCTATAGAAGATGTATCCTAAGGCTGACACTCCTGATTGCTTGTATGCGGATTATGAATCTGTCATAGGTCCATCTTATAGAGCTGCTATAAAAGAGACAAAGATCACCACTACAATAATTAGTGAAGCATTTCTTGGTTATTTCATGGATTAGATGTAAATGATGATTGATAATCAAAGGAAATAATTTGAATGCTATATGGAGAAGACTATCCAAGGATAAAGAGATGAGATGAATGAGAAGATCACTAGACTTCAAGAAGAGATGAACCAACTGAATGCTCAAACTCCTCATTTCTTCATAAAGGTTGTTCATGTTATAGATCATACTGCCCAACAACAAGAACCGACTAATCAAGGACTCTATGATATTATAGTCAATTAGGTTGCGACTTCACTGAACTTACAATAAGATTTTCAAGCAACAATAGACCGTATGACTGAGTACAAGATGAATATGCTGAAAAGAGTAGACTTCTGCAGTCAACTTATAGATGACCATATTTTGGAAACAAGGGATAATTTAATTGGTTGTGTGAACATGCCAAAGTAAAAGATTTATGATATTCAAGGAAACATCTGTCATCATATCAATGAAGAAGTCGGAAAAGGGGAGAAACCCATCACACATCACACTACAAATTAGGCAATATAGATCTCCAATATAACAAGGCTTGCCTTAAACTTACCCCCAGTTAATTACACTCAAGAACCAAAATTTCTTGAATCCCCAACTAACTATGTACATCCATCTCTCAAATGGAAAGATTTTTTAACAGAAGAAGAGTGGTTGGCTTGATAGAGGAAAATAGATAAAATTAAGAAACTTCTAGATTATAAAGATGGAGTCCCAAGTCCAAACATTTCAACATAACCACATGGGAAAATTTTGGAAAGGAAAAGCTTCACAATTCAAGATTTTACGACACTGTGGACTGGGATAAGCATGAAATAAAGAATCAAAGAGGAGAACTCACTACAGAAATCATCTGAATGGACCACCTCTATAACACTCCAATTTTCCCAATGTTGAAAAATAAGAAGTATCTGGCGATTGGAGATATCGCCCGACGATAGTGGGATATTGCTGGCGATTGTAGTACAGTCGATGCAGTCGACAAACTGATGTTGTTGACACAGCTAATTTCAGCAATAATGCGATATCCCACAACAATAATGAACTATGTGTTGGCATGCCATGTGTCACCTGTTTGATAAGTAGTGAGGCTATTATTAAGCGGCGTTGACTTAGTCAAGCAGCCACTACCTAAGATATCGCCTTACGATAGTGCGATATTGCCTGACAATAACGCTTAAGATATATTTAACAAATAGATCTTAGCCATCCACTTCTATTTTGAGTTGAGATCTAATGGTGGTGTTTTGTCTCTACCCGTGCATATCTATTTGCACACGGTTGATGCAACCATTTGTGATTAGAAAACACATGGGAAGACCCTTGGCCTGTGGTAAAATATTTCTCATAAATTTCGCACGGTTTGATTGCACGATTGTGTATTCGACCGTGCATGACCAATTTTTTGATAAACTTGTATTTAAGCGCAGATTTTTACCCTACCTTAAGTTCTTCTTCCAGATTCACGCCAATTGGTCCAGTTAAGCCCCCTTTGGCCGCTCCATTATCGATCACCATCAGGATGTACTCCGACCATAATAATCTTGCAAATCCAAGGCTAGGAGAACCTCTTGGTCTCCTACATCAGTAAATTGCTTTCAAGCTCTATTTTAAGTGATTTCTCGCTGCATTCTTGGAGTTATCTGGCAAGTTCGAGGCCAAATATTATTGACGGAGAAGACGGGTCAACTAGAAGTAGGTGATAACCATTCTCTACCCTGAATAGCAGTCGAAGCTCATGCACGGACAAGGTTTGACAACCCTTGATTCCGGCCGCTAACCTTCAATGAGTCTTCATGCTTTGGTTGCAATCTCTCCCCCTCCTTGTTGTAGCTAATTTTGTCTTGAATGTTTGTTGTGTGGAACGATATTTGTTAAACCCAAATTTTACTCTAATGATAATTTACATGTTTATGTGAAAATTTGTTGTGGTTTGTGCAAGTGAGGAGCACCTCCATCTTATCTCAAACCCACCATACTGACACTAGCAATTTCTAGTGCCATGCATTGCAAAGAGGTTCTCTCGACCCTCAACCCACCAATGTAAACCATTCCATTCACATGCCTTCCCGCCGATCCGCCTACCAAAGCAGTGCATAGTGGCCTTCATAGCTTCCATCCACCTAACAAAGAGGTGATTGTGACCCGCATTAGTTTAATTAGTTTTAGTTTTTTTCCAAAACCCAAATCAGAGCTCTTTATTAATTTGAAATCTTTATAATAAATTTTCCAAATGATAGAATCACGTGCCCTAACCTACATTCCTTTGAGATCAATACTTGGGTAAATTCTTCCTGGTTTGTATTACCTGAGCGATCGGTGCACTTGCCGTTAGCGCATCAAGTTTTTGGAGTTAATGCTGGGGATTGCAGGCGTCGTGATATTTTTTCTATATAGGAAGCTGATTTAAAGGTTGTTTGCATGGTTTTTTTTCCTGTGTGTCCTAATGCCTATTCTTTTATCACCATTACCATATGATACAATTAATGATCATTTTGAAATCTTAGATGAACTTGTTGCATTTATTTCTCAAAATAATATATTCAATGGGATTCCTGGTGAGGATACAATCTCGCACATTGAAGACTTCCTTGACCTCTGAAACACCTTCCAGTACCCGGAGAGAGACCATGACAAGACCAAGTTGCAACTCTTTTTGTTTTCTCTTGTAGGAAAGGCAAGAAATTGGTATAGAGATGTTTATTTGGGAGCAATAACCTCATGGTGTCAAGTGAAAGATTAGTTTTTTTTAAATACTATTCTCAAGAACTCCTATTGAAGAAACACCTAGATTTTATCACATTCACACAGGCTAAGGGAGAATCACTTGTAGAGGCATGGGAAAAATTCAATCTCTTGAAATCTTGGAGTTGTACACACAACTTGCATGGGGTCTCATGTATCCAAATAATTTATTTAGGTATCCAGGAGCATTTCCGCCCCCTGTTTAACATTGCTGCTAGAAGGGGACTCTTTAGTAGAACTATTTCTGATGTTTGGCGAATTATGGATGAAGTTGCTCGCGATAGTGGAATGTGGTGCAAATTTCTTTAGCCTGGTTTAACAGTGGGAGAAAATTGTGATGTTAGCTTTATTAAGGTCACTACTGATGATGAGGCATATGAGGAGAAGTTCATTCAATTCACGCATTGGTTTAATGAGTGGTGGCACTCTCAGACACTTGTCGTTCAGAGATCACATACTTTTTGATCTATTCTCATTACCACTATTCAGTCGATTGAGTGTTGTACAAATGAAAATATGAATGCTATGAATCTACGAAGTGAAAAAAACTATGGGGGAATACAACTCTCAAAGCCATCCTCCCGTCAGGCAGTTTGATTTGCCAATTATCGATGAACCTCTAGTAGGGCCATCCATCCCTTTGTTGAAAGGAATTTTTCCACATGAAAATACTATGGACAGGACCCTGTTTCATGATAAATTATTGAATCTTAGAAAAGAAAAGCAGCTTCAGAAGTTCTTGGATACAATGAAAGGTGTGCAGGTAAGAATCCCTTTTTTGACATGCTTACGCAGGTCCTGAATTTTGGAAAGCAAATGAAGAATCTACTAACAAATTCAAGGACCATGGAATCAGTTGGAACAATCTTGGCACTAGGGGAAATCTCAACCATGGAATCGATTTGGGTAGTTTCACGATCTTGTAAACTATTAGACATTCTAACCATCATCAGGCATTATGTGATTCTAAAGCATAAATTAATCTCATGCCACTCTCTATCTTTTGGGAACTCAGCACCGGAGTCCTTCAACCCATAAATATTACTCTACAACTTGCTGACCGTTCAACCAAAAAACCAATGGGTTTGGTGGAGGATCATGCGGTGGAAGTCAACGGGCTTTGTTTCCCTATTGATTTTGTGAATTTAGACATCGAAACTGATGATAGTACACCAATTATCTTGGGTCAACTATTTGTAGCTATTGCTCGATCCTTGATTGATGATAAGAGTGGGTTGTTGACACTTCTCCTTAGGAAGGACATAATGATATTTGACATGTATATGATACCTATTGCGGTTGGTAGTTATAAGTCTGAGTTGCTTCAGTCCATTGTGGTTGAGCCTGATAATACCATACCAATCTTGCTAGATGGGTGTGATGATGTGTTGGGTGAGGCTTTTGGTGATGTTGGTGGTGATTTTTGTGATGTTGCAAATGTTCTATCAGATGTCACTGTAGATTGTTCTCATGATTCATACTTTTCAGCAATCGAGATGCCTTTGCTCAAGCCTCTACCAACAACATTAAAGTACGTCTTCTTGTGTGAGAATATGACTAACCCTATTAATTTTTTGTCCTTACCTTCTGATGATCATGATCAGCAATTAGTCGAGATGATAAAAGTGCACAAACAAGCATTTGGTTGGAGTATTTAAGATATCAAGGGGATCATTCCTACTGTTTGCATGCACAAAATTCTCTTGGAGGAGAGTTTTAAACCCACTACTTAGCCTAAACGTTGACTGAACCCCAAGTTATAGGAGACTGTGAAAGACGAAATTATCAAGCTCCTCAATGCTGATATCATCTATCCCATTAGCGACATCAAATGGGTGAGTCCAGTGCAGTTTGTTCTGAAAAAGGGGGAAATTATAGTTATGTCCAAATGAGAATACTGAGTTGCGCCCAACTCTAATGATTACGGGATGGAGAGTTTATATCGACTGCATGAAACTCAATTTGTCAACCTGTAAAGATCATTTCCCTTTACTATTCATCGACTAAATGCTGGAGAAGCTGGCAAGACATGATTATTATTATTTTCTCAATAGGTATTTCGGTTATCGCCAATTACTGTTTGACCCTGCAGATCAAGAAAAAACTATATATACTGCCCCTCTAGCACTTTTGCATTAAAGCGCATGCCCTTTGGCTCTACAATGCCCCAAACAGCTTTCAATGCTGCATGTTGGCGATATTCCATGACATTGTAGGTGATTTTCTTGAGGTATTCATAGATAATTTCTCATTGTTTGGAATGAGCTTTGATGCAAGGTTGAAAAACCTTGCTTTGGTTCTGCAATGCTGAGAGGATACTAATCTTATCATGAATAAGAGAAAAATGTCATTTTATGGTTCATTAGGGTATAGTGTTGGGACACTATTTCTAGTAGAGGATTGGTGGTGGACGAAGCAATGATTGATACAATCAAAAACCTTTCACGACGAACTACGTTCTGTGTAATTTATAGTTCTCTAAGCTATTCGTGGTTTTATCAGCATTTCATCAAGAACTTCTCCATAATTGCAAAGATGCTCTCAAATATGCTTCGAAAGGATGCTAGATTTTATTTTGATAAAGACTATCTATGTGTATTTAATACTTTGAAAGACTGTTTAACGTTGGCGCCCATCTTATCGTCTCTAGAATGGACACTTCCATTTGAATTGGTGTGCGATGCGAGTGATATAGCTATTGGTGTGGTTTTGGGGCAGCACAAAAATGAAGTTTTTTATACCATTTATTACGCAAGTCAGGCCCTCAACGGTCCACAACTCAACTACACCACAACTGAAAGGAATTATTAGTTATTATTATTGTGTTCGAGAAATTTCATACCTATCTTATTCTTTCAAAGGTTGTTGTGCACAGTGACCACGTGGCTTGGCAATATCTCATGCAGAAAAAGGATGTAAAGCCGCAACATAATCGGTGGATTTTTGATGCTACAGAAATATAATATTGAGGTCTGTGACGGTCAGGATGTTGAAAATATGATTGTTTATAACCTTTCTATGCTTGAGAGCCATGGAGAATCTGATTCTATGGATATTCAAATCTCTGACACATTCCCGGACGAAAGATTTTTCCCTATTACTGCTACACCATCATCTTCTTGGTACGCTCATTTTGCTATGTTTTTGGCAAGCAAGGATTTCCTGCCCAATTTATCATATAAACAATGAAAAAAGTTCATGCCGAATGTCAAATATTATTTTTGGGAGGATCCTCTTTTGTTCCGCACTTATGCTGATGGGATTGTGCGGTGTTGCATTCCATAAAGTGAATTTAAGGCTATTCTCTAGCATTGCCATGACTGTTAGGCTGGTGGTCATTTTGGCATAAAGAGGACTGCTCAAAAGGTGTTCTAGTGTGGGTTATATTGGCCCGCAATATTCCCTGATTTATTTTTTCATGTCAAAGAATGTAATGAGTGCTAGAGAACTAGGAAGATTGCTCGAAGAGATGAAATGCCTAAGAACAACATGCTTGTTTGTGAGCTATTTGATGTGTGGGGAATCAATTTCATGGGTCCTTTTCCCATGTATCACGAGAAGCATTATATCATTATTGTTGCTGTATATATCAAAATGGGTGGATGTGAAGGCTATTGCTTTGAATGATGCTTTTATTGTTCTGCAATTCATCCATAAGAATATAATTTCTTATTTTGGTGCACCCCATACAATAATTAGCGATGGAGGGAGTCACTTCTTTAATCAACAGTTCACTAAATTTTTGAAGCGGTTTGGTGTTCACGACAAAATAGCCTTAGCGTACCATCCTCAAACATATGGGTTGGTGGAGGTTTTAAACATGAAATTAAAGCGGGTTTTGGAGAAGTCCATTCATTGTAACAGAAAGGAATGGGCAAAGAAGTTTGATATGGCTCTTTAGGCATACCAAATGGCCTTCAAAACTCTGATTGGAATGTCACCCTTTCAGCTAGTATATGACAAGTGTTACCATCTCCCCATTCAGTCTGAGCTAAAGGGGCTTTGGGCAACAAAATTGATGAATATGGATGTTACTGCCGCTACTATCAAGAGACTCCTTCACTTAAATGAACTTGATGATTTAAGAATGTTTACCTATGAGAATGCCTGTATATACAAGGAACGAACAAATAGGTGGCATGATCAACACATTATTCCCAAGGTGTTCGAGCCTGGTGACTTGGTGCTCATTTATAATTCTAGACTCAAAACTTTTCTTAGAAAGATTAAATCAAGAAGGAGTGGACCTTTCAAGGTCACTAGTTTACTGTTTGGCGTAGTTGAGATTCAGGGTGGCAAGGAGGAAACCTACAAGGTTAATGGCCAATGGTTGAAACTTTTTGAGGGGAGCTTGATCACGGTGGCTGCTTATTATATCACATTGCTAGCACCTGAGGAGATATAGTTTATAGTCATCTTTAATTCTTATTTCACTTCAATTTTGTCTATTCACCGCTTACCTTTCTCTTCATCATGTAGCTAGTATTTTTCTTTAGTCGTCTGGGATTTTTTGTAATGAATACTATTGGTATTTGATCTAGCATAAAGACGGTAAACAAAAGCGCTATTGGGAGACATCCCATAAATTTTTTGTGATTTTTCTCTTTTGGGCTAACAATTTTTGTTATTTGTATTCGTACTCGGGCTATTTCCACAGGTTGCACAAAAATTTTGAGAATAAATTTTTGTTGATGAAGTGGAGGAATGGTTTTGATTTATTGCAAAATTTTGTTATGCTCTATTTTGGGTATGGGTAACTGTCTTCCCTAGCTCCTTATTTTGTTTTATTGCTATATTTTTTCTTTTGTTGTATAGACTAAGTCTTGGGGAGGGAGAATTGTGTGCTCGTTACTCGTACACATTCACATCTCATTTGCATACTAGAAGTACCATTTATTTCAGTTATTGTTTTTAGTTCATTCATTGCACACCACAACACCCACTTGATTGTATGTTTAACCGTTAGCACGTCGCGATTCAAATTCATTTCTTTTGTGTGACTTGGGAAATAGATGTGCTGGATTAGGACTACGATATAGAGTAAAATGTTAACTCATGCAGTGCTCCTAAATCAGTGCCCACGTCTTGCGTAGAAATTTTAGTAGATTCAATTTCTTTTTATGCTTTTAGTATACAGTTTTCTTTTAGCGTAAATATTGTTTATAATACTCAAAAAATAGTGAAATTTTTGTGAATCAAACTGTAGCATAGGGATGTGTGTAGACATTCATTAGCCTTGTATTTCTTGCATCGGGAAGAAGGATTATCTTAATTAGTGGCTAAGAACTTTGCCCCAAGCAAATTTAGAAGCATGGGTATATGGTTAGTTCAAGAATACGAGCGTGATGTAGGCCATTATTTTGCCCTAGTTGAGCCATTGTACCCATTCCTATCCTATATTCCTCACTAGTCCCATTGTGCCTACCCCATTCGTTGATTCATCTCAACTTATATCTCACCAAAGCATAAAAACCAAGCCTAGCCGCACAGCCAAATTTGAGCTCTAGTTTGTACTATATTTTCATGTGAGGTGTTGTGGTGATTCAATTTGTTAAAAAATGGTTATGCCTAATTGAATATTTGCTGAAAAAAATTACGAAAAGAAAAATATAGAAATGAAAAAGAAAAAAGTTATATGTGAAAAAAAGTTAAAGGAGAAAAGTTTAATTGAAAATCTATTGAGTGTTTTGTGTTGGGAGTAGGAGGAGCACAAACCCATGTCATCAAGTCTAAGTCTGAGGGCATGGTGCACCCATATATTATTGTGGTGCATGGATAGGTTACTTTTACATTTGATCATTTGGGTTAGGTGTGTGAGCCATCATATTTATCATTGTTTATCCTACCTAAACCCAATCCCCATCATAAACCTAAAGTCCTACTGATCCGCTTATTGAACCCAACATGTATCGTGGAGAGAGTGTGAACGGGTAAGCTTATGGTAAATGACATTGATGGATTTCTATAGAGGTTGTCCCGAGCCCCGATCTTTGGCAATGCTCACCTCAGCGATTAGTTTACTTTCTTCCTACGCATAACCAAATGATTCACCGCGATTCAATTTCTGAGTAAAAATATTATATAAAAATGTTTCTTAGAAAATTAAAAACAATTATGTATAATTAGAAATTTCATCTATTGTATTTCTATGCACATGCGCATGCGACATCACGTGGTACTCCACATTCGTAGTTGCTAAACAAACTATTTTGTTTTCTTGTCCGCTTGAGAAATGATTTGCTCAGGATGAGAAAATGTTTAGTCTTGGGCTTGTGGTTGGCCTTAAAATATATGTTCTCTCTCTACCTGTGCATTTTTGTTCGCATACGATTGATGCAACCGTGCATGTAGGGAAAATGCATGTGTAAAACAATGGCCCGTGGTTAAATATTTCTTGTAAATATCACATGGTTTAATCGCATGACTGTGGGTTCCACTGTGAATGACTAATTTTCTGATAAATTTTATTTAAGCATAGATTCTTCCGCTACCTTCCGTTCTACTTCCAGATTCACACCTAAAAGTCCATTTTTTCCCCTTCCACCGCTCCATTGCCGCCCCCATCAGGAGGTTCTACGGTCATAATATTCTTACAAATCCAAGGCTAGGAGATAGTCATGGCCTCCTCCATCGTTCACTTGCTTCCAATCTTTATTTCAAGTGATTTTTAACTGGACTCTTGGTGTTCTCCAGTGAGTTCGTGGCTTAATATTATTGAGAGGGAAGATAGGTCGAATAGAAGGAGGTCATAACCCTTCTCTACCATAGATGGCAGTCGAAGCCTGAGCACAGACAAGGTTTGCAGACCCTTGATTCCGGTCGTGAACCTTTGACAAATCTTCGTGCTTTGGTTATAATATCCCCCTCCTTATTGTAGCTAATTCCTTCTTGGATGTTTTGTTGTGTGGAACGATATTTGTTAAACCCTAATTTTGCTATAATGATATTTTTAATGTCTATATGAAAATTTGTTGTGGTTTGTCAAAGTGAGGAGCGCCTTCATCTCATCTCAATCCCATTATAGTATGTTTGGATGCACTGGCAATTGCTAGTGGTATATTTTGCAAAGGGGTGCTCTCAACTCTCAACCCGCCAATGTGAACCATTCTGAAAGTTAGGTGATAAGATCTAACAGCCTCTAGAGGGGGGGTGAATAGAGTAAGTTCAAATAAATTGATATATTTAAAACCTTTAGATTTACTTAGTGTAGGTAGTGAGTGATGCAAACAGATAAATATATTTAAAGTAAAATCACACAGCACACAAGCAAGAAGAAAAGCAATCCACAGAAGACAAAAGGAAATTTATAGTGGTTCCCCAAACTTGGGTAGTCCACTCTTCTATCACCCCTTGATAGGAATCCACTGCAGGATGCTTGATCAGGTGTCCTGGGCACCACCAGATTTTTTGATAAGGTGTCTTGCCACCACTGATTTTGACAAGGTCTCAGCTAACCAAAAGGTAACTTTTGAAGGGAGTTAAAACCCTGTACAGAAGAGGTAAGATAAGAAGGGTTGAGTTTGCTTCTCTGTCAACAATCAGAGAGAAGCTAGTGGATGTAGATGTTGTCAAAGCTCCCCCTGAGATGTAGAAGTTCAGGTAGAAGAAACTTTGCACAAGGGTGACAGGCTCTTCACTGCTTGTCCTTCCTCAGCAATAGATGACTCAGAAACTGAGTGTTTGATGTCTGAAGGTAGAAAGCAAATTGAGAAGAGTTGAATGCAGAGGCAGAAGAGGTTTCAGAGAATGTTGATCAAGATGTTTCTCTGAGTGTAGTTCTTCTCTGTAAATTCTCTGCAGACCGATTTCTTGAGAGAGAGATGAAGATAGATGTTCTCTGTGTTATCAGAATGAATGTTCTTCCTGTTCTCCTTGTCTCTCTTGAATAGATCTCTGAGTAATGGGATTATTACTTCTTTTTGATTGATAGCCGTTGGCAGGGCATTTAATGTATTCCATAACTGTCCATGCCTAAAAGGAAAGCCTTAATTGATTTCCATTGAAAATTCCTTGAGATATGGAGCAATTAAGTCTTGAAACGGCCAGGGGATCTCTTGCAATAACTGCTTGAAAAATCTCTCATTTGAATTTCAAATGTCGACAGACGGGAGAACTTAAAACGTCGAACTCATCCTGAAGCGTCGATCTGAGCTCGACTGACCGTCGATCAGAGAGTAAAATTGAAGCAGAGAGATACACGCCAAAACGTCGAGCAGAACTCGACGTTACGTCGAACTGAGAACGACGCTGCGTCGAGCTGCGATCGACTGTGCGTCGAGCAGCGGTCGACTATGCGTCGAGCTGAGGACGACTCTACGTCGAGCTGGGGTCGACTCTCTGTCGAGCTGAGCAGAACTAAATCTCAAATAACCTAAGTTCTAAACTCACACTCAATGACCTATGCTATACAATTAGGTCAACATCCTTAGCATAGTTATCCTGACCCAAATATAAAAAGGGTGTTCCAACAATCTCCCCCTATTTGGATTAGGATTACTATTCACATGAATTTAAGGAAATTAAAAATGCATACAGACATTTGAAATACTGAAAATCAAGAACACAGATGGAAGCAGGAGCAGATAAGCAACTATCAAAAATGTTTATGGCAGTAGCATAGAAGATGAGCCATCTTACATTTACTTCTTCTTAGGCTCTTCTTCAAAGCCTTTCTTGAATTTGATTTCCCTTTGAGGGTTGGCAATGTCTTTCTTTGATCTGTAATCTTCAGAAGTCCCCAATGAAGTTATGCTCTTTCCAGAGGGAGGAACAGCAGCAGGATGTAACTCCATGTATTTATCAGCATCAAAGAATTTGCTAGAATGATATTTGTCTAATTCCTGTCTTCTTTGGTCTGACATTGTGCTTATGTTGGATGTGTCCAGTCCCCTTTCTTTGTTCTTCTTAATTAGGTCTAGGGCAGTAAGCTCAGTCATCCTAGCCTTCCATGCAGTAGGGTTGTTAACTGGATCATCATATGGAATAGGAGGCTCATACTTATTACTTTGATCTGAAGGAATAGGTTTCTGCCTTACACCCTCATTGAGCTTAAAGGGAAAGGGACCAGTGGTTGAAGCAATGGTCTTTCCTTCCCTTTGATAAGGTTGGGGTCTGGCTTGACCTCTAGCTTGATTACCTCTAGAAGATCCTTTGGATTGATTTCCTCTTGATTGATAACCTCTAGATTGGCCACCTCCTTGTCCTCTCCTTGACTGATAAGTCTTGCCTTGGAAGGAGGATGTTGGAGGTTTGCTTACGGGGTTAGCACTGCCTCCTGCACCTGGAGAAGGAGGAGGTGGAGGAGGAGGAAAGTCAAAAGACTTGGAATCTCCTTTCTTGAACTTCTTTTTCTTTCTCATTGCCTTGAGCTGATTTTTAGAGAACTGCATCCATGGCTCAGTAATCTTGCATTTGTGCTGTATGTAATAAGGGATGTCATGGTCAGTAGCCCTTTCCATTGGAACTCTCTTTAGAGCTTTGCTTCTAGCTTTCCTCTTTTTAGCAATAGTTGCAGAAGAGTCATCAGAGCTAGTTGCAAACTCATCAGAGGAGCTGCTTTGGATATGATCATAGGGATCATAATAATCATCTTTTGATGCACTTTCTGAAACAGAAGGAGGAGCATCTGCCAGTGTAGATGACATATCTAGCACTGCAGAGAAAGAAATGGTTTCAGGAGCAGCAGGCACTGAATCAGCTAAGTCACTCAAGACTTCAGAAATCACAGCCTCAACAGAAATGGCTGGATAACTTTCACTAGCAGGAGCTGAGGCTACCACTGCATCAGAAACAGAAGAAACAAAAGAACTGGCAGGAGCAACAGCTACCACTGCCTCAGAAACAACAACTTCAGCAGGAGCAAGGGCTTCCACTGCATCAGAAGTGTTAAGAACCTTATCAACAGTCATGTTATCAACAGACTGATCATCATCAATAATATCAACAGAATCAGAACAAATATGAGCAACAGACTCATTTGCAGGAGCATCAGCTACCACTGCATCATCTTCAAGAATCATCTTATCACAACCAACAACAGCAGCAGCAAAGGGAATGATGGCCCTGGACAGATCTTCAGCAAGCAGTAACTTGTGAGAGCTGAAGGATCTTCTGAAAAATGATGCTGGTACTGTCACAATAGAATCTTCAACTGGAGGTGGACTGAATTCTCTATCTGCAATCTGAACATCTGAAACAAGCATCTCTTCACAATCAACAGAAGGCAGCTCTTCTTCTACCAAAATCTCCCCCTGCCTAGATTCAGTAGCAACTGATTCTAGGCCCCTAGAAGAAGGGCCAGCCACAGCAGGAGAGAGGGAAGAGAGCTTTGAAGAAATAGAGTCCAAAGATCTGATTATTGGAGCTAGGGAAGCATCCAATAAGGAGGACAACCTTGGAGCCAAGAGCTCATAGAGCTTATTAGCCAAGGGAAGCAGATCTACTTGCTCAGACTGTTGAGCAGAGGTAGAGGGGAGAGAAACAGATGCAGCAGGAGAAGATGATGGTATAGAAGGAAGAGGAATGGAGGGTTCAATAATGGAGGACATGATGAGGTCTGAGAATGAGGGCTCAGCAATGTTATCATGTGAATCATCCAAGAAGGAATCATCTTGATTGATCTCAATGTCCATTGGAGGGAAGTAATGAAGAGGATCAAATACTTCAGAAGTGGTGGTAATGGATGGACGAAGAGAAGATGCAATAGTGTCAATGGATGATGTTTGCAAAGGGAATGAGAGCTGAGAAGTTGATGGAGTGAAGGTGGTTGGAAAGCTGAATGAAGGAGAGATGGTGATTGATGGCCTGGCTTCTTCTACTAGGTCAGTTGACTGAGGGTGAGTGGCCACAACAGCCCTTGTTTCAGTAGAGGATTTCATTGCTGCAGCAGCCTTGGGATTTACAATCTTCCTGTCCCATTTTCCAATCAGGGCACAGGTCAACCTCTTTGAAGCATTAATGTGCTTGGAGGTTACCAGAAGCTGTGGGCAGACATGATGAAGCAACAATCCCAAAGTCCTTCCAAAATGAACATAGGTCTTATTGACCTTTTTCTTCACTAAATCAAACAGTAATTCTCCCCAATTTAGGTGCTTTTTATCTAGGAGGGCAGCCATGATGCAGAATTGTTGTCTGGTAATAGCATCATGTGCTGTCCTCTTAGCACAGATGACCTTGCCTACCACATCAGCTAAAAGCCTAAATTCAATGGCAAGATCCACTTTCAGCAATTTGGAGGCATTCTCAGAAGAATGACCCATTCTGTCTAGCATTGCAGCATACTCCTCATTTGACAATTCCAAGCTGTCATTTCCATTCTCTAATTCAAAAGCTTCAGTAAAAGTAGCAGGAGATATTGATACCTGAGTTCCAGAAATAGAACCAGTAATAGTGCTCTCATCTGTATTAGCTGCTGTATATATCCACTCTTTAATTTCAGTCTCTGCCATGGGCATTCTTGTTGACATAAACTTCACTAGTTTCTGTTCTTTAAATAGCTCCAGGATATCCAGAAAATTCTGTGAGGAACCTTCAAAGGAATCCAAGTCGATGTCGAAACCATAATCGAACTTCATTGCCGTCAATATGTTTGCTGGAATCGCCATTATCTGCAGAATACCTCTCAAGAACAAGTGTAAAAGCTTTGGAGGGAGAATGTAGTTGCAGGAAATACGAAAGCGCAAATGACATCGACGCCGAGAAGATGATTTTATACTAGGGTTCGACACAGAAAAGGAAATAACGTCGAGCTTAGTTCGACGCTAAGAGGCTCTAGGGGAAACGAAGAGACTCGATGGTGTTCAGCTGAGTTCGACGTTCGACGTTTTGAAGGTCGACGGTCGACGCTATTAGGGATGCTGAACGTCGAGCTCTGGTCGACGTCAATTAACGTCGTCGACCGAAACAGAAACTTAACAAACTCTAGACAGAGTCGATCTCTGGTCGACGCAAAAGATGAGGTCGACGGTCGACGCTATTTAGCGGTCGACGGTCAGTCGATCTCCGGTCGACGTTTTCAAGTGAAAATCGTCGAGCGTCGAGCAGAGTTCAGACAGAACCTCTAGATCTAACAGCCTCTAGATCCTTAAGGAAGAGATACATTTGCCTAGATTTTGTTATTTTTATGGTTTCAAAATCTTGTAAATTAATTTATGCTATCTCCATCTATCATTCCCAACTGATTAAGGAAGAAGAAGTGTTTCTTTTCATCCAAAGGTTTGGTGAAAATATCTCCCCTTTGTAAATCAGTAGAAATATACTCTAGTGCTATTTTATTCTTTTCTACATTATCCCTTAAGAAATGATGTCTGATCTCTATGTGCTTTGTCCTACTATGGAGAACTGGATTTTGAGCAATGCAAATTGCACTAGTATTATCACAAAGAATTTTTGACTTCTCTAAGTTGTAACCATAGTCTAGGAGCTGGTTTTGAATCCACAATATCTGTGAGCAGCAACTTCCTGCAGCCATGTATTCAGCTTCAGCAGTTGATGTAGACACAGATGTTTGCTTTTTACAAAACCAGGAGACAAGTCTATCACCCAGGAATTGACAAGTTCCACTGGTGCTTTTCCTGTCTACTCTACATCCAGCATAATCAGCGTCTGAAAATCTAGTGAGATCAAATCCTGAATCATGTGGATACCAGAGACCTAGATTTGGACATCTTTTTACATATCTAAGAATTCTCTTAACTAATGTGAGGTGTGACTCTCTAGGGCTCACTTGGAACCTAGCACATACACATGTAGCAAACATAATATCTGGTCTGCTAGCTGTAAGATATAAAAGAGAGCCAATGATTGCTCTAAAATTAGTCTGATCAACTGGTTTACCAGATTCATCAGCATCTAAGACAGCATTAGTAGGCATAGGTGTTTTCATAGAAGATGCATCTGACATACCAAATTTCTTAACCAATTCTTTTGCATACTTGGTTTGAGAGATGAATATGCCATCAGCATGTTGTTTGATTTGTAATCCTAAGAAAAAGGAAAGCTCACCCATGCTACTCATTTCAAACTTTGAGTGCATAAGTTGTGAGAACTTTTTGCATAAGCTTGTATCAGTAGACCCAAATATTATATCATCTACATATATTTGTACTAGTAGGATATGGGACTTATGGGTTCTAATAAAAAGAGTTTGGTCTACTCTACCCCTTTTAAAATCATTCTCAAGCAAAAAGGAGGCTAAGGTCTCATACCATGCTCTTGGAGCTTGCTTGAGGCCATATAAAGCCTTATGTAATTTGAAAACATGTTCAGGAAGGGTTGAAGAGATAAAACCTGGAGGTTGCTTGACATAGACTTCTTCCTTGATGTCTCCATTGAGAAATGCACTTTTAACATCCATTTGGAAAACTTTGAACTTCTTGTGTGCAGCATAAGCAAGGAAAATTCTTATGGCCTCCAACCTTGCAACTGGTGCAAAGGTTTGGTCATAATCAATCCCTTCTTCTTGACAATAGCCTTGAGCAACAAGCCTTGCCTTGTTTCTCACAATGATCCCTTGATCATCTAGCTTATTCCTGAAAACCCACTTAGTTCCAACAATTTGATGGTTTCTTGGTTTTGGAACCAATTCCCATACTTTGTTCCTTTCAAACTGGTTTAGTTCCTCTTGCATTGCAATGATCCAGTTTGGATCTTGCTCTGCATCTTGAATAGTTTGAGGCTCTATTTGGGAGAGAAAACAGGTGTGCATCAGATGTTGATTTATCTGATTTCTGGTTTGCACACCTTCTGAAATTTCTCCAATCACTTGGGAGATTGGATGATCTCTTATTGTTACTAAATCAGCAGTGGGTGTTGATTGTTCACCAACCTGTGTTATTGTTTCCTCTTGTGGAACAACAACTGGCTCTCCATTTGGTTCTGAAATTTGATCTGTATCTTCACTCTTATTGCTAGCAGCTTCTTGTTGAGTTGTTGAAGATAGATTTCCCTCATCCATGATGGTTAACTGATTAATATTTTCAGCTAATGATTGTACCTGTAAGTGATCTATGGTAGAAGAATTCTTCTCCTTATAAGACATATTAGATTCATCAAAGGTAATATGCATGGACTCTTCAATTTTATGAGATGATTTGTTATACACCCTATAAGCTTTGCTGTTCAAAGAGTATCCCAGAAACACTCCTTCATCAGCCTTAGCTTCAAATTTTGCTAAATATCTCTTGTCATTATTGTGAATGAAACAAATGCAACCAAAAATTTTGAAAAAGCTAACTTTAGGTTTCTTCCCTTTGAGCAATTCATAAGGAGTCTTATCCTTTAGTTTATGTATCAGGCTTCTATTCAAAACATAATTGGAGGTGTTCACAGCCTCTGCCCAAAAGGTTAGAGGAAGATGAGCATCTGTCAATAATGTTGTGGCTGATTCAATTAAGGTTCTATTTTTCCTTTCAACTACCCCATTTTGTTGAGGAGTTCTAGGAGCTGAGAAAGTGTGCCTGATCCCTTCATTCTGACAGAACTCTTGCATAAGAAGAGAATCAAACTCTGTCCCATGATCACTTCTGATCAGGGCTATATGAGTATTGAACTCAATCTGTATGCTCTTGAGAAAATCTGTCAAAATTTTGAAGTTATCAGACTTCTTTCTTAGGAAGAACACCCAAGTGAATCTTGAGAAGTCATCTACAATCACTAAGGCATAAGATTTCCCCCCTAGACTTTGTACTGTAGTAGGTCCAAAAAGGTCCATGTGCAACAGATACAAAACCCTAGGTGAATCACTCTTGTTAAGTGATTTGAAACTATTTTTAGTTTGCTTTCCTAGTTGGCAAGCCTTGCAGAGTCCTTCCTTCTTGTAGGGACCAGAAGGTAGTCCTCTAACAAGGTTGAGTTTAGACAACCTAGCAATAGTTCTAAGGTTAACATGTCCTAATCTTTTATGCCAAAGCTCATTTGGCTTACTAAGGGAATTAAAAAGGCATATGTCTACTTTAGAAGAATTAAAATCTACTAGGTATATGTTATCTTGCCTATTTCCAATCAACACAATATTATTATCTAGAGCAATATTACATACTAGATCAGTGAACCAAACCTGATAACCAGCATCACAAAGTTGACTGATGCTGATTTAGTTGTGCTTCAGTCCTTCCACATAGGCTACCTTCTTGAAAGTGATTGAGCCTATTTTGACTTGACCATATCCCTGGTTTGTCCAAAATTGGAGTCACCAAAGATTACTCTTGGTCCAAGCTTTGCTTTGAAGGATGAAAGATTGCTTTTGGTTCCTGTCATATGTTTGGAGCAACCACTATCCAGGTACCAATGCTGGTTCACCACTGGATAGCTCTTCATCTGCACATGTAACAGCTTAGTTGTTTTTCACCCAGTTCACCTTGGGTTGAGGTTGATAACCAATGAAATCAGAAATGAATGACATTTCAGGCTGACTCTTATAGCCTTCAGGATGATATCTCCTAGGAGGAATCACCCATTCAGCATAAGGGTTAGGCTGAGATGTAGGATACTTGATATTCAATTTAGATTTATCCTGTGCAGACAACCCAGAACTCTGAGCTCTGTTCGACGCACGTCGACCTAAGTTCGACGCTGAAGTTTCAGGACGTCGAGCTCCATTCGACGCTTGAACAGGCCTACTTTCAGGGACAACAGCAAGTCAACCTGAGTTCGACGTGTGTCGACCTGAGTTCGACGCTTCAGCAAGGTGTTGCTGATTCTTGTTAGAACGGCGTCGAGCTCTGGTCGAAGGACGTCGAGCTCTGTTCGACGTTTTCTGTTGAACTTGAAGTTGCTTAGGTAGATCAGAATTTTTTCTGGCTACTACCATAATTCCTTTACCCTTGTTACTGGTAAATTTTATGGGAGTTGTTAGCACTATAGGTTGGCTTGGAGAGGCACCCAAACCTAGTGAACCACTCATTCTTGAGTTCACTATGCTTGTGATGTCTATTAGCTTGAGGCTCCTCCCATTGAGAGTTTCCTCTAGCTGTTTAGCCTTGGATAGCTCACTCTTTAGTGAAGCTATCTCCTCCCTACAGCACTCTAACTCATCAGAGAGCTTGAGATTATTTGCACTTAATGTGCTGTAATCAGACAGTTGACTTCTAAGAGAATCATTTGTCTTCTCTGCTGTCAGCAAGTCTATGCACATTGATTTAAATCTAAACTTGAAATCATCAGAAGAAAAATCAAATGAGTCAAGTACCTGATCTTCACTCAATTCCTGATCAGTCATATATTCAGATTCATGCTCTGAATCTGAGCTGCTTTGTGATGCATTGATTGCCATCATGCAGAATCCTTTTTCTGTGGCATCATCCTCATCATCACTTGTGCTGGATGATTCTTCAGAATCTTCAGTATCACTCCAAGTTTCTGCAACAAATCCTTTCCTTGTATTTTTGGTTCAGCTTCAAGGAAAAGGATTTCTCATAATATTTCTTTGAATCTTTCTCTCTTCTCTTGTCTTTTCTTTCTCTCTTATCTTTCTTGTCTTTGCCTTGATTCTCAGGACAGTTTGGTGCAGTGTGTCCTGGTTTCCTGCAGCCATAGCAAATAATTTCTTTATTATTAGATCTATCATACCTTGGCTTGTCTTGGTCCTTAGAAGACCATTTTCTGAAATTCTTCCTAGCCATCTTGTTGAATCTTTTGGCTAGTAGGCTTAGAAGTTCTTCATTGACTATCTCCTTCTCTTTAGGTACTTCCTCTGACGCTTTGAGAGCTATTGTCTTCTCCACTTTGGGTGCAGGAGAAGATGTGTTTTGCTCCCCTTCTCTTGTCTTGACAAATTGCTCATAGGACTTGAGCTTGCCTAAGAGAGCTTCAGTGGATAGCTCAATTTGACTTCTGCCATCTTTGATTGGCCAGATTCTTGAATCCCAAGTGCTAGGTAGGCACATGAGAATTTTATCATTTATCTCAGTGAGAGATATATCCTTGTCCAGAGTTTTCAACTCACTGACAATGAGACTGAATCTGTTGTACATGTCAGCCACAGATTCAGCTGGAGCCATTTTGAAGTTCTCATACTGTGTTATCAGTTGAGCTCTTCTATCCTTTCTTTCATCAGCTGAACCTGAGACTATTTCAGTTAATTTGTCCCAGATTTCCTTGGCAGAATTGCATTCAGCAACTTTTTGGAATATGTCATCAGACATAGTTTGTGCCAATATGTTCATTGCTTTTGCATCAGCAACTTTCCACTTCTTTATATCAGTGTCTGTTCCTGCAGGAGGTGGAACAGCTGAAGTACTTGTTGAAGTAGGAGGTCTTGGACATTCTGTTAAGACACAATTAAAGATATCTTCATCAAAAGAATTCATGTAAAGTTTTATCCTTGCTTTCCAGAGTCCAAACTTGGAAAGATTGCACACTGGAGGTCTTGTGCTTGCATACTCCTTGTTTTGTGCCATGAGTTTTATAAAAACAATTTATAACAAAACAAAATAAAGTAACCACTCTATAGGGTTTGATCTTATCAAAGATCTTTGTGGTCCAGGTGTTAGCCTGAAGTAAAGACCAACCTCGCTCTAATACCAATTGAAAGTTAGGTGATAAGATCTAACAGCCTCTAGAGGGGGGGTGAATAGAGTAAGTTCAAATAAATTGATATATTTAAAACCTTTAGATTTACTTAGTGTAGGTAGTGAGTGATGCAAACAGATAAATATATTTAAAGTAAAATCACAGAGCACACAAGCAAGAAGAAAAGCAATCCACAGAAGACACAAGGAAATTTATAGTGGTTCCCCAAACTTGGGTTGTCCACTCTTCTATCACCCCTTGATAGGAATCCACTGCAGGATGCTTGATCAGGTGTCCTGGGCACCACCAGATTTTTTGATAAGGTGTCTTGCCACCACTGATTTTGACAAGGTCTCAGCTAACCAAAAGGTAACTTTTGAAGGGAGTTAAAACCCTGTACAGAAGAGGTAAGATAAGAAGGGTTGAGTTTGCTTCTCTGTCAACAATCAGAGAGAAGCTAGTGGATGTAGATGTTGTCAAAGCTCCCCCTGAGATGTAGAAGTTCAGGTAGAAGAAACTTTGCACAAGGGTGACAGGCTCTTCACTGCTTGTCCTTCTTCAGCAATAGATGACTCAGAAACTGAGTGTTTGATGTCTGAAGGTAGAAAGCAAATTGAGAAGAGTTGAATGCAGAGGCAGAAGAGGTTTCAGAGAATGTTGATCAAGATGTTTCTCTGAGTGTAGTTCTTCTCTGTAAATTCTCTGCAGACCGATTTCTTGAGAGAGAGATGAAGATAGATGTTCTCTGTGTTATCAGAATGAATGTTCTTCCTGTTCTCCTTGTCTCTCTTGAATAGATCTCTGAGTAATGGGATTATTACTTCTTTTTGATTGATAGCCGTTGGCAGGGCATTTAATGTATTCCATAACTGTCCATGCCTAGAAGGAAAGCCTTAATTGATTTCCATTGAAAATTCCTTGAGATATGGAGCAATTAAGTCTTGAAACGGCCAGGGGATCTCTTGCAATAACTGCTTGAAAAATCTCTCATTTGAATTTCAAATGTCGACAGACGGGAGAACTTAAAACGTCGAACTCATCCTGAAGCGTCGATCTGAGCTCGACTGACCGTCGATCAGAGAGTAAAATTGAAGCAGAGAGATACACGCCAAAACGTCGAGCAGAACTCGACGTTACGTCGAACTGAGAACGACGCTGCGTCGAGCTGCGATCGACTGTGCGTCGAGCAGCGGTCGACTATGCGTCGAGCTGAGGACGACTCTACGTCGAGCTGGGGTCGACTCTCCGTCGAGCTGAGCAGAACTAAATCTCAAATAACCTAAGTTCTAAACTCACACTCAATGACCTATGCTATACAATTAGGTCAACATCCTTAGCATAGTTATCCTGACCCAAATATAAAAAGGGTGTTCCAACACATTCAATCCACTTGCCTTCTCACCCATCCGCCTCTCAAAGCAGTGCATAACGACCTACATAGCCTCCATCCACCTAGTAAAGTGGTGATTGTGACCCACATTAGTTTGATTAGTTTTGAAAGTCTTTGTTCCATGAGTAGCTAAATACCTAGAGGGGGGTGGTGAATAGGTTTTCCAAGTCTTTTTGTAATACTTTTGAATTTGATGTGTGGTTATTTAGATTATTTTTATAGCTTTGAAGAACACAGATCAACACAATGTTTATAGTGGTTACCCAAGGTATAGGTACATCCACTTTACCTCCCACCTTTCCAACAGTGTGTTAGAAAAGGCAATCTTCACCAAATCTCAGCTCAAGGTTCTTACAACACAGATCCCTCAGGATCTCTCAGACTTACTCCAAGTCATACCTCGGGCCTAAGCCCTACACACTCAGAGTGGACTTTACTCCTACAGCTCAGTGATCCCTTAGATCACCTACCTCATGCTAATAAAATGCCCTACAACTCAGGCTAGATTGAAAGCCCTACACTCAGAGATGTTATCTCCTACCTCAGATCTAACTCAGATCATACCTCAGGCACAAAGGCCCTACCCACTAAGATTCACAACTTAATCTTATCTCTCATCCTTTATAGTCTAGGCTTATAACTCAGATCAATTAAGATCCTATAGAACTACTATAAGTTTGATGATGTAAGACTCCAGAGAAATGATTCTCTGAGTCTGCCTTCTGAACTGAGTAGTCTCAGCCCTAAATTCTTCACAACAACAGGAAATGAATCTTCAAGAAGTTCTTGCTTGTGCTGAGAAGATAATTGCAGAGCACTGACTCTTCAAGCCTTTGATATAGTTGAGTTGATTGCAGTGGCATTGAAGAACACCAGCAACATGGGTTTCTCTTCTTCCCTTTTAAACTCAGAAAAGATCATTTTGATCTTGTTATTGAAGATGAAATGTTTCTTCAGTTCTTTTATTTCTTGAACACCCAAACATTATCTATATTTCATATACTAGCTATAAGAACACGTTCTTCGAAATCTTCTTCTTTTTCGAGAGGAAGATGATGACCAAAGAAAAAGCTCCATTTTAATTTCTCGGGAATCACCTTTATCGATCTCCATCCAACGGCTCTTTGCGCGGTATGGACCAGCCGGAAATAACAACTATAACCAGTCTTTTACATTTACACCTGTACTAAAGGCATACAGTGCCTTTTGCCATGTAGCACGCTATTCCCGAAACATTTGAATTATTGAGTATGTCAGCATGACTCAACACTTGTAGACTTGATCATTTATGGTCAATCAGTATAGGTATTTAGTGAAGCCTTGTCACTTAATGCAGAAGACACTTAGCAGAATTCTATATCTTGAGGCATCGAGTGAACCTTCAACACTCAGCGCTTTTGACATTTTTCGTCTAACTATTAAGGCGTTGAGTGATCTTTTATCACTCAATACTTTTAGACTTACTGGAAATTTATTTGCATGAAGGTATTGAGTGCAGCTTCAACACTCAACACTCCTGGACTTTGACTGTCTTCTTGATGAGGCGTTAAGTGGCCTGTCTTCACTAAACATTTTTATACTTGATCTGAAATCAAGTCTAGTAGGCGTTGAGTGAACTGTCTTAACTCAATTGTTCTATACTTAGACACACTTCTTGTAAACAATACTAAGGCTTTGACTGCTTGAGGTTCTGTCAATGCTTTTAGCCTCTTGGCATTGAGTGAACTGTCTTCACTCAATGCTTTTGGACTTAGCCAGTTTTTTGCTATGTCAGCATCCTGTCTTGAGTCCAACCATCATTGTGACTATGAAAACCTGTCAAACCAGTGCAATAGAGTATAACCTGCATACAATGAACTTTGAATATGTATCAGATACATTCATATGTATACCATTGATATGTGGGACTTCTTCAAATCTAGGACATTGTGATTAACAGACCCAAAAATCTCTCCCTATTTGAAGAAGTTAGAACCCTAGTCAATGAAATACAATTCCACATTACAGAATATAAACATTCATAGTATATAAGAATAGAAATTTATATACACACGAAAATATGATTATCATTTAAGATTATAGTCATAAATAGTTAGTGTGCATATAACAAAATGTTCACAAACCTACATTCCTTAAGGAAAAAATAACATATCATGTTTTTGGTTGCTTGATCACTATCCCCCTGTTAGGTTTCTTTGCATCCTTTTCCTTATCTCCAGTCTGCTTTTCCTTCTGTCACTCAAAATAACTATAGGGCTTTAGGAAGTACTAGATTGGCTCATGAGCATCTTGTGGCACTACACATAACTTTTTGTCTCTTCTGAACTTTCTCCTGACCTCTTCAATTCTTTCTAATTTTTCCCATTCTAGTGAGCTATACAATTTTCCTCTGTCAGTCTTCTGGTACTTGATTTGATGCCAGGAAGACAATATGATAGTACTTGATTGAGGGCTCCATTTCTAAAAGTTTGGCCTGGTCTCCATGTCTTCTCTGTACCCCTTCTTACTGAGCCTGACCTCTTCTTATTCTTTAGCAATAGTCTTGCCTCTTACTCTAGCTATTTGATCAGCAGTTGGGCTGAATGTTGGAATTTTAGCAATAGTAGAAGGATCAACCCACTGAGCATCAACTTGACCATATTGATCATCACCATATTGCTTATCATATAGTCATTCTAGAATCTGGGTAGGAACAACAAGAATATTGTCATATGTATGTCTTTCAAGCCCCAATGAACCTCTGATTATATTGGTAACCAAAACAACAATTTTTTGTTGGCCTTGATCATTGCCTTCTCCCCCTTTATGACTTCTTCACCAATAGTTGTAGTCAGGGAGTCCTTAGCAAAATAGAGTGTTTGATTCAGAAAGTTGACTCCCTTTGTTACATGATTCTTAACCTGAAAGTGGAAGGGATAGATCTAACTTTACTCTAGAGGGGGAGGGGGTGAATA
Source organism: Platanthera zijinensis (assembly GCA_039513925.1). NCBI lineage: Eukaryota > Viridiplantae > Streptophyta > Magnoliopsida > Asparagales > Orchidaceae > Platanthera > Platanthera zijinensis. The sequence continues at coordinate 144,567,918 of CM077093.1, read as the reverse complement.
GATTATATTTAAAAACTTTAATTTATTTTTATAGCAGTTTAAAAATTAGTGATATATAGAGAGAGAGATAAAATACACAGCACACAAATAGAAAGTAACAATCACAGTCGACATAAGGATTTTTATAGTAGTTCCCCAATAAATCTAGGTATGTCTACTCTTCTACCATCCTGGTAGGAATCCACTAGAGGTTTTTGCTCAGGTTCCCTATCACCAGAAGATCTATTTTCTAAGGGAGATCTAGCAACCCTTTGGGCTTTTGACCAGGTACCAAAAAACCAAACTTAATTCTTTTGATCAGGTGACTTTTGAACCAAGTGTAAACTTTTGAAGGGATTTAGAACCCTGTACATAGTTTAAGAGTAAACTAAAAGAGTTAGATGTGGTCTTCTCTGTCAAGTATCTCTGAGAAGACTTAGAGGATGATATTGCAAAAAGCTCCCCCTGATTTTATTAGAGATTGTGATCAAGAGAGAATACTTTTTATTCGGGGTGTAGGTCTTCTTGTATGCTTTTACTCTCTAGTAGATGTTTCTGACAGATATGTATTAGGATGTTTCTTCAGATTGAAGAAATGTCACAGCAAGAGTTTAAAGCAGAATATATGTATATCTGTATGTGTGTATATGTATCACAATATTTCTCTAGTGATGCAACAATCTTCTATATATATAAACTGACTGGGCAGAATTCAATTGATGTTTCTGTTTGAAATAATCGATTCTTAAAACGTCTGAAGCATCCTATGAGAATTGTAATTTCCTTGGAGTTAATTAGATTTAAATCCTCTGTGATAAATCTGTATTTCATGCTGCCTTAAACGGCTATATTCGTTAGAATATTTAGCATTAAATATCATGGTTTTAACTGACAGATATCAAGCATTTGAAATCATTCAGCCTTCTGTAATATAGAAACGGTCTAATCATCGAACTCAACATGGATTTCGTCGAACTGAGCTTGGATTTGTCAAACTGTTCTTTTACGAATTGAGCTTTTACTTTCGTCAAGCTGAGCTCTGAGTTCGTCGAACTAAGATCTGAGTTCGTCAAACTAAGCTAAGAGTTGAGATTTGAGTTATTCGAATTGAGTTCTGAGTTCGTCGAATTGAGCATCTCGGGAAATAAAATATTACCCTTGTCTATAAATATTGGGTCAAAATAAAAATCCTAATCACAGAATAGTAATCCTAGCCCAAATCAGTAATAAGGAGTTCTAACAATCTCCCCCTATTTGGGTGAGGATACTATCAAATAAGAAAAACACAAAGCATAAATAATTATGTGGCAGAAATTTTCAGCAGATATAAAAGTTTTGGGAAACTTATAACAATAAGGTTCAAAACCATAATCAAAGTTAGGAATCTTTCTAAAATACATCAAATGGAGGATCTAAAGAAGAATTACTAAAAATAAGTTGTCTTGTAGGATCATCAGACTCCCTTTTGCATAGCTTAAAATCATGAGAACCAATAATCTTCTAGGAAGTGACTGTAGGAACAACAGCTTCTGGATGCAAACTCATATATTCATCAACATTGAACAAGCTTTTCTTCTGATATTTATCCAATTCATGTTGCATGTAAGATGATATAGTAGTAAACTTAGATGTATCCTTACCTTCAGTTCTTGCCTTCTTTATCTGAGAAAGTGCAACTTGTTCCTTTAACCTAGCAATTCCGTACATAGGATCTAACTCTGGTTCAATCATAGGAGAGGCTGTCCTATCTTGGCTAGAATATTGTTGACTTCTCTATCTACCATAAGTCTCAGACCTATAGGTCTGTCTTGCCTTATAGGTCTATCTTTCCTGAACTAAGTTGTTCTAGAATAGTGAGAGATAGGCCTCTGAGAAGAAGGTGAAGTACCTGCAGATACTTCTGCTGGGGAAGGAGGAGGAGGAGTACATCCCCAAGACTTTGTATGTGAATGAAACCTTTTCATTTTCTTTCTTCTTTTCTGCTAATTCTTATAATACCTCATCCTATTTTGATGGTCTGGAGTAAGAGTTATCCCATGCAAAATATAGTAAGGGATATCGGCAGTAGAAGAAGTTTCAGGTGCTACCTTGGCTTTAGTCTTTTTCCTGGTTTTCCTTTTCTTAGAAATATTATCTTCTGATTCATCAGAATCTATATTATCTTCATACTGCTCCTCTGCATGTTCATATAATTCATCAATTTGTTTAACTATTTTATCTACCTCTTTCAAATCTTCATTAAACAGATCATCAAAATTAGGCATGGGAGATTCATCCCATTTAGGAGGGGAATAAGCCAGCTCATAAATATTCATTATTTCATCAATCATAATAGTTTGTGGGACTGTATAAAAACTTGTAGAAACATATCTTAAAAGCTATTCTAAAGCTGAGGCATAAATAGGAGTAGAGTAACAGAATATTACTCTAGAGAGATCCTGTCATAACCAGCTTTTTTCACGGCCAATAAAGTTATGTCAAAGTAAGGGAAAAATGCACGTCATTATGCTACGTCAGTAGGGGATAACTTCAGATGCTCAGGCAAAACTCCTAATTAACCATGAAGAAAGATTCTTTAAGTTATTTAGAGGTGAAATCAGTTTAAGTATAGTAGTTAGCCGTATCCCTCAGCTTAGTGGCTCATATAGTCCACAATAAAAGTAATTAAAAACTGCGTAAAGTACTTCTTTTATCAGATTAGGCATCCTACAAGAGCTTAGAGGTTCCCAAGGGACACCTCAAGGCATATGTAACATCCCATTTCCAACTAGACCCCTAAGAGTGGTTTTGTCATGACAAAACCCTAGGAATCCCAAGAAGGAGTCAAGTGGACCTGGTGGTGTGGATAGGGCCACTATGGTCTGCACTTAGCAGATTTCTAAACCTTGGCTTAAGGTGATCATGGGGCTTCACCAAGACTCCAGGACCCCACCCATACCCTTATAACCCTAGAAGGGGGGTCAATGGGTCACTAAGGACCCATGGAGAGCAATCAAAGGACCTAAGTTGACCAAAGTCAACTCTAACCCTAATTGGGTCAAATTGACCTACACAAGGGTCAATTGCAGTCCCTTAGCCCAGTGGACCCCACCCATACCCTCATAGACCTAGTGAGAGGCCAATAGGTCACCAAGGACCCATTGGGACCAATCATAAAGGCTAGGTTGCCCAAAGTCAACCCTTGACCTAAAATGGTCAAAGTGCCCTAGTTAAGGGCCAAGTGACCTCCAAGGGCCAAGTGACCTCCAAGGGCCAATCCAACCCCACCTTGAACCTAGGGGAGGCTAATGGGTCACCAAGGACCCATTAAAGAAATCTCAAGGACCAAATTGACCTAGGTGGGCCCTAGTCCAAATTTGGGTCAAGTTAGCCCAAATGGGCTAACTCAAGCTCAAGCCCATTTCAATTGGGCTAACCATGACTTAAGTGACCAAATGGACTTGTGGGCTGCCATGGGACATGTAAGAGCCAAAAAATTAAGGCTTGGTGACTAGGAGAGAGAAAGTCACCCATGGAAGAGAGAGAAAGAGAAGGAAGAAAAGGGAGGAGGACTTTTGGGCTCATCCTCCCCCTCCCCAACCCCTCCATTCACTCCTCTAGGACAAGGAAAGAAGCCCCAATTCAACCAGCTAGCTTTGACTGGTGTGATCCATGCTTCATCCCCTACCTACCATGGCCGAAATCTTTGACCAAGGAAGCCAATAATGGCAATGAAGCTTGCAGCCAACTACCACCCCAATTCTCCTCTTTAAAAGGTTCACTAGAATCCAGGGATGAATTCCCACCAGTTTCCTGAAGAAGCCGAGCCCTATTCTGCATTTTTGAACAAGCCGACCACCGCCGGCCACCACCAAGCCAATCCGGCGATCAGCCCGGCTACCGCCGCCACCACAGGTCCTCCTCCACTCCTTCTCTCATGGGTAGATCGTAGGCATCATTAGGGCCGAGGTTAGGGCTCGATTGAGCTCAATCGGAATTTCAAAATCATGGAATTTCCATGAAAATTCATCCTCTCGGGTTTGCCAGAATAGTGCTTCCCGGCGGCCTAGCCGCTGCCTGGAGATAGCCCGGACCACCACGAAGGTGTCGGCGGAGGTGGCAGGCCGGGGAGGTGGCCGGAGCACCGGCGGCAGCCGCTGGAAGTTGGCCCAGGTAGGAGAAATCCTGGCCGTTGGCGCGCGGGGACGATGACGGGATGCCGTCCAGGATTGCGCCAAGATTCGTGCAATAATGAAATTAAACTATATGTTAAATATTTGAATCATTTCATTATCTGTCATAGATTTTGTATTATTTGATTTTAATTATTCAAAATAGCTAGACCCATTTTCAGAGAAAATGTTCAACACATGAAAGGTAGCCCTATGGGTCTAATTTCAAACAAAATTAGTTTGAACCAATTTGGGTGACTGGTTTGACCAGGGCACTGATTTTGGTGGGGTCTATACAAATGACTAGGCAGTCATTAAACTAGTTTCCCACACTTCATCCTTGGTCCAAATTGTCTGAAATTTTGGCAGGGAGTCACCCTACCCTATATCTAGATTCTTCCCAAAAATGGGAATTTGTGGGAATAATTTTCATATAGTTTTGTAAATAATTTAATTATGCTAGGGTAAATTAAATTATGGGTCAAATGAAGTCCAAATTCATCCAAATTTTGGTGGGATGTATATGAGGTCAATATAGACCTCTGGTTAAAATTTCATTAAGTTTGGAGTTGATTTGAATGGGAATCAAACAAACTCTAGCCTTGCCCTAAGAAGGGCATTTTGGTCCAAAATGTAATTTTGGGTTTTGAGTGTCCAATTCACCTCAATAGAGGTTCAAATTTGGGACACTGATTTGGCATGACTTTATACACCTTTCAATGAAAACTTGGGGGCATTGGAGTTTTGGCCCAAGATCGTAGGTCAAACCCTAAGGAAGGGCTTTTGTACCTTGTGAAGGACATATGGCCATAACACCTTGTATGACTATGAAACTTTGTAGGGATGGTTTTGGGGTAACTATAGCCCTCTGGTAAAAGTCTTAGGGTGTTTTGGAAAGTTTGGGACCCACAAAACCCTAACCCTATTTTAGGGCACAAACTTTGTAGGGTTAGAATAGGCTAGTTAAACTCTTCCAAATAAGGTGAAATTTTGGTATAATGGTAATAAGGATATTATTAGTCTTTGGTAATTTATTTGGGAATTTTGGGATAATATTTATGGTACTTCATTTGAAACACAAGGGATGCCTCTATTTAATTAACTAATTATTATGGTCCCTCTAACCCTTGGGAGGTCATGAAATTTTGGCAGAAGATGTTTTGAATCATTATGAGCTTATATAAATTTTATAAAAATTCTTGGACACTTATTTGAGGTAGTTACTTCACAAGCTTATTAAATGATGGAATTATGCAATAATTTAATTAAGTCCATTTACTGATAAATGAATTATGAAATTGAGCCCAAACAATATACATGCCATTTGAATCATACTTGAATTTTATCTGAATTTTTGAAAGTAATATAGTATTTTATATTTCTTAAATGAATTTTCAAGGATTAAAATGAAATATTGATTTAAGGATAAAACCTTACTGAAAAGAATTAGATATTTTGGAAGATGAGTTATATCCTTATTTTGAGTAACATATAAAATTTGTAGAATGATATCTTGACTGAAAATGGTACTTCATGTTCATTATTGGAAATTTTAGACATTAAAATAATTAAATAAATTATTAAATAAGTAAGGAAAATTTTGGAACTTTGAACTTAGGATTTAAAGGTCGTAATGGACCTTCAATAATTTTTTTATAGGAGTATTGGATGATTATTTGATGTACTTCCTATTTTACATGAAGTTTGACATGGTGGTCTGCATTTAGCAATTTTGGAAAAAACTGTATATTAATTTGTTTGAAGCTTATTACTCCTTAATCACTGATGATATTTGACTCAGAGCATTTGTGGGTTCTTACAATCATGTTAGAGTTATTCTTGAATTTTTAGAAATAATATTGCCCTGTTTATTATTTTTATGAATTATTGCAATATACCATTTAAATAAAAATCAGTGACCCGAACCTTGCTGAAAAACTAAGAGGTTTTGTATCTTAGGTTAAATGATTATATGGAGTATAATATAAATCTGGGGAGATTTTATCTTGTCAAATTTGGTACCTTCAGCTCAATCTTGGAGACTTTGGCAACTATAAATATTTAATAAATTCCTAGATAAATAGAAAAATTGTAAAACTCTGGATTTGGGCAATAAAGGTCATAATGGACCTCCATAAATTATTATAGGAGTATTGGATGATTACTTGACATACTTCCCATTTTACATGACATTAAACCTTGGAGGTCTGCATATAGTAATTCTTCAGAAATAATCTGGAGTACAAGTTAGGTACATAAGTCAAAAATTGGTGGAATGAGTTCATCACTCAGGGTTGGATGAGATAGGAATGAGTTTGACTAAATGTTGGGTGGTGTTTGGGATCGACGAAAGATCGTCTTCCCCATAGCGTGGAAGGTCAAATCACCTTGGATTTAGTTTATTGTAATACGGAAATGAAATGGGTAAAACCTAAGTCATAGGCATAAAGTAAATAGTAAACTTAGGGTTTCACACTTTCACACCCCAGTGTCTCGGGAGATAGTATGGGTTACTTGGGCAATAAGCCCGGTAGTTATAGTATTGGGTATGGTAGCCTGGCGAGCTTCGGCTCGGTTGTTGATTATGACGGACGGGATAGTCCGGAGAGCTTTGGCTTGATGGTAGATTGTGACGGACGGGATAGTCCGGGGAGCTTAGGCTCGGTTATAGATTATGATGGACGGGATTGTCCGGTGAGCTTCGGCTCGGTTGTTTGTTTGACTCATAACTATTGCATGTGCATAAAAGGTTTAAGGTGGTGGGTCTGCGATATTGGGGAGTTCGATGCACTGACACCAATATCATTGGCTTGGCAAGTGTGGTTAGCACTTCGCCAACAGAAGTCCGGTGCGCCAGCCGGCAAGAGTACGCAGGTGTCCGCTTAGTGTACCAAGCGTTGAGGCGTACGATAGGTCTGACCGGTAGTGCTTTACTGGTTTAGAGGTGGGCGAGGCCCAACCCACCGCTTTCGTCTGCCACTACAGAGGTATCATGGGAGGTAACGGCTCCGAAAGGGGGAACTAAAGGTCTGTGTACACAGAGTCGAGTGGGTGAGTTGCACTTGCATGTTCACATCATAGCATATTTGCATTCCATAGTATAACCATTGCATATAACCTGACACCTAATGTATAAGCGGTATGGGACGTTCTATACATTAGGCCTTACAAAATGACCCCTTGGCCTATAAGTCCGTGCGAGCGTGCTTATAAGTCAAGGTTCTCTTTCAATATTATAAGCCTGCTAGTAGAACCGACACCCTAACGTATAAATCGGTATGGGACTTTTTATACGATAGGAGCCCTGCAAAAGATCCCTTAGCTTATGTGTACTGACATAAGTTAAGGTTACTTATTTAATTTTGTATATTATCATGCTTACACTGTTAGCTTAGTTTCGCTGCCATCTGCAATTTGACATTCTCCACCTTCATGTCCTTTTCATTCCTTCTCCCCGCTCGGTGCTTAGGAGCCATGGGGGAAGGGGTGGGGGATGATAGGACTTAGTCTTTTAGACTAACGGTTTTCGAACCACATCATTTAGGGGACCACGGAGCCCAGCATTGAGGAGCAGCCCCGAAGGTCGGCACGCTTGGAGATCGGACTGTGTAGTACCGGAGTCCAGACAACAGGGACTGTGAGTCCCGAACACTAGTAGTTGTATTAGTTTGCTTCTGCGATGAGTGATTTGTAGTGAGGACTTGATGTATCGGGCATAAGCCCGGGATTTTCATTATATGTACTATCTGTGGACACTCCCTTCGTGGAGTTTATTTTTCTATATATGTGATTTCTGTGGGCTTGCTTTTATACTTATGCTACAGTAGAGATTGATTTGGCCGGCAGAATCGGCGTCTTGTAATGACGACCTTTCCGGGTGAGAAGGTATCACCGCAAGGCGGCGGTTCTGGGCCTAAGACCCCGGTGTCGAAAAAGAAAAAAAAATGGGGGTCTTACAGCATAAAAGTTCTAAATTTAGTAGAAATAAAAGTAGATTTGTACCGTCGTTAAATATAGTGATTTTACATTTTAAAATATGTAATGCATGATGTATTAATAGTAATTTTTATACTAGAAAATAACTATCATGCAATCCAAGCATAAATTATCCCAGAGAGCAAGTAATCCACATCCATAAAAAAAAACTAAGCAGCTAGCAAGTATCTAAAAATAAAAAACCTGTGGGCGTCCACAAACTGACACGAACCCACATACAGTAAAGTATGTCTGAACCAGTAAAACAAAATAAACAACAAACTACCTCGCTACGGCGAGGCAAAACCCACAGCCAAGACAGCTACCCAGGAACTCCAAAACTAGCACGGCTATCTACTACTACTCTAACCTGAGGCATTCCAAAGACAAAACACCTCAGCAAGAAGGTACAAATAGTGGCAGAAAGATAAGCAAAAAATAAACAAAGGTCAAAAGTTGTACCAACCAAAGACCAACAGTACTGAAGTAAAGTACAAAAGTAAAGCATCAAACAGGAAAAGAACAATTACGTGAATCGTCACGTACATCATAAATACACCATATGCACAAGGCTATAAGGTGACATACATGAATAAATCATAAGTAAGAAATACATAACCTTTATTAGGCACTTGTGGTCGACTCTACCAAAAAACACGGGCGAGGTGGTCACTAAACTTGATACACCCTCACGAATATAATATCCGTCTAACTACGTAGGAGTATCATACTTTCCACCATACACTGCAGACAACCAAAAACTTGGTAGACTTCCACAAGATACTAATAAAGGAAACAAACATTGCAGAGGTGGTTTCGTCCCCTAACTCCCTCAATCAAGAAAAACCACAAAAAAAGACACATAAATCTCGAAACTTCGCACATTGGATTTTTACTCGACATTTCTAGATTAAAGACGCGGTTGATTAACCCTTATGAACGATTTACAATCCTTGATAAACTCTAATACATTCAACAATGATAGATAAGGTGATTAAATCGAGTGATGAAACATTTCAAGAAAGATTGAACATTGTATCACGGGATTGAATTACCATTACAAATCTTATTCATACAGGCGATCTTCAAAGAAGGATTAATCATTACAATAACTTGGAAAGACAAAGTGCTGAAAGATTAAAAATAAAACTTAACATTTACCATCAAATCGGACAAGGAGAAACGAGGTTAAACGACCACTTGCCTTGGTTTACCGGAAAAGTTCTCTGAACCACTCCCCGTCGCAGATAAGGGCAAAGGAAGACGGGAGGAGTCAAAATCTGAACAAAATGGTCGAAATAAAGGTTAGGGCCGAAAAAACCTAACGAGAAAACTCAAAGAATGGGAAAAGTTTTATCACAATGGCGTAGCTCTTGATGAGAGCTTTCCAGATCTAAGATTGGTTGAAGATTTCAAGCAGCAGAGCACCGTCGGCGGTCACCGGAAGATTCAAGAACGGCATCCTCTCTCTCGCCTATGCCTCTTTGGTTCGGTTCAAAATTTTGGAGAAGATGATGTTTTTTTCTAATTACCCAAAGTATAAGAGTATATATATATGTATTTATAAAAAGTATTATCTAAATAGGGAAAAACACGCTATTTACGAGCGGGTGCGCGGAAAACGAAAAATAGAGGTTTAGGATGGGTTCAAATGGAAAAGTGCCCGACATGAATGTTGTAGATTGCGTCGAGACGAACAAATTTTATGTTAACTATTTTCCTATACGACATCATTTTGACCCTCAAAACGGCGCCCGAAGACCGACAGGAACGGACTACTCGAGAAGGGCTGCAGACCACTCGAGAACAAGTTTAGGAGTACTCGAGAAGAGGAAAAACAGGCACTCGAGAAAAAAAAAAATACTTAACTCGAGAAGATGAAGCAGTACTCGAGTAGAGGAATCAGACAACTCGAGAAGAAGGGATGAGTACTCTAGAGGATGAAGCCAGTACTCGAGAGGATGATGCTAGCACTCGAGAGGATGAAGACAGAACTCGAGAGTTAGACAAAATTAATTTTAAATGAACAGTTGTTTTTTTGTCCTCATGAATAGTTATTTGCAAAAATATCCAAAATTAAACTATAGAGATGTATATTAAAAGACATTTTTGAATAGTGTTTTAATATTAAAATATTCATATTTATATTTTTGAATAAGGAGACACGAGTTCAAAACGGCGACCCAAACGCGCTCTGAATTAAACAAAACTCACATCGTATGGAAACACTGACGCTACGAACACAACGACAAAGTCAAAACCAAAATCCGATGAGCCGTTCTTGAGATATAAATTTTCAAAGTCTATTGCGAACATAAATTCCAAAAAACTTTGGAAAATCGCCGAGGCTCGAATATTACTCAGATCGCAACGAAACTTGACGAGCAAGTCCAAAATTACTTAACTTAATTTCCAAATGCAAAATTTTCCAATTATAGGAAAAATTTGGCCGACTCGACCGCACGGATGCGAAAAGTCCTTAACGGCGATGCGCCGTCAACTCGACGTTAAAAGTAACGTCATGACGTCATAAATATAACGATACCAAATCTAATAAAATATTCGAAAAATCTGGGGCATTATAGTCAGTCCCCCTAAAAAGAAGTTTCGCCCCCAAAACTTAACACAATAGCAAAACCAAACCAAAACAAGAAAATCAAACATGAATGAAAATATAGAGACATACCTGAAACTAATAGAAGTGGTGCGGATGAGATTCCCTCCTCGCTGATTTAAATTCCCACGTCGCACTCTCGACGTCTTGATTTCTCCAAACAATCTTAATCATGGGGATGGTCTTTATCCGCAACACATGCTCTTGAGATTCCAAAACATGGACAGGATCTTCCACGTACGAAATATTGGGTTGAATCTGGGGCACCGAGTCAAGGACTTGACGACCATTATGAACACACTTCTGCAACTGGCTCACATGTATCACATCATGGACACCAGGGAAGGAAGCAGGCAATTCCATCCTATAAGCTGACACTCCAATGTGCTCAAGAATGTGGAAAGGTCCCACATACCGGGGGTCTAACATGTGGTTCCTTCCAAACCTTTAAACACCTGGCATCGGAGAGTCTTTCAGGAAAACCAAGTCCCAAACAGCAAACTCCAGATCGACCCTTCGTCGATTAACATACTTCTCATAATGCTCTTATGCTACACAAACCTTTTCTCGAATATGAGTTACAACACAATTCATCTCTTCAAGGGCTTCTGGACCTAGCAACGGTCTCTCACCAACTTCAGCCCAAACAACGGAGTTCTACAACGCCTCCCATATAAGTCCTCAAACGGGATCATCTGCAAACTCTCTTGATAAATATTATTGTACACAAACTCCATGAGTCTGAGACACTTGTCCCAAGCTCCACCGTGATCCAAAATATAACACCTGATCATATATTCTACGATCTTATTTACTCTTTCCATTTGAACATTTGTCTGCGGTTGATAGGCGGTGGAATACCTTAAATCGGTACCCAACCCCTCCTGTAAACTCTTCCAAAAGTGAGATGTAAATCTGGAGTCTCGATCTGATACAATGCTAACAGGCACACCATGTAATCTGATGACCTCTTCAAGATATAGCTCCTCTATCTTCTTCATCGAATACCCAATCTTAAATGGCACAAAGTGAGCACATTTAGTCAATCTATCGACTATCACACAAATAGAATCGTGCCGATTGTGAGATTTAGGTAAACCGGTGATGAAATCCATCGAAATACTCTCCCATTTCTAACTTGGAATATCAAGAAGAGTTAATTTACCTCCAGGCCTTCTATGGTCAACCTTAGTACGCTGACATGTAAAACATTCTTACACAAACTTGAAGATATCATTCTTCATTCTTGACCACCAAACTATTCTCCTTAGATCCTTATAAATCTTGGTGGAACAAGGATTATAGGCTACATTGGAACCATGAGCTTTGTAACACCTCTACCCGTCAAGCAGAATATAATAGAGGGTCCGGCCGGGGCCCCACACCATATTCCACAAACAGGCGGAGACGCTACGAAATAAAATCATAACCACGCATCCTAACACAGAGCATTCTAGCGGAAGTTTCACGGTTGAATTATTGAACTAAAGATAAAGAACACTGTCCACTAAAACATAGGAATATATACAAACATCACAAGAGTCTGGTCTTAAGGCCTTACAACAGTTTCTCTTAACAAGAGTGTGGATTACAGACATCGGCACGCAGGTCGGCCACACATGAAAAAAAGAAACAAAACAATGCCTTCGAGGGCAGCAACACAGCTTTGGGCTTCAGCCCGCTAAGTCCCGCTCGGACCAGCACCTCCAGTACCTGTAAGAACCAATCCACCAAGCGGTGGCAAACAGGGCAATGGTCAGCATTCAGCTGACCAATTATAACGACCCTGCCCCTGGCACGGGGCAGCGGAATTCCATCCCTGCATAGCAATCTTCCAATATGATATATAGCAATTCATGCAAGACGTGCACGCCCGCACAGTCACATATCACAAACGTCGGCACGACGGCCCGACGCTCCGTGCATTCAGGGCACATTATCGGTGTTCCGTAGTTCCACGGCCACACCACCGTTCAGAGGTCCCAGACATATCGGTTCAATATGAGCATTCTAGTCTGATCGGCACACAGGCCGTCGACTCTCGCTATGTGATCCTAACAGGGTCTTAAGCACCCAAGGTTAGACAACCATAATGCGGGTACAGATCCACCTTTCCCGTTGCTCAAATCGTCAGACTCACGCCTGGACTGACGCGGGTACAGCTTCACCTTGCCCGTTCCACCACCAAGGTATTTGCCTAGTTGCAGCCCAACGGCTCAACATCACACAAAGTAGCAACTCACGGCTACAGGAGAGTCCTACTCTCAATTTTTCCTGGACTTCCTCCAGTACTTTATCCATCATGCCTACAAGCAATAATCACGGAGTTTTCTCCGATATGCAAACAAGCATCACCAATCCAGACCATGTCCAGATGGGCTTCACACAGCATGCCTAGATCCGTACTCCAATTCCGGACTCTAACAAGGGGGACTTCACATATCTACCCCAAGGGACGCCACAACCCACCGCACACTCGCGGGGAAGGGTTTTCCCTATGCAATGCAGGAATTAAGGACTTCACATGTCCAAGCAGGAAATCGTTACCCTAGGAACTCGCTTCGGAGCCATGGAGAGAAATTTGAGACGGATGAAAGCCTTCGCAGCAGCGTTGCCTTCGCAAATCCGAACTCGGCTCGCGATTTGGACCACCGTAGCTCCACCGGCAGCCGGATTCCACTTCTTCTTCCTCACCTTGCTCTCACCTCTCTCTTAAAATTAGAAAGAGAAGATGAACATTAGAAATGAGCCTTTCTCCTTCCTTTCCCGGCCTTATCAGCCCAGTAATAAGCCCCAGCCACAGGATCTCCTTTAAGGAAAATGAACGGCCAAGATCTTCCCAAAATATTATACTTTTTGGCCGACACGGCCTGTGACACGCCCGTGTCACAGGCCGTGTACCCTTAAGCGGCACACGCGGCACTCGCACCAACTAAAAATTACCAGAACACGGGCATCGACACGCCCGTGTCGAACCTGACACGCCCGTGTCGGTCATGAGACACGCCCGTGTCACACCTGTTACACGGTGCTCAACGAGCGCTAAAACCAGTCAGAGCAGTACACGGGTAGGCACACGCCCTCTGACACGCCCGTGTCAAAACTGACACGGCCGTGTTCAAGGCTTGGTTCCGGGCCGTGTACATTTCTGACTCGATACGACATTTTATTGAGTGACACGCCCTGGGACACGCCCATGTCGAAGGCCGTGTCCTAGGCTCGACTATCGTCGACCTCCGATCGTCGACTAACCTGAACACGCCCTGGGACACGCCCGTGTCCCAGGCCGTGTTAAGCAACCTGCACCTCAAATCTAATTTTTGAGCCTTTTTGGGGTGTTACAATCCTCCCCTCCTTAATAAAATTTCGTCCCGAAATTTGAAGATAGTAGGAAGAAAATAACAAAACATTATATGTTTTATTACATATATAGCGCGCAAACGAGTTACGAAAATAACTCGGGAAACTCGGCTTGCATGGTCTGCTCGCGCTCCCATGTTAGCTCTTCTCGGCCACAATTGTCCCATCGGACTTTGACCATCCCGATCACTTTGTTCCGCAACTGTTTCTCGGCTCGATCCTCGATCCGTATAGGCTTCACCTTTGTCATTATCCCATACTCAACCGGCACTCGATCATTATCAATTACTTGAGTTGGATCCTTGACTGCTTTGCGTAGCACCGAGATGTGAAACACATCATGCAATCCACTCAATTCCGATGAAAGAGCTAGCCGATAGGCAGCTTCCCCAACACGCTCCACCACTTCAAACAGACCAAGGTATCGCGGACTTAGCTTTTTCAACCGCCGAATCCGAGATACGCCTTTGAAGGGCTTAATCTTTAAATTGACCCAGTCACCAACCGCGAACTCCACGTTCCGGTGCTTAGCATTGTAATACTTGGCTTGCCGATCCTGGGCTATTAGGAGCCTCTCTCGAATAGAGCGTATTGTTGAGGTAGCATCCTCGACTTCATTTTTGCCTAAAAGTATAGTCTCGCCAGTTTCTGCCCAAGCTAGCGGTGTATGACACTTACGACCATACAGCGCTTCAAAATGGGGCCATGCCTATACTCGCTTGATGGCTATTATTATAGGCAAACTCCACCATAACAAGATGTTCTTCCCAATTCTTACCGAAGTCCAGGGCGCACATACGGAGCATATCCTCCATCGTTCTGTTGGTTCATTCAGTTTGGCCATCCGTTTGCGGGTGAAAGGCCGTACTGAATGCTAACTTCGTACCCAACATCTGATGAACTAATCTCCAATCCTTCGAGGTAAAGCGCCCATCTCGGTCACTTACGATGCTCCGGGGAACACCGTGCAATCTAACAATCTGCTCCACATAGAGCTTTGGCAACGTTTCCACTGAATCGTCCCGCTTGTTCAGTATAAAGTGAGCCACATTTGTCAACCGGTCTACAATCACCCAGATTGAGTCATGTCCACGCTGAGATCTCGGCAATCCATGCACGAAATCCATAGAAATATCCTCAAACTTCCATTGCGGAACCGGCAATGACTTCAGGAAACCACTCGGCCGTTGACATTCTGCCTTTACCAAAGCACAAGTACGACATTTAGCTACATACGCGGCTATGTCCTTCTTTAAACCAGGCCACCAGAACAGTTTCTTCATGTCCTTGTACATTTTTGTGCTCCCAGGGTGAATTGAGTGCTTTGTAAAGTGTGCTTCATATAGCAATCCTTCTCGCAATTTACCCGCACTAGGGACGCACAATCGGCCATCTTTCCGTGATAAACCGTCATCCCAGGAGAATTGATCACCAGACCCCTCCTTTGCATAGCGTTGGAGACTTTCATCCAACTCCGTTGCCCGCCGAACCCTGTCAGCAAGGTCATATTGAACCTCCAACCAGTTCACGCATGCAACAGTCGAAGAACCTCTTTCCCCACAAGATATCTCCAAAGCTTCCAACTCCTGGATTAACCGCTCATCATGCATCCGCAACCAATTTGCCCGCACCGGCGTCGAACGACTCAAGGCATCAACGACCACATTTCCCTTTCCGGGAACATAGTGAATGTCAAAGGCATAATCCCCAAGGAATTCCATCCACCTCCTTTGTCGCATATTCAACTCCTTTTGATCGAGCAGATACTTTAAGCTTTTATGATCTGTATAAATATCCACCTTCACGCCATAAAGATAATGCCGCCACAACTTTAGCGAAAAGATCACCGCCGCCAACTCCAAGTCATGGACGGGGTAATTACGTTCATGCACTTTCAATTGACGTGAGCCATAAGCGATCACCTTGCCAAACTGCAGGAGAACGCAACCTAAGCCGCTTCCTGACGCATCGCTGTATATTTCAAATCCATCTAAACCACATGGCGACGTCAAAACCGGCGCCGTGGTCAAACGATTCTTCAGCTCATCAAAAGCTCGTGTGCACTCCGGCGTCCAAACGAACTTCTGATCCTTTCTCGTCAACGTAGTCAGAGGCAAAGCAATCCGGGAGAAGTTCTCCACGAACCGTCTATAGTAGCCCGCCAGTCCAAGGAAACTCCTGACCTCGGCCACCGAAGACAACACTGGCCAATCACGAATGGCACTTATCTTTGCCGGATCCACCGCTATGCCCTCTCCACTTACCACATGGCCTAGAAAAGCCACCGACGAGAGCCAGAACTCACACTTCGAGAACTTGGCATACAGCTTATTCCTTCACAAGGTATGCAATACTAATCGCAAGTGGTTTGCATGATCTTCCTCCGATTGTGAATATACAAGGATATCATCAATAAACACAATCATAAACAGATCCAGGTATTCGCGGAACGTTCGATGCATGAGATCCATGAAGACCGAAGGCGCATTACATAAGCCGAACGGCATCACTATGAACTCATAATGACCATAGCGTGTGCCAAACGTTGTCTTGGGAATGTCACCTTCCCTAATCCGCAACTGGTAATACCCGGACTTCAAATCCAACTTCGAATAGACGGTTGAGCCTGCTAGCTGATCAAACAAGTCATCGATCCGTGGAATTGGATACTTGTTTTTCTCCGTCAGCTTGTTCAGTTCGCGATAATCAATACATAGTCGCAAACCACCGTCTTTCTTTTTCACAAAAATAATAGGCGCGCTCCAAGGTGACATACTTGGGCGTATGTATCCCTGCTCCAACAACTCTTGCAACTGAACTTTCAGTTCGGCCATTTCTTTTGGCGCTACCCGATACGGCGAACAGGCCACAGGTTTCGCACCCGGCACCAGCTCGATAGCGAAGTCGATTTCCCTTTGGGGAGGTAACCCAGGAAGATCCTTTGGAAACACATCAGCATATTCCGACACAATCGGCACTTCACTCACACTGGCCTTCGGCGCCACCGCCTCTATGAGTGTGAAGAACAATTCCGCACCCTTCCGAACTGCCTTAACAACTTGGAGAGCGGATAACAACATCCCACTCATCCCTTGCATACCAATGAACTTGGTCTCTTGTTCGGTATTTTGCCCAACTGTGACCTCTTTTGAAGTGCAATCTATACAGGCACGCTGCTCTGAAAGCCAGTCCATACCAAAGATTATATCAAACTCTTTGATCGGCAATACTAATATGTTGACCTTGAACTCCCGACTTCCTATCTTGACCTCAAGACCGCAAGATCGATCCGCGCACATCAAACATCCGTTAGGCAACAACACCTTTACACTGTCTGTCGTGGTCCGGATAGGCACCCCGACACGAAAGACAAAGTCCTCAGACAGAAACGAATGTGAAGCACCTGTGTCGAACAGTGCTCGCGCCGGATACTCTCGTATAAGGACAAACCCTATAACATTACAATTAAAACAAGCACAGCACATCAAAAACAAGAACATTAAAACCTACGCGCACCTGTGACGATATCCGCCTGCTTAATGGCCTCCTGTTGTCCAAGGTTGAAGACCCTGGGCTACGCGTGCGAGGCAGAAGACTCCACCACAGCCTTCCCCTTCTCCGCATAAGACGCTCCCGTCTTCTTATCACCCTTTGGAGGACCAAATCGGCATTCACGTGCGAAGTGTCCAACCTTCCCGCACGTAAAACAAGCATGAGATCCATACCCAGATGTATCCGTCACAGTCGCAGAAGGAGCTTGTCCAGAAGACTTAGACTTCTTATACCATCTCTTTCGGTAGCCAAACTTGTCCGGACGCGGCGGCTTAAACTCCGGCTTCACAACCGCCAAGTTTCCCTTTTCTTGCCGCCGTTTCATGTCCAGCTCCAAAGAACGAGCCGTACAGACTAAGGCTTGGAATCCCTGACTCACAGAACACGAGAGCAAATACCGCAGCTCATCTCGCAGTCCCGCATAAAACCGACTAGTCTTACGCTCTTCTTCGGCGAAGATCGCGCCCGCATATCTTCCCAACCGGGTGAACTCATGCAGGTAGTCATCCACACTTCGATCTCCCTGTGCTAACCGTTGAAATTCCATTTCCATCGATATCCTTTGCTGCACTGGCAGATGTTGTGCTAAGAACAATCGAGAAAATTCTTCCATTGTAATCTCTGCCAATTGCCTGCCGGCCAAGTGATGCATTTCAATCTCATCCCACCACAATCGCGCCTCTCCTTCCAGTAGGAAAGTGGCTAACATGACTTTCTGTTCCTCCTCGACCTTGATAGCTCTCATAATCCTCTTGATTCTTGCAAGCCAATCCTCTGCTTGGGCCGGTATACCCGCCCTATGAAACTGCGGAGGGTTAAAGCTCAAGAATTGCTTCCATTGCTGATCTGCTACCCGCGGATCAACTTCAGCTTCTACCGGTTCTTGCCGTACCCCAGCTTGCGTTGGCACCATTGCAGGACGTGCCTGCCCAGCCTGCTGAGCATTCATCACAGCCAGTACCGTTTCCGTGATGAGACGGACTGTTTCAGCAGATGGAGGAGTTGTGGGCACCTCGGCTGGTGCCGCACTCTCAACAGAACGTTGTGGTTCGGATTGACCCACAACACTTCTGGTCAACTATATGTGTAAAATACACAGGTTAACGACCAATGAAAACGGCAACCATACAAAAAGAATACACAAGTTCAACAAACAAGTGTATTTGCATGCCTAAGTGGACAATCTTGAGTTCAATTTAAGTGTTATAACGACGGCACTAACACGTGCTCGCCACCTCTCAAAAGAATTCGTCCGCGAATGCGGAAGAGATCGACCAACAAGCTGATACCAAATTTTAATACCTCTACCCGTCAAGCAGAATATAATAGAGGGTCCGGCCGGGGCCCCACACCATATTCGACAAACAGGCGGAGACGCTACGAAATAATATCATAACCACGCATCCTAACATAGAGCATTCTAGCGGAAGTTTCACTGTTGAATTATTGAACTCAAGATAAAGAACACTGTCCACTAAAACATAGGAATATATACAAACATCACAAGAGTCTGGCCTTAAGGCCTTACAACAGTTTCTCTTAACAAGAGTGTGGATTACAGACATCGGCACGCAGGCCGGCCACACATGAAAAAAAAACAAAACAATGCCTTCGAGGGCAGCAACGCAGCTTTAGGCTTCAGCCCGCTAAGTCCCGCTCGGACCAGCACCTCCAGTACCTGTAAGAACCAATCCACCAAGCGATGGCAAACAGGGCAACGGTCAGCATTCAGCTGACCAATTATAACGACCCTGCCCCTGGCACGGGGCAGCGGAATTCCATCCCTGCATAGCAATCTTCCAATATGATATATAGCAATTCAAGCAAGACGTGCATGCCCGCACAGTCACATATCACAAACGTCGGCACGACAGCCCGACGCTCCGTGCACTCAGGGCACATTATCGGTGTTCCGTAGTTCCACGGCCACACCACAGTTCAGAAGTCCCAGACATAACGGTTCAATATGAGCATTCTAGTCTGATCGGCACACAGGCCGTCGACTCTCGCTATGTGATCCTAACAGGGTCTTAAGCACCCAAGGTTAGACAACCATAACGCGGGTACAGATCCACCTTTCCCGTTGCTTAAATCGTCAGACTCACGGCTAGACTGACGCGGGTACAGCTTCACCTTGCCCGTTCCACCACTAAGGAATTTGCCTAGTTGCAGCCCCACGGCTCAACCTCACACAAAGTAGCAACTCACGGCTACAAGAGAGTCCAACTCTCAATTTTTCCTGGACTTCCTCCAGTACTTTATCCATCATGCCTACAAGCAATAATAACGGAGTTTTCTCCGATATGCAAACAAGCATCACCAATCCAGACCATGTCCAGATGGGCTTCACACAGCATGCCTAGATCCGTACTCCAATTCCGGACTCTAACAAGGGGGACTTCACATATCTACCCCAAGGGACGCCACAACCCACCGCACACTCGCGGGGAAGGGTTTTCCCTATGCAATGCAGGAATTAAGGACTTCACATGTCCAAGCAGGAAATCGTTACCATAGGAACTCGCTTCGGAGCCATGGAGAGAAATTTGAGACGGATGAAAGCCTTCGCAGCAGCGTTGCCTTCGCAAATCCGAACTCGGCTCGCGATTTGGACCACCGTAGCTCCACCGGCAGCCGGATTCCACTTCTTCTTCCTCACCTTGCTCTCACCTCTCTCTTAAAATTAGAAAGAGAAGATGAACTTTAGAAATGAGCCTTTCTCCTTCCTTTCCCGGCCTTATTAGCCCAGGAATAAGCCCCAGCCACAGGATCTCCTTTAAGGAAAATGAACGGCCAAGATCTGCCCAAAATATTATACTTTTTGGCCGACATGGCCTGTGACACGCCTGTATCACAGGCCGTGTACCCTTAAGCGGCACACGCGGCACTCGCAACGACTAAAACTTACCAGAACACGGGCATCGACACGCCCGTGTCGAACCTGACACACCCGTGTCGGTCATGAGACACGCCCGTGTCACACCTGTTACACGGTGCTCAACGAGCGCTAAAACCAGTCAGAGCAGTACACGGGTAAGCACACGCCCTCTGACACGCCCGTGTCAAAACTGACACGGCCGTGTTCAAGGCTTGGTTCCGGGCCGTGTACATTTCTGACTCGATACGGCATTTTATTGAGTGACACGCCCTGGGACATGCCCGTGTCGAAGGCCGTGTCCCAGGCTCGACTATCGTCGACCTCCGATCGTCGACTAACCTGAACACGCCCTGGGACACGCCCGTGTCCCAGGCCGTGTACCCCCGACACGCCCTGGTACACGCCCGTGTCCCAGGCCGTGTTAAGCAACCTGCACCTCAAATCCAATTTTTGAGCCTTTTTGGGGTGTTACAAGCTTCAGCACAGATCTTAGCCCGAATGTCCCCAAAGGCGGGGATGCAAAATCTACCCCTATACTTCAAGTTATACAACTCATCCAAGGAGAAATCAGGTAGCTCTCCCTTAAAAGTTCTATTCTATAGGTATAACAAATCTGGATCATCCTTCCAATGTGCTATAGTAAGGGAAATCCAATTGGGCTCTTCAACTTCTAGCCTAGTAGGCACAGTACCATTCCTAACCTCGATATCCATCAACAAGAATTCTTCTACCAAGGACTGTACCTACATATTAAAAAATATTGCGGACATTCTACTCAAGGCATCGTCTACTACGTTAGCCTTTCCTTAATAATAGAGAATCTCCACCTCATAATCAGCCACATATTCTAACCACCGACGATGTCGCAGATTTAGTTCCTTATGAGTGAAGACGTACTTCAAACTCTTATGGTCCATATAGATCTTACATAGTGCGCCATACAATTACTGTAGCCAAAGCTTCAACGCATATATTATAGCAGCGAACTCCAAATCATGCGTAGGATAGTTTCTCTCATGAATCTTTAGTTGCCTTGATCCAGACGCGATCACCTTACCATCTTGCATTAAAATACAACCATGTCCAACATTTGACGCATCCACATACAAAGCGTAATTTACTCCCTAAATAGGTAATGTTAAACTGGTGCAGTACATAATCTCTTCTTCAACTCTTGGAAAGACTCTTCACACTTATCATTCCAAATAAATGTTGTGTTCTTTTGGGTATGTCTAGTTAGAGGAGCTGATAACACTGAAAACCCTTCCACGAATCTTCTATAATAGCCAACTAGGCCTAAGATCTCCTAATCCTTTAGGTGTAGAAGGTCTCTCCCATTCCATTATAGCAGAAATCTTTGTCGGGTCAACGGAAATACCATTCTTGCTTACCACATGACCCAGAAAGGACACTTATGGTAGCCAGAACTCACACTTGCTTAACTACGCATATAACTTATGCTCCCTCAGGGTCGACAAAACCAAACGCAAATGCTGAGTATGGTCCTCAACATTGCGGGAATACACCAAGATATCATCTATGAACACAATAACAAACCGGTCCAAGAAGTCCTTGAACACCTTATTAATCAAATCCATGAAAGCAGAAGCTGTATTGGTCAAACCGAAAGACATCACCAAAAAAGCATAATGTCCATGCCACGAACGGAAAGCGGTTCGTGGAATATCCTCCTCACGAATTCTCAACTGGTGGAGCCTGGACGAAGGTCAATCTTTGAAAATACCGAGCTACCACGCACCTGATCGAACAGATCATCAATCCTTGGAAGGGGATATCTATTCTTAATGGTCACCATATTCAACTCTCTATAATCGATATAAAGCCTCATCAGTCCGTCTTTCTTCTTTACGAACAACACAGGAGCACCCCATGGATAAGAGCATGGTCTAATAAAACCATACCTCAGCAACTCATCGAGCTGAGTACGCAACTCTTCTAACTCACGAGGAGCCATACAGTACGGTGCTTTGATAATAGGATGAGTACATGGCTCAAGGTCTATCACAAACTCTATCTCTCTGACCGGAGGAAGTCCAGGAAGACAGTAAGGAAAATATCTGGAAACTCCCGCACCACCGAGATATCCTCAATACATGGCATAAAAAAACTAATTCTTGAGCAGATATAGAAACAAAAAATGCCTCGCAACCAGACCCTATAGCACGACAAGCACATGCCGCAGAAATGATAGGGGAAACCCTGTCCTGAAATCCATAGACCCTCACAGGTTGGTCATTTTCCATCCTGAACTCCAATTACTTTGCCTTGCACTGATGGTCGCATCGTACATAGACAGCCAGTCCATGCCCAATATCACATCAAAGTCCTCCATATCCAACAACATCATATCTACAAAGGCTAGGAAATCGCCTAGGTATATAGGGCATCTCAGAACTCCTTGATTAGATATCACCGAATCACGGAGGGAAGCATGACGTTGAAGGAGTCTCCTAATTGATCCCCATCCAGACGATGTTTATCTACAAACCTCTGGGACACAAAGGAATGGGTGGCACCCAAATTGAAAAGAATGCGTGCCCACCTATTCCGCACCTTAAAATCCCCTAAAACTGTAGCATACATAACTAAACGAATGATAACTAGGGCAACAATGAGTAATAATAAAGATAAATTAAACTGGGGCTAACCTGATATAACATGCATAGAGGTTTGAGCTTCCTCGCTGGTCACCACATTCAGCTTTCCTTTTCCTTTGTCCTGGTTTGGTGGCGGCGGCAGAGCACGAAGCGGGGAAGGCTGCAGTTGGGACTGACCCTGGGGGCATGAAGACTTTTGGTGTACCTTGTGCCCGCACTGGAAGAAAGTCTTTTCCTTCATCCAACAATGTATCACATCATGACCCTTCCTTGTATAGAACGAGCACACTGGCTCTCCCTTGGGTGCATCATGGATGGAGTTCACCTGCTGCTGCTTCAGGGTTGCAGTCCTCTTGAAACACCTTTTGTATGGGTGTCCAGGTCGACCACATAAGCTATATATTTCTCCACTTTTCTTTTTCGAAGAAGGGCCTGATGCCCTAGAGCTTCCTTCCTCAACACCCTTCCTCTTCTCTTTCCTCACCACAGCACCTCGATTCTTGGCGTTTTCAATTGCCTCCACTTTCAGTGTGGCTTCCATTGCCACAGTATAACTGTCAGCTCCATAATCGCATGGCCACTGCTGGACATCACTTCTTAGTCCTCCCAGGAAATGTTTCACTCTACCCTCCTCCAAAGCTACCAAATAAGGAGCAATCCTACTCAGTTTGCAAAGATAAATCTCAAATTCGCTCACCGAGAGCTGTCTCTGCTTCAGATACAAGATGTTATTCATCAGGAGGTCCTGCTCGACCGAGGGTAGAAACTTCTTAAATAACATCTTCTTAAAAGATTCCCATGAACAGCCTTCCTTTAGACTCTCCCTTTCCCGAATCCACCAACTCTTTGCCAGGCCTTTTAACTGATAGGCTGCAACCTTTACCTTCTGGACTTCTAAAATTCCGAAATATGAAAACATCTCCTCGATGGAGATGATCCAATCATCTATTATTATAAAGTCGGCACTCCGGTCGAAGGTGGGAGGTCCCAACCGTTGGAAGTGCGATATGAAATTCATTTCTGGTGGGAGAATCATAGGGGGCACCAGAGGAGCAGTATTAACAAGTACGTCCTGACCCGCGGCTGAATCTTGCGCTATGGGTTGCTGCATGGGAGCGACTGAATCTGCGACTGCATCACAACTAACTGCCTCGATAATGCTTCATTGCTTTGACACAAACTCTCGATCAACGCCTCACTCTGTGCACCCGATTACTCACCCTCATACTGGGGAGTCGACCTCGTCGCAATATGCTTTGGCGGGATTTCTAAAAGCAAACGAACAACTAATCAAAATCCTGTATTACAACTAAGCCACACGACTAGTTCAGACCATACTTAAAAGACACTAGTTTATGCTGCTACTTACTCTTGTATTTTATAATGATACTATGTACTACTTAGGATGATATCCTCTCATCTTATTGACTCTTGTGCCTTTGATATGAATGCATGAGTTCTTTACTCGTATTTAAAATCATGTGTGTACATGAGTCATCATGTAAACATTAACTTAGCATGCATGCTTATGCGGTGATATGCTATGTAGCAGTGTTATGTATCATAAAAAGGCATTAATGCATGTTATGAGCGACGTACACATGAAATTTTATGCATCACATACTACATAACATTGCATGCAACGAGAGAATAAAATGTGTTAATGGTCACCCATGTGATGATGGTTATGAGTCTCATACTACATAACCGTCACATATTGCCTCTTATGGTGGATTCATATACAAACACATATTATAAATCGCATACTACATAATATGTCACGTATACTTCTTATCATGCTATGAGTGTAGTGACTATACTTTAGTTAAGACGTACTGATGACACATCGATGTGTGTATGCAATTGAAAGAAAGAAACAAACTAAATGAGATTGGCTGGTTAAACCAACTTGTCAAACCAATCTCCCTCTGATACCAACTATCACAACCCGCATTTTTCACTGCCAATAAAGGTATATCAGAGTAAGGTAAAAATGCACGTCAGCATAGGATAACTGCGGACGCTCAAGCAAAACCCCTACTTAACCATGAAGAAAGATTCTTTAAGTTATTTAGAGGTGAAATCAGTTTAAGTATAGTAGTTAGCCGTATCCCTAAGCTTAGTGGCTCATCTAGTCCACAAGAAAAGTAATTAAACGCTACGAAAAGTACTTCTTTTATCAGATTAGGCATCCTACCAGAGCTTAGAGGTTCCCAAGGGACACCTAATGACATACAAGTTCTAAAATAAGTAGAAATAAAAGTAGATTTGTACGATCGTTAAATATAGTGATTTTACATTTTAAAATATGTAATGCATGAGGTAATAATATTAATTTTTATACTTGAAAATAACTACCATGCAATCCTAGCATAAATCATCCCAGAGAGCAAGTAATCCACATCCACAGAAAGAAAACTAAGCAGCTAGCAAGTATCCAAAAATAAAGTTCATGTGGGCGTCAACAAACTGACACGAACCCACATACAATAAACTATGTCTGAACCAGTAAAACCAAATAAACAACAAACTACCTCTCTACGTCGAGGCAAACCCACATCCAAGACAGCTACCCAGGAACTCCAAAACCAGCACGACTATCTACAACTGCTCTGAACCTGAGGCATTCCAAAGACAGAACACCTTAGCAAGAAAGTACAAATAGTGGCAGAAAGATAAGCCAAAATAAACAAAGGTCAAAAGGGGTACCAACCCAAAACCAACAATACTGAAGTAAAGTACAAAAGTAAGCATCAAACAGGAAAAGAACGCATACGTGAATCGTCACGTACATCATAAATACACCATATGCACAAGTCTATAAGGTGACAAACATGAATAAATCATAAGTAAGAAATACATAACCTTTATTAGGCACCTGTGGTCGACTCTACCCAAAAACACGGGCGAGGTGGTCACTCAACTGGACAAACCCTCACGAATATAATATCTGTCTAACTGCGGGGGAGTCTCATAATCTCCACCATACACCGCAGACGCCCAAAAACTTGAATGACTTCCACAAGGTACTAATAAAGGAAAAAAACATTGCGGAAGTGGTTTCGTCCGCTAACTCCCGCAATAAGGAAAACCTACAAAAAGACACATATATCTCAATACTTGGTGCATAAAATTTTTACTCGACATTTCTAGATTAAAGACGCGGTTGGTAAACCCTTAGGAACTATTTACAATCCTAGATAAACTCTAATACATTCAATAACGATAGATAAGGAGATTAAAGCCAGCGTTGAAACATTTCAAGAAAGATTAAACATGGCATGACGAGATTGAATTACCCTGACAAATCTTATTCATACAGGCGATCTTTAAGGAAGGATTAAACATTGCAATAACTTTGAAAGGCAAAGTGAAAAATGACTAAAAACAAAACTTAACAGTTACCATCAAATCGGACAAGGAGAAATGAGGGTAAACCACCACTTGCCTTGGTTTTACCGGAAAAGTTCTCTGAACCACTCCCCGTCGCAAATCAGGGCAAAGGAAGACGGGAGGAGTAGAAATCTTAACAAAAATGGCCGAAATAAAGGTTATGGCCGAAAAACACTAACGAGAAAACTCAAGAAATGGGAAAAGTTTTATCACGATGGCATAGATCTCGTTGAGAGATTTCCAGATCTACGATTGGTTCAAGATTTCGAGCATCGGAGCACCGTCGGCGGCCTCCAGAAGATTCACGAATGGCTTCCTCTCTGTCACCTACGCCTCTCTGGTTCGGTTGAAAATTTTGGAGATGTTGAAGCCAAAAATAACCTCAACGAATGTTCAAAAAACCAAGGTGCATCCAAAACCTACTTCTCTCAAGCCTCGATCCTCGACGGGTTGCACGGGACCTAGAACTGACCAAAAGCCTCAGTAGGGAGGTCCCACCTAACACCCGGAAGATCTCTGAGAGCTTCCCCTCCAAAGCCGAAGCTGGGCTTGGAGCTCCTTAAAAAGCACTTGGGGATTTTGAGAATAATGAAAGCTTGCTTTCTAAGGAGCCCTTTTGGGTCGATTTATAGCCTTCTGTTGAACTGAAATTACTGAAATACCCCTGACTAGCCTTCCAATAGCAAAATTCCACTATTTATAAAATACTAAATGCAGCCCCCTAGGGGTCTGTAGGTAATTCTACTTGAGCACAATTATGTAATTTTACCCTGAGCCTTGGGCCCCACTCAGAGAGAACCCTGAGCCGAGAACCTCTAGCCGCGGAGAGAACCCTGAGCCGAGAACCTTCCCGCCTCCACTTAACACGGCGTTGAGTGGGCTTGATGCTTTTACTGCCGAACACGGCGTTGAGTGAGTGGAGGTTACTCAACGCGGAGTTGAGTGGACTCAACGCCTTTGCTGCTTGGACTTTGGCGTCGAGTGGGTGGAGCTCACTCAATGCGGCATCGAGTGGACTCGACGCCTTTGCTGCTTGGACTTTGGCGTTGAGTGGACTCAACGCCCTCTCGCCCGCCTTTGGTTATCAGTGTGTCTTGGCTGAGGCTGGGCGCAAACGAGCCCGCATGCTCGTAGGCGGGAGCTTATCAAGGAACAAGCGGATCCGGTCTTAAGCCCGAAGCTAGTCCAATCCTAACTGTTGGTTTCTCTGGGTTCCCTCTAGCGAATATGGGGTTGTACACAATCCCCGATCTTTTTGAGCTAGTTCCGTGCTCGAAAAGAGACGTCCAACCCATAAATATTCGCTGGTGACGTGTCACCTCAAAAAAGAGAATCTTTTTGGTGGGCCATCCAATAGCTGTATATATACATGTGCTAGTAGACAGCCTAAGTCTGCCCCCTGAGTCGATGCTTCCTCACTATGCTTTCGCGTGATTTCATAATGCGTTCCAAACATGTTGACAAGCCGCTCCCGCAAGACCTCCAAGAACACATTAATGCGGCTCAGGCGCGAACCCTGGCAAACAATGCTTTGGTTGCTCCTTGGCTGGTGAGAAAGTTGCCAGCCGCTAATGCTTCCCCGCTAAAGAAGAAGGAGAAGAGGAAGAAAAAGGAAAAGGTGGTCCAGCGGGACCCTTGTTGCGAGAACAGGAACTCATCCACCCTAACCCACGACCGTGTGGATGATGCTTCCCCTCCATAGAAGGTATGTCTACCTGACTTACTGATCATCAAAATCGCAAGCTGATCATTCTAAAGGGTCGGCGCCTGATGGAATACTTCTCGCAAGAAGCGGCTCGAGACGACGATGTTGGGTCCCCGCTGGTGCCTCCGAACTCGTCGTCTTACCCTCCCGATGATTGACCACAGATTACGGAGGCCACTCCTCCGGCTTCCTCCCCGAAAACTAGTGGTATACTTTTCTCCCTATCACTCCTAACTTTCAATTATAGCCTCCCCTTCTGTCGAATTAACTTGTCGCAGCATCAGCTTCCGCCAACCCGGGTCTCACCACCCGGGAGAATGAAATAATGGCTACTAACTCGCTAGGCCAAGTGGCTAATCCCACCGTACTGGCGGGAGGGGTGTCCATCGACCCCTCCATAGCTCCAAAGGAGGCCAGCTGCCTTGTGAGAGAGGACGACTTCCCCCTGCTTCCGTCCAGGCTTGGATCACTGTGCGTGAGGCCTTTCTCCCAGGGCGCAAGAAAGCCGCTCCACCTCCTCTATGGGACTGAGGGGGCGCCCGGGCCTTCTCGCCTGCCACCGGCCAGTGGCTCTTGCCATGCTGCAGGTATGCAAAACATTACCATAGCTTTTACTCAGCTCTCGCTGTAATCATGAAACTATTTTCTCAGAGGATCCGGACTCGCAGACAGGGGCTGATGAAGATGATGAAGACGACGATGAAGACAAAGAGGGGGAGGACAGAGAGAGCTCTCCCCTCCCTTGGTTTGATGAGATGGAGGACATCTTGAATGACGCAGGGAGCGTGAAGAGGCGAGGGAAGAAGATGGCTGCTCTCCTATCAAAGCTTGTGCGGTGGGAGCGGGCCCGTGCCACTGTGGCGAAAGAATTTAGCGAGATGGTGGAGCTGAGGCTGGAGGACCTTAAACACGACTATTTCTTTGGTGAGACAGAGCGGCTGAGTGGGTCTACCGCCAAGTCTTCCCCCAGGAGGTGTATCTCGCGGATTTGAGACCAGGCTCGCCGGATAAACCTAGGGTGCACCACCATGTCTTCCTACTACAACCCGTTGGCGCCACTGAGGACTAGACGGTGGGAGTGAGGACGAAGGCGCTGGGAACCGTATTGACTTAAAGAAGTCTCGCCGCCTCTCTCCCCTTGGCCTTCCCTTCTTGCGATGTACCCCGTTACTTTTTGTTTTGGACTTCTTATTTGTACTCTTTAAATTATTATTCGTTATTTAGCTTTCGCCCGATGAGGGCAATCTTTGCTTTTGTTTTCTGTTTTACATGGTCATCTCGAGACACTTGCGCGAATCTGAACCGTCGGCCTGTCGCTGGTATCCCAGGCCAGAACCCAAGGCGTCGCTGACTTGGGGCATGGAACCTGTACCACCGCCGCTATTTTTATTTTTTATTTTTTAGAAAAGTCATCATTACCACAGTTTCCTATAAATAGAGGAGTCCACCAAACGCATTTATTTCTCCGACCCGGAACCCTCGCTTTCCACCTTGTTCTTGCGCTTTGCCGAGAATTTCCCCCTGCTTCCGCCTTCTTCTCTCGTTCTCGCCTTATTTCCGCTCTCGCCTCCTTCTCTGAGACCTCGCACTCAATCCCCTAAACACATTGTCGGGCGAAGGCGAGGGACGCTCCAAATGCACAAAAGCCATTCAAAAGCACCAGTTCCCCTCTTGTCGCCTAACCGTGGAGGATTACAAGCTAATCGTCTCCCGTTACGTTCCTGCAGGCTTCTCTATGAGAAACTCGGGCAACGATGATCGGGTCAATTGTGCGAGAGCGGGAGAGCTCGCCATCCCCCTCGACCATTTTGAGGTGGGCTTCCGCCTTCCCCTCTGGCTCGAGGTGCGCCAGGCCCTCCGCTACTACGACATCGTTGCCTCTCAACTCAATCCCAACTCGGTCGCCATCCAGGTAGCTTTCATCTGCTACATGCGATCCGAGAGGATTTACTTTAGCCATCCTATCTTTCGGAAGTTGTTCAACTTCCGCGCAAAGGGAGGGTTGGTCTTCTTCTTCAGGAAGCTGCTCAAGACCACCGATCACGCCAACAAGAACCACCGTTGCGGCGAGAAGTTCGTCTTCATTATCGGCGACTTCAGTAACGTTCGTCTCGTGCCCGTTCAATACGAGGATGCCTCCTACAAGCTGCCCGCCCTTGGGTCGCGCGAGAGCACCATTTTGGAGTTCTTAGGGACGAAGGAGTTCTATGTCAAATTTCTTAGGCGGGACGTCGATTCTCTCCCGGCCGTCCCTCATGGAGTAGGTACGGTCTCGCCTTTAACTCGGTATTCCCATTCTAAACTTTAACGCTGAGCATTGTCGCCTTTGTAGGAGAGCGAGAAATTCCTCTACACCAACCCTTTGCCGACACTCAGGGTGCCGAGGACCAGGCTGTGAGAGATCTGCTAGCTCTCGCGAAATCTGCGGCTCAAGCTTGTCGGGACGAGCCGGCCTTGCCTCCTTCGACCAGTGTCGGGAAGCGAAAGCCCGACGCCTTTTTTTCCCGGTCTCTTAAAAGACCAAAGCCTACCACTGCCGACAAAGGGAAATCTGTGGCGAATGGGCCCGTCCGACCTCTCGCACCAGGTCGGTCCTTCAAAGAGATCCCGCAGGCGGCAAGCGAGATGACCGCTGCAGCCAGGGATAGCGTCGGGGCCCCCGCCGAGAAACTTTCTTCCACAAGCGGGGCTGGTGGCAAGGGGGCAGCCGCCGAGACCTCCACTCGATCCCCGGCCAAAGATGTGGCAAAGTGGCACAGGAATTTTGGTGTCGGCGTGAGGCGGCTTGACGCGAAAGGGAGAACACTATTGTGGTGGGACCCTTAGGCCAACCAAGTCTCCTTCTCGACCCTTCTCCCCATTTGGGCGGAGCGATACCAGGTCACCAGCGAGGCCTTCGCGTTGGTTTGTGGACTTTATAGCTGGGAGAATGCCGGTCTTTACGATTAACTGTCCACACGGCTCTTGCCCTTCGACTTAAACCCGGGCCCTGATGCGTGGGTTCGAGCTTGCGCATATATGCGTGCGCCGGAGCATCACCATCGACCACAAATTTTGTGAGATGCTTAAGGTGCGGGACCAGGCGGTGGCCCAGGTGGCGGCTTTGAAGACACAACTGACGGATTGTATGGGACTGCTTTCTTTGTTCCTGGCGGAGGAGTTAAGCAAGATCTTTCCAAGACATTTGCTCTCGCCCCTGTAATCCATAACTCGTCGTCTCTTTTATATTAATCGGCTTCTTCCTTACGGTGGATTCTGCCAAGAGCGTGGTGCTTCACGCGAAGATGGCCAGGATAAGGTGCGATAACGTCATGCTGAGGGACCAGCACCAGCGCATGGAGGTTGCGGCGGCCTCGGTCGCGCCTCCTCTTTTGCTGGACGAGAGGCTGAGGAGCCGGCATTTCTCGGAGTATGACATCGATAAGCTCCTGCAGACCAACACTCAAGCGACGGTCAAGTTGAACCTTGAGACGTTGCGTGATATGGGATGCTTGAACGAGGTTTGCAAGATCGTTACCACTCCCAGCTCGTTACTTCGCTTTTCGAGCCTATCCCGAAGCCTCCAGGCGCACCCGACTCCCCGCCCTCAGATGTCCTAAAATCTCCAACGGCTGCTGGCGAGATATCCAGGGAGGGATCAGGAGAGAGCTCCCGCATGAGCTCAAGCGGGAGCTCGAGTGGATATAACGCTTCTCCCTGATGGGTTCTCGCCCCCCTTTTTTCTTTTTCCTGTAATGAGCGAGATGCTCCCATTTTGTAATTACATTGACAATATATATATATAGTAAGTTTTTATGTGTTTGGTTCCCTCCTTTTCTTCTCCCTTTCTTTTATTTCATCTTTTTTTTAACTGTTGAAGCTGAATGCTTCTCAGGCACGCTTTCCTCGAGGCCCTTGGCCTCCCAAGGGTAATTTCCCTTAACGATCAATAGGTGGGAACCTGCCGAGAGCTAAAGGCTTAGACGAGTCGTTTCCGCGCTCTGTCGAGAACCATTTGCCAGGAGCGTTGTTCGTTGGCCTTTTAAGGGCAGACCGCCCCTCTTTACCTTGCGTGAACGGACGAAACATTTCGCCCAGATCTTCCCAGTGTCTTGCCAAGGATCCTTCGCCAAAAGGCCTTCCCGCCAGGAATTCCTTTAGGCTAGACCTTTGCTGGCCGAGACCTTTTTGGGCCAAGGAGATCCCCAACTGCTTTGTTCTGCCTTCAAGGTGTGTCTCTTGTCCAGCTCAGAACATCCAAGTGGAAGTATTTCCAAGGACCAAACCTCCACCCCCACATGCGAGCCTTCGGACCTGCCCGCTAGATGAGAGCCTGAGTAGCGGGTCTACCTGGGGCCGAGCCGAGCTCGGGGTGTCGATTAAGTTCTCAAAATAAAACCTCTCCCCCACAGGAGAGCCTTCGGACCTGCCAGCTAGATGATAGCCTGCGCAGCGAGTCTACCTGGGGCCGAGCAGAGCTGGTGGTGTCGATGAAGTTCTCAAAACAAAACCTCTCCCCCACAGGCGATCCTTTGGACCTGCCAGCTAGATGAGAGCCTGCGCAGCGGGTCTACATTGGGCCGAGCCAAGCTCGGGGTGTCGATAAAGTTCTTAATACAAAACCTCTCCCCATAGGCGAGCCTTCGGACCTGCCAGCTAGATGAGAGCATGCGCAGCGGGTCTACCTGGGGCCGAGCCGAGCTCGGTGTATCGATGAAGTTCTCAAAACAAAACCTATCCCCAATAGGCGAGCCTTCGGACCTGCCAGCTAGATGAGAGCCTGCGCAACCGGTCTACCTGGGGCCGAGCCGAGCTCGGGGTGTCGACGAAGTTATCAAAACAAAATCTCTCCCCCATAGGCGAACCTTCGGACCTGCCAGCTAGATGAGAGCCTGCGCACGGGTCTACTTGGGGCCGTTACCAGCTCGGGGTGTCGATGAAGTTCCAATAACAATACCTCTCCCCTATAGGCGAGCCTTCGGACCTGCCAGCTAGATGAGAGCCTGCACAGCAGGTCTACCTGGGGCGGAGACGAGCTCGGGGTGTCGATGAAGTTCTCAAAACAGAACCTCTCCCCCACAGGCGAGCCTTCAGACCTACCAGCTAGATGAGAGCCTGCGCAGCGGGTCTACCTGGGGCGGAGCCGAGCCCTAGTGTTGATGAAGTTCTCAAAATAAAACCTCTCCCTCACATGCGAGCCTTCAGACCTGCCAGCTAGATGAGAGCCTGGGTAGCGGGTCTACCTGGGCCTAGACGAGCTCGGGGTGTCGATGAAGTTCACAAAATAAAACCTCTCCCCCACAGGCGAGCCTTCGGACCTGCCAGCTAGATAAGAGCCTGCGCAGCCGGTCTACCTAGGGCCGAGCCGAGCTCGGGGTGTCGATGAATTTCTCAAAACAAAACCTCTCCCCCATAGGAGAGCCTTCGGACCTGTTAGCTAAGTAAGAGCCTGCACAGCCGGTCTACCTGGGGCCGAGCTGAGCTCGGGGTGTCGATGAATTTCTCAAAACAAAACCTCTCCCCCGTAGGCGAGCCTTCATACCTGCTTGCTAAATGAGAGCCTGCGCTGCGGGTCTACCTGGGGTCGTGATGAGTACAAAAATATACAATTTTCTATAGTATTTATTTTACATATTTATAAATAAAACCTTAGTTTTTATATATATAACTAATTATTTTAGTTATATTTCATTTTTTATGTTTTTCTAAGTTTTTCTGAATTTTTGCAATTTTTTTCTTAGGTCACGCCCATAGTCACGCCCATGACCTAGGGCGTGACAACCCTTTTTAATTCCTTTTTGTTTGTTGTTTTGTTGTACAGGAAAACCCGAAAAAAATGATGGACATGCCCGTGACGTCATCCAGCATGCCCGTGTCAATTCGACACGCCCGTGTTAGTAAGTTTGCCAGCAAAATACCACGCTGTCGCCACGGCCCGTACCACTTTATGAATCAGCTGCCTGACACACCCGTGACGTCATCAGTCACGCCCGTGACCTGCTCAAATTCTATCCGAAGTTCAGCCCCGCTCGGCACCTGTCCCAACACGCTGGCAGTCACGCCCGTGAACCTGTCACGCCATCCCCGACACGCCCGAGGCAGGGGGCGTGTCACTTGAAATTTTTTTTATAAATAGAGGGGCAGGGCTGAGTAGAAATATTCGAACACCAGCAGCTTCCTTAAGAACTATTAGGACTCCCCAGCTCTCTGACAAGGAACTGGTAGTAGCTTTAAAGTATTCAAAAGTTCTGTAAGTTGTAATATTTTAGCTTTCTTTTCAGCTTTTTAGAAAGTTGTAATAATTTTTCGGACTTTATAAAATAGACACTTTCAAATTCAATTCTAAGTACTTTACTGCTTTATTTTTAGTTTTACTTTCCTTTATTTTTTCATACTATCCCGAATGAAAGGCGACTATCCCGAATAAAGGGCGAGGCGAAAGCCTATGACCTGGATTAAGATAGTGCGAAAGCTCTGCAAAATTTTAGCTTTTACTACCCTGTCCCAATTGAAAGGGAAGCGAAAGCTTAAGTCCTGAATTAAGATAGATAGATAGATATTATCTTCTCTACTTTATACCGCCCCCATCCTGAGAAGAGGCTAAGAACCCTTAGCACTTGGTCAAGATGAGCTCTAGGCTAGATATTATTTTCAACTATTTCAACTCTACTTTCTAGTTATCCTAACTAGGGTTTTCTGTTAATTGATCATATACCACGTGAAGAGACACTACGTTTACGTTAACTCGTTTTAAACGCAAGACTCCACGGTCGTACTTTCGAGTCAGTGATGCTACCAAAGGGACCCTCTTGTCAAGTTAGGTAATAAAGAAATAAAGTTGTTCTTTAATAGCTGAATTAATATTCTCTCAAAGTAATTCTGAAATCGAGGACTACCTTCTAAGTCCCTATCTTAATAAAATCACGTATATATATTTTTTTTATCTTTTGTTTTTAAAA
Source organism: Platanthera zijinensis (assembly GCA_039513925.1). NCBI lineage: Eukaryota > Viridiplantae > Streptophyta > Magnoliopsida > Asparagales > Orchidaceae > Platanthera > Platanthera zijinensis. The sequence goes on along the minus strand of CM077093.1, from coordinate 144,532,755 downwards.
TATAAACTCCACTTCGTTCGTTCGATAAAATAATCGTCTGTTCTAAAAAGTAGAATAATTAACACCGATCTCAGGAAAAATACGACCTTGATATTTTCTACAAAATACTATACTCCTATGCGATAGGTACTCTTGCCTTAATCCACAGGATATAAGTAAGTAAAAAGAGAAAGACTTATATACGTAAATGATTATATAAATCAAATCTATGTTCTTTAAAACAAACTTTACTTATCAGGCCGAGCCGAGCTCGGGGTGTCGATTAAGTTCTCAAAACAAAACCTCTCCCCCACAAGCGAGCCTTCGGACCTTCCAGCTAGATGAGAGCCTTCACAGCGGGTCTACCTGGGGCCGAGCCGAGCTCGGGGTGTCGATGAAGTTCTCAAAACAAAACCTCTCCCCCACAGGCGAGCCTTCAGACCTGCGAGCTAGATGAGAGCCTGCGCAGCGGGTCTACCTGGGGCCGAGCCGGGCTCAGGGTGTCAATGAAGTTCTCAAAACAAAACCTCTCCCCTATAGGCGAGCCTTCGGACCTGCCAGCTAGATGAGAGCCTGCGCAGCGGGTCTACATTGGGCCGAGCGGAGCTTGGGATGTCGATGAAGTTGTCAAAACAAAACCTCTCCCCCACAGGCTGGCCTTCGGACCTGCCAGCTAGATGAGAGCCCGCGCAGCAGGTATACCTGGGGCCGAGCCGAGCTCGTTGTGTCGATGAAGTTCTCAAAACAAAACCTGTCCCCCATAGGTGAGCCTTCGAACCTGCCAGCTAGATAAGATCCAGAGCAGCGGGTCTACCTGGGGCCGAAGCCGAGCTCGGGGTGTCGATGAAGTTCTCAAAATAAAACCTCTCCCCAATAGGAGAGCCTTCGGACCTGCCAGCTAGATGAGAGCCTGCGCAGCTTGTCTACTTGGGGTCGAGCCAAGCTCGGGGTGTCGATGAAGTTCTCAAAACAAAACCTCTCCCCCACAGGCGAGCCTTCGGACCTGCCAGCTAGATGAGAGCTTGAGCAGCGGGTCTACCTGGGGCCGAGCCTAACCCGGGTGTCGATGAAGTTCTCAAAACAAAACCTCTCCCCCACAGGCGAGCCTTTGGACCTGCCAGCTAGATGAGAGCCTGCGTAGCGGGTCTACCTGGGGCCGAGCCGAGTTCGAGGTGTCGATGAAGTTCTCAAAACAAAACCTCTCCCCCACTGGCGAGCCTTCGGACCTTCCAGCTAGATGAGAGCCTGCGCAGCGGGTCTACTTAGGGCCGAGCCGAGCTCGGCGTGTCGATGAAGTTCTCAAAACAAAACCTCTCCCCCACAGGCGAGCCTTCAGACCTGTGAGCTAGATGAGAGCCTGCGCAGCGGGTCTACCTATGGCCGAGTCGAGCTCAGGGTGTCGATGAAGTTTTCAAAACAAAACCTCTCCCACACAGGCGAGCCTTCGGACCTGCCAGCATGATGAGAGCCTGCACAGCGGGTCTACCTGGGGGAGAGCCGAGCTCGGGGTATCGATGAAGTTCTTAAAACAAAACCTCTCCCCCACAGGCGAGCCTTTGGACCTGCCATCTAGATGAGAGCCTGCGCAGCGGGTCTACTTGGGGCCAAACCGAGTACATGGTGTTGATGAAGTTCTCAAAATAAAACCTCTCCCCCACAGGCGAGCCTTCGGACCTGCCATCTAGATGAGATCCTGAGCAGCGGGTCTACCTGGGGCCGAAGCCGAGCTCGGGGTGTCAATGAAGTTCTCAAAATAAAACCTCTCCCCTATAGGCGAGCCTTCGGACCTGCCAGATAGATGAGTGCCTGCGCAGCTGGTCTATTTGGGGTCGGGCCAAGCTCGGGGTGTCGATGATGTTCTCAAAACAAAACCTCGCCCCCACAGGCGAGCCTTCGGACCTGCCAGCTAGATGAGAGCCTGTCTAGCAGGTCTACCTGGGGCCGAGCCGAGCTCAGGGTGTCGATGAAGTTCTCAAAATAAAACCTCTCACCCACAGGCGAGCCTTCAGACCCGTCAGTAAGATGAGAGCCTACACAGCGGGTCTACCTGGGAACGAGCCGAGCTTAGGGTGCCGATGAAGTTCTCAAAACAAAACCTCTCCCCCACAGGCGATCCTTTGGACCTGCCAGCTACATCAAAGCCTGCGCAGTGGGTCTACCTGGGGCCAAGACAAGCTCGGGGTGTCGATGAAGTTCTCAAATCAAAATCTCTCCCCTACATGAGAGCCTTCGGACCTGCCAGCTAGTTGAGAGGCTACGGAACGGGTCTACCTGGTGCTGAGCCGAGCTCGGGGTATCAATGAAGTTCTCAAAACAAGACCTCTGCCCCACAGGCGAGCCTTCGGGCCTGCCAACTAGATGAGAGCCTGCGCAGCGGGTCTACTTGGGGCTGAGCCGAGCTCAGGGTGTCGATGAAGTTCTCAAAACAAAACCTTTCCCCCACAGGTGAGCCATCGGACCTGCAAGCTAGATGAGAGACTGCGTAGCGAGTCTACCTTGGGCCAAGCCGAGCTTGGGGTGTCGATGAAGTACTCAAAACCAAACCTCTCCCCAACAGGCAAGCCTTCAAACCTGCCAGCTAGATGAGAGCCTGTCAAACTGGTCTACCTGGGGTCGAGCTGAGCTCGGGGTGTCGATGAAGTTCTCAAAAAAAAACCTATCCACCACAGGCGAGCCTTCAGACCTGCCAGCTAGATGAGAGCCTGAGTAGCGGTTCTACTAGGGGCCGAGCCGAGCTCGGGGTGTCGATGAAGTTCTCAAAACAAAACCTCTCCCCCACAGGCGAGGCTTTGGACCTGCAAGCTAGATGAGAGCCTACGCAGCAGGTCTACCTGGGGCCGAGCCGAGCTCGGGGTGTCGATGAAGAACTCAAAACAAAACCTCTCCCCCACAGGCGAGCCTTCGAACCTGCTTGTTAGATGAGAGCCTACGTAGCGGATCTACCTAGGGCCGAGCCAATCTCGGGGTGTCGATGAAGTTCTCAAAACAAAACCCCTCCCCCAAAAGCGAACCTTCGGACCTGCCAACTAGATAAGAGCCTGCACAGCGGGTCTACCTGGGGCCAAGCCGAGCTCGAGGTGTTGATGAAGTTCTCAAAATAAAACCTCTCCCCCACAGGCAAGCCTTCGGACCTGCCAGCAAGATGGGAGCCTGCGCAGCGGGTCTACCTAGGGCCGAGCCGAGCTCGGGGTTTCGATGAAGTTCTCAAAACCTATTCTAACTTTAAGCTAAAAGAGTAGACAGTGGATCAAAGATAAGGGATATATTATGATAGCACTCGAAAGTATTAATACAATCACCTTCCCCCTCTTACGGGTAGAAGCGTTTTAGGTCATCACCACTCCAAGTGTGGCTTAAGGTTCTTCCCTCCACATCCTGGAGGTAGTAACCTCTGGTTCCAAGGACCTCATTTATAATGTAAGGCCCTTCCCAATTCGGGTTGAGCTTGCCCACAAAAGCCGACTTTCCCGCCGCGTCAACCTTTTTCAGCACTAGATCTCCTTCGGCGAACTGCTTGATCCTGATATGCTTATCGAAATTCTTGGCCATCCGCCATTTGATCTCCTCTTGTCTGATGGTTGCAACATCCCATAGTTCCTCCAACATGTCTAGCGAGAGGCGCAACCCCTCCTCATTCTCCAACCTCCAAGTCTCATCTCTTTCGCATGCGGCCTTTACCCACAAGGACCGAACCTCAAACTCCACTGGTAGGACCGCCTCACATCATGAGAAAGCTTGAAGGGGGTCTCGTCGGTGGCCGTGTTCAGGGTCGTTCTCAAGGCCTACAGGACTGAGGGGAGTTGCTCCACCCAATTTCCCCTAAAGTTCTCCACTTTTTCTTAAGTAAGTTCACAATGATTTTATTTTGCCGCTTCCACATGGACGTTGCTCCGAGGGTGGTGGAAAGAGGCAAACCTGAGGTCTATCCCCAATTGGGCGCAGAAGCTGTTGAACTCTTCGCTAGCAAACTGGGGACCGTTGTCCGTCAATATCGCTTTGTATAATATGTGCCTGCATATGATCTCCCCCAAGAGGAAGTTCCTTATAACTTGCGAGGTGACTTTGGCCAAGGATTTAACCTACAACCACTTTGAGAAGTAATCGACCATGACTAGGAGGAACCTCCTCTGCCCACTAGCTGGGGGGAAAGGCCCGACCAAGTCCATCCCCCAGATGGCGAAAGGCCATGGCGAATTGATGCTCCTAAGTCGTTGAGCAGGCAAGAGTTGGAGGGGGCGTACAGCTGACATTTTTGGCATCTCTTCGTGAATTCCGCTGCATCTTTCCTCAGTGTTTGCAAGAAGTACCCCTGCCTTACCACTTTTGCTTCCAACGTCCTTCCTCTCGAGTGGCTGCCGCACTTGCCGGAGTGTACCTCCCCAAGGATCCTTAGGATCTCTTCTTCAGTTACACATCTCGCCAGGATCCCTGACAACATCTTTTGATGCAAACCACCTTCCAACATTATGTAGTGGGCATCCTTATGCCTGAATATTTTTGTGTCCTTAGTCCCTTTCGGAAGCTCACCCGTGGTCAGGAAGGTCACCAAGGGATCCATCCACGAGGGTCGCCGATCTACCACCATCAATTCCCCTTCCTCGATTGTTGTCCGGAATAGTTCAGTGAGGTTCCCTCCCCCCCCCGAGGTCTGAACTTTGCCAATCGACTGGCGGCTGCGCTCTCCCCCCAGGGGACATGCTGGATTTAGAACGATCGAAACCCTCTGATGATCGCCCTCACCTTGGATAGGTACTTTACGAGAGTAGGCTTCCGGGCTTCGAATTCCTTTCGGAACAGTGATGCTAACACCATCAAGTCTGTAAAATCCTCCACATCCATGATCTCAAGCTCCGTCGCCAAACAAAGGCCGGCTATCACAGCCTCGTATTCTGTTTGGTTGTTGTTCACTGGAAAGTTGTAGGTCACTGCCTGCTCTATAACGACTCCATAGGGGCTTATCAACACAACTCCTCCCCCAAGGGAATGCTTCCCCGAGTCCTGATCAACCATCATCTTCCGCGCTCCCTGCGGCTGCAGATCCTCTTCCTTGACTTCAATAACATAGTCCGCCATAAAATACGCCACTACTTGCGCCTTGATGGAGAGTCTTGGAACGAAAGAGATGTCGAACTCACTTAGTTCGATGGACCACATGGCAAGTCTTCCCGAGTGCTCTACCCCTTCAAAGATCCTACGAAGAGGATGGTCGGTCACCACCCTAATCGAGTGTGCTTGGAAATATGGCTGAAGCTTCCTTGCCGAGATGAAGAGGGCATATGCCAGCTTTTTCAGGATGGGGTAACGGAGCTCTGCCTTCTTCAAAATCAGGCTCACGTAATAGATGGGTAGCTGCTTCTTCCCCTCTTCCCTAACCAGAACAGAGCTCACGGCCTCCGCTCCTACTCCTAGATACAGGGCCAGGTCCTCTCCTTCTTTTGGGATTTGAAGTAGAGGAGCCTGGGAGAGCTGTCTCTTCAGCCCTTGGAATGCCTCTTTGCATTCGGCGGTCCACTCAAACCTTTGGTTACCCCTCAACACCTTGAAGAATGATGAACACTTGTCCCCTTATCTGGAGAGGAACCTGCTTACACTGGCCAACTTGCATGTCAAGCGCCAGATCTCCTTGGCCTTCACCTTATCTGGGTTAGGCTCTACCCATGCCAGGGTTCAGAGATGCCCAAGAAACTTCCCGCGGCTTGCCCCGAAGACACACTTTAAGGGGTTAAACCTCATCTTGAATCTTCGCTGGGTGGAAAAGGTCTCTTCTATGTCACGTAGGTGCGAGTTCACACACTAGCTTTTCACAATCAGGTCATCGACATAGACCCCCAAAGGGCATCATTTTATAGCTGAAGCACCCCTCCCTAGTAATGAAGGAGATGTCCTTGACATCAGGAGGGTGCATCCGGATCTGGTGGTAACCTGAAAAAGCATCCAAAAAATTCATAATAGAAAAACCGACGGCTGAATCAACCATTGCGTCGATTCGAGGCATGGGGTAGCAATCCTTAGGGCATGATTTATTTAATAAAGAGAAATCGATACACATTCGACAGTTCTCGCCCCCCTTTTTAACCATTACCACGTTGGAGATCCAGCCTAGATACAGGACCTCTGAGATAAAGCCGGCTTCCAGGAGCTTTTGACCTCCTCACGGATAGGCACCTCCAGCTTGGTGGTGATGGTCCTCATCTTCTCGCATATGGGGAGGGTCCGGGGGTCCAGGTTTCGGTGATGGCAAGCCACATCCGCATCAACGCCCGGCATGTCTGTCGTACTCCAGGCAAAGATGTCGACATTGCTCTGGATGCAAGCTCTCATCTGCTCCTGGTCCTCGGGACTTAAGACCCCGCTGATCCGCACCCTCCGCACCTATCCCGCGCTGGTGAAGACTTGGATTTCCACCACTTCTTCGGCCGGCTCCAGCCATGATTGCTCCCAGCCGACCCTTGCTTCTTCTTCTAGCTCCAACTCCTCCTCCCTTCCTGCTTTAACCTCCGCTTCCTCCTCCGGCCTCTCCTGCTCAACTCTTGTTGCCCGCTCCTCCTCTACCTCCATCGCCTCCTCAAGGCTCTCCTGCTCTTGCTCGACTTCCATGCCCCTCCGGGCCTCTTGCTCAACCTCTCCCTGCTCCTCCGCGCTCTCCCTTACCGCCTCCCCTAGGCTCACCACCTCTTCTTTGACATCCTCTCCCTGCTATACCATCTCCCTTTCTAGCTCCTCCGCCTCGGCCATCCAAGACACGGTGTTGACCGTCGTTACGTAGCACTGCCTCGCCACTTTCAGGTCCCCCATAATCCTGACCTGTACCCCTCCATTGTTGAACTTGAGACATTGATGAAATGATGAGGGGACGCAGCGAAAGGCACTTATGAGAGGACGCCCAAAGATGGCATTATAGCTACTCGAGGCATCCACGATCACGAAGCTACAGTTCCACGACACGCCCCCCAACATTACGTGCAGCACTACTCCCCCTTCAACTTCCTTACTCTCACCCGAGAACACAAACAACAGTCCATCCGAGGCCAGGACTCTCTTCCCCTCCACCTTCATCTCATCAAAAGCCTTCTTAAAGATCGAATTCACAGGACTCTCGTTATCCACCAGTATCATGGAGACCGTAAAGTTCTCCACTACTGTCTGAATAATGAGGGCATCGCAGAACGGATCCGCAAAGTCCAGCATGCTAGCTTATGAAAAGGTGATTTTTTACATCTGGGGGGAGCCAGATAGGTCGAGGCGACCCCTCTTTGGAACATGGTATGAAGGCTACCCTTGCGAGTTGCCTCAATCCCTACTCCTTCGTGGATCACCTCGATCCCTCCTCGGGTTCCCATGTCTGCTCTGTCCTCACACCTATCTTCTCCCTCTCCCTCTCCTCACTATGCCTCAACATGATTTGCTATGTCGTGCAATCAATCCTAGCGTGGTACCAATCTAACCATGTCATGCCCCGATTGAGGTAGAATTCAGGCATTCTCAACACTATTGTAGGAGTTTCAAAGAACATTCCTGTAACACCCCAAATCATGGAAGAGGACCCGACGCCGTCTTTTCGGCAAATTTGGGTTTTGTGGGTAGGCACACGGCCTGTGACACGGGCCGTGTCACAAACCGTGTCACAAGCCGTGTTGTGCCTGGGTCATCGAGCTGCGTTGGTTGACGATCGGCGAGATGGCACACAGCCTTGGACACGGGTGTGTCCCTGGTCGTGTCCTTCTCGGGTGGTTTGGAGGAGTTTAGCACGGGCTTGACACGGCTAGTGACACGGCTGTGTCGGGTCTGACACGGGCGTGTCAGAGGCCGTGTTCCAGGCCGTGTTCTGGTTGGGAATTTTGGGATGATGGCAAATGGTTGACACGGCCCTGCACACGGCCGTGTTGCAACCCATGTTCGGCCCAGATTTTTTTATTTTGGGTTCCGATCGTGGCCGTTCATTTGTTTCTTGGGAGGATCCAACGGTGGGAAGCCTCCCTGGGCGGTTTAAGGCCGGGAATAGGGTAGAAACCCTTTCATTTTGCTTTGGGTTCTCTCTCTAAGTCCTAGAGAGAAGGGAGAGCAAGGAGGCCAAGTTCCAGCCATCGGCGAAGCTTCGGAGGTCCGTTTCGCGAGCGGAGTTCAGATCCGTGAAGGTTGGAGTGCTGCAGTGGTTTTCAACCGAGCAAATCTTCCCCACGGCTAGGAAGATGGGACGGAACGTAACGACACTTCTCCTCTCGATTTTTAGGATTTATGATGCATGAATAGCATCCTCTTCCTTTCGTGTTTGAGCACCGGATCTCTCAAATGAGAGGGATTCGTGTAGCTGAGGTTCAAGAGGAACCTCCAGGTTGAGTATGTTCATCCAGGCATGCTTGCATTAGAGATCCGCTCCGTTAGCGGATTAGGCATTGTGGGTGAAGCCGTGGTCGCGACCGTTAGTCCGACCCGGTGATGTTGCATAGCGAGCTTTGAGGATTCGGTAGAAATCCGTTGCAACAAGATGTCGTTGTGTGTATGCGTTTTCCCCCTTTTATTTGAGTGAGTACTCGTAGTCGGAACCGGATAAGGTTAGCTCCGCTTTGTGCGGTAGATGGTTTCCTTGGAGAACGGGAAAGATACAGTGTGAATGGTGATTGGAGTGGGGAAACCTTTGTTTCTGCTGTGCAAAGGCGCGGCTATATCTCTGTGGTCGGCTGGCTATCCCGTGACGTGCAAGTCATGTGGGGAAAGTGTCCCGGCGAGACTAGCCCCTTGTGTGAGACTGACGAGAATGCCAAGCGGAGGGCAAGCACGGGCAATGCAGCCATAAGCGGGTGGGGTCCAGTAAGGCTTCTTAGAATCGGTCAGTGTGAGACGGAACCCTGACGTGCGAAGTCAGAATGTGCGGGCAAGCCCGGGGTTTATGACCCTTGTCCGGGTTGGGCCTTTGCAAGGTTTTGTGTGACGGCGTGTGTGGCGTTAGGGACATGGTGGTTCTCTTTTGGTTGCGGCTTTAAGCCAATGGGGAAACGGAAGTACCCAGTGTTTGATGTTGTGCTAGATGCATACGAGCTAGGGTGCCTTGGGTGAAACCCGGGTTGCATTCATGTTTCATAGTAGGCCCCTTTCACTTTGTACAAAACATAGAAAACATGTATGCTGTATGAGACATCCAAGCCTGTTTTACCGCTTTAATATATATGCTCTTTTGGTATATGAAGTGCTAACTTGCAGGTGGAGTGGTACCCCGGGGTCCGTTAGGGACGGCCGGGAGGAGATGTGTTTGTTACACAGTAGAGCTCAGCCTTTGCTGACCCACGTTACTTCAAACCCTTACAGGGCAAGGATCGCATGCAGGAGCTAGCGCACCAGGCGAAAAGCCCTAAGCCTCATGAAGTGTTGCCGTGCTTGGATTTTCCTTTTGTGTTTGCTACTCTTGTTAGGTTTATGTCCGGCTTGCATGCTGAGGTAGCCTAGGAGTTCTTGGCACATTTTTTTTGGACTATTATTGTGTAAGGCCTTAAGGCCATTTGATACTCTACTGTTAGTGGATAACTTCTGTCTGTTAGTGTTCTGTTTCCGCTGTATTTGTCTGGAGTTTTGAGATTGGGTAGTTTTCATATCATCTTTTAATACTAAAGCTGTGGCGTCTGTATGCTGTGGGGCCCCGGCCGGACCCATATTATATGGTCTTTACAGGGGAGGTGTTCAATTTGGTATCAGAGGGAGGTTTAGCGTTCCAATGAGAAGTTTCGCGGTCGAAAGTATAAGTCAAGTCGCGTATAAGAAGTTATCCACATAGGAGTATCGCGGGACCATGAGTGTCCTTGTGTTCGAGTCTTGCGATTAGAGACTGATTTGCATTTTCTTGCTTGTGTTTAGAGTGCAAGCAACGAGGCTGGGACCTCGAGTCCAAGAGAAGAGCTCTCGGCAAGTAGTGCGACTGCGCAAGGTCCGCTAAGGATGGGGGTCACTCCGGCCGACTTCTGCCGTATGCTTGCAGAAGCGATGGTGGCGGCCCAAGCTGCAGCGACAGTACAGGTAGCAGCTCCCGTTAATCAAGTAGAACCTCCTGCTACCCCGGACATGGCAGCGACCGTGCCGGTTGAGGAAGCCAGGCGGGCAGAGCCGCAGGCCAAGAGAGTGGTTGTCGGGCATGGGGACCTGCAAATAAAGTACTTTCTGAGTTTCCACCCTCCAACCTTCAAGGGAATCGGCATGCCCACAGATGTAGAGGATTGGTGGGCTAGAATTCAGGAGCTTCTGAGGGCGGCAGAGGCGCTAGATGAGAAAAAGGCAGAGTTCGCAGCCTTTATGTTGGAGGGAGATGCCAAGTTATGGTGGGTGAGCCATAGTGGCAGGCAGTTTCTAGGACGCATACCGTCCATCGAGGAGTTTGGGAATGCCTTTCTGAAGAAGTACATTCCCGCATCAACAAGGTTAGCCCTCTAGAGGCAGTTTCTACATCTGGTGCAGCGAGACAAGTCAGTGGATGAATATGTTCAGGAATTTACTCGCTTGGGTCGTTATGCGGGAACGACCATGGCAGACGATGAAGAGAGGGACAATCTCTTCTATCATGGATTGAGGGACAATCTAAGACAACCTCTCATATCGATGAAACGTGCGGGTTTCAGCGAATTGGTGGAGGCGGCCCGAATTTTGGAGAGTGACATGGAGCGATCCCAGCGTCGCAAGGGTTTCACACCCAAAAAGGGGGAAGAGAAGAAGCCTGCTCAGTCCCATGGAAACGCGGAAGGGAGTCGATGGAAGAAGAAGCCTCCCCCATATAAGTCGGGCGAGAAAAGTAATTGGACATCTGGAGGGTCACGCTCTAAGGGACCGCAAACGTGTTACAGTTGTGGCAAGCCAGGCCACATAGCAAGATTTTGTACCCAAGGGGCGCTGAGCAAGAGCCAAGGCAGTAACAGACCGTACGCTCCGACCCCAGTGCAACAGAGAAGGGGAATATGGCGGAGTCGAGTGCTTCCCGGTTTCAACCAGTGCAGCCAAGGGCCTACAACCTTGGGCAGCAGGAAGCAATCTGCCAAACCGATGTTGTGACAGGTATGAGAGTTCAACCTGCACATTAGATTTCTTCCGTTCAAGCCTTTTTATGTTTGTTGCATGTGTGTAGGCTTTGTAGTGCTATCTGGGTACCCCGCTAGGGTACTTTTTGATACGGGAGCGTCGCACTCCTTCCTTGCGGAAAGTTTCATCCGGAGGATTGGAGTTGAGTCCTTCTCAACGGACTCAGAGATGAAAGTGTGCATGCCCAATGGGTCGTCTATGACAACCAGGGCTAAAGGGCAGATTTGTTGGAGTCTTGAGGGAGTCGACTTCATGTTGGTAGCGGCGATCTTGCCGTTGTCCGAGTTCGATGTGATTTTGGGGATGGACTGACTAGCGGAGCAGCGTGCCAGTATCGACTGTTTGTCCAAGATGGTAACCCTGAGGGGCATGGGGCAAGCGGAAGTCAAGTTTGAGGGCCTGCATGGAGTGGCATGTTCCCTAGTTTTGGCACTTCAACTAGTGTGAGTTGTTAACCAGGGAGGTGTAGCTCTAGTAGCGTTGTTAGAGGTTAGCCTTTCCAGGCTGTCTCTTGGAGAAGTGCCCGTGGTGGCGGAGTTTGGAGATGTTTTTCCTGAGGAGCTACCGGGAGCACCACCTCGGCGGGAGATTGATTTCTCCATCGAGTTAGTGCCCAAGGCTAGGCCGGTGTCACGTCCACCCTTTAGGATGGCACAAAAGGAGTTGGCCGAGCTCAAGGTTCAGTTGCAGGAGCTTTTGGAGCAAGGGTATATCAGACCCAGCTCTTCACCATGGAGTGCGCCGGTGTTATTCGTAAAAAAGAAGGACGGTAGTATGCGTTTGTGCATAGACTACCGAGAGTTGAACAAATTGACTGTCAAGAATAAGTATCTGATTCCTCGGATAGACGACCTTTTCGACCAATTGGTGGGGTCGATGGTGTACTCCAAATTGGACTTAAAGTCAGGATATTATCAGTTGCGGATTCGTGATGAAGACATACCAAAGACAGTGTTTGGTAGGAGGTATGGTCATTTTGAGTTCTCAGTGATGTCGTTCGGGTTGACGAACGCGCCATCCGTGTTCATGGACTTGATGAACTGAGTGTTTCGCGAATACTTGGACTGGTTCGTAGTCGTCTTTATTGATGACATTTTGGTGTATTCCAAGTCGGAAGCGGAGCACGAGTCGCACTTGAGGACAGTGTTGCAAGTATTGAGAGAGAACCAGCTTTATGCGAAGTTCTCCAAGTGCGAGTTCTGGTTGAAAAAGGTGGCATTTTTAGGCCATGTGATCCAATCAAAGTAGAAGCCATCAGAGAGTGGCCAGTTTTGAGGACCGTGGTGGAAGTCCGGAGTTTTCTTGGACTAGCCGGGTACTACCGAAGGTTTGTGGAAAACTTTTCGTGGATAGCTCTACCCCTCACTTCACTAACTCGCAAGGATCAGAAGTTTATATGGACTCAAGAGTGCAATCAGGCGTTTGAAACCCTGAAGGAGAGGCTAATGACGGCGTCGATCCTAAGTCTACCAAAGGGGACCGAAGGATTCCAGATTTTCAGCGATGCATCCAGATGCGGTTTAGGGTGCGTGTTGGTGCATCATGGTAGTTTGATAGCTTTTGGGTCGAGGCAGCTAAAGCCTCATGAGAGAAATTACCCCGTCCATGATTTGGAGTTGGCGGCGGTAATTTTTGCTTTGAAGTTGTGGAGGGACTACGTTTATGGTGCAAAGATGGAGATCTTCACGGACCACAAGAGTCTGATGTATCTCCTAGATCAGAAGGACCTAAATATGCGGCAGCATACGTGGGTAGAGTTCCTTGGGGACTACGAGGTGGCGATTCAGTATATGCTGGGGAAAGCCAATGTGTTGGCGGATGCTCTGAGCAGGAAATACCCAGGGCAAGGTAATTGGATCGAAGCTCATGATGAGCGGTTGAGGCGGGACTGGGAGTCCCTTGGTTTGGAATGTGTGGCAAGAGGCAAGTCTAGCATGGCTCGACTAAACTGGATTGAGATGCAGAGTGACTTATGCGATCGTATTCGGGAGGCGACCCGTGTGGATGCGGAGTTCCAACCTTTCGTGGAGGAAGCTCTAAAGGGAGATGGTAGCGCCTGGGAGATGGTTGATTTGATTCTGAGGAAGGGAGGAAGGATTTGTGTACCGTAGTTTGGCAAGCTCCGCGAGGAGTTGATGTTTGAGGCCCACTTCACTAAGTACTCTATTCACCCGGGTAGTACAAAGATGTACTTGGATTTGAAGAAGTCCTATTGGTGGCCTGGGATGAAGCGAGACGTAGCTTTGTTTGTGAGTCGGTGCCAAACTTGTGCCTTGGTGAAGGCCGAGTGTACGAAGCCGGGCGTGTTCTTGAAGCCTCTTCCAACCCCCAAAAGGAAATTTAAGGACATCTCCAAGGATTTTGTGCATGGGTTGCCTAGATCGCATCAGGGTAATGATGTCATTTGGGTGATTGTGGACCGCTTGACCAAAGTGGCACATTTCATCCCAAACCAGAAGGAGGACGGTGTGGAAAAGTTGGTGGAATTGTACGTCCGCAACATTGTTCGACTTCATGGGATTCCGAAGAGTATAGTCAGAGACCGGGATGGACGTTTCACGTCTAAGGATTAGCAGTTGGCGCAGAAGAGCTTGGGCACAAAACTAAAGTTCAGTATGATTTTTCATCCTCAAACCGATGGGCAAACCGAGAGAACGAACCGTACTATGGAGGATATGCTAAGGATATGTACTCTCGACTTCGGCAAGAAGTGGGAGGATCACCTCTTTATGGTGGAGTTTGCTTATAACAATAGTTACCAATCTAGTATCAAGATGGAGCCATACGAAGCTTTGTATGGGAGGCGGTGTCGAACACCGATGTCTTGGACAGAGGCGGGAGACACCAAACTTTTGGGAAAAGAGGTGGTAGCCGATGCTAGTGAGCTCGTGCGAACCATTCAAGAGCGCATGAAGGTGGCTCAAGATCGGCAAGCTAAGTATTTCAACGCTCGCCACAGCCATATGGAGTTCGCGGTGGGCGACTGGGTTTATCTTAAGATCAAGACATTCAAAGGCGTCTCACGGATTCGCCGACTCAAGAAGCTTAGTCCGAGATTTTTGGGATCATTCAAGGTCATCGAGCGAGTGGGAGAGGTAGCGTACCGGTTAGCGTTGTCCACGGAGCTAAGTGGATTACACGACGTATTTCACGTCTCCGTCTTGAGGAAAGCTTTGTTAGAAGCCAGCATGGTGATTGAGCCGACGGCGGTGCCGGTAGAGGTAGACTTGAGGACGCGAGTTTGTCCAATCGGGATAGAAGATTCAGAGGTTCGGCAACTGCAGAACAAGGAGGTTAGACTCGTACAGGTCCGTTGGGACAACTGTGGCCGCGAGGAGCTCTCATGGGAGCGAGAGCAGGCCATGCTGGAGGAGTACCCCGAGCTTTTCTCCTCAGGTACATTTTAGTTTTGTTTACTTTCCATGTTTTAAATTTCGGGATGAAATTCTTGTAAGGGGGGGGGGAGAGTTGTAACACCCCAAATCTTGGAAGAGGACCCGATGTAAGACCCTTTTTTTTTGAAAACCCGGGGTCTTAAGCCCAGAACCGTCGCTTTGAGGTGACACCTTCGCACCCGGGAAGGTCATCACTACAACGCGCCGATTCTGCCGGCCTTTTCGATCACAATCAAGTAGCAAGTAGAACAGTAAAGAGAAATGCAGTCCACAATATAATATCACATATAAATAAAAACTCCACGAAGGGAGTGTCCACAGAAGTCATCAGAGAACAAAGATACTAGAAATATAAGAGCTCATGCCCGGTACATCAAGTCCTCACTACAAAATCACTCAATGCGGAAGCAAAACTAAAACTCTACTAAAGGTCGGGACTCATGGTCCCTGCAGTCTGGACTCCAGTTCTAGACTGCCCCATCTCCAAGCGTACCGGCCTCCTGGGCTGCTCCTCCGGGATGGGCTCCGCGATCCCCTAATATGATATGGTTCGAAAAACGTTAGTCTAAAAGACTAAGCCCTATCATCCCCCACCCCTTCCCCCATGCTCTAAGGCACCCGGCGGAGAGGAAGAAAGGGGAGGACATGAAAGTGGAGATAAATTCCAAAACAGATGACGGTGGACCTAACTAGCAAGTTATAACAGGTGAACAATCTAAGTGTTGTAATAGGTATAACAGAAAGGTAAGTAAGTAAGAAATTAAACCTTCGCTTATGTGAGTACACATAAGCCAAGGGATCTTTTGCAAGGCTCCCATCGTATAACGCGTCCCATACCGCTTATACGTTGGGGTGTCGGTTATCAAGCAGCAGATATACATATATCAAATTGACCTTAATTTATAAACTTGCCCACACAAGCTTATAGACCAAGGGGTCGTTTTGCAAGTCCTAAAGTATAAGCGTCCCATTCCACTTATATTTTAGGTGTCAAGGTTGTTATGAATGATTATGACATGCAGCTATATGGTGGGTTATGATGTTCAAGCAGTGCAACTCACACACCCAACTTTGTGTACACAAACCTTTAGTTCCCCCTTTCTGGAGATAACTCCCAGGTTACTCCCGTAGTGGCAAACGGAAGCGGTGGGTTGGGCCTCGCCCACCTCAAAACCAGTAAAAGCACCACTGGTCTGACCTATCGTACGCCCTCAACACCAAGTGCACGAGGCGGACTCCTGCGTACTCTTGCCGACTGGTCCGCCGGACTTAACCTTGGCTAAGTGCTAGTCACTTTGCCGAGTCAACGATATCGGTGTCGGTGCAATCGAACTCCCTGATATCGAGAACCCACCACCTTAATCTTTCCTATTTTTATGCACATGCAGCAGTTAAATATATAACAATTTAAAGTGTCAAACTCCCGGACTAAACCGTCTGTATTAACCACATCCGAGAACAAATTCCCCGGACTAAACCGTCCGGCTCATCTCCATACGTCATCCCTTAGAACACCACGGAACGGCACCCCCATGAACACCTCGGGACGACTTAACCATTACCAACCCTAACTAATGAGTGTGTGCAATGTGAATCCCTATTAGGCTAATTACTCTTTCGTTTGTTTAAAGATTTACGTTAGCCCAGGACTGCCTCCGTAATATACCCTGTGAGGGGTTCTCAATAGGCACTAAGAACCAAGACGGCGGCATTACGGCCCGAATTTCCCTTTCGCAAGACACTTATTGTTATTGGTTGTTTTTCCCTTACCCGTTCCCTTTATAAATTGCATCAAACTAAACCTAGTGTGGATTTGACTCTTCACTCTTACGGGGACGACGATCTTTCGTCGGTCCCGCGCACCTTCTAGAGCGCATCAACTCATTCCTCACCACACTTGAAACCTCCTATGGTGATCCATCCTCTTTCATTAAATCCAACCAACACAAGCTGTCCTTACGCTAACCCAAACCTTATCCTGTTACTCATTTCCCAAAGTTACTAACTACAAACCACCTTATACTATGTAATGTCTATGATAGGATGTCCTTTATGTTTTCATCCGAACAGCCTAAGTTATTTACTGGGGGCCTATCACGATATAATTGAATCAATTCCCGGTTATAACAATTTTCTCAATTAATCTATTAATTAATTAATTTTACTAAAATCCAAGGTCTTTCAAATTTGAACAAGGAGTATACTTTTCAGTCAGGTATAAATCATAATAAATTTAGGGCAATGTTAATAGCACCCCTGAAGTCGCTATTAGCAGCCATTTCAATGTGTTATTTTGGCTTTTTTGGGGTGCTATTAGCCAATAGAGGGGTGCTATTAACATTGCCCTAAATTTAAGACAAATACTACTTTGTCTAAAAATGATATATCCAAGGTTTGGCAATTTTCACTAAGGTCTAAGGGGCCTAAACATATTTTTGCAATAATCCATTCCTTTCATGTCTAATGAATAAACTACATCAGATTCTCTTCTAAATAATTTGGATTAATCACCACAGCATATCAAATTGTAGGTATTTAAAGGACCTACAACTTTCATGCTATAAACTTTTTCAGGAGGTGCCCAGAAGGGGCCTAAATTTCATTTACAGTAAATCTGTGTAAATAAAATACAGAAAATTGAATATATAAAATCATTAAACTTATTTAATAGGGGTTGCACGAATCTTAAAGCAAGATCCAACGGAGGCTGTTCGTCTTCTCTGATTGAGGAGAATTTCAGGCCGTGGGGGAGGTGTTTTACGGGCCATATCCCGGCAGCCTGAGACGGCGCCACCACCGGAAAACGTCTCCTATGTGTTCCCGGTGGTGGGGGCTTCCCTTTGCCGGAGCTAGGGCGGCCGGAGGTGGCGGCGCTGCCCTACCCGAGAGCTCCAAAAGTCCATGAAAAATTGAATTTTTCTGAAATTTAAACTCCTATTCCATCTTGTTTGAGCACGACATCAACTCCTAAACATTCCTAGGATCTAAGCATGGAAGAAGAGGTGAGGGAGGACCTTATTTGGGGT
The DNA here is from genome assembly GCA_039513925.1 of Platanthera zijinensis. Classification (NCBI taxonomy): domain Eukaryota; kingdom Viridiplantae; phylum Streptophyta; class Magnoliopsida; order Asparagales; family Orchidaceae; genus Platanthera; species Platanthera zijinensis. Next base: position 144,515,300 of record CM077093.1, on the reverse strand, counting down.
TCGGGGGCGATGGCGGCGGCGGCGGTTTGTCATGTCGTTTTTCCTCTCCGGCGAACTTGTCCGCTCCCTCGTTCCCCCCCCCAAAACTATTGATCTTATATGCTATTTTGACTGCCATGGACGCTTTGAGGGAGATGGAATAGTCAAAAATGAGAATAGGTGGCTGCAAATGAGGTTTTATATTTTTTTCATGGGAGGGGAGGTGAAGGGATGTTTGGCCATGGTGGTTGGGCTCCTCCATTTATGGTGGCTGATGAGAAAATGATGGGAATCTCTTCCCAAGGGTTAGGAAGGATGAATGGGGGCTTGGGGAGGTTAATGGGGTGGCTCATGGTATCCCTCCATAACTCCTCTCTCTCTTTTCCTCTTTCTCTCTCCTCATTATTCATGAAAATGATATTTTTTTCACTCTCCTAATTATCATGGACGAATTTGCTCATCTCCCTCAACCTATTGGCAGACCACTAAGGTTTATAATTCCCTTAGGAAATATCATGAAGGAGGTGGTTCACCTTCCACCATAAGTGGCCTCTTTAAACACTTTCTCTCTCCTCTTTATTTCTCTAAATTTAGGCTTCTCTCTCTCTCTCTCCTAGTCACTAGGTTGACTAGTCAATGGTCTAGGTTATTGGCAGCTATGAATAATCATATTAATCATGCACTCAAGGTTAACTTAGAGGAGAGAGTGGCTTGAGCTTGGGTTAACCCAAATAGGCTATGTTGATTTGACTTGGGTTAAATGTTGACTTAGTGACTTTGACCTTTTGGGTCAACATTAATGGGTCCTTAGTGACTCATTGGGCTCCCCTAAGGCCTAGGTAGGGTTAGTTGGGGTTGGCTTGGCACCTTGGAGGTTACATGACTCTTAGGAAGGGCACTTTGACCACTTTAGGGCTAGAGTTGACTTGAGTCAATTTAGTCACTAGGGTTGATCCCAATGAGTCCCTGGTGACTCATTGGCCCCATATTGGGTCTAGGGATGCCTTGGGGTCAGTTTGAACCCACTAGGTCAATCAAACCCAGTGTTTTAGAAACTTGCCATTTGCAACCCAACTGAGTCTCCACTAGGTCTTTAGGTCACTTGCTCTTCTTGGTTCCCTGAGAACTTGTCATGACCTAGTCTTGCTCAAAGCCACTCCTAGGGGGGGTCCAATTTGAAAATGGGATGTTACAAATCCCAATAAACATAACAAAAATTTCGTCCCCGAAATTAAAGTTAAGTCTACGGGAGTTTCTACCGGGATAACTTAAGCTTGTAACATCCCATGAAACGTGGAAGCACCTACTAGGTTAACAACACAAGGGCTAGCCCCAATAAACAAAAGGATTAGCCTCTACCTTTTTAAATAGTTCTACTAGTACTGGAAAAATAAGGAAAAACGCTTAACACACCGGAGGTGTTGCGAGGTATACCTGACTAAATAGCTCCGAATATTTTTCCTGCATCAGGTCCTGAGGCTCCCAAGTATGCTCCTCTCGTCCGTGGTTCCTCCACAAGACCTTGACTAGCAAGATCTTCTTGCGGCGCAAGACTCGTATCCCCTAGTCATCGATCTATATCGACTCCAAATGTACAGATCGATCTGAGGCTACCGGCCCATCAGTGGCCGTAATATGCAACTCCGGGCGTAGTAGAGCCCTCCTGAGTGAAGACACGTGAAAAATGTCGTGCAAGCCGGCCAGCTCCGGTGGCAGCTCCAGTCGGTAAGCTAGAGGACCGATCTGCTCCAGGATCCTGAACGGTCACATGTATCTCGGGCTGAGCTTCTTCCGATGACCTCGCACCCGTGAAACTCCATGCATCGGCCGGATCTTCAAGAACACCCAATCCCCGATCTAAAACTCCAGCTGACGATGACGAGCGTCATAATACTTCGCTTGTCTGCTCTGCGCCTCTAACATCCGGTCCCGGATCAGTCTCACCTGAGCCTCGGTGTCTTCCACAAAATCTGAGTCTAGAATCTTCGGATCCACGTCCTGCAGCACAGATAACGGTGTCCTACACCTTCTCCCATACAAGGCCTCGTAAGGAGCCATCCGTATGCTGGGCTGGTAGTTGTTGTTATACGAGAACTCCACCAATGGCAGCATCTTCTCCCAGGGCTCTCCGCGGTCTACAATACATAGTCTCAGGAGGTCTTCTAGCATCTGATTGGTACACTCCGTCTGCGCGTCAGTCTGGGGGTGGAAAGCCGTACTGAAAGTCAGTCGGGAGCCAAGGTAAGCCTGCACCGATCTCCACTCTCTGAATGTAAACCGACCATCTCGATCAGATACGATCGTCCTTGGCATGCCGTGATAACGAATATACAACTCCACGAACTTCCGAACCAACACTCCAACAGAGTCATCCTTCCTGATCGGGATGAACCTAGCCACCTTCGTCAGATGGTCCACGATCACCCAGATCGAATCGTTTCCCGTCCGTGATCGAGGTAGGCCATGGATGAAGTCCATCACGATGTCCTCAAATTTCCACTCCGGCACCGGGAGTGGCTGCAATAAACCAGCGGGATGTCTACACTCTGCCTTCACTAACTGGCACGTCTCGTAGTGGGTCACGAAGTAGATGATGTCCTTCTTCATGCCCGGCCAGTATAGATTCTTCTTCAAATCTATCGTCATCTTTATTATCCCGGGATGTATAGAAAATCTGCTATGATGAGCCTCGACCATGATATCCTCCTGAATCTGGCCTCCATCCGGTATGTAAGTCCGACCTCTGAAACATATCAGTCCATCTCGCATCGAGTAGTCCCCAGCTGAGCCTACCTCCAAGGCACAGAAAATCGGCTCCAATTTGGCATCCTGCCTCTGCCAGTCTCTAACTCTGTCATGAATAGTGTCGGTGGCGCTCGTCGCAGCTAAATACTCCTCGTACAAATCGGTGTCTTCGGACGATACCAAGGTGATGTGCATATCTTCAAACCTCCGCAATATCTCTAAAGACATGACCTGGGGCCCGGCTTCGGAAGTGCCACATTCCCTAAACTAGGTCCGAGGGAACCCAAGCCAATACTAATTTGCCTAATAAGCAAAAGTTTAGCCCCCAATAAACAAAAGATAAGCCCCTACCTACCTTGGGCTAAGCATCTTTGATATTACCATGTTATCTCCGTCCCAGTTGGGTGCACAATCCCTAGGGCATCAATCTTCGACTTAGGGTTCCAACCTGAAACTTGTTGATATACTTCATATATAAAACTCTCTGAGTCACATTTATGACAACCTTATTCCGGTCTTGGTGGTTGTCTCCGAGTAATCTTATTACCGGTACGAGGGTTAAGACTACTTGTCTTCTACCATTCTGCTAAAGTATTATTGATCTCAATTCTCCTTAAAGCAGTCTACTGATTTGAGTAATTCTTGATAGGGGTCGTAGGGTCACCTGAGTTTATCTATCAGGTTATCATTCTCATGTTAAACTCCTCCTTTTATTCTGTTTGGGTATCTCCTTACCTTAAACAAGTTCATACCCAGGGTCTATTTCGAACTAGGGCATGTTATAAGTCGTCATGGTTAGTCATGTGTCCTACTAGATTGAGTCTAACTTATTGACTAAAGAATTATAAGATGAGGTCTTTACAGTCGGAGGTGCTCCCTGCTTGGGGCAGGGTTTGCCTCAAGCTACAAAGAAGAATTTCATTTGTTGAAGAAGTGGACAATTTATATGTGATCACCATATGGGCACAACACTACTTCCGCTGCTTAGTTTGTCCCCAAACTAAACTCGCGCGGGGGTGACCCAGGGTTTGTGGACAGCTACTTTCTTCTGATCGATGTTTCCTCTGATACCACTTGTAAGACCCCTTTTTTTTTTGAAAACCCGGGGTCTTATGCCCAGAACCGCCGCTTTGAGGTGACACCTTCGCACCCGGGAAAGTCATCACTATAACACGCCGATTCTGTCGGCCTTTTCGATCACAATCAAGTAGCAAGTAGAACAGTAAAGAGAAATGCAGTTCACAATATAATATCACATATAAATAAAAACTCCACAAAGGGAGTGTCTACAGAAATCATCAGAGAACAAAGATACTAGAAATATAAGGGCTCATGCCCGGTACATCAAGTCCTCAGCACAAAATCACTCAATGCGGAAGCAAAACTAAAACTCTACTAAAGGTCGGGACTCACGGTCCCTGCAGTCTGGACTCCAGTGCTAGACTACCCCATCTCCAAGCGTACCGGCCTCCTGGACTGCTCCTCCGGGCTGGGCTCCGCAATCCCCTAATATGATATGGTTCGAAAACCGTTAGTCTTAAAGACTAAGCCCTATCATCCCCCACCCCTTCCCCCACTCTCTAAGGCACCAGGCGGAGAGGAAGAAATGGGAGGACATGAAAGTGGAGATAAATTCCAAAACAGATGACGGTGGACCTAACTAGCAAGTTATAACAGGTGAACAATCTAAGTGTTGTAATAGGTATAACAGAAAGGAAGTAAGTAAGAAATTAAACCTTCGCTTTTTTGAGTACACATAAGCCAAGGGATCTTTTGCAAGGCTCCCATCGTATAACGCGTCCCATACCGCTTATACGTTGGGGTGTCGGTTATCAAGTAGCAGATATACATATATCAAATTGACCTTAATTTATAAACTTGCCCACACAAGCTTATAGACCAAGGGGTCATCTTGCAAGTCCTAAAGTATAAGCGTCCCATTCCACTTATATTTTAGGTGTCAAGGTTGTTATGAATGATTATGACATGCAGCTATATGGTGGGTTATGATGTTCAAGCAGTGCAACTCACACACCCAACTTTGTGTACACAAACCTTTAGTTCCCCCTTTCTGGAGATAACTCCCATGTTACTTCCGTAGTGGCAAACGGAAGCGGTGGGTTGGGCCTCGCCCACCTCAAAACCAGTAAAAGCACCACTGGTCTGACCTATCGTACGCCCTCAACGCCTGGTGCACGAGGCGGACTCCTGCGTACTCTTGCTGATTGGTCCGCCGGACTTAACCTTGGCTAAGTGCTAGTCACCGTGCCGAGTCAACGATATTGGTGTCGGTGCAATCGAACTCCCCGATATCGAGAACCCACCACCTTAATCTTTCCTATTTTTATACACATGCAACAGTTTAATATATGACAATTTAAAGTGTCAAACTCCCAAACTAAACCGCCCGTATTAACCACATCCGAGAACAAATTCCCCGGACTAAACCGTCCGGCTCATCTCCAGACTTCATCCCTTAGAACACTACGGAACGGCGCCCCCTTGAACACCTCGGGACGACTTAACCATTACCAACCCTAACTATTGAGTGTGTGCAATGTGAATCCCTATTAGGTTAATTACTCTTTCGTTTGTTTTAAGATTTACGTTAGCCCAGGACTGCCTCCGGAATATACCCTGTGAGGGGTTCTCAATAGGCAATAAGAACCAAGACGGCGGCATTACGGCCCGAAGTTCCCTTTCGCAAGGCACTTATTGTTATTGGTTGTTTTTCCCTTACCCGTTCCCTTTATAAATTGCATCAAACTAAACCTAGGGTGGATTTGACTCTTCACTCTTACGGGGACGGCGATCTTTCGTCGGTCCCGCGCACCTTCTAGAGTGCATCAACTCATTCCTCACCACACTTGAAACCTCCTATGGTGATCCATCATCTTTCTTTAAATCCAACCAACACAAGCTGTCCTTACGCTAACCCAAACCTTATCCTGTTACTCATTTCCCAAAGTTACTAACTACCGACCACCTTATACTAAGTAATGTCTATGATAGGATGTCCTTTGTGTTTTCATCCGAACAGCCTAAGTTATTTACTGGGGCCCTATCACGACATAATTGAATCAATTCCCGGTTATAACAATTTTCTCAATTAATCGATTAATTAATTAATTTTATTAAAATCCAAGGTCTTTCAAATTTGAACAAGGAGTATACTTTTCAGTCATGTATAAATCATAATAAATTTAAGACAAATACTACTATGTTTAAAAATGATATATCCAAGGTTTGGCAATTTTTACTAAGGTCTAAGGGGCCTAAACATATTTTTGCAATAATCCATTCCTTTCATGTCTAATGAATAAACTACATCAGATTCTCTTCTAAATAATTTGGATTAATTACAGGGTACTAGAAATACCATGAAAACAGTACTATAAAAGTTTCATAATTTTCCTGCTGGAAATTAATTTATAATATATAATTTACTAAAACCTAATCTAGCATGCTTGTGAATCAAGTACTATATTCATAACTCTAAAAATCCAGAATAAAATCCCACTGATTCAAAATGATTTAAAAACCTTATTTAACAACTTTCATAATTTTCCAGAAACTATTTATGCCATAAAATATTTTTAAACCATAAAGCCCTTTAATAACACTTGTGAAAGAACTACTCTATTTATTCAACATAAAATTAAACTAAAATTCTTGAGCATTCCTATTGGCCAACAACATCTAATTCCATAGTTTCAAGGGGGCCTTATTTGAATTAAAAATCTTTAATAAATAAAACATCAAATAGGGCTATACCCATATTCATGAATGAAGTACTAAAAACAATAATCCAAAAAATCTAGTAAAATCAGCCAAGGGTCCTAACTACCCTAGAAACACTCTACCCAAGTTTCATAGCTTTTGAGTGCATTTAAACTACTACTTTGACCTAAAAGCCCATCTACTCTAAAACTAGGGTTTAGGTTTTGAGGTACCTACGTACCTCAAAATTCCCTAATATTACAACCAGAGGGTTAAATACCCATTAACTACCTCTCCACCAAAACCCAATGCCATACAAGGGCATTTGCCCCTATGTCCTTCACAAGCCCCCAAAGTCCACATTTAGGGTGTGAACCTGGGCCCTAGGGTAAACTTACCCTAATCCATCCCTTTTTCCCTAAGGGAGTTCTTAGGACCATTTTAAATCAGTGGTCAGAATCTCAAGCTCTATTGAGGTGAGATGATCACACAAGTGTCAAAAGAACCTTTCCCTGAGCTTCCCTTCACTAGGTCAAAACTAGGGTTTAGAGGATTCCTATTCAAAACTCAACCAAATGAGTTGAAATTTGTTCCAGACCTAGATACCTTTACCAGGGACACCTCACCATAATTTGGGAGGGTATGGAGGTCATTTGACCCTTTAAATATCTTACCCTAGCTTTTCTAGGGTTAGGGCAAAACCCTAAGCTACACTATCACAAATGGTCTCCAATTTTTACAGGATCTAGATCTAGGTAATAATAAGCCTCTGTACAAAATTCAGGGAATTTGGAACAAGGGTTAGGTGTGGGGAATTATTTTAAAATCTGCCCTACATATAGGACCTACCCTAGAAATATGGCCCTAAAAGTCAGTAGACTTGTCCTAAAATTTTCCATAACATATCAAACTATAGATAATAAAAAGACCTACAACATTTATATAGATAATCTTTGATGAAAATGCCCCTAAAGGGCCGAAATAATTTTTATAACAAATCTGCCCTAATTCTAGGACACACCCATAATAAAATGGCCCTACAGGTCTTGGTTCCCTACCAAAATTTCACCACAGCATATCAAATTGTAGGTATTTAAAGGACCTACAAATTTCATACTATAAACTTTTTCAGGAGGTTCCCAGAAGGGGCCTAAATTCCATTTACAGTAAATCTATGTAAATAAAATACAGAAAATTGAATATATAAAATCATTAAACTTATTTAATAGGGGTTGCACGAATCTTAAAGCATGATCCAACGGAGGCTGTTCATCTTCTCCGATTAAGCAGAATTTCAGGCCGTGGGGGAGGTGTTTCACGGGCCATATCCCGGCGGCCTGAGGCGGCGCCACCACCGGAAAACGTCTCCTATGTGTTCCCGGTGGTGGGGGCTTCCCTTTGTAGGAGCTAGGGCGGCCGGAGGTGGCGGCGCCGCCCTACCCGAGAGCTCCAAAAGTCCATGAAAAATGGAATTTTTCTAAAATTTAAACTCCTATTCCGTCTTGTTTGAGCACGACATCAACTCCTAAACATTCCTAGGATCTAAGCATGGAAAAAGAGGTGAGGGAGGACCTTATTTGGGGTTTGGCGACGATGGCGACGGCGGCGATTTGTCATGGCGTTTTTCCTCTCCGGCGAACTTGTCCGATCCCACGTTCCCCCACCAAAACTATTGATATTATATGCTATTTTGACTGCCATGGACGCTTTGAGGGAGATGGAATAGTCAAAAATGAGAATAGGTGGCTACAAATGAGGTTTTATATTTTTTTCATGGGAGGGGAGGTGAAGGGATGTTCGGCCATGGTGGTTGGGCTCCTCCATTGATGGTGGCTGATGAGAAAATGATGGGAATCTCTTCCCAAGGGTCAGGAAGGATGAATGGGGGCTTGGGGAGGTGAATGGGGTGGCTCATGGTCTCCCTCCATAACTCCTCTCTCTCTTTTCCTCTTTCTATCTCCTCATTATTCATGAAAATGATATTTTTTCTCTCTCCTAATTATCATGGACGAATTTGCTCATCTCCCTCAACCTATTGGCAGCTCACTAAGGTTTATAATTCCCTTAGGAAATATCATGATGGGAGTGGTTCACCTTCCACCATAAGTGGCCTCTTTAAACACTTTCTCTCTCCTCTTTATTTCTCTAAATTTAGGCTTCTCTCTCTCTCTCCTTGTCACTAGGTTGACTAGTCAATGGTCTAGGTTATTGGTAGCTATGAATAATCATATTAATCATGCACTCAAGGTTAACTTAGAGGAGAGAGTGGCTTGAGCTTGGGTTAACCCAAATAGGCTATGTTGATTTGACTTGGGTTAAATGTTGACTTAGTTACTTTGACCTTTTGGGTCAACATTAATGGGTCCTTAGTGACTCATTGGGCTACCCTAAGGCCTAGGTAGGGTTAGTTGGGGTTTGCTTGGCACCTTGGAGGTTACATGACTCTTAGGAAGGGCACTTTGACCACTTTAGGGCTAGAGTTGACTTGAGTCAATTTAGTCACTAGGGTTGACCCCAATGAGTCCCTGGTGACTCATTGGCCCCATATTGGGTCTAGGGATGCCTTGGGGTCAGTTTGAACCCACTAGGTCACTCAAACCCAGTGTTTTAGAAACTTGCCATTTGCAACCCAACTGAGTCTCCACTAGGTCTTTAGGTCACTTGCTCTTCTTGGTTCCCTGAGAACTTGTTATGACCTAGTCTTGCTCAAAGCCACTCCTAGGGGGGTCCAATTTGAAAATGGGATGTTACACCCGACGCCGTCTTTTCGGCAAATTTAGGTTTTGGGGGTAGGCACACGGCTTGTGACACGGGCCGTGTCACAAGCCGTGTCACAAGCCATGTTGCGCCTGGGTCGTCGAGCTATGTTGGTCGACGATCAGCGAGAAGGAACACGGCCTTGGACACAGGCGTGTCCCTGGCCGTGTCCTTCTCGGGTGGTTTTTAGGAGTTGATCATGGGCTTGACACGGCTAGTGACACGGCTGTGTCGGGTTTGACACGGGCGTGTCAGAGGCCGTGTTCCAGGCCGTGTTCTGGTTGGGAATTTTGGGATGACGGCAAATGGTTGACACGGCCCTGCACACGGCCGTGTTGCAACCCGTGTTCGGCCAAGATTTTTTTATTTTGGGTTCCGATCGTGGCTGTTCATTCATTTCTTGGGAGGATCCAACGGTGGGGAGCCTCCCTGGGCGGTTTATGTAAGACCCCCCCTTTTTTTTTTCTTCTTCAACCACCGAGGTCTTAGGCCCAGAATCGCCGCTTTGCGGTGACACCATCACGTCTAGAAGGGTCATTACCACAAGGCGCCGATTCTGCCGGCCAATTCGATCACAGAAAAGTAGCACAATAATAGAAGTAAGAGCAATGCAGTCCACAATAATAAATCACATATATAGAATAAAATCTCCACGAAGGGAGTGTCCACAGAAAACATCAGAGTACTATAAATGCGGGCTTATGCCCGATACATCATGTCCTCACTACAATATCACTCATGCGGAAGCGAAAACAGAAACTACTCAGAGTCGAGACTCACGGTCCTGGCTGTATGAACTCCGGAGCTAGACTGCCCCATCTCCAGGCGCACCGATCTCTGGGGCTGCTCCTCCATGCTGGGCTCCACGATCCCCTAAATGATGCTGTTCGAAAACCTTTAGTCATAAAGACTAAGCCCTATCATCCCCTACCCCTTCCCCCATGGCTCCTAGGTACCGAGCGGAGAGGAAGAAAGGGAAGGACATGAAGGTAGAGATTAATCAAGAAACAGATGCCAGCGGAACTAATCTAGCAATTCTATAATAGTATGACAGAAATAGAAAATAAGAAAAGTAACCTTAACTTATATGAGAAAACGCATAAGCCAAGGGATCTTCTACAAGGCTCCCATCGTATAGAGTGTCCCATACCACCTATACGTTGGGGTGTCGGTTATCAAACAACAACATATGTTTATATATTGAAATTAACCATTGATTTATAAACTTGCCCACACAAGCTTATAGACCAAGGGGTCGTTTTGCAGGTCCTAATGTATAAGCGTCCCATACCACTTATACTTTAGGTGTAAGGGTTAAATGAATCGATTATGCTATGACATGCAAGTGGGTATGTTGAAACATGCAAGTGCAACTCACACACCCGACTCTGTGCACACAGACCTTTAGTTCCCCCTTTCGGAGCCGTTACCTCCCAGGATACCTCCGTAGTGGCGGACGGAAGCGGTGGGTTGGGCCTCGCCCACCTCAAAACCAGTAAAAGCACCAACGGTCTGACCTATCGTACGCCTCAACGCTTGGTGCACTAAGCGGATGCCTGCGTACTCTTGCCGGCTGGCGCACCGGACTTCTGTTTGCGAAGTGCTAACCACCCCGCCGAGTCAACGATATCGGTGTCGGTGCAATCGAACTCCCCGATATCGAAAAACCCACCACCTTAACTTTTCCTATTTTATGCACATGCAAGTTTTATCGTAAACACACAAAACCGAGCCGAAGCTCCCCGGACCAAAACGTCCGTCTCCGAACCAACCGAGCCGAAGCTCCCTGGACCATCCCGTCCGTCTCTTAACCAACCAAGCCGAAGCACTCATCAATCTTCCTGTGCCAACAGTGTTTGTGAAAAGTACAGCCCTAGTTACTAAGTTAATCTTGTCGGTTTGTTATTACAGTTTACGTTAGCCCAGGACTGCCCCCGGTATTCCCCGTGAAGGGCTCTCAAGGGGCACTAGGAACCAAGACGGCGGCATTACGGCCCGAAGTTCCCTTTCGCAAGGCACTTATTGTTATTGGTTTATCTCCCTTAACCCGATTCCCTTCTCATATTACGATAGACTATCCTAGGGTGAATTTTGACCTTCCTCTCTTCGGAAAAGGCGATCTTTCGCCGAAACCCGAGCACCTCTTAACTCTAGCTATCACCACTTCTCACTACTCCTTATACCTTCCTAATGTGATTTCCTCCACCATTGCCCACCCAGACAATATGATTAACTCCAATGCCTTCCTCAGATCATGTCCTATTGCATTTCATAAATTGCTATATGCAGACCGACCTAGACTACATGTCGAACCGGTTATGCAATGATCCAATACTCATCCAAATGCCCTAAATTATTTACTGGAGACTTAGCATGATATAAATGACCTAAATCCAGAAAATGGAAATTTTCATAATTAATTTTGCATTAAATTAAATTCCTCGAAAATCCCAAGGGCTACCGGTTTGAACATGAACTACCCTAAGTTCTCATGCAAGATGTCCAGAAACTTTATGATAAATAGTAGGTTATCTCAGTAGGTTAAATCCAAAGTATCATAATTTCTCTATCATCAAAAGGGCATTAAAACTATTTTAGAAATAATCTCTAACTTTTGTTATTTATGAATCAAGTACAGAACATATTCTTCCAAAAATTACAAATAATTTATGACATGTAGATAAAGGCCTAAAATTAGCACTGACCCAGTTTCATAATTTTTCAGTAATAAAATCACCCCTAAATAATTTTTCAAGCATAGAACCCCTTTTTAACTTTTATGAAGGAAGTACTGGATGTATTCAACTAAAAATTATTAAAAAATTCAGGGGTAATCATTCTGTTCTAAAATCTATATTTCCAAAATTTCATGAGATTTTAATGAACCGAAATTCCTAAATAATTAAATCATCATCTAGGGCCATAACAATCTTTACAAATGAAGTGCTAGCAATAATCAACATAAAATTCTAGAAAAATTGCTATAAGTTCTACCTGATCCAAAACTCACTCTACCCGAATTTCACAGTTTTTAAGTAAGGTTCAGTGACTGATTTTACCTATTTGATATTTTACCCTAAAACTAAGGTTAGGGTTTTAAGGTATCTTCTTGTCTCCAAATTCCCCAAGATTACATCCAGACGATTCTTATCAAGCTTTTGTCAACTCTACGAAGTTTCAAGGCAATACATGAGCAATTGCCCCCATGTCCTTCACAACCCTCAAAACCCTTTTATTTAGGGTTTGAGGTTGGATCCTAGGGTAAATCAACCCTAAACCTCACCATTTTTCTCCAAGCAGGTTATAACATCCTTCTAAGTCAGAGATTAGAAAATCAGCCTCTGTTGAGGTGATTTGACCTTTCCAAACTCTTAGTGCACTTTTTACTAAAAGGTGTCTCACTAATCTTAGTTAAGGGTAGAAGATTTCCTACCCAAAACTCCTCCAAATCAGTTGGAATTTTGTACAGACCTAGGTTTTATAGCCAGGGACCACTCACCAAAATTTGGGAGGGTTTGGAGGTCATTTGACCACTTAAATAAATTCCTCTAAGTTTATTAAATTGAAACAAAACCTTTAGGCAAAGTATCTCCAAAAATTCCCATTTTTGTTCTGCCTTTAGGTATTGTTATGGTTAATCCCCTGCCCAAATTTCAGGTCATTTGGACAAGGGACGAAGAGTGGGCATCCGTTTTAATTTCTGCCCAACTCTAGGTACAGCCCCCACTAAAACGGGTGCTGCGGCCGAATCGCTTACCCAAACGAGTTGAAACCAATTTTAGATTAATCTAGGCTCGAAGGGCTACGACTTTCGTTTCTTGTCACTTTTTCTAAAATGGCCTCTAAATGCCTCGTTTTGCAGCATTAAGATGTGCCCATCTAAGTATATTTTCCTTATAAAATTATTTGCATAATTTATACATTATAAAAAGTTTTTACTGTTCATCTTCTACAGAACCCGAAAACCAGACACAGAAAATCATATTTCCTGTAGCTCTTTCGCGCTCCGTCACCGGTCGTCCGGTCACTTCCCTGGCCAGCCACCACCACCACCGCCTCCGTTGAGGCGATGGCTATCGGTCGGCGGTGGTTTGGCCGCCGGAGGTGGCGGTTTCCGGCGAACTCAAGAATACACTTTTCATGGTTTTCCATGAAAACGAGAGATGGGTCCGGCTCCGTTGAGCGCGAACTTCCTTTCTAAGAATCCTAAGATCTACCCATGAAAGAGAAGAAGCAGAGGAGGACCTTATTCGCGGTTTGGAGGCGAGAAGAACGACGGGGTGCCATGGCGCGGTGGTGGCGTTGCTGAACTTCTCCTACAGCAAGAACAAGGATCTGATCGTTTGATTGAGCGTGTAACCTTCTCCTCTTGCTCCAAGTGGGCTTTTATAAGTCAGCATGTGAGGAGGTGAAAGGGTAAAGCCTTAATGGTCATGAAGGCTCCTCCTAATAACATTTTGGTTACAGTGAAGGGATAAGAAATGGTGGAAGATGAACAGGTGTGTCCAGTTGGCGGTTTCCTATCGGACCACATCTTCCTCATTTATTATATAATTACAGAAGGAAAAACGGCCTGTAATTACTCCTGGTGTAACTTCCCACACCAGCATTTATTACCACGCGTGTTAGAATAATTTCAGGCCTGAACAGTCGTTTCGGCCAATGTCACGGACGTGACACATAGGTCACGGGCGTGACAAGCCCGAATAGCCAATTCTAGGTTCGACGATCGTCGAACTGAGATCTACGATCATCGAAGGGTGGTCACGGGCGTGACACCTGGGTCACGGGCATGACAGGCCCGGGTGGTTAATTCTGGGTCGACGATCGTCGAAATGAGATCGACGGTCGTCGAAGGGTGGTCACGCCCTAGGTCACGGGCATGACACCTAGGTCACGGGCGTGACAGGTCCGAGTTTCAATTTCGACGATCTCCTTACGGAGATCGACGATCGTCGAAGGGGTCACGCCCTAGGTCACGGGAGTGACACCTTGGTCACGGGCGTGACATGCCCGGGCTGCAAGTTCGACGATCGTCTCACGGAGATCGACGATCGTCGAAGGAGTCACGCCCTAGGTCACGGGCGTGACACCTTGGTCACGGGCGTGACATGCCCGGGCAGCAAGTTCGACGATCGTCTAAGTAGTCACGCCCAATGTCACGGGCGTGACGGGTCGGTCACGGGCGTGACCAACCCGTGACCCGAAACCTCGATCGATTTATTTCAATTTTTGGGCTTCACAGGGTTCTGTTACGACCAACCGACTCCTAGGGGTCTAGCCGGAAATGGGATGTTACAAATCCCAATAAACAAAACAAAAATTTCGTCCCCGAAATTGAGGTTGAGCCTACGGGGATTTCTATCGGAATAAATTAAACTTGTAACATCCCATACGATCTTTCTATCGGGTTTAGGCGACTATTCATTTGATAAACGAAGACAATCTCCCCAATAAACAAAAGATTAGCCCCTACCTTTCTGATTGAGTGCGCATACCTAGGTCCTGAATTTTCCTTATCTAGTCTTAACTGTCCAAAACAAGAAGGCAATCTATAGTATACCGAGAGGTGGTGAGATGTACTTGACTGAACAACTCCGGGTATCTTTGCCTCATCAAGTCCTACGGTTCCCAGGTGTGCTCCTCCTGACCGTGATTTCTCCACAGAACCTTGACTAAGGGGATCTTCTTGCGGCGCAAGATCCGTACTCCTTTGTCGTCGATCCGGACCGGCTCCAAGTGAACAGATCGGTCTGAAGCTACCGGCCCTTCGGTGGTCAAAATCCGCTGCTACGGGCGTAGTAGAGCCGTTCTCAGCGAAGAAATGTGGAAGACGTCGTGTAGAGCTGCCAGCTCTGGCGGCAACTCTAGCCTGTAGGCTAGGGGTCCGATCCGCTCCAGGATCCGGTAAGGGCCCATATACTTATGGCTGAGCTTCTTCCTCCGACCGCGCACCCGTGAGACTCCGTGCATGGGCCGGATCTTCAAGAACACTCGATCTCCTACCCGAAACTCCACCTGACGATGTCGGGCATCATAGTATTTAGCCTTTCTGCTCTGCGCCTCCAACATCCTATCTCTGATCAGTCTCACCTGAGCCTCGGTGTCTTCAACAAAATCCGATCCCAACACCTTCGGATCCTCGTCTTGAACCCAAGAAAGCGGGGTCCTACATTTTCTTCCATACAAGGCTTCATAAGGAGTCATCCTGATGCTGGACTGGTAGCTATTGTTATAGGAGAACTCGACCAACGGTAACATCTTCTCCCACGGCTCCCCTCGGTCCAGTATACATAGTCGTTGTAAATCCTCCAAGGTCCGGTTGGTGCGCTCTGTCTGCCCGTCCGTCTGAGGGTGGAAGTCCGTGCTAAAAGTCAACCGGGTGCCCAAATATGCCTGCACTGACCGCCACTCCCTGGATGTAAACCGTCCATCGCGGTCCGACACTATCGTCCGGGGCTCCCCATGATATCGGATATACTGCTCCACGAACTTCCGTACCAGCACTCCCACCGAGTCATCCTTCCTGATCGGTATAAAGCGGGCCACCTTCGTCAACCGATCAACAATCACCCAGATCGAGTCGTTCCCCGTCCGAGATCGGGGAAGACCATGTATAAAATCCATAGCTATATCGTCGAACTTCCACTCCGGCACCGGGAGTGGATGCAGCAATCCTGCGGGGTTCCTGCACTCCGCCTTCACCAACTGACACGCCTCGCAATGGGTCACGAAGTACGTAATGTCCTTCTTCATGCCCGGCCAAATCATCGTCTTCTTCAGATCAGCGGTCATCTTTGTGATCCCCGGGTGCACAGAGTACCGGCTGCAATGCACCTCCATCATAATATCCTCTCGGATCTGGCCACCTGCGGGTATATATACTCTGCCTCTGAAATGTAGCAGACCATCTCTCAGGGAATAATATCCTGTCGAACCTTCCTCCAAAGCTCGGAACATCGGCTCTGCCCACGCATCTGTCCTCTGTCCGTCCCGAATGCGATCCCGAATATCATCTATGGCCACTATCGATGCCAGATACTCCCTATACAGAATTGGGTCATCCTCGGACACTAGGGATATCTGCATATCTCTGAATGACCGGACTAGCTCCATGGACATAACCTGGGGCCCAGCTTCGGAAGTGGCAGCTCGCCGGCTCAACGCGTCGGCCACCACGTTTGCCTTCCCTGGATGGTAGTGCATCTCATACTGATAATCTGCTAAGAACTCCACCCAGCGCCTCTGCCTGATATTCAGCTCCTTCTGCGTGTCCACGTATTTCAGGTTCTTGTGGTCGGAGTAGATGTCGCAGTGGACTCCGTAAAGATAATGGCGCCAGACCTTCAGAGCAAAAACGACCGCTCCCATTTCAAGGTCGTGCACTAGGTCGTTCTTCTCATGGGTCTTCAGCTGGCGGGAGGCATATGCTATGACGTGGCCGTTCTGCATCAGCACTGCTCCCATCCCCTGGTATGATGCATCGGTATACACCTGGAATCCTTCCTTTCCAGATGGAAGGGCCAGAATAGGGGCTGAGATGAGTCGGTCCTTCAGTTCCTGGAAAGCCGCCTGGCACTGCGGGGTCCAAACGAAAGGTGCCTCCTTCTTCGTCAAAGATGTGAGGGGGAGGGCAATCTGAGAGAACCCCTCCACGAACTTCCGGTAGTAACCGGCAAGTCCCAAGAAACTGCGTACATCGGTGGCTGTCTTCAACTGTGGCCAATCGCGAACTGCTCGAATCTTTGCCGGATCCACTGCCAACCCGGCTCCGCTGATAATGTGGCCTAGGAAGGCCACCTCCTTCAACCAAAACTGACACTCTCTGAATTTTGCATAAAGGCGATGCTCCCGCAACCTTTCCAAAGTCAGTGCTAGATGCCGAGTGTGCTCCTCCTCCGTCCTAGAGTAGATCAGGATGTCGTCTATGAATACTATGACGAACACATCCAAGTAGGCCTCGAAGACCCGGTTCATGAGACTCATGAACGCCGACGGAGCATTCCTGAGCCCGAAGGGCATCACAGTGAACTCATACAGACCATATCTACTACTGAAGGCCGTCTTCGGGATATCCTCTGAAAGTGAAGGGATAGATACTACTCTAGAGGGGGGGGGTGAATAGAGTTATCAAATTTTGCACTAGACAAAACTTTATAGTCTACCCAACTCCCTTGGAGTGAAATGCGGAATGAAAAGGTTATAGATATGGAGATAACCCTAAAGCCTAACACAATTGATGTGCACAGACTCAAGCTAACTGTAATTACAGTTAAGACTTGGAAATCCTAATCAGCAACTAGCAAACCTAGTTATATCTAATCACAGCCACAATGCAAGTAATTAAATTAAGCAAGCCAGATGACACAAGGAATTTATAGTGGTTCCCCAAACAACTTGGGTACGTCGACTCTTCTACCAACAAGGTAGGAATCCACTACAGGTTTTTGATCAGGTGCCCTGCCACCACAAGATCTGTTTCAGGTAGATCTAGAAACCCTTTAGACTTTTGATCAGGTGTATAAAAACCAACACAGGTTTTTGATCAGGTGCCCTGCCACCAAGGGATACTTTTGAAGGGAGTAATAACCCTGTACAGGAGGGGAAAGAAGGTTAAAAGGTCTTCTCTATTTTACAATAGATTAGAGAAGCACAAAGACTTGCACTGAGCTAGAAAGCTCAAAAGAATCAAGGCTCCCCCTGGCTCAAAGAATGTTCAGGTGAAGTCTTGCTTCAGTGCAGAAAACTCTTCAGTAAAAACTGAAGGAAAAACTACAAGAAGATATAAAATAATAAAATAGAAATCTTCTAGCAGCTATCTTCTTCTTCTTCTTCTTCAAAAGAACTCTGAGTCTGAACTTCCTGGAAGCAGGAGAACTCAGGTTGAAGAAGAGCAGAAGAGCTTAACACTTCTCAGTTGAATGAAGATTGCTGAGAGCAGTTAAACTTGGTCTTGATGAAAGCTTGAATGCTAATTGAAAAACTCTTAGAATAACTGGTTAGCTAGCTGAAATCCTTCTCCAAAGGATTCCTTTTATAGCAGCAACAAGCAACGGCTCTTTTCAATTTGAACTGTTTGTCTTCTTCTGAAACTTGAAACCTGGGCTGCAAATATCACAAAGACAAACAAACTCTGCAGCAAAACATTCTATAAAAGGGATAAACCTTTTTCAAGGAAGTTGCAGGAAGCAATCTGATAATAAAGGTACTAAATAAAATCACATCAGAGACAAACTCTTTATAGCAGAAGGAAGACTTTTCTGTCTAACGACTATAAAGGACTGACAGCAGATAAAGTAAAATACACTGTCAACTAATAAGACAAACAACTTTATCTGAAAAGATTTGACTTAGGCAAAAGAGATGGAGCAGATATTGCCTGGATATATTATCATAAAACAACTGAAATAAAATGCCAGATAATGTATTAATTTATTAAATAGAATAAATAAATACAAAAATAAAAAGGCAAACAGAAAACGTCGAATGACCTTCGGAGATCGTCGAACTATCGGACAGATAGTCGAAAGATCCAGATAGTCGAACTATCAAAGAAGATAGTCGAACTACCTAGGCAGATAGTCGACCTATCAGAACAGATAGTCGAGCTATCAGATAGTCGATCTATCCGGACAGATAGTCGAACTACCAAACAAACACAGATAGTCGAACTATCAAGCAGATAGTCGACCTATCCCAGAAAACAGATAGTCGACCTATCAACAGATAGTCGAACTATCAAAACAAAACAGATAGTCGATCTATCAACAGATAGTCGAACTATCAGATAGTTGAACTATCCAAGCAGATAGTCGAACTATCGAAGCAACACAGATTGTCGACCTATCAACAGATAGTCGAACTATCAAAGCGACACAGATAGTCGATCTATCAACAGATAGTCGAGCTATCAGATAGTTGAACTATCAGGATAGATAGTCGAACTCAAAGACAAGCAGATAGTCGACCTATCAACAGATAGTCGAACTATCAAGACTAACAGATAGTCGACCTATCAACAGATAGTCGAGCTATCAACGCAGACAGAACGTCGACCAACTGATAGACGATCGTCGATCAGCCGATAGACGATAGTCGAGCGACGTTCGACTATAGTCGAACGAACACACAACTTAACCAAATTCTTATCTGGACAAGCTGGGAACTCTACAGCTAGACAACTAACCTTGACCATAGATAATTCATGGGTCAAGAGACTAAGAAGACAAGACTAAACTCAAATCAAACTAGGGTACCAACAATCTCCCCCTATTTGAGTTAAGTCTCTCAAAAACTAAAACACAGAGCTAGCTATAGAACAATAAAGTCAATACAGGAAATAGTTAAACAACTAATTGGCAATTAACAATCAGTCAGATATATATAACATTCAATCAAAATTAAGTATCTACAGAATCAGGTTTGAGATCAGAAGAGCTAGGAACAAAAGATACTTTCCTCAAGGGATCTATGGCTTCTTTCTTAGACATCTTCAGATCTTGTACACCAATAATCTTTAATTCTGATGCCCTTGGGACGACTGCTTCTGGATGCTTTTCCATATATTTAGAAGAGTCAAATACCTCAGGACTAACCTGGATTTTATCAAGTTCCTTCATTCTGAATTTTGACATGGTAGTAAATCCTGCAGAATCTTTTCCTTCAGCCATAGCTTTCTTTATCTGGGCTGAGCCAACAAGCTCTAGAAAACGAGCCATCCTGAAATCAGGATCTAACTCTAGACTTTCATACTTATTTTCAGATGCAGTATCTATAGGCTTCACAGCTTTAAACTTGGTAGACAGATCTAATAAACTTTCAGCTGGATCTTTTACTTCTTGAATAACAAGAGATATCGGTGGAGCAAACTCTGCAAACTTCTTACAGGACTTTTCTGAGAAAACAGTTCTTTTACTCTTTGAAGTGTCTTTAGCAGCAGGTGAAACTTTTCTCTTGGGTGAAGGAGGAGGTGAAAATGTTGGCTTTTGATAAACCACCTCCTTTACTTACTCTTTTACCTCAGCAACATGTCTTTGATATCCAGAATATGATTTACCTTGATGGCTTTGAGAACTTCTCCTTGAAGGAGGCTGAGAAGGTGCAGATTTGTCAGAAGGGGCAGATGGATTTGCTGAAATATTGCCAGAGGCTCCTGCACCGGGAGGTGGAGGAGGAGGACCTTTGGGAGTCCATCTGGGAGCAGGACTATCATACCTCTTTGATTTCTTCCTCTCCTTTTGCTGGTTCTTAGAGAACCATATCCAGTGCTGGAAATCTTTGGATTTAGGATCAATCCCTTTCAGAATGTAGTAAGGAGTGTCATTATCGGGATTAGGAGGAGGAGGAGCTACAGCTTTTCTTTTCCTCTTTGCAGCTTTCTTTTTATTAGAGTCCTCAGACAGATCTGAATCATCTTCATCCTCAGAATGAGATGAGGGAGGATGATCATATGGATCATAGGCTTCTGATACAGCCTTTTCCTTTTCTTTCAGAGCAGCCTTCTCTTTCTCTTCTTCCATGGCATCCTGTGCCAGGAGAGTATCCAAATCTAAACCAGGGGAATCATCCCATACTATAGACTTTTCAGCTTGCCAAGCTTTTTCTTTCTCTTCCAAATCAGCCTTTACTCTTTGTTGCCAAGTAGCTTTTGCTTTCTCTTCTTCCAAACTCAATTTTGGGGTGTCATCAGAACCTCCAACTTGGCTTTCAGGATCCATTTGTTGACGCTCAGGAACTGTCGAGGAGACCAGTTCAGATAGCACTGCTTGCTGAGCAGGTTCAGCAACTTCAGGAACTAGAACAGGCTCTACAGCCTCAGATAGCACTGCTTGCTCTACAATCACTTAGGCATCAGGAGCTGATACAGATTCAGGCTCTTGGACAACCACTACTTCTTCCATTAAATCTGTAGGATTAGGAGTAAAATCTTGCTAAATGATATCTAGTCATCCCTTCCAGATATTCCCATACTAACTTATCAATTAAGTAATCTACAAATTGGGAAAGAGACATACCTTCAGGATTTTCTTCAGGATGACCTAACTCCCATAAATCATCTAGAAAGGAAGTGATTATTCCTTCTAGGAACAGGGCAACTAAGGGAGTTGAGGCTTCTTCCAGGTAAACTTTTACAACAAATTCAGACAACATTATTGCATCAGATATTTCTTTTTCTTTTTCAGATGGAGGAGGAGCTGAAACTTCTGCTACTTTTTCTGATACTGCAAGTTGAGCTGCTGGAGGGGAGGCTGGGAGCTACTCAGAGACATCTTCATTGAACATCTCCCCCTGCCTGATTTCAGTGGGAACTGAAACCAGGCCCCTAGATAAAGAGGGCTCAGCAGAGTTAGAGAGAATTTTGATGGCATCAGTCAAAGAAGCAATGGAGGAAGCAAGTGGAGCAATTGCCTGTTCAATCATGGTTTTGATTGAAGGGGTAATTAACTCCACAATGCTGGAAATGAATTCTGGAGTAATTTCAAAAGGTGGTGGAACTGCAGTGGATGGAGGAGCAGCAGAAATGGTTGATGTGGCAGGATGAATTGTTGCAAGGACTGGAGATCGAACTGGAGAGTTAACTGGAGAGTTAACTGGAGAATGATGTGGAGAAGGTGAGTGAGGAGGAGTTGGAATGGGAGAATGAACTGGAGAGGCAAAATCAGACGCCAACAGATCAAAGTTGGGTTGAGAAGATGCAGGAGGAGAGGCAGAAAGTCGTACTTCAGTTGAAGTTGAAGGAACTTCAACTGCAGTAGACGGCAAAGCAGAAGAAGATGAAGGAACTGAGCCAACTTCTTGAGGGTGGGGAGCGACAGAGTCAGTCCTTGTGCTCTCAGATACAGCTGGAGCAGCCCCTGTAGGAGCGGGCTTCACGAATGTCCTCTTCCACTTTGAAAACAAGTTGGGATCCATCTTCTTGCTGGCATTAATGGTTGTAGCAGCTGAAATCAGTAGCTGGGGATATCTTTCCTTCAGAAAAATCCCAATAACCCTTCCTAGGGTAACTTCCTTCTTACTGTTCTTCTTCCTTATCAAATCAAACAGAACACCTGCCCAATTGATCCTTTTCTTGTTGACAATTGCACACATGAGTGCAAATTATTGTCTTGTAATGTTATCGTGGGCAGAGTGTTTGCCTAGCAACACTTTTCCGACAATCTCAGCAAGAAATTTAATCTTAAAAGGAAAATTTACCTTGAGCAGCTTCGAGGGAATGCCTTCTGCATGTCCCAGCTCAATCAACATTCTTCCAAATTCTGGATCATCTTGCTCATATTCTTCTTCGCCATTAGTCAATCCAAAAACATCAGTCAAAACGGCGGGAGTCAAAATTACCTCTACTCCGCCAATAGATCCTGTCATTGAATCTTCAGTAGAAGACGACGTAAATGCCCATTCCTTTATCTCTGGGATATTTAACTTGATCCTTGTAGACATTAGCCTTTCCAATCCTTGATCTTTGCATAGCTGGAGAATTTCCACGATATCTGATTCACAGCAGCTGAAAGCATCAAAATCCACGCTGAAACCTGAGTCAAACTTGACTACTGAGAGGAGCGCTGGAGAAATCGCCATCGATTTGCTGGAGAAGGCGTGAGAGAAACGGAGAAGACGAATCGGCAGAGAATCGCAAGACACGGAGCAAGCGGGAAGACGGAATGCGAAAGGACGCTCTCCGTCGACGATATAAGCAAAGATCTTTTAACCTAGGTCAACTATCGGCTTTATATTAGACCGGAGATAGTCGATCTATTTAAAAGATACTGGACACGATGGTCGAACGGTCGTTCGACGATCGGTCCAGAAGCAGAGTAGTCGAGCAATCGTTCGACTATTTCTGGCTTCTCAAACAGCAAGCTCTCGTCATCCAGAGATGGACGATAAGCTCGACTTGTTCGATGATGGTCGAACGTCGTTCGACTATCTTCAAACAAGTTTCAACATTGGCAGATATAGTCACACTTAGTCTCTTCCATTGATCATGCCTAGTTGAACCAAAAAGAACAGATGCTTCTGTTCATCTAAGGGCTTGGTGAATATATCACCTCTCTGAAACTCAGTGGATATGAACTCAAGACAAATCTTGTTCTTTTCCACACAATCTCTCAGGAAATGGTGCTGAATCTCAATGTGCTTCGTTCTAGAGTGGTGCACTGGATTTTGTGCAATTGAGATAGCACTGGTACTATCACACATGATTTTGGTGTTCTTGTGTGTGTAACCATAATCCACAAGCTGGTTTTGAATCCACAGGATCTGTGAACAACAACTGGCAGCTGCTATATATTCAGCCTCTGCAGTTGAAGTTGAGACAGAAGCCTGCTTCTTACAGAACCAAGAGACCAATCTCACTCCCAGGAACTGACAAGTTCCTGAGGTGCTCTTCCTGTCAACTCTACAACCAGCATAATCAGAATCAGAATATCCAATCAATTCAAATTCTAACTCAGCTGGGTACCAAAGTTCTAGATTTGGACATCCCTTCAGGTATCTCAGGATTCTCTTGAGAAGAATCAGATGAGATTCCTTGGGGTTGACCTGAAATCTAGCACAGAGGCATGTAGCAAACATTATATCTGGCCTACTTGCAGTTAAATATAATAGGGAACCAACAATGGCCCTATAATTCTTTTGATCAACTGGCTTGCCGTGATCATCAGAATCAATAACTACATTAGTAGCCATAGGTGTAGGCATTGCTGAAGCATCAGCCATCCCAAATTTCTTTACCAATTCCTTGGCATATTTGGATTGGGAGATGAAGATACCATCAGCATCTTGCTTAACTTGGAGACCAAGAAAGTAAGACAGCACACCCATACTACTCATCTCAAACTTAGAGTGCATCAGGTCAGAAAACCTTTTGCAAAGATTGGGATCAGTGGAACCAAATATAATATCATCCACATACACTTGAACTAACATGATTGTGTCCTTGTGGTGCTTGACGAAAAGTGTTCTATCAACTACTCCCCTAGTAAAGTTGTGCTCTAAAAGGAAACTAGCTAGAGTCTCATACCAGGCTCTTGGTGCTTGCTTTAGTCCATAAAGAGCTTTCTGCAACTTGAACACATGTGAGGGCTGAGTTGAAGAAACAAACCCTGGTGGTTGTTCAACAAACACCTCTTCCTTAAGCTCACCATTTAGGAATGCACTTTTGACATCCATCTGAAAGACCTTAAACTTCATGTAGGCTGCATAGGCCAAGAAGATCCTTATTGCTTCTAGCCTTGCAACAGGAGCAAAGGTTTGGTCATAATCTATACCTTCCTCCTGTCTGTAGCCCTGAGCTACAAGCCTAGCTCTATTCCTTACAATAATTCCATTTGCATCCAACTTGTTTCTATACACCCACTTGGTGCTTATGATTAGTTGGCCTTTAGGTCTTGGAACCAAAGTCCAAACTTTACATCTCTCAAACTGATTGAGTTCCTCTTGCATAACAATGATCCAGTGGGGATCTAGCTCAGCATCTTTAAAGGTGAGGGGCTCAACCTGTGAGAGGAAACAAACGTGCATCACATCCTGTCTTAATTGATGTCTTGTTTGAACACCAGCTGATATGTCTCCAATCACTTGAGATGTGGGGTGATCTCTAAGTGTGACAATATCAGCAGGTGGGATGTGATCTTCAGCAAAGTTGGGATTAATTCCTCAGGAGGAATTTGATCTACTATTGGTGGAACAACAACAGCTTCTGCAATGTCTTCATCACTGTCTGATTCAGTGATCTAAAGAGTTGATAGTTGAAGAATCTCTTGAGTAGCATCAGGTACCTGCAATGAACTGGAGGAAGGAGAATTTTCCTTCTCCTTGTAAAACATCTGAGACTCATCAAAAGAT
Organism: Platanthera zijinensis; assembly: GCA_039513925.1. Taxonomy (NCBI): domain Eukaryota; kingdom Viridiplantae; phylum Streptophyta; class Magnoliopsida; order Asparagales; family Orchidaceae; genus Platanthera; species Platanthera zijinensis. The sequence continues at coordinate 144,490,256 of CM077093.1, read as the reverse complement.
ACATGCACAGATTCTTCAATTTTACAGGTTGATTTGTTATAAACCCTATAAGCTTTGCTTACTTGGGAATATCCAAGCATAATTCCCATTGAAGCTTTTGCTTCAAATTTTCTAAGGTATTCTTTATTGTTATTATGAATGTACACTACACAACCAAATACTCTAAAATAATTAATTTTAGGTTTCTTTCCTTTAAGCAACTCATAAGGAGTTTTACACTTAAGCTTGTGTATCAGACTTCTATTCAAGACATAATTGGCTGTACTAACAGCTTCTGCCCAATAGGAAAGAGGCATATTAGCATCTGCCAACAAAGTGCTAGCAGCTTCAATGAGTGTTCGATTTTTCCTTTCAACTACCCCATTTTGTTGGGGAGTTCTAGGAGCTGAGAAGCTATGTTTGATACCTTCTCTCTCACAGAATTCTTGCATGAGAAGAGAGTCAAACTCAGTACCATGATCACTTCTGATCAAGGCCACATGAGTAGAGTACTCAGTCTGCACACATAATAGAAAGTCTGTAAGGGCTTTGAAGTTATCAGCCTTAGTTCTCAAAAAGAAAACCCAACTGAACCTAGAGAAGTCATCTACAATGACTAAGGTGTAATACTTCCCTCCTAAACTCTGTACATTTATTGGGCCAAAAAGGTCCAGATGTAATAAGTACAGGATTCTAGGAGAATCACTTTTATTTATAGATTTAAAAGAGTTTTTGGTTTGCTTGCCTAGCTGACAAGCCTTGCATAGGCTCTCTTTCTTGTAGGGGCAAGAAGGTAAACCTCTAACAAGGTTGTGTTTAGATAACCTAGATATATTTTTAAGGTTAACATGACTAAGCCTCTTATGCCACAAAGAATTATTATTAATTGTTACTTCATTAAATAAACAGATTTCAGAATGAGTTGAATTGAAATCTACTAAATAAATATTACCTAATCTAATGCCTACTAAAACAACATTATTATTTAAAGTAATATTACAAGAGGAGTTAGAAAATGAAACCTGGTAGCCAGCATCACATAGCTGGCTGACTGAGATCAAATTGTGCTTCAGTCCAATCACATATGCAACTCTCTTGAAAGTAACATCTCCAATTGTGATCCTGCCATAGCCTTCTGTCTGACCACAGCTTGAATCTCCAAAGATAACCTTTGGGCCGAGCTTAGCTTTGAACTTTGACAGATGATTTTTATTTCCTTTCATATGCTTGGAACATCCACTATCCAAATACCACTTATTTTGAGTGATAGGATAGGCCTTCACCTGCAAGAAATTCATTTAGACATTGTGGACCCAGGTAACCTTGGGTCCCTTGTTTTTCACATAAGAAAAGCTAGAAATAAATGAAAATGCAGGCTGAGGGTGATAACCTAATGGGTGAGATCTCCTAGGTGGGATTCTCCATGCAGATGATGGGTCAACAAACCTAGGGGTTCTATTTTCATTTAGGTTTCTACGAGTTTGATGATGATTTTGAAAATTATATTGAAAACGTCGATCGACGTTCGACGATGGGCGCTCAGATCGTCGAGCTTCGTTCGACCATTGAGCTTCCGATCGTCGAGCAGCGTTCGACGCTCTTTGTATTTCCTTAAAAAATTATTTTCTTTTCTCTCTCTTAGCTTTATTTAAAGTTTTATTAACTTGGTTTACTTGCTCAGTGTTCTTCATTCCACTAGCTGAAATGAAGTTCACTGGAGTTGAAAGATTATTTTTAAGAATAACTGGGGGTTCACTGGGAGAAGCTCCTAAGCCTAGTTTGTTATTGCCTGACCTAGTGTTAGTCATGCTGGTTATCTCTAACAGCTTAAGACTTCTACCATTTAGTGATTCTTCTAACCTTTTAGACTTAGCTAACTCAATTTTAAGAAACTTAATTTCTTCACTATAATTAGTGAGATCTTCCTTTAACTTAATATTTTCAGTAGATATGATTTCTGATTCAGCTAGCCTATGTCTAAGTTCTTTAATCTCTTTTTTAGAACTAATTAAATCTAAGCATAAAGATTTAAAATCTAATTTGAATTCTGCAGAAGTAAAGTCATAAGAAGATAGTACCTCATCTTCTGTTGGCATTTCTTCCTCTGAATCTGAACTCTCTGCAGCTGAATGATTGCTGCAGGCATCTATTGCCATCAGGCAAACTTCCTTTGCCTTCTTCTCTTCCTCATCCTCACTAGAGCTAAAGGAGGAAGATTCTTCATCAGAATCACTCCAGGTTTCAGCAATGAAACCTCTCTCCTTCTTCTTGTTCTTATAGGAGGATGGCTTGGAGTGCTTCCTGTGCTGTTCCTTTTCTTTCCACTTATCTTTGTTCTTCTCCTCTGGATAATCTGGTAAGATATGTCCAGGTTTCCTGCAACCATAACAGATAATTTCTTTAGCAGGTGAACGGTCATACCTTGGTTTGTCTTCATAGCGTGAAGACTTCTTTCTGAATTCCTTTCTCCCCATCTTGAGAAACCTCTTGGCAAATAATGACATTAGCTCCTCATTGGATTGGCTGCCTTCAGAAGCATCAGTAGCCTTAAGAGCTAGAGATTGCTCTTTTCTTGTTGGAGTAGGGGTCTTTGCTTCAGCTTCTGCTTCCCTTGTCTTCAGCAGTTGCTCAAAAGACGTGAGCTTGCCGAGAAGGGCTTCAGTTGAAATCTCATTTGTGCTTCTGGCCTCCTTGATAGGCCAGATCCTCAGATCCCATGTGCTAGGGAAGCACATAAGAATCTTATTATTGACCTCTGTCAATTATATGTCCTTGTCAAGGGTCCTCAGCTCATTGATGATTGAGCTGAGCCTTGTGTACATGACTTCAACTGATTCAGCATCAGTTTTCTTGAAGTTCTCATATTGTGAGATAAGGTTGGACCTTCTGTCCTTCCTTTCATCAGCTGAACCAGCTACAATCTGGTTCAGTGTGTCCCACATAGCTTTTGCTGAGGAGCAGTCAGCAACCTTCTGGAATACCTCATCAGACATTGTCTGAGCCAGAATGTTCATCGCCTTGGCATCTGCTATCTTTGCCTTCTTGTACTCATCATTGTAGTCTGGAGGAGGCACTGCACTCATATCAGATGATGAGGCAGAAGCAGCAGCAGGTGCTCTTGGGGGTTCTGACAAAATAGAAGCAAAGATACTTTCATCAATAGAATTCATATATAATTTGATCCTTGCCTTCCAGATGCCAAACTTAGCTAAGTTGCAAGCTGGAGGTCTGGTGCTAGAATAATCCTTGGACTAGGCCATGAAGTGAGAATCAATAATCCTTGGTATCTATCAGGATCTTGTGACTTAGGTGTTAGCCTATTCAGTCAGTCAACCTCCCTCTGATACCAATTGAAAGTGAAGGGATAGATACTACTCTAGAGGGGGGGTGAATAGAGTTATCAAATTTTGCACTAGACAAAACTTAATAGTCTACCCAACTCCCTTGGAGTGAAATGCGGAATGAAAAGATTATAGATATGGAGATAACCCTAAATCCTAACACAATTGATGTGCACAGACTCAAGCTAACTGTAATTACAGTTAAGACTTGGAAATCCTAATCAGCAACTAGCAAACCTAGTTATATCTAATCACAGCCTGCAAGTAATTAAATTAAGCAAGCCAGACAACACAAGGAATTTATAGTGGTTCCCCAAACAACTTGGGTACGTCCACTCTTCTACCAATAAGGTAGGAATCCACTACAGGTTTTTGATCAGGTACCCTGCCACCACTAGATCTGCTTCAGGTAGATCTAGAAACCCTTTAGACTTTTGATCAGGTGTCTAAAAACCAACACAGGTTTTTGATCAGGTGCCCTGCCACCAAGGGATACTTTTGAAGGGAGTAATAACCCTGTACAGCAGGGGGAAAGAAGGTTAAAAGGTCTTCTCAATTTTACAATAGATTAGAGAAGCACAAAGACTTGCACTGAGCTAGAAAGCTCAAAAGAATCAAGGCTCCCCCTGGCTCAAAGAATGTCCAGGTGAAGTCTTGCTTCAGTGCAGAAAACTCTTCAGTAAAAACTGAAGGAAAAACTACAAGAAGATATAAAATAATAAAATAGAAATCTTCTAGCAGCTATCTTCTTCTTCATCTTCTTCAAAAGAACTCTGAGTCTGAACTTCCTAGAAGCAGGAGAACTCAGGTTGAAGAAGAGCAGAAGAGCTTAACACTTCTCAGTTGAATGAAGATTGCTGAGAGCAGTTAAACTTGGTCTTGATGAAAGCTTGAATGCTAATTGAATAACTCTTAGAATAACTGGTTAGCTAGCTGAAATCTTTCTCCAAAGGATTCCTTTTATAGCAGCAACAAGCAACGGCTCTTTTCAATTTGAACTGTTTGTCTTCTTCTGAAACTTGAAACCTGGGCTGCAAATATCACAAAGACAAACAAACTCTGCAGCAAAATATTCTATAAAAGGGATAAACCTTTTTCAAGGAAGTTGCAGGAAGCAATCTGATAATAAAGGTACTAAATAAAATCACATCAGAGACAAACTCTTTATAGCAGAAGGAAGACTTTTCTGTCTAACGGCTATAAAGGACTGACAGCAGATAAAGTAAAATACACTATCAACTAATAAGACAAACAACTTTATCTGAAAAGATTTGACTCAGGCAAAAGAGATGGAGCAGATATTGCCTGGATATATTATCATAAAACAACTGAAATAAAATGCCAGATAATGTATTAATTTATTAAATAGAATAAATAAATACAAAAATAAAAAGGCAAACAGAAAACGTCGAACGACCCTCGGAGATCGTCGACCGAAGAACGGAGATCGTCGAACTATCGGACAGATAGTCGAACGATCCAGATAGTCGAACTATCAAAGAAGATAGTCGAACTACCTAGGAAGATAGTCGACCTATCAGAACAGATAGTCGAGCTATCAGATAGTCGATCTATCCGGACAGATAGTCGAACTACCAAACAAACACAGATAGTCGACCTATCAAGCAGATAGTCGACCTATCCCAGAAAACAGATTGTCGACCTATCAACAGATAGTCGAACTATCAAAACAAAACAGATAGTCGATCTATTAACAGATAGTCGAACTATCAGATAGTTGAACTATCCAAGCAGATAGTCGAACTATCGAAGCAACACAGATAGTCGACCTATCAACAGATAGTCGAACTATCAAAGCGACACAGATAGTCGATCTATCAACAGATAGTCGAGCTATCAGATAGTTGAACTATCAGGACAGATAGTCGAACTATCAAAGACAAGCAGATAATCGACCTATCAACAGATAGTCGAACTATCAAGACTAACAGATAGTCGACCTATCAACAGATAGTTGAGCTATCAACGCAGACAGAACGTCGACCAACTGATAGACGATCGTCGATCAGCCGATAGACGATAGTCGAGCGACGTTCGACTATAGTTGAACGAACACACAACTTAACCAAATTCTTATCTGGATAAGCTGGGAACTCTACAGCTAGACAACTAACCTTGACCATAGATAATTCATGGGTCAAGAGACTAAGAAGACAAGACTAAACTCAAATCAAACTTGGGTACCAACATCCTCCTCCTGGATCCGTAGCTGGTAGTATCCTGACCTCAAGTCCAGCTTCGAGAAAAAATGGGCTCCCTCCAGCTGGTCGAACAATTCGTCTATCCGTGGGAGCGGATAGGTATTCCGGACGGTCAGCCTGTTTAGTGCTCGATAATCGATGCACGGGCGGAGTGTCCCATCCTTCTTCTTCACGAATAGGACTGGTGCTCCCCATGGCGAGGAACTCGGTCTAACAAATCCTGCCTCAACCAATTCCTGCAACTGAGTCCGAAACTCTGCCAACTCCTTTGGGGCCATCCGATAAGGGGCCCTAGATGCCGGCTTGGCCCCCGGCACAAGCTGTATCTGAAAGTCCTGCTCTCGGTATGGAGGTAGTCCTGGCAGTTTCTCTGGAAAGATGTTAACGAAATCTCGCACCACAGGGATGTCTGTCACCGACTCCTTAACTTCTGCCATCTCAAATAGAATCTGATAGACCTCCTCTCCCTGCAGATGGGCCTTAACGGCCTGAACCGAAGATAAGAGTATACGAGAGACAGGTCTTATACCTTCGATGGTAATGAAAGAGTCCCAGTGTCTCACGGTGATCCTCTTCGCCTGGCAGTCAATCTGGGCATGGTTCCAGTGCATCCATACCATGCCCAGGATCAGGTCGTAGTCTGTCAGCTTCAAAATCGTCACTGGAGCCTCGAATGCCTTTCCACCTATTTCTGCCTCCATATTGCAGTGATCCGTGATAAGGAGCTCAGATCCATCCGGTAGTCGCACCCTCATCCTCGAGCCTGTGAACCGCTCCACGCCTTCCAGTCCTTCTACGAACGTCTCCGACACAAAGGAGTGAGTAGCTCCAGTATCGAATAGCGTGCGGGCCGGCTTGCCGCTGATGAAGACTATACTTGGGGTGATTAGATATCTTAGGGTTCTATAGTGAGTTTAACTTTCCTTGCTAATCTATCTAGTGCGATTCAAAGTTTGACCATTGAAAGGGAAATTCTATGAAAATGAAGAAGCATTGCGGCGTACCTGCGATGACCTGCTCCGGATTCCGAGGCTGCGCAAGGTCCAAAGCATATACCTGCTCTCTTCCCTGTCTACGATCTCCCTCCTGGTATCCACGACCGCGGCCGTGTCCTCGGCCTCCGTAATGCTGAGCTGGTGGGCCGCCCTGTGGTGCTGGAGGTGGTGCCCCCCTCATGGGGCAGTTCCTCCGAATGTGCCCAATCTGATGACAAAGGAAGCACTTTGGTGGGGGATACGCCATTCCCCCGGGTCTCGGCATCTCCTGCATCCAAAGAGGTGGAGGGGCCAATATCACCTGTTCCCTCGGCTCCTGCGTCACGTCCTGACGAGGCTGGTCCTCTGTCCACCTCCCCTCTGGTACAACACCTCGCCGCTTGTCATTTCTACCTCTCCGTCCCTGATCCTCTGCTGGCCGTTTTCGGCCCCGGGTGGCGTGCCAATCTGCCTCAATCCTTTTTGCCATCTCCAAAATCCGGGAGATGGGCCCATCAGATACAAACAATAGAGCCTCCCTCAAGTCCTCCCGCAGGCCCTTATAGAACCTCCTGATATACCCTGCCTCGTCCAGCTGGTAGGAATTTGCGTATCGAGCCAGATGGTCGAACTCTCGATGGTACTCCACCACGGTCGGGGTGCCCAGCTTCAGCTGTAAGAACCGCTCCTCCAAATCATCCCTAGCCGGCTGCGGAACGAAATGCTCCAGCAGTGTGGCCCTGAACTCCTCCCAAGTAACCTCCGCAACCTCCCTATCGGTAAATGTCGTGTCCAACAGCATCTTCCACCACCTCTTTGCATGGGACTCCAGGCAAGAGACAACCAGAGCCACCCTCTCCTCCCAGGGACACCGTATCCCGGTCAGCATCTCGTACATGATATCGAGCCACTCTTCCGTCCGAACTGCCGACTCTGTCCCCAAGTAGGACGGGGGAGACAGTCCTCGGAAGATGCTTAGCCAGTTGGCCCCCGGATTTGGTTGCGGGGCCGGAACCTGCTGGGCCCTGAAGGCCTCCAGGATGGCAGTCAGAGTCTGTCCCATGTCTGACTGAAGGAAAGGAGTGGGGACCGGTGGAGGTGGTGCAACACCCTGAGCCTGCTGAACTCCGCCTTGTGGCGTAGGCTGTGCTGGAGGCTGCGTAACAAAAACACATGCTGAGAAAATGTTCAGATATTACATAAAGGTGTACAATTTATATGTGATCCCCATATGGGCACACCACTGCTTCCGCTGCTTAGTTTGTCCCCAAACTAAACTCAAGCGGGGGTGACCCAGTGTTAGTGGACTGCTACCTTTTCAGATCGATGTTTCGCTCTGATACCACTTGTAAGACCCCCTTTTTTTTCTTCTTCAACCACCGGGGTCTTAGGCCCAGAATCGCCGCTTTGCGGTGACACCATCACGTCCAGAAGGGTCATCACCACAAGGCGCCGATTCTGCCGGCCAATTCGATCACAGAAAGGTAGCACAATAATAGAAGTAAGAGCAATGCAGTCCACAATAATAAATCACATATATAGAATAAAATCTCCACGAATGGAGTGTCCACAGAAAACATCAGAGTACTATAAATGCGGGCTTATGCCCGATACATCATGTCCTCACTACAATATCACTCATGCGGAAGCGAAAACAGAAACTACTCAGAGTCGAGACTCACGGTCCCGGCTGTATGAACTCCGGAGCTAGACTGCCCCATCTCCAGGCGCACCGATCTCTGGGGCTGCTCCTCCATGCTGGGCTCCACGATCCCCTAAATGATGCGGTTCGAAAACCGTTAGTCATAAAGACTAAGCCCTATCATCCCCTACCCCTTCCCCCATGGCACCTAGGTACCAAGCGGAGAGGAAGAAAGGGAAGGACATGAAGGTAGAGATTAATCAAGAAACAGATGGCAGCGGAACTAATCTAGCAATTCTATAATAGTATGACAAAAATAGAAAGTAAGAAAAGTAACCTTAACTTATGTGCGAAAACGCATAAGCCAAGGGATCTTCTGCAAGGCTCCCATCGTATAGAGTGTCCCATACCACCTATACGTTGGGGTGTCGGTTATCAAACAACAACATATGTTTATATATTGAAATTAACCATTGATTTATAAACTTGCCCACACAAGCTTATAGACCAAGGGGTCGTTTTGCAGGTCCTAATGTATAAGCGTCCCATACCACTTATACTTTAGGTGTCAGGGTTAAATGAATCGATTATGCTATGACATGCAAGTGGGTATGATGAAACATGCAAGTGCAACTCACACACCCGACTCTGTGCACACAGACCTTTAGTTCCCCCTTTCGGAGCCGTTACCTCCCAGGATACCTCCGTAGTGGCGGTCGGAAGCGGTGGGTTGGGCCTCGCCCACCTCAAGACCAGTAAAAGCACCACTGGTCTGACCTATCGTATGCCTCAACGCTTGGTGCACTAAGCGGACGCCTGCGTACTCTTGCCGGCTGGCGCACCGGACTTCTGTTGGCGAAGTGCTAACCACCCCGCCAAGTCAACGATATCGGTGTCGGTGTAATCGAACTCCCCGATATCGAAAAACCCACCACCTTAACTTTTCCTATTTTATGCACATGCAAGTTTTATCGTAAACACACAAAACCGAGCCGAAGCTCCCCGGACCAAAACGTCCGTCTCCGAACCAACCGAGCCGAAGCTCCCCGGACCATCCCGTACGTCTCTTAACCAACCGAGCCGAAGCTCTCATCAATCTTCCTGTGCCAACAGTGTTTGTGAAAAGTGCAGCCCTAGTTACTAAGTTAATCTTGTCGGTTTGTTATTACAATTTACGTTAGCCCAGGACTGCCCCCGGTATTCCCCGTGAAGGGCTCTCAAGGGGCACTAGGAACCAAGACGGCGGCATTACGGCCCGAAGTTCCCTTTCGCAAGGCACTTATTGTTATTAGTTTATCTCCCTTAACCCGATTCCCTTCTCATATTACGATAGACTATCCTAGGGTGATTTTTGACCTTCCTCTCTTCGGAAAAGGCGATCTTTCGCCGAAACCCGAGCACCTCTTTACTCTAGCTATCATCACTTCTCACTACTCCTTATACCTTCCTATTGTGATTTCCTCCACCATTGCCCACCCAGACAATATGATTAACTCCAATGCCTTCCTCAGATCATGTCCTATTACATTTCACAAATTGCTATATGCAGACCGACCTAGACTACATGTCGAACCGGTTATGCAATGATCAAATACTCATCCAAATGCCCTAAATTATTTACTGGAGACTTACCATGATATAAATGACCTAAATCGAGAAAATGGAAATTTTCATAATTTATTTGGCATTAAATTAAATTCCTCGAAAATCCCAAGGGCTACCGGTTTGAACATGAACTACCCTAAGTTCTCATGCAAGATGTCCAGAAACTTTATGACAAATAGTAGGTTATCTCAGTAGATTAAATCCAAAGTATCATAATTTTTCTATCATCAAAAAGGCATTAAAACTATTTTAGAAATAATCTCTAACTTTTGTTATTTATGAATCAAGTACAGAAAATATTCTTTCAAAAATTACAAATAATTTATGACATGCAGATAAAGGCCTAAAATTAGCACTGGCCTAGTTTCATAATTTTTCAGTAATAAAATCACCCCTAAATAATTTTTCAAGCATAGAACCCCTTTTTAACTTTTATGAAGGAAGTACTGGATGTATTCAACTAAAAATTATATAAAAATTCAGGGGTAATTATTCTGTTCTAAAATCTATATTTCCAAAATTTCATGAGATTTTAATTAACCGAAATTCCTAAATAATTTAATCATCATCTAGGGCCATAGCAATCTTTACAAATGAAGTGCTAGCAATAATCAACATAAAATTCCAGAAAAATTGCTATAAGTTCTACATGATCCAAAACTCACTCTACCCGAATTTCACAGTTTTTAAGTAAGGTTCAGTGACTGATTTTACCTATTTGATATTTTACCCTAAAACTAAGGTTAGGGTTTTAAGGTATCTTCTTGTCTCAAAATTCTCCAAGATTACATCCAGACGATTCTTATAAAGCTTTTGTCAACTCTACAGAGTTTCAAGTCAATACAAGAGCAATTGCCCCCATGTCCTTCACAACCCTCAAAACCCTTTTATTTAGGGTTTGAGCTTGGATCCTAGGGTAAATCAACCCTAAACCTCACCATTTTTCTCCAAGCAGGTTATAACATCCTCCTAAGTCAGAGATCAGAAAATCAGCCTCTGTTGAGGTGATTTGACCTTTCCAAACTCTTAGTGCACTTTTTACTAAAAGGTGTCTCACTAATGCCTAGTTAAGGGTAAAAGATTTCCTACCCAAAACTCCTCCAAATCAGTTAGAATTTTGTACAGACCTAGGTTTTATAGCCAGGGACCACTCACCAAAATTTGGGAGGGTTTGGTGGTCATTTGACCACTTAAATAAATTCCTCTAAGTTTATTAAATTGAAACAAAACCTTTAGGCAAAGTATCTCCAAAAATTCCAATTTTTGGTCTGCCTTTAGGTATTGTTATGGCTAATCCCCTGCCCAAATTTCAGGTCATTTGGACAAGGGACAAAGAGTGGGCATCCGTTTTAATTTCTGCCCAACTCTAGGTACAGCCCCCACTAAAACGGGTGCTGCGGCCGAACCGCTTACCCAAACGAGTTGAAACCAATTTTAGATTAATCTAGGCTCGAAGGGCTACGACTTTCGTGTCTGGTCACTTTTTCTAAAATGGCCTCTAAGTGCCTCGTTTTGCAGCATTAAAATGTGCCCATCTAAGTATATTTTCCTTATAAAATTATTTGCATAATTTATACATTATATACAGTTTTTACTGTTCATCTTCTATAGAACCCGAAAACCAGACACAGAAAATCATATTTCCTGTAGCTCTTTCGCGCTCCGTCACTGGTCGTCCGGTCACTTCCCTGGCCAGCCACCACTGCCTCCGTTGAGGCGATGGCTATCGGTCGGCGGTGGTTTGGCCGCCGGAGGTGGCGGTTTCCGGCGAACTCAAGAATGCACTTTTCATGGTTTTCCATGAAAACAAGAGATGGGTCCGGCTTCGTTGAGCGCGAACTTCCTTTCTAAGAATCCTAAGATCTACCCATGAAAGAGAAGAAGCAGAGGAGGACCTTATTCGCGGTTTGGAGGCGAGAAGAACGACGGGGTGCCATGGCGCGGTGGTTGCGTTGCTGAACTTCTCCTATAGCAAGAACAAGGATATGATCGTTTGATTGAGCGTGTAACCTTCTCCTCTTGCTCCAAGTGGGCTTTTATAAGTCAGCATGTGGGGAGGTGAAAGGGTAAAGCCTTAATGGTCATGAAGGCTCCTCCTAATAACATTTCGGTTACAGTGAAGGGATAAGAAACGGTGGAAGATGAACAGGTGTGTCCAGTTGGCGGTTTCCTATCGGACCACATCTTCCTCATTTATTATATAATTACAGAAGGAAAAACGGCCTGTAATTACTCCTGGTGTAACTTCCCACACCAGCATTTATTACCACGCGTGTTAGAATAATTTCGGGCCTGAACAGTCATTTCGGCCAATGTCACGGGCGTGACACATAGGTCACGGGCGTGACAAGCCCGAATAGCCAATTCTAGGGTCGAAGATCGTCGAACTGAGATCGACGATCATCGAAGGGTGGTCACGGGCGTGACACCTGGGTCACGGGCGTGACAGGCCCGGGTGGTTAATTCTAGGACGACGATTGTCGAACTGAGATCGACGGTCGTCGAAGGGTGGTCACGCAATAGGTCACGGGCGTGACACCTAGGTCACGGGCGTGACAGGTCCGAGTTTCAATTTCGATGATCTCCTTACGGAGATCGACGATCGTCGAAGGGGTCACGCCCTAGGTCATGGGCATGACACCTTGGTCACGAGCGTGACATGCCCGGGCTACAAGTTCGACGATCGTCTCACGGAGATCAACGATCGTCGAAGGAGTCATGCCCTAGGTCACGGACGTGACACCTTGGTCACGGGTGTGACATGCCCGGGCAGCATGTTCGACGATCGTCTAAGTAGTCATGCCCAAAGTCACGGGCGTGACGGGTCGGTCACGGGCGTGACCAACCCGTGACCCGAAACCTCGATCGATTTATTTCAATTTTTGGGCTTCACAGTGTTCTGTCACGACCAACCGACTCCTATAGGTCTAGCCGGAAATGGGATGTTACAGTTTAAGGCCGGGAATAGGGTAGAAACCCTTTCATTTTGCTTTGGGTTCTCTCTCTCTAAGTCCTAGAGAGAAGGGAGAGTAAGGAGGCCAAGTTCCGGCCGCCGGCGAAGCTTTGGAATTCCGTTTCGCGAGCGGAGTTCAGATCCGTGAAGGTGGGAGCGCTGCGGTTGTTTTCAACCGAGTAAATCTTCCCCATGGCTTTGAAGAGGAGACGGAAGGTAACGACACTTCTCCTCTCGATTTTTAGGATTTAGGATGCATGAATAACATCTCCTTCCTTTCGTGTTTTGAGCACCAGATCTCTCAAATGAGAAGGATTCGTGTAGCTGAGGTTCAAGAGGAACCTCTGGGTTGAGTATGTTCATCCCGGCATGCTTGCATTAGAGATCCGCTCCGTTAGCGGATTAGGCATTGTGGGTGAAGCCGTGGTCGCGACCGTTAGTCCGACCCGGTGATGTTGCATAGCGAGCTTTGAGGATTCGGTAGAAATCCGTTGTGGCAAGATGTCGTTGTGTGTATGCGTTTTCCCCCTTTTATTTGAGTGAGTACTCGTAGTCGGAACCGGACAAGGTTAGCTCCGCTTTGTGCGGTAGATGGTTTCCTTGGAGCACAGGAAAGATACGGTGCGAATGGTGATTGGGGTGGGGAAACCTTTGTTTATGCTGTGCAAAGGCGCGGCTATGTCTCCGTGGTCGGCTGGCTATCCCATGACGTACAAGTCATGTGGGGAAAGTGTACCGGCGAGACTAGCCCCTTATGTGAGACTCACAAGAATGCCGAGCGGAGGGCAAGCCCGGGCAATGCAGCCATGAGCGGGTGGGGTCCAGCAAGGCTTCTTAGAATCGGTCAGTGTGAGATGGAACCCTGACGTGCGAAGTAAGAATGTGCGAGAAAGCCCGGAGTTTATGACCCGTGTGCGGGTGGGGCCTTTGCAAGGTTCCGTGTGACGGCGTGTGTGCCGTTAGGGACATGGTGGTTCTCTTTTGCTTGCGGCTTTAAGCCAATGGGGAAACCGAAGTACCCAGTGTTTGATGTTGTGCTAGATGCATACGAGCTAGGGTGCCTTGGGTGAAACCCGGGTTGCATTCATGTTTCATAGTAGGCCCCTTTCACTTTGTACAAAACATAGAAAACATGTATGCTGTATGAGACATCCAAGCCTGTTTTACCGCTTTAATATATATGCTCTTTTGGTATACGAAGTGCTAACTTGCAGGTGGAGTGGTACCCCGGGGTCCGTTAGGGACGGGCGGGAGGAGATGTGTTTGTTACACAGTAGAGGTCAGCCTTTGCTGACCCACGTTACTTCAAACCCTTACAGGGCAAGGATCGCATGCAGGAGCTAGCACACTAGGAGAAAAGCCCTAAGCCTCATGAAGTGTTGCCGTGCTTGGATTTTCCTTTTATGTTTGCTACTCTTGTTAGGTTTATGTCCGGCTTGCATGCCGAGGTAGCCTAGGAGTTCTTGGCACATTTTTTTGGGGACTATTATTGTGTAAGGCCTTAAGGCCATTTGATACTCTACTGTTAGTGGATAACTTCTGTCTGTTAGTGTTCTGTTTCCACTGTGTTTGTCTGGAGTTTTGAGATTGGGTAGTTTTCATATCATCTTTTAATACTAAAGTTGTGGCGTCTGTATGCTGTGGGGCCCCGGCCGAACCCATATTATATGGTCTTTACAGGGGAGGTGTTACAATTCCCCAAGAGGTACTTCCAAATCATACTTTGTGGATTCAGTCATCTCAGAGACATCCAGGAGGCTTAGTCTCCGAGTGATACCGGTGAAGTGTTGCACTCCTTTTAAATCTTTAACAAAGTCCGCTGAAACGAACGAGTGAGTGCCACCGATATCAATTAGTGTATGTGTTGGTTTCCCGCTAACCATCACGGTGCCTAAGTATCAATTTATAACCACATCAAAGATAGATTCCTAGCACTGTAGGCAAACCAAGGACGAATGCTTATAATGTATTAATTTCTTCCTCGTGGTCCTCGTACTGAAGCTGCGTCTTGTTTCCATTACTCCTTCAACGGGTCTCTTACTACTATCCCGGATCCTCAAGTGGTCCGCTATAAGGCCCCTGATTTTCCAAGGTTTATTTAAAATCTTTTAATGACGTATTTTTACGTCAGGGCATTACATTGACGCTTGTTTAACGGGTGTTGTTATTGGAGAATGGCTTTTTGCTAATTTTTACCCAGGGTTTTAACTTAGAATGTTAGCATGTCTAATTTCTTGTGATTTTTGATATTCCCTTGCGAGCTGGGGTTCGTGTTGGAACACGGTGGAGCCTTTTTGGGAATGGTGGTGATTTTACTTCAGGAGATTTTTACCCAAGTTTGGTCTGTCTGATCTTAGTTCCGACTTTGTCGTTGGTCTCGTAGCGTCGATATTTAGCTACAGTGCGATTTTCATAGAAATCTGAGTTAGTGCGAGTTTTGGTCATTTGGATGTTATAATAATAATAATAATAATATATTATTATATTATATTATCTATTCCATATAAATAGCCTCTGATTAGACGTAAACCCTATTCATCGTCTTCTTTTTGAAACTGTTGTCTATTTTGCGAAAGAGAGAAAGAGGCGGTCTTTGGAGAGCCTTTGACCGTCGAGTTTAAGAGCTCCGTTGCACGAAACTGTTGATGGAGGGTAGATTCGGATTGCACTCACCATGATCTATGTTTCTACGGTGAGTTTTTCCCGTTTCATGTATTTTTAGAGATTAAGGTATGCGGTTTTGACTTTCTTTCCTCTCGAAAAGTATCAAGTTTGGTTGCTTTGGCATTCTTGCGGACAAACCCGTGAGGAGGAGGGTTGTGTGGCCTGTTTTCGGCCGGATCGAGGCAAGTGGTGACTTCTACCCCTTGACAAGTTTCTTTCTTCCCTTTGTATGATTAAATACCTTTCTTTTCTCCTTAGTTATAGGAGTAGGATAAAGTCAGGGACGACCTTTATCGATCTGCTATGCCATATAGTTTTTCTGGCTAGGAATTGCTTAGTCGATCTTGTGGTAAAGACGAGTAAAACTTGTTGATTAAAGTATTAATTTCATTAGGTCATACGTCGTGTTTTTTTACTTTTGGACTAGAGTAATTGGTCAATTTTTGAACAGTAGGTTAAAGCCAATTTCTATTCGTGGTATAACAAGTATTTTAAGTCTAATTTTCGTTGTATACTTGCTAATCTAAGGGAATTTTGTCCTATTTGACTGTTAGTATTAGCAAAACCCGTCGTGTTTATGTTAAGTTAATCTAAGGAAAATTCGTCGTATAAAAGGGAATAAAATTTGCTAGATATAGTTGGAATTAGTCTAAGTAAAATTCGGCGAGTATCTGTAGAAGCAAAGTTAAATTCATCGAGTATCCGAGGTAAATTTGTCGGGTAATGCTTGGCATGAGTTAAGTCCAATTCATAGAGTATTAGGCATTGAGTTGACATATATCATCTTAGCGTTCAGTGATGTAATAAACTAAGTTAAAATCATCGAGTAACAAGCGTCGAGTTCGTCGAGTATGAGGTTTGGCGTTGAGTGGATCTATCTTCTTTGCTTGCTTCGAATTGCGAATTGTATTATTGTTCTTATTTCTTAAGCTTACGAACCAATCCATCTGAGCTACCGTAGGCGACTGAGGGGCTCTCCGGACCCAGGTCATGTAGACCCCGTGGGACACGTAAAGGAGAGCACGATTTTCGCCTCTCTTCATATGCCTGCCGCTTCTTTAGCCAGGACCCTTAGGTCTTGGGAACAGAGCCTCTCTAGTCAGAAGAGGACCCTACTAACAGCGGTAGCGGGACGGACGCCCAGTTCTCATGGCATGGCTAGGCTCCTGGTAGTTCACTCCCAGCTCGTTCCGAGCCTGTGATCGCGAAGATTGACAGAGAAGACTTCTTCGATTCTCGAGGAAGTACCAATGAAATCCTGATCAAGGTGAGTTTGCCTGATCAATTTCTTGTTGACATATGATTTTGATCGTCTCTATACGATTTCTCCCATAGATAGATAGTTGTAGGCACGCTTTCTATATCTATATCTATATCTAGCCCCTCGGCCAACTCGATGCTGAATCCGTGCATGCAGGACCCACAAGAAAGAGGGTAGAAGTGACATTCTTCGAAAGCCGAAGAACATCTTCATACCATCTTACTGAGCATGCTTATGATGCTTTTCGCTCAGAGCGGATGAAACGGATGCTTTAGTACAAGGTCTTTCGCTGGCTTGGATTTTTGCTATCTATTAAGAAAGCTCCCGAACAATTCCAGTGCATATGGCGCAAGACGATTTCACTAATCGAGGTCGGAATGGGATCGGGTCTAGTAACGTCTTTCTATGCTGAACTTCTAGCAGGTTCCCCAGGGTAGTACTCCTCTTCTCTTAGGGGTCTTCTCGGAAAAGATGCTTGCTAGAAGCAGCAGCCACAGGACTGAATCTTCTTCGCTTAACAGCCCAGCCCCGGGATGGATGGACACTTGAAGCTCAGCCGGCATAAGAAATCTCCACATCTAGACCTCCAATGAAAGCCTCATACTCAGCTTGCCATTGAAAGTCCAACAAAGCTTTCAACTTTCATGAAAGAAAGACCTAATGGCTATCTACATTTTGAGCTATTGCATAAGGAAATGTAGCTCCGTCATCGCGAGCTTCGTCATGCTTTTCGAAATGGTACTAACGGGTTTGATGCCTCGGGTCCTACGAACAGCCGACTCCTCTCTTCAGATCCAACGTCCAAAGGTCCCGATGAAAGGGACGAATGAATTCAATAGATTTAGAAGCTTGAAATCAATAGAGGCTTCTATTGATGTACAATAATCGATTAAGAAAGCGATCTTGATAAGCGATTGAGGCATGGCGTTGAGAGCGTTGAGTGATCCTTAAGCATAAGTAAAATTCGTCGAGTAAACTCGACGAACTCGTCGAGTAATGCTAGTGGCGTTGAGTGCATAGCCTTGGCATTAAGTGGCGTTGAGTGTTTCTGAGACTAAATCTAAAGCATTGAGTGCGCTGAATGCACTCAACACGACGTTGAGTAAGACAGTGTTGAATGTAACCTTTGTGTTGAGTTGTTTTAGAGCTAAGTCAAAAGAATTGAGCGGACTTAACACAGCGTTGAGTGGACTCAACACGGCGTTGAGTGAAGGTGTATTCGTTGAGCAATCTAGCTTTGCATTGAGTGCGTTGAATGCACTCAACGCGGTGTCGAGTGTACTCAATGCTTTTCCCTGGACTTAGTATTTTAGGCCGGTTCGTCGTGTATCTATTATATTCGTCGATTATTCTCGACAAATCATCTTTGAATTAGAAATTTCACGCCGAATTAAGTGGAATTCATCGGGTTTGGCTTAGAATGATTTTTCTTGGGAACTTTCTTACTTTATGTAAAAGGAGAGTTCCTATGGCTTGGTTGAGGTTATAAGTGTTTATGGATGAAAAGTATGACCTTTGGTTTGTGGTGGATACATGACCCAAAACCTAGTCGCAAATTGTGAAACATTACACTGCTGGAGATATTTTTTGATTGTGGGGTTAAGTTGGACAAAGTGGCCATCACTACAGTAGCTTGTTAATATGTTTGGATTGATAGGTTGAGTTTGATATTGAGGCCACAACCCTAGTGTTATGTTGAGAGAATGGGACTATCTGGTTGTGTTGGACAATGTTGCCATAACCACAGTACCTTCTTGAAATGTTTTGGGTTTGTAAGTTTGGGTTGGACTATGTGGCCACCGACTCAGGACCATTTTCTCCCAGTGCTAATGATTCATAAGAGTAGAATTGTTAAGTCTTTTCCTCGTATTAAATAGATATATGTTGCCTTGCTTACTCTAATAGGTATTCCCAAAGCATGGATTCGTTTCGCACTTGGTGCAATTTCCTTACTCTTGGACATTATAAGTTAAAGATTTTATCACTGTCAATAGCTATTTTGTAGTGTTATGGCAGCTTCTCTATATTTGGGTAGGTAACCCTTATTTCTGTTTGGTTTATTGCTAACCTTTTTTATCTTTGATCATAACTTGTATAATCTTGTTGAGGTATTCTTTTCTTGTGAATGACTCAGGATTGGAGTAGTAGCCGATTAAGCCGCTAAGAGTTTTGTTTTTGGCTGATGTTCTGCAGCTGTCTTTTCCTCACTGGTTGTGAGGTATTTGTTTGATTTTCCGTTAGTTCATATGTACATTATTTTGGTGTGTTCATGTTAGTATGTTGACGCCCACAGGATTTTGTTTAATGTTAAGTACTTTCTAGCTGCTAAGTCATTTTTATATGATTCGTTGTTTTTTACTTGCTCTTTGGGAAGGTATTATGCTAGGTTGAATGTTAGATATTTTAAATTATAAAAGTATTACTTCTATCTCATGCATATCATTTTCTATAATCTAAGGTCACTATATCTTATTGAACGTACAAACTAATTTCCATACTTATACTAAATTGAGAGTTTTGCATAGCATGAGTTGTCATATATTGATGTTTTTGCTCATGTAGGATGTCAAATAATATAAACAAACTATTTTCTGCAACGTATAACTATAATTTCACTTGTGGTCGAGTTGATCCACTGAGCCAAGGGATACGACCATCCAAAACTTAACTTAAAACATTATTTTATCACATCATAACTTGGTATTTTTCATAAAATATATTAGGATTGGTGTTTGCTTGAATGTCTGCAGTTATCCCCTACACGACATGGCATCATGGCACAGGTTTTCTCTTACTATGATGTACATTTAAAATCGAAGAAAATGCGGGTTGTGTTTGTTGGTATCAGAGGGATGGGTTTTTTGACAATTGGTCGAGCAACCATCTCAGGTTAGTTTTAGTTGTCTTGTTCCAATGCATACACATACAGATGTGTCATCAGTGCGTCTTGGCTGAAGCACGAACACAACACTCATAAGCATGACAAGAAGTATACAGGGCATATTATGCAGTATGGGATGCATAATGTGTTTGTATATGGATCCTCATAGGAGGCAACATGTGATTGTTATGTAGTATGAGATGCATAATAATCATAACTTGAATGCACATTAGATTTTTTCCTTTCGTTGCATGGGATATTATGTAGTATGGGATGCATAATAATTCATGTGTATGCCACTCATAAGATGTACTAAGGACTTTATTAGATTGCATAGCCCAACATGCATGACATATCATTGCATTAGCACATGCGCCAAGCTAAAGATTTACATGATGACATATATACACATGCTTTTAAGTCAGAAAGGAATAAGAATTCATGCATTAATGGTTTAGGAACATGAGTTAGTAGGATGACGGTATATCATCCTAAGTTTAGGCATGAAATCATTAATGATATTCCCAAAGCAAGTTAGCAGCTTAAGCAAGTATTTGTACATGTATTGTGATGCGTGAAAATACGGCAAGCGCACCGGTCGCACAAGTAATAAAGTTTTAGGGAGTGAATCCCCAAGTGTCGGTCTCTTGAGGAATGCAATTGGCGTGGAACGACGAACAATCCGAAATTATTGCTAATAGAGTTTGTAAAATGAAAGAAGAAATAAAAGGCGCTTTGAGATTTGTGTTCTTACAAACAAAGAAATTAAAGCTAACTATGCGGGTCGCATTCACCGCTTCGCAAGGAGAGATGGGTGTATCGGCCACTATGCCGTACTTCGGTAGGGTGAGTGGACGGTGAGCCAGTGGGTGAGGTGTTTAGTGTGGAGTGCAATCACATGAAACGACGGAAGTGAGATGGGGCAAGGCGCATCACAACACAAATCCCACAAACAAGTTTAAACAACAAAAATACAATTACAAATAACTAGAAATTCGAAGTTCACAACAAGCTTGAGTCATTCATACACTACAAGAAAGGTAGAGGAAGAGTAAACCAAAAGAGTGAAGATCCACCGCGGTTGTTGGCCGGAGATGCGGGTTGTCAATCCGCTTCCACGCGCAGTCCGAGGAGGCTTCCGGTACCGTCGAGCTGTCACCTCGAGGGCCTTTGAGTCCGTTCTCTAGGTCATCTTCATCATCTTCTTCTTCGGTAGAAAGCTCAGAGAAGAGGTCATTAATGGCCAGAGGGGTCACCGGAGGATGCGGAATGCTTTAGATGTGCCAGAAATCACCTCCCGATGGTAGGGATGAAGGTGGAGGTGGATGGAGCGTCTGGAATGCAGAAGGGCGAAGTGGCGGATGAGTTCGATCCCGGTCTTCATTCCCTAATTCGCGGAACAGGCGTATATATAGAAACAGGAATAAATAGCGCGCACGACCACCGGCGCACGACCAGTGGTCGTGCGCGAACAATGTCAGCGCCCGTGCGGCAACAACCTGTAGAACCTGCATCAAGAAATTTAAGTATGCGCACGATCAGTGATCGTGCGCGGCAAGGGTGGTGATCGTGCGATATGGGATAGAAAAATGGAAAAAGATAGCATGACTGCGCACGACCGGCAGAGCACGAACAGTGATAGTGCGCGGTATAGCTGATGATCGTGCGATATGGCGGGACAGGACAATAAAACGAGAGCTCAGACTGCGCATGACCAGTGGTCGTGCGCCAAAGAGGTCCATGGTCGTGCGTGGGTAAAAACGCACGACCATTGACTCCTTTGCTACAAAAAGTGAAAGCCCTATCCCGGACGCCCACACGATCCCAGAACCTGCAGGAAAACTGGACGGGATGTCGACATGGCAGTCACAAATAGAAATAAAAATGCATCACACGATGAGAATAAATACACGCATAGAAATAGGCTAAAAGAGTGCACATGACGTGGAATGTCGTAGCGAACCAAAAGGAGTGCTAATAGCGCTAAATGGTAGTGCAAATACATGCAAATGAGCCTAGATGAGTCCGGAATTCGGTATGAAATAGAGACTCATCACACCCCCAGACTTAACTGCTTGCGCATCCCGAGCAAACACAATCTAAGCAGGCCGGGAAAATAATCTACCTGACATAGAGATTGAAATACGGGGTACCATGCGAAGTCGCATGCTCGCGTGCATAAAAAATACAATAGAAGAAATTCCTAATTATGAAAAATAGTTTATATTTTCACAATGCGCAAAAACATTTTATTACTACTCAAAAATAGAATCACGGTGATTCAACTGGTCACGCGTAGGAAGAAAGTAGGCTGGCCACTAAGGTGAGCTTTGCCAAAGATCGGGGCTCAGGATCACCTCCAAAGGAATCCACCAATGTTGGGGACCATACGCTTGCCCGTTCACACTCTCTCCATGGCACTAGTTAAACTCAAGCGCAAATCCGTAGGACTTAAGGTAATTACGGGGCTTGGGTTACGGTGAGGTAAACAATGATAAAAAGAATGGCTTTGCACCTAACCCAAGTGAGCTAGCCTAAAAGAATCCCTGAAAAACCCCACAATATAAACGAGTACACCACACCCTCAGACTTGATTTTTGCAATATGGGTGTGTGGACCGCCTACTCCAAATCAAAATCTTCTCCAAAAAGATTTTCAATCAAACTTTTTCCTTTCACTTTTCATTATCACTTTTTTTTAAAAATCATTTTCTTTTCTTTTTCATCTTTTTATTTTCATAATTTCAGCAGATATAACTTGGAAGCACTTCCACATTTCACAAATAATAACACCACATCACAACCCAACATGAAAATATTAAACACTAAGCTCGACTTGGGTGTGCGACTAGGATCGGCTATGAGGCTTTGGTGAAATAATGGTGGAGCTGAATCAAAAGAAGGGTAGGCACAACAGGGCTTAGTGAGGATAAGACGTTCAGAATGGTACAAAGCTCAACCGGGCCAAAATGATGGCCTACATCACGCTCACGCTAGGAAAACCATGTACCAATGCTTCGAGAGTAGCTTGGGGCAAGTTCTTAGCCATCGAGAAAGATAATCCTTCCCCCCGACTCGAGCAAAACGAGTCTAGTAGCGGCTACACACTTTCCTACGCTACCATTTGATTCACACCGGATTCACCAACTTTTGAGTAGAATAAGAAATATTTACGCAAATAGAAAAAGATAAAACTATAAGCATACAGAAAAATTAATTCTACACAAATCTCTACACAAAACGAGAGCAATTGACTAGGAACACATCAAGGACAACATTTTACTCTATCGTACAATCCTAAACTAGCACACTAATTTTTCCAAATCAAACAAAAGAAATGAGTTTAACTCGCGGCACGCTAACAGCTAAGCACGCGCTCATGTGGGTACAGTGGAGTGCAATGTAATGAACTAAATAAAATAAAACTACAAAAGCTTCTAGTATGCGCATGCAATGTGCACGTGCAAAAAGCAACAACTAGCTAGCTCTCCCCCAGACTTAAACTAAACAACATTGCATATGATATTGAAATTAAAATATAAAAGGGAAAAGGGGAGAAGTTACCCAATGCTCAGATAGTGAGCATACCAGAAGACGCATGAAAAGTAGAAGCAGGCCCGCCAAACGAAGAATCACAACCCCTCCAGAATGAATTCGCA
Source organism: Platanthera zijinensis (assembly GCA_039513925.1). Classification (NCBI taxonomy): domain Eukaryota; kingdom Viridiplantae; phylum Streptophyta; class Magnoliopsida; order Asparagales; family Orchidaceae; genus Platanthera; species Platanthera zijinensis. The sequence goes on along the minus strand of CM077093.1, from coordinate 144,467,076 downwards.
GTAGAAACCTGCAGGGGTGAGCTCCGTAAAAACAAAAGAAAAGAAAAGACAAAAAACAATATATACTAAACTAAGCTAGACAAAAAAAATTTAAAAAATATGCAGAAAATGAAAGATAAGTACTGGGGTTATTGTCATCCCAGCATGACTTATTCAGCAAAAGAAAAGTTCTAGCTAATGGGCCTATGAAAAGAAAAGTGCACAGGCAACTGTCCTAATATCCGTGTCGGTAATGGGTACCGATACGGTGATTGAATAGTTACCCCTCTACCTGAGTAATAATACCTGCGACGCATAGGTAGAGGAAATAGGAAGTAAGATGAGGAGGAGCACTGGTCCTCACTCAACTCACCACAAAAAATATCCTTGCCTAGCAAGGTATCGTCCACCACCGGTTCGTAGGAAGCGACGGAAGCGGCAAAAATGCCAGGCACATCGACAACCTCACATACCCGTGGAGATTCCACCTGCACAGGCTCAGATAAAGAAGGGGGATCAAGAAATAAAGTAGAAGAAAAACTAAAAGAATCAGAAATAGGGAGAGTGATCCCAGAATCACTCTCAGCAGGATCCAAGCATAGATCACTGTCGGTGTCATGTGAATCATGGCGAGGGGAAGCTGAGACCATGAGGTCCTCGATGGTGATTTGGACCTCCTCAACCAATAAGGAAGTGGAAACTTCCTCATCAGCAAGGATCTCCTCATCAACACACCTCGGTGCGTCACTGTGTTCCAAGACATAATACTCTCCATTGAAAAGAATAATGTCCTCGTCATACCATGGCGCATCCTCATATTCCCAATCTCCAAAGGGCACAACATCATCAACCAACTCAATAAAAAGAGGAGTAGATGATTCTTGCAAAGAAAGCGGAGGAACAACAACATCAGAGAAAGTAGGTGCAGGTTCCTCCGGGGGTGAATCAAGAAGAGGGGAAGAAGGTATAGAGGGAGACGGTACCGCAATGTCGTCACATCGATCAGTAGAAAGTCTGATGGGTGTATCCACAGCAGTCTCCCATAGACAAGGTGGTACTGCAGATACATCATTAGAATCAGAGGGAGCAGCCCTTTGAGAGGTTGATGAGACAATCTGGATATCCGGTTCATCATCCGCCTCCAACTGGCGCTGAAATTCTGCGCAATCTTTCAACACATGGTCGGTGCTACGACAACACAAACACCATTTTCCATTACTCCTTGGTCTAGGTGGGACCGGAGAGGAATATGAAAAAGGTGAAGGTGGAGAAGAGTAGTGACCATAAGACTGGGGTACGGTGTATGAAGTACCATAAGACAATGGTGCTCCATACACTGAACCACGAGAATTATGCTCCCATTCTTCAGTGGGGCACTCATCACTGCTATGCCTATAATCCCCGTACCAACGGAAACGGATATTCGCATAAGAATACATGGTGCAGCAAGGAAGAATTCACCACGAGAATTTTCTAAGCAAAAATTAACTACACACAAGCAGATAAATAAAAAGGAATACCTGCAACTGAAATATCAAAATTAGAAAAGAAATAAAGAAAAATAAGCAACAAATTATAAAAACTAAAGCAAAGAAAAATAAAACATGGAATGAATAGATGGAAAAGGGCTTCAATCTATAATCTCCCTCTCCAAAAACTCACACGACTGTGTTCCCGTCAACGGCGCCAAAAACTTGATGCGTGAAAATATGGCAAGCGCACCGGTCGCACAAGTAATAAAGTTTTAGGGAGTGAATCCCCAAGTGTCGGTCTCTTGAGGAATGCAATTGGCGTGGAACGACGAACAATCCGAAATTATTGCTAATAGAGTTTGTAAAATTAAAGAAGAAATAAAAGGGGCTTTGAGATTTGTGTTCTTACAAACAAAGAAATTAAAGCTAACTATGCGGGTCGCATTCACCGCTTCGCAAGGCGAGATGGGTGTATCGGCCGCTATGCCGTACTTCGGTAGGACGAGTGGATGGTGAGCCAGTGGGTGAGGTGTTTAGTGTGGAGTGCAATCACATGAAACGACGGAAGTGAGATGGGGCAAGGCGCATAACAACACAAATCCCACAAACAAGTTTAAACAACAAAAATCCAATTACAAATAACTAGAAATTCGAAGTTCACAACAAGCTTGAGTCATTCATACACTACAAGAAAGGTAGAGGAAGAGTAAACCAAAAGAGTGAAGATCAACCGCGGTTGTTGGCCGGAGGTACAGGTTGTCAATCCGCTTCCACGCGCAGTCCGAGGAGGCTTCCGGTACCGTCGAGCTGTCACCTCGAGGGCCTTTGAGTCCGTTCTCTAGGTCGTCTTCATCATCTTCTTCTTTTGTAGAAAGCTCGGAGAAGAGGTCATTAATGGCCGGAGGGGTCACCGGAGGATGCGGAATGCTTTAGATGTGCCGGAAATCACCTCCCGATGGTATGGATGAAGGTAGAGGTGGATGGAGCATCTGGAATGTGGAAGGGCGAAGTGGCGGCTGAGTTCGATCCCGGTCTTCTTTCCCTAATTCGCGGAACATGCGTATATATAGAAACAAGAATAAATAGCGTGCACGACCACCGGCGCACGACCAGTGGTCGTGCACGAACAATGTCAGCGCCCATACGGCAACAACCTGTAGAACTTGCATCAGGAAATTTAAGTATGCGCACGATCAGCAGCGCACGATTAGTGATCGTGCGCGGCAAGGGTGGTGATCGTGCGATATGGGACAGAAAAATGGAAAAGATAGCATGACTGTGCACGACCGGCAGCGCACGAACAGTGATCGTGCGCGGTATAGCTGATGAACGTGCGATATGGCGGGACAGGACAATCAAATGAGAGCTCAGACTGTGCACGACCAGTGGTCGTGCACCAAAGAGGTCGATGGTCGTGTGTGGGTAAAAATGCACGACCATTGACTCCTTTGCTACAAAAAGTGAAAACCCTATCCCGGACGCCCACACAATCCCAGAACCTGCAGGAAAACTGGACGGGATGTCGACATGGCAGTCACAGATAGAAATAAAAATGCATCACACGATGAGAATAAATACACGCACAGAAATAGGCCAAAAGAGTGCACACGACGTGGAATGTCGTAGCGAACCAAAAGGAGTGCTAATGGCGCTAAATGGTAGTGCAAATACATGCAAATGAGCCTAGATGAGTCCGGAATTCGGTATGAAATAGGGACTCATCATATTGTCTGAACTAAGTTGCGCGATTCAAGCAGTAAGATAGGTTTTGATTAGTTGTTAATTGTGTTATTAGAATATCGAGACGTCTTGGGACGAGGTCGACTCCCCAATCAGAGTTCGAGTCGTTATGAGCTCAGAATGAGGCCGTGATAGAAGGACAGTGATAGAGCAATGAGGCCTTGTCTAGGCAAATGTTGGAGATACTTTCCCAGATCCATGACTTTTTGTATGTTGCTTTTGGGAAACTGATTAGAATGCAAGACCATGTCGTGGGTCCAGCTATTCCTACCCTATGCTCCTCTAGTGCCCCCATCTGTGTTTTCACCACAGATGAACTTCATCTCGCATTTCCAGCGATTTGGACCTCCTACCTACGATGGTAGGGTAGACTTCATGGCTTTGTACGATTGGATTATAGCTCTCGAGGAGATGTTCTCTTACTTAGGAGTTTCTCTGGACAAGACAGTGATGGTCGATGCCTACCAGCTGAAGGTTTTGGCAAAGAGCTGGTGGTTGAAAGAAAAGGAGAACTTGAAAGATGGATGTTCGTGGGAAGCATTCAAGGAGCAAATGCTGAGAATGTTTTTGCCTTCGGTCGAGCAAGACCGCTTGATGAACAATTTTCTGCACCTGAAGTAGAGGCAGCTTACGGTGAGTGAGTATGAGGTGGAATTTAGTAAGCTGCACCGGTTTGCCCCCGACCCGGTATCCTCTAAAGCTAATAAAGTTAAGCATTTTCTTGGTGGTCTGAGGAAAGACATCTAGCAGCTTACCAGTATTTATGGATCGGAAAGTTATGATGCGACAGTAGAAGCCGCCCTAAAGGTCGAAGAAATAGACAATGCTAATAATCTAGGCCAGCAGTTGAGGAAGTATAAGAGGACGTCTGAAGGAGGTAAGGACTCTAATGAATCTGGTCCTGCTTCAAGTAAGTGAAGCAAGGAGGTGTGCAGTTTCTATGGCCAGTCGGGCCACCCATTTGAGAAATGTTTCAAGAGAATAAGATCTCAAAAGAAGGAGCAAGTGTATGATATTAAGGGCGCTCCCAAAGGATATCTGGTATGTGCTATGCGCAAGCGGAAGGGGCACGATGCTGACCATTGCTGGATTAAAGATAAGGTCTGCTTTAAGTGCAGATAGAAGGGACATATTGTAACGACCCCATCCGTTAAATGACGTATAATAGAAGGTCCGGCCGGGGCCCCACACTATATGCCACAAACAGACGGTGAGGTCACAGGATAATACCAAACCAAACGAGTCCTAACTCAGAGCATTCTAGCGGAAGCTTATTAAGTGCAAGAACTCATGCCATTGAATGTCCACTAATATATAAATATCACATTTATATAGATAACCAGGAATGTTTACAAAACCACACAGCACACGGCCTTACGGCCTTACAAGTTCCTCTTTACAACACATATAATTTCATACATCGGCACGCAGGCCGGCCACACATGAAATCCAACACTTCGCACGGCCTTCAAGGGCCTACCAGCAGCATGGGCTTTTGCCCGCTCAATCCATCAGCCCGCAACACCTGCATAAGGACGTCCACCCCATGGGTGATAAACAAAGCAACGGTCAGCATTCAGCTGACCAATTATAACGACCCCACCCTTACCCGGGGCAGTGGTTCCTTCCCTGCATGTATAACCATTTCAACATATAAAGCACATACACCCAACATCACAAACGCCGGCCTCAATGCCAGGCGCTCCGTGCACTCAGGGCACCTTTCATGGTTTGTACTTGGTAGGCGGGCATAAGCCTCCAAACCCTTGTTGAAGACCTCACGCACCCGTCTCACTCAGAGGTACGCACCACACCAAAACCCGTGAGCACTATCAGTCGACCTACCCCCGTAGTGTAACAAGCCTAGGGAATTCGCCCTGCTGCTTTGCTACCAATCGACCGCTCACCCGATCTTAACATTGCCACTTGTTGGAATGGGCATAAGCCTCCAAACCCCTGTTGAAGACCTCTCGCACCCACCCACTCAGAGGTGTTCATCGCCACTTGGTAGAATGGGCATAAGCCTCCAAACCCCTGTTGAAGACCTCACGCACCCACCCACTCAGAGGTGTCCGCACTCCATCAACCAGCTCTTAAAAGCATACAACCAAAGGAGCTATACAAAGCATCCTATACACCAAACACATCGTCCTCACCATCTCCGCAGGCTAAACGATGCATACACGGAGTCTTCTCCGGATCGCAATATAAACATCACCAATCCTGACATACGTCTGGATGGGCTTCACACAGCATGCCTATGCCGTACTACAGACTTCCGGCTCTAGATGCAGACTCAACTGCTGGAATCACTTCCACGTTTCCATCTCTTGATGGAGGATCCCATGCACATGCAAAACAAAGGGCTTCACCTGCCCAAGGAAGAAAGATCGTTACCCTTGACGATCTCTTCGGTGCCATCGCAAACTAGCCGGTGAGAAAGAACCGCAGCAGCCTTGCCGTCACAACGCCGGCTTCGGATCGCGTATCGGACCACGGGAGCTCCGCCGGTGGCTAGCTCTCCTCCTCCTTCTTCCTCTCTTCCTCTCTCTTTTTCTCTTCCTTAAGAATAATGAAGAATGACTCTTCATCCTCTTCTCACGACTTATCCAGCCCAAGAAACCACCTGAGCCTTTGGATCAAAAGAGAGGAAACTGAACGGCCAAGATTATCCCAAAATTTCACTTTTTGGCCGACACGGCCTGTGACACGCCCGTGTCACAGGCCGTGTACCCCTTCAGCGATGCACACAGCTTGAACCGACTGAACAACACGGGGCTCGACACGCCCGTGTCGAACCTGACACGCCCGTGTCAGTCTTGAGACACGCCCGTGTCCCCTGCTACACGGCACCCAACGACTTCCAAAACCAGTACACGGGTCGGAACACGGCAGCCGACACGCCCGTGTCCAGCCTGACACGCCCGTGTTCATGGCCGTGTTCACGGCCGTGTACGGCTCTGACCCGAATAGGCCAATTTTGAGATTTAAATCAAACACGCCCTGGGACACGCCCGTGTCCCAGGCCGTGTACCCCCGACACGCCCTGGGACACGCCCGTGTCCCAGGCCGTGTCTACCAGCCTGCTACTCAAAAATGTGTACAAACATATTTTGAGTTCTGGGGTGTTACAACCCTCCTCTCCTTATAGAAATTTCGTCCCGAAATTTAGCGCAACGCACAAGTATCAACACAACCACGCTGTTGCGATACAACCCAAAACGATCCAGGTTTAGAGCTCAGAGGCCACAGCTTGGCTCGCCCCATGGAATCGTACCACCACACTGTTTGTCCCAAACAGAAATACATACATACATATATACAACAGACAACAAAATAAAGTGCACACTCCACTTTATTTCGGCTTCTCTGCATCTCGCAGAATCCGTCGAGCGGCCTCCATTACGTCCAAAGCACGGATTTGCTGTTCTGCTTGATTTGAGCTTTGCGGCTCCTGCATCTCAAGAGTATATATTCGCGGTTGCGCCCGCGATGCAGACGACTCTGCCACAGCTTTACCCTTCTCGTCATAAGACGCACCTGTCTTTCTTTCACCTTGGACGCACCATTCCAGCAAAATCGCGCGATATGTCCTGGCCTCCCACAAATGAAACATGTCCGCGGCTCAACCCGTTCTTGCCCAAACGTTGCTCCTGACGCAACATCTGAAGAAGTTTGTTCCGCAGGCCTGAACCGCTTCTTATCACGTTTCCTGAAATCGGACTGCTCTGATGGCGGAACTTTGAAGTCGGACTTTTCCACCGCTACGATCTTCTTCTCCCGCACCCGCTTCAAATCCTTCTCTAGCGCACTAGCGGTATGCACCAATGCTTGGAATCCTTGGTTCACTGAACTCGGGAGAGCCAACCTCAGCTCATCACGCAGCCCTTCATAGAACCTATTTGTCTTCCGCGCCTGGTCCGCAAACGTCGACCCCGCATAACGACCGAGCTTGGTAAACTCATGCAGGTAATCGTCCACGGTCTTATCACCCTGTACCAGACGTTGAAATTCATTTTCCATTGCAATTCTCTGCGCCATTGGCAAATATTTCGCCCAAAACAATCTAGAGAATTCATCCATCGATATGTCGCCCAGATCTCTACCGCCCAACTGGTGCAACTCGATCTCATCCCACCAAAGCCTCGCCTCTCCTTCCAGGAGGAAAGTGGCTAACGGGACTTTCTGCTCCTCACTAATCCTGAGCGCAGCCAGTATTCTTTTCACTCTAGAGAGCCAATCCTCGGCCTCTGTTGGAGACGTTGCCCCGACAAACGTAGGCGGATTAAATTCCATAAAGTGCTTAAGTTGCTCGTCCGCTGCTTGCACAGCAACCGGAACCTCAACATGCTCTTGCCTTGCACCAACCTCAACATGCTCTTGCCTCGCACCAACGTGCACTGGCGCCACAGCGGGCCTCGCTTGTCCAAAAGGTTGTGCCTAAAGCATAGCAAAGATCATCTCCGCAACTAAGCGCATCGTTTCCGCAGAAGGGGGAGGTGTAGGCACCTCAGGTGGTGCCGCACTCTCATCCGAACGCTGGGGCTCCGACTGCCCAGCTCCACTCCTCGTCACCTATAGGTGAACAAGATAGCATTACTTTCCATGGTAATACGGCAAACTCACCGAATAGACACACACACACACATTCCTAGTGGACATTCTTGAGTTCATTAGCATTACAGCAGGTCGCACGAACACGTGCTCGCCACCCCACAAAAGAATTCGACCACGAATTCGGAAGGGAAGACCGACAAAAGCGCTGATACCAAAATGTAACGACCCCATCCGTTAAATGACGTATAATAGAAGGTCCGGCCGGGGCCCCACACTATATGCCACAAACAGACGGTGAGGTCACAGGATAATACCAAACCAAACGAGTCCTAACTCAGAGCATTCTAGCGGAAGCTTATTAAGTGCAAGAACTCATGCCATTGAATGTCCACTAATATATAAATATCACATTTATATAGATAACCAGGAATGTTTACAAAACCACACCGCACACGGCCTTACGGCCTTACAAGTTCCTCTTTACAACACATATAATTTCATACATCGGCACGCAGGCCGGCCACACATGAAATCCAACACTTCGCACGGCCTTCAAGGGCCTACCAGCAGCATGGGCTTTTGCCCGCTCAATCCATCAGCCCGCAACACCTGCATAAGGACGTCCACCCCATGGGTGATAAACAAAGCAACGGTCAGCATTCAGCTGACCAATTATAACGACCCCACCCCTTACCCGGGGCAGTGGTTCCTTCCCTGCATGTATAACCATTTCAACATATAAAGCACATACACCCAACATCACAAACGCCGGCCTCAATGCCAGGCGCTCCGTGCACTCAGGGCACCTTTCATGGTTTGTACTTGGTAGGCGGGCATAAGCCTCCAAACCCTTGTTGAAGACCTCACGCACCCGTCTCACTCAGAGGTACGCACCACACCAAAACCCGTGAGCACTATCAGTCGACCTACCCCCGTAGTGTAACAAGCCTAGGGAATTCGCCCTGCTGTTTTGCTACCAATCGACCGCTCACCCGATCTTAACATTGCCACTTGTTGGAATGGGCATAAGCCTCCAAACCCCTGTTGAAGACCTCTCGCACCCACCCACTCAGAGGTGTTCATCGCCACTTGGTAGAATGGGCATAAGCCTCCAAACCCCTGTTGAAGACCTCACGCACCCACCCACTCAGAGGTGTCCGCACTCCATCAACCAGCTCTTAAAAGCATACAACCAAAGGAGCTATACAAAGCATCCTATACACCAAACACATCGTCCTCACCATCTCCGCAGGCTAAACGATGCATACACGGAGTCTTCTCCGGATCGCAATATAAACATCACCAATCCTGACATACGTCTGGATGGGCTTCACACAGCATGCCTATGCCGTACTACAGACTTCCGGCTCTAGATGCAGACTCAACTGCTGGAATCACTTCCGCGTTTCCATCTCTTGATGGAGGATCCCATGCACATGCAAAACAAAGGGCTTCACCTGCCCAAGGAAGAAAGATCGTTACCTTGACGATCTCTTCGGTGCCATCGCAAACTAGCCGGTGAGAAAGAACCGCAGCAGCCTTGCCGTCACAACGCCAGCTTCGGATCGCGTATCGGACCACGGGAGCTCCGCCGGTGGCTAGCTCTCCTCCTCCTTCTTCCTCTCTTCCTCTCTCTTTTTCTCTTCCTTAAGAATAATGAAGAATGACTCTTCATCCTCTTCTCACGACTTATCCAGCCCAAGAAACCACCTGAGCCTTTGGATCAAAAGAGAGGAAACTGAACGGCCAAGATTATCCCAAAATTTCACTTTTTGGCCGACACGGCCTGTGACACGCCCGTGTCACAGGCCGTGTACCCCTTCAGCGGTGCACACAGCTTGAACCGACTGAACAACACGGGGCTCGACACGCCCGTGTCGAACCTGACACGCCCGTGTCAGTCTTGAGACACGCCCGTGTCCCCTGCTACACGGCACCCAACGACTTCCAAAACCAGTACACGGGTCGGAACACGGCAGCCGACACGCCCGTGTCCAGCCTGACACGCCCGTGTTCATGGCCGTGTTCACGGCCGTGTACGGCTCTGACCCGAATAGGCCAATTTTGAGATTTAAATCAAACACGCCCTGGGACACGCCCGTGTCCCAGGCCGTGTACCCCCGACACGCCCTGGGACACGCCCGTGTCCCAGGCCGTGTCTACCAGCCAGCTACTCAAAAATGTGTACAAACATATTTTGAGTTCTGGGGTGTTACACATATCAAGTCAAAGTGCCCGCAGTCTCAGCCAACGTTGCAACTAGTGCCACTTCAGGCTAAGCTGCCGGCGCAGCATTTGGACAAAGGGTAGGGCAAGTTGAATGTGGTGTCCCTAGAGAAAGCACAAATGTCTACTCAAGTAATTTCAGATTAGATTCTAACCTAGTTTTTGTTTCTTCTTTTTTAGCGCGCCGCGGTAGTCTCAATGTTGTTATGCTATTTACGTATGTGATTATATAGGAAGGTTTAAGGTAAAGAACCGTTGGGCAAGTGTTCTCTTTGATTTTGATGATACCCACTCGTTTGTGGCTATGGCCTTTGCTGAGCGTCATCGTTTGACCCTCAATCGTGTTGGTGATGCGTTTCGTGTCAAGTTTCCCTCCGGTGAATCTGTGGTGTCGGACTAAGGTATTCAGAGTTGTCCGATTCTGTTAGGCGATTTCCTAGTTGTTGTTGATTTGAAGGTGATAGACCGGGAAGATTTCAATGTGATCTTGGGAATGGACTGGTTATCCAGATATGATGCGGTCATTCAGTGCAAGGTCAAGTGCTTGGACTTAAAGAAGGACAACAGCCAACCCAGGAGTGTTTTTGGTTATCAACGCCAGGATTCCCCGATTATTTCAGCGGTATGTACTCAGAAGCTTTTAGATTCTGGCTATTTTGCTTTTTTGGTTTTTGCTTTGCGAACCATTTGTAGTTTGCTGCGTGTCGAGGATGTTCTAGTGGTGCGTGGTTTCCTTATGTTTTCCCAGATAATCTTCCCGGTCTTCCACCCTAGAGAGATGTAGAGTTTGTTATAAACCTTGAGCCGGTTACTCGTCCTATTGTTAAGGCATCATACCGTATGGCCTCACATGAGCTGGAGGAGTTGCGTACCCAGCTAGATGATTTGTTGCATAGCAGATTTATTCGGTCGAGTTCTTCGCCTTGGGGTTCTCCCGTGTTGTTTTTAAAGAAGGATGGATCCACGAGGCTGTGCATAGATTATAGGCAACTGAATAAGGTGACTATAAAGAACATATATCCCTTGTCGTGAACAGATGATTTATTTGATCAGTTACGTGGTAGTACCGTATTTTCAAAGATTGACCTTCGTTCAGGCTACCATCAGTTGAGGATTCGTTAGATGGATATTCCCCGGTCTGCTTTTCGTTCTCGGCATGGATATTTTGAGTTCTTGGTGATGTACTTTGGTTTGACTAATGAACCCTCTGCCTTCATGGACATGATGAATATAGTGTTCAAGGATTTTATGGACCGTTTTGTGTTCGTGTTTATAGACGATGTTCTAGTTTATTCTCACAGTGCTGAGGAGCATGCCCAGCAATTGCATTTTATTCTATCTGCTTTGAGAGATCATACGTTGTTTGCTAAGATGAGTAAGTGTGAGTTTTGGCTACCCATGGTTTCCTTCTTGGGTCATATGTTTAATAAGGAGGGAATTTCTGTTGACCAATAAAAGATTTCTGTTGTAATGGATTGGAGCGGACCAATCACACGCAAAGAGATAAGAAGCTTCCTAGGGTTGGCAGGATATTATAGATGGTTTGTGGATGGTTTCTCTACATTGTCTGTGTCGTTGACTAAGCTTAAGCAGAAGAATGCGACATTCATTTGGAGCGATAAGTGTGAAGAAGCTTTTCAAAAATTGAAGAGGAGATTGTGCACTGCTCAGGTATTGACCTTGCCTACTGAATAGATAGAATATGTTATGTATGTAGATGCATACCACATTGGACTTGGTTGTGTTTTGATGCAAGAAGGCAAAGTGATTGTGTATGGGTCGAGGCAGTTAAAGACTCATGAGACAATTTACCCTACACATGATTTAGTGTTTGCCGTTGTGATTAAAGCCTTAAAGCTATGGAGGCATCTGTTGTATGGCGGCTTGTGCAAGATCTATAGAGACCATAAGAGTTTGAAGTACATTTTCACTAAGGAGTTGAATTTGCTACAGCGGAGATGGTTAGAATATATCTCGGATTGTGATGTTGAGATCCAATACCATCCGGGTAAAGCTAATGTGATAGACAATGCCCTGAGTAGGAAGACCACGCAAATCTTTGCACTTTCAGTGGAATCCTTGGAAGAAGAGTTTCTGTTAATGGGTATCTCGGTCGGAAGTAGCGACACATCGAGCAGTTTGGAGGTGGCAGAGCCGTCATGGATTATACTTACAAGGCTACATCAAAAGGATGATCCTGATCTACTGCACCTCTACAATAGAATTGAGAAAGGAGAGTTAATGGACTTTTCAATTGATTATACAGGTACCTTGAAGTACAGTGACAGATATTATATCCCCGTTGTCGAGGATATTTGATTTAAGTTGTGCAGTGAGGGGCGTGCTTCCAATGTTGCCTATCACCATGGTTCTACAAAGATGTATAGATATCTGAAGAAGATCGTTTGGGGGTATGGTATGAAGAAGGATATAGCCAAGTTTGTGTCTTAGTGCTTCACTTGTAAGCGAGTTAAGGCCGATCAAGGAAGCTTGGTGGCAAGGTTATGCCTTTAGATATTCCAAGTTGGAAATGGGAGAGTTTTTCCATTGATTTTATTACTGGTTTTCTGAGATCTTCCCGTGGACATGATTCAGTGTGTGTTATTATTGATAGACTGACAATGTGTGCTAACTTCATGCCTTTTAAGAATGATTACTCCATGAAGAAGATATCTGAGTTATAGTTTGATGAGGTCATTAGACTACATGGAGTACCTGTAAGTATTGTGTCGGATCGAGACTCCATATTTATCTCTCATTTTTGGAAAAGTTTATAAGAAGGGTTGGGTACCGATCTGAGGTATTACACCTCTTATCATCGACAGAGAAATGGTCAAACTGAAAGGGTAAATCAGATTTTGGAGGATATGATCAGGTGTTATATTTTGGACCACAGAGGAGTGTGGGATGAGAGACTCAGATAGATTGAGTTTGTTTATAATAACAGCTTTCAAGAGAGTTTGCATATGGCCCCGTTTGAGTCTTTATATGTGAGACATTGCAGAACTCCTATATTTTGGGCTGAGGTTGGCAAACGGTCGTTGTTTAGTCCAAAAGCCTTAGAAGAAATGGATATTTCTGTGAAGCATATTCGAGAAAAGCTTCGTATAGCTCAGGAGTGTTATGAAAAGAATGTTAATCGTCAAAGGACTGATTGGGATTTTTCTATAAGGGCCTTAGTGTTTCTCAAGGTTTCCCCGATGTCTGGTGTAAAGCGATTTTGAAAGAATCACAATTTTGATCCAAGTTATGTGGGACCTTTTAAGGTTATTGAGCGTATTGGAATGGCAGCTTAGAGGCTGGAGTTGCCAGCAAGTTTTCCTAGTGTGTACGATGTGTTTCACGTGAGCCAGTTGCGGAAATGTGTGCTTAGCAACCGACAGATTCTTGATTCTCTCCCGCAATTGGAGTCTAACCATTCATATGTCGAGATGCATGTTCTCATTCTGGATACTCAAGATCGAGTGTTGCGGAGGAAGACCATACCTATGGTTAAAGTTTTGTTGCGGAACCAAGATATGGAAAGCACGATATGGTAGCTGGAGGCAGCTATAAGGGAGGCTCATCCTCATCTATTCTCCTAGTTTCCTTTGGTAAGTATTTTTAAACATTAACCCTTGGTTATTTTGTTCCTTTTATTAATTATTCAGTTATGTTTCAAGTTTTCGGAAAAAACTTCTTTTTAGGGGGAGTGGCGGTAACATACCTAATTTTCCAAGGTTTTTTTAAATTCTTTTAGTGACGTATTTTGACGTCGGGGTGTTACTTTGATGCTTATTTAACGGGTGCCATTGTTAGAGCGTGGCTTTTTGCTCATTGGTACTCTGGGTTTTATCTTATAATGTTAGCATGTCTAATTTCTTGTGATTTTTGATATTCCCATGAGAGCTGGGGTTTTTTTTGGAACATGGTGGAGGCTTTTTGGGAATGGTGGTGATTTGATTTCGGGAGATTTTTACCCGAGTTTGGTCTGTCGGATCTTAGTTATGACTTTGTTGCTGGACTCGTAGCGTCGATATTTACCTACAGTGCGATTTTCGTAGAAATCTTAGTGCAAGTTTTAGTAATTTGGAGGTTATAATTATAATAATAATATATTATTATATTATATTATTTATTCCATATAAATAGCCTCCGATTAGACATAAACACTATTCATCATATTCTTTTATAAACCGCTAACTATTTTGCAAAAGAGAGAAAGAGGCGGTCTTTGTAGATCCTTTGGACTTCGATTTTAGGAGCTCCGGTGCACGAAATTGTTGTTGGAGTATAGATTCAAATTACCCTCACCGCAATCTATTTTTCTACGGTGAGTTTTCCTATTTCTTGGATTTTTAGGGATTAAGGTATGTGGTTTTGACCTTCTTTCCTCTCAAAAAGCTTCAGGTTTTGTTGCTTAAGTGTTCCTGCGGCCAACCCGTGAGGAGGAGCTTTGTGTGGCCTGTATTTTGCCGGATCAAGGCTAGTAGTGACTTCTTCCCCTTTCCAAGTTTCTTTAATCCCATTGTATTATTCAATGCCTTTCTTTTCTACCTAGTTATAGGAGTAGGGTAACGTCAGGTTCGGTGATGGAACCCCTAAGTGATTTGGGCTAGGTTCTCTTCTTAGGTTGTGACCCATGTTGTATAGAAGGGTCAAGTTTTATGTGTTTCTAGAGTCTAGGTCATGTCCTTAGAGTCAACAGTACAAAGGACCAGCCTCCAACACTACCAAAGACTCAAGACTTAGAGAATTAATGTTTTAGAAATAGGAGATCTACGTTAGTCGATCTCCGGTCAACGGTAGTCTTTCTCAGCTCGACTCACTCAGAGATAAAATTCTCTGAGCTGAGCTCGACGAACTCCATTCTCAGGTCGACTAACACTTCAACTCTCAGCGCCATAATTGACTCAGCGCCATTATTCACTCAAATCCAAAGCTTACTCAGAGCCAAAGATCACACAACGCTCTCAACGCTATCAATGACTCAATGCTCTAAAACGACTCAACACTAGATGTGTTATTATCTCAACGCCGTCAGTTTGACCAAGTTCTAAGGTCAACAAAAGCAGATCTCAGGTCGACGGAAGCTGATCTCAGGTCGACGAAAGCTGATCTCAGATCGACTAAAGCTAATCTCAGGTCGACGAAAGCTGTTCTCTGGTCGATGAAAACTGTAAGACATATTGTTATTTATTCTTTCCTTTTCTGTCTCCTTGTTTTATATCCTTTATAGGCTGTTAATTCCCTAGATAATCAATGCACTTATATCCTTTGATTTGAGAAGTTACTGGTTGCATTGATTACAAATATCCTCCATGGAATTAATTGCTTATATCTCTGGACAGACATAGAATAGAATATATGACAGCATACTTGCCGTTTTCATTTCCTAGATTTTGGCTAAGCATTTATTGTATGATTTTGAATTCGACCTTGAGGCAGTTATCAATCCGATTATCTCTCTGCCAGAAATAAGTCAATATAGAAAAACTTTTTGAAATCAACAAGAAGTGCAGTACATACAGTTCTCAGAAAATCAATTGCTCTCAAATGAAGAAGAAAGAACAACAATCACAATCAAGAGTCCTTCTTCTTCACCTTATTTGTTTTCAGGGATCATAAGTGACAAGAATATTCAAATCTGTCAAAGGATTTCTGAAGAGTTGATTATATCACAGAAGGCCTACTCACCCTTAGAAAAGCTTCCACTCCTGAACCATTCAAGATTTCAGGGGAGATTTGACAACACCACAGAATCCACATAGTCTTCTCATTTTGACTTAAGAAAAGAAGACTTCCATCAATCTCTCTTCCCCACCTCTGTACACGGTTTTAATTCCCTTCAAAATTATTCTGGATGCAAGTCTCCTTCAAAAAGACTTGGGTTGGTTTTTGAGCACCTTATCAAAAGCTCATTGGTGGCAGTCACCTGATCAAAACCTGTAGTGGATTCCTACCTAGGGTGGTAGAAGAGTGGATGTACCCAATTTTGGGGAACCACAATTAAAATTCTTGTGTTTTTTGTGTGGCTGTGATCTTCTTGTGTGCTTATGCTGTGTATCTTAGTTATCTTTTCTCTAGTTCATCTGATACACTTGTACACTCATACACCTATATCATAGTAACATATTTTATTAAAGACTACTTATTTCTTCAAAAATCAAAAAGATTTTAAAAACTCTATTCACCCCTCCCCTCCTCTAGAGTTTTTCAGAGCTTACCCTATCTTTCAATTAGTATTAGAGGGTGGTGAACCAGATCATACAGGCTTACACCTGGATTAATCAAGATCCTCAGGATAAACTCATAATAAGTCTTATTAGTTTCTCTGATTAGATTTTATTTTTTGATATCATGGCACAAAACAAGGATTATGCTAGCACCAGACCTCCAGTCTGAAACTTGCAAATGTTTGGGATATGGAAGGAAAGAATCAAGCTTTATATGAACTCTATTGATGAGGACATCTTTAATTCCATCTTGACAGGACCACCAGCTCTAGTGCTCTCTACTTCAACTCTAGTAAATCTCAGTGTAGTGCCTCCTCCAGATCAAGCTAATGCACATAAGAAAACAAAGATTGTTAATGCCAGATCTATGAATATATTGGCCCAAACTATGTCAGATGACATATTTCAGAAAGTTGCTGAATGTATATCTGCCAAAGCCATTTGGGATTCCCTCAACCAAATGATAGCAGGCTCTGCTGATGAGAGGATGGATAGAAGATCCAACCTCATATCACAATATGTGAATTTTAGGGAAGATGAAGCAGAATCTGTGGAAGTAATGTACAACAGGCTGAGCTACATCATCAGTGAGCTCAGAACATTGGACAAAGAAATTACTCTGACTGAGGTCAATGACAAGATCCTCATGTGCTTCCCTAGCACTTGGGACTCAAGAATCTGGCCCATCAAAGAAGCTAGAAGCATGGCTGAAATTTCAACAGAATCTCTGCTTGGAAAGCTCAAATCCTATGAGCAATTGATCATGTCAAGAGAAGCTGCAGTTTAACCAAGGGCTTCAACTCCTACCAGGAAGGAATTGAACTTAGCATTCAAAGCTGCAGAAGAATCTCCCAGCTTGCCAGCCAATGAAGATCTTATGGGTCTCCTTGCTAAGAGATTCTATAAAATGGCAAGGAAGGACTTCAGGAGGAAGCCCTCAAGGAATGAAGAAAAACCCAGGTATGACAAGACCCCTTCTAAAGAGGTTGCCTGTTTTGGGTGCAGGAAACATGGACACTTCATCTTAGTGATGCATGCCCATGGTTTCTACGGATTATACTACGCGTTCTTAGATTTGACAATTAAAATAAAATAACCAGCGCGTTGTTGTTCTACTTAGCACTATCAGATATCCAAGCAGTTAATGGCACAATTTAAATATTAACAAATTAATCAATGAAAAGGGACGCTACCCCTTATTTTTGATTGAACAAGGGCTATATGCCAATGTTCGCTCAAGCGAAAAGGACCCACCCGATCCGGACAATTAGTAAATCAAACTAAATTACGCGCAAACATTCACAAGTCCAATACAAGAATATCCGGACTAAATAAGTGATTTAAAACTAAGTCAAAAATAATCCCCAAAAAATTAATTAATAAGAGGGTTGCTTACCCACTCCAATTCACATAAAAAAATTCGGACGATTTAGGCTTGATAATTTAGATTTTAATTAAGCACAATATTCAATATAAATCAGAACAATTTACCAGCCTTCGGATTCCACCAAAATCTCACAATAATAAGAAGAAGCACACAAGGAAGAGTTTAGAAATCGCTACCCAAAACCCAAGAGATCCGTCCACAAAAATGAGTGGAGGACGCACACACGAAGGTGGTAGATTCTCTATTTCCAGGCAAGTCCTCGGATCCGCACCGAACGATGAAGACGCGAGCTGTTTTCCTTTTACAAGCTCGAGGAGAGGGAGAAACCTTGAAAGTCACAAATATGGAAATAGAAGAGAGGAAAGGTGGTGGTCGAAATTTGAAGGGAAAGGGGGAGGGCTCAGGTTTGATGTGGGGGAGAGAAAAGAGGAGAAGGGTGAAGCTCTCACTAGGAAGAGGAGAGGAGGAGGAGAATTAGAAGTAGAGGGGAGGGAGATGGTCGGCGGCCAAGAGGAAGGAGGCTATGGGGGGGCGAAATTTGAGAGGAGGAAGGAGGGGGAAAAGATCTCAAGGAAGATTTTAGGGATTTCAAATTGTTTTCTTCATTCACTAATTAATCCTTCATAACATGGCTATATATAGTCTACACCACTCAATCTCCCTCCAATCAACATTCAAAATTCAAAATTCAAAATGAAAATTATGATGGTTATAAGCACCCATCATAATACAAGAAATTAAATAATTAAAATAACCTATGATGGTTATAAGCACCCATCATTACATGATTTAATTAAATGCGATAAACATAAAGATGCTTGAAATAAAATTGCTTAAAATAATAAAATTATTAAAAATATATAATTATAATTATTTAATTTATAATTATATATTTTTATGAAATAGCGGCGGACGTCGAGAAAGACATGTGGCGGAGGTGGCGGTGGCGTCGTGGAAGAAAAGCCATCCTCGAGCTTGCGGCAGCGATCGTCCCAATCCACAAACTCTCCCTGATGGGGATCAATGGCGGCCGCATCATCAATGTCTCCATCACTCATAGTGCCCAAAAGTCCAAAAGAAAGATAGAAGGAAAGAAAAGGATTCAAGAAGACATCAGGATAGCAAGGCCTCCTCCAACAAGTACAAAAAGAAGGAGAAGGGCTTTGTAGCTGAAACTTGGAGTGATACTGAAGATGAAACATCATCCTCCAATTCCAGTGAAGATGATGTAGAAGAAAAGAAGGCAAGGGAAATTTGCCTTAGGGAAATAGATGTTGGAAGCAGCAGATCAGACTCAGAAGAATCAGATGATGAAAAATTCCCATCTGAAGAGGATCAGGTAATTGTTTCCTATGACTTTCAATGTAAAGAATTTCAATCTGAATTTAAACTCTTGTGTTTAGACCAAATAGGATCTTAGAAGGAAATCAAACTTTTCAGGGAAAAACTTTTAGAACAAGACAAAATCATTGCTGAAAATGAAAAGTTAACTGAAGAATTAAGCATAGCCAATCAACAAATAGTTTTTCTGAAATCTGAATTAAGTAAGGCTAAGGAACTAGAAGAATTCTTGAATGGTTGAAGTTTACAACTGTTAGATATAACTAGCACAGTTAATACAAGATCTAACAATAACAAACTAGGATTAGGAGCATCATCTAGTGTGTTAACCCCAGAATCCGCATCATCTCCAGCCAAGCAATTCACCCCCCTTTCTGCCGGACTCAAGAGTCTCAGTCCGCCCAGGTCGCCGATTTTACACCAGGTGCTCAAGCCGGCGAGCTGCGAGCCAGTTCGCCCAGGTCGCCCAGGTCGCCCTAGGTCTAATTGGCGCTCAAAACGACCAAAGTCCCAGCCCGCAAGCTCAGTCCGCCAGCCTCGCGGACTGCCCGTTCTTTCTCCTCTGTGCCCCGGGCAGTCAGTTATTTTTGCCCTGCCCGTTTGGGCAGGCCCCCAGCCTATAAATAGGGGGAAGTGGTGCACTCAAAGGACGCTAACTCGAGCCCAGGAGCCCACTTGTTAAAGGCTGCGGACTCCAATCTCAGGCGTTCGCGGTCTCGATCCTGCACTACCTCCCTTTTCCCCTCGGTCCGTTAGTAAGCGGTTGCTTGCAGTCCCTTTCTCTCTTCTTCCTTTCTTGCAGGAACTTGAGGGCGCATTTTCTGCATCAACATCAACACGCGACCTTCAGATTGAAGCTATCGCTGAAGTTCTCGGACCAAGATGTCGGATCGTCGATCGACCCATTATCATGCCCGCTCAGGTCGCTCAAGCTCCTCAAACGACCTGTGGGATGCGCTCGACCGCTCCAGGAGAGAAGCCGAGCAGTCCCGGAGGGAGACCGATCAGCGCCTTGACGCGATCAGCCAGGCTTTGATCGCGATCACTCAGCGACTCGATCAACCTAGGGCGGCCGTTGAGCAGGAGCCAGTCCGCAATACCCCAGTCCGCCAAGCGCGAACTGCGACGCCACCACTCGCAGGCTCGTCCGTCCAGCCCGCAGTCCTACCAAAGCCTCAAACCGACGAGCTCGCTGCACTCATGGACTTTTTCCGCGAAGCGGCCCAGGGAAGTCCAGCCCGCCGACTTAATTTTGCGGAAGATAATCAGGCCGTGCGACCTCCTGCGACTTCGGCTATAGCCCAATTCGGGGAGTCTCCTTTTGTTGATAAGATCCGTCAAGAGCAAGCTCCTAGCAACTTCAGGGAACCTCGCATTCCATTTTACACTGGGGACACGGATCCCGTCGCACATCTCCAGGCTTTTGAGGATGCAGTAGCGATGAGGTGTTTGACAGATGGTTTAAAATGCAAGTTCTTGGTAACTACTTTCGATGGCCAGGCCCGAGAATGGTTTCATGAACTGTATCCCGGATCCATCGCCAGTTTTGCTGAGTTGCGGCAAGAGCTCCTGTTGAGGTTTGCCACTTCCAGGAAGAGGAAGAGTGGGCCGGCTACCCTCTTTAAGATCAAACAAGCAGACAATGAGTCGGTGGCGCAGTTCGTGGATCGCTTCCAGAGAGAAAAACTGGGAGTCAGGAATGTAGACCCCGAGTTTTATAAGATTGCTCTAATTAACGGACTCAAGGAGGGACCGTTGAAGTTTGAGGCAACCACCAAGGATCCGGCCACATTCCAAGATCTAATAGCCTTAGCCAACACCTTCATAGAAGGGGAGAGCGCTAACCCTTCATATGTATCCAATTTAACTACAAAGGCGGAAAAAAAGAGATGTCACCAATTCCCATACAACCAATCGATCATCCAAGCCTCCCTTACCAGAGTATCAGCCTCCCGCGCATAGGGGAAGAAACTTCCGACACAAACGGCCTTATCAAAATCATCAACATTTTCATGAGCAAAAGCCACCGCTGGCCGCTCCCCCTGTCCCAATTGCTCCTCAAATCTTGCCTGTCCTTCAAATTCGAGATAGCTCATCTTCAGATGACCAACAGAACCGTGAGCCCTTGGAAGAGCTTGCTGCCATGGGCTTGACAATAGATGAAGTTCTCCAGATCCTGCAAAAGAAAGCTGAACCAAAGAAGGATTTCCAAAAAGTAGAGGGAAAGACTCGAAACACAGACCTTTTCTGCGCATTCCATAAAGAAAAGGGGCATCCAACTGAAGATTGCAGAGCTCTCCGACAGCTCGTGGAGAGACTGCTTGCTGCGGGAAAGATGAAGGGCCTCGGAGCGAAGGAGGCCTCATTGAGGCCATCTACCTCTAAGGGCAAAGAAGTAGTCGAAGTCTCTTGGGAAGACGGAGATTTTGGGAGAACGGGATACTATGGCAATATCAAGATAGGAGAGAACGTCGATGCGAACGACGTAGGTGCCCTCGGGGATCTCTTTTGCATCCATGGAGGAGCAGGTGCGGAGTCAAGCCGAAAGTCTTCCTTGGCAAGGATCTCACGGCACGAGGTGGCCATGAATTCTACAGCTCCCCCGGCGGAAGTTGTTGTCTTTGGTCCAGACGACCTCCCAAAGGTAGCCAACCCGTTCAACGACGCAGTCGTGATCAAGGCAATCATTGAGAATTATACGGTCCCAAGAATTTTGGTCGACACGGGGAGTTCAGTCAACCTTATATTCAAAAACGCTTATGAGGCACTAAGGTCCGAAAAGACTTTACTCTCCACCGAAGGACCGCTGTATGGCTTCGCAGGTGAGAAGAAAGAGGTTGAAGGAAGCGTCAAGCTCTCAGTAACGCTCGGTGGAGTATCAAAACTCATCACATTCGTGATAGTTGACGCGGCAAGCAGTTATTGTGCCATCTTTGGGAGACCTCTTCTTAACGAATACCGCGCAATAGTTTCCACCTATCACTTGGCGATAAAATTTTCGGCAGGGGGGAAACAGTACCGGGTTAGAAGCAACCCAAGAGAGGCGCGAGAATGCTACGTCAAAGCAGTCAACGCAATTGAACAAACGCTTCCCCGAGCGACTCTAGTCGCTGCCTCAGAAGAGAAAGCCCCCAAGAAGAGGTTGAAGAACAGAAGGAAGCCCCGGAAGGAGTTCATCTAGAACCTGCTCAAGCAACCCAAGGGGTCCCAATTGGAGTGGGCGAAGTAAGAGAGCTTACAATCAACTCGGAGCTCTCCGAAGGCGAAAAAAGAAGGCTGATCGCATGCTTGTTGAAGAACCTGGATGTTTTTGCTTGGGCTGCAGAAGACATGCCGGGAGTGGACCCTGATATAGCTTGCCATCACCTCAATATCGCCCCCAGTTTCAAACCTGTTCAACAGAAGAAGCGGGAGGTGGCCACGAAGCTAGCCGAGCCAATCAGGGAAGAGGTCGCTAAGCTTCTGAAAGCCAATTTCATTCGTGAAATCCAGTACCCAGATTGGGTGTCAAACGTTGTAATGGTAAAAAAACCAGGAGGAAAGTGGAGGATGTGCGTTGATTTTACCAAGTTAAATAAAGCATGCCCAAAAGATTGTTACCCGCTGCCTCGAATAGATGCATTAGTAGATTCTGCGGTTGGATACTCTTTTATGAGTTTTTTAGATGCGTTTTCTGGTTATCACCAGATTAGAATGCATAAGCCTGACATCCCCCATACATCCTTTATCACAAACGATGGCTGTTATTGTTATTTGGTAATGCCCTTTGGGTTAAAAAATGCAGGCGCTACCTACCAACGCATGATGGACTCGGTATTTAGAGAGCAAAAAGGGAAAAATCTTGAAGTATACGTCGACGATCTTCTCATTAAAAGCAAAACCTTCGCTTTGCACTTACAAGACCTTACAGAAACATTTTCTACTTTGCGAAAATATAGCATGAGGTTGAATCCGTTAAAATGTGTCTTTGGGGCAAATAAAGGAAAATTCCTCGGTCATCTTCTTACCCCTGAGGGGCTTGCTCCTAATCCAGATAAAATTAAGGCAATTCTCAATATGCCATCACCTCGTTCCCCAAGAGAAGTCCAGCAATTAGGGGGAAGGCTTGCAGGTCTTGGGAGATTTATCTCCAGAGTAGGAGACAAGAGTGCCTCGTTTTTCAAGACTCTTCGCGGAGGGTCTAAGTTTGAATGGACCAAAGAATGCATAGAAGCTTTTGAACAGCTTAAAAAGCAACTCATTTCCACCCCTTTGCTTCAGAGCCCTCGCGCGGGAGAAATGCTATTCATATATCTAGGAGTGGGCTTGGAAGCCATAAGCTCGGTTCTTGTCAGAGAAGAAGGAAGGAAGCAATATCCGGTGTATTATGTCAGCCACATATTGAAGGATGCTGAAACCCGGTACTCGATTCTTGAGAAGCTTGCGTTGGCATTGGTAATGTCTGCCAGAAGGCTCCGCCCATACTTCCAAGCACATTCAATCAGAGTGATTACAGATCAGCCATTAAAGAGCATTCTTGAGAAAACGGAGCATTCCGGGAGACTGGCCAAATGGGCAATTGAACTCAGTGAGTTCGATATTTCATATATGCCTCGAACAGCTATCAAGGCACAAGTACTGGCAGATTTCTTGATAGACACGACTGAGTCAAATACTGATCAAGCTGGTCGATCTCCGCTAACATGGACAATTTATGTAGATGGAGCTTCGGGCAAAAACTCTTCAGGAGCAGGGGTAGTTCTCATTAATCCCAACGGGGTCAAATTAAAACAGGCCGTGAAGCTCTCTTTCCCAGCCACCAATAATCAAGCGGAGTATGAAGCACTCCTAGCAGGCCTGCGATTCGCAAAAGAATTGGGAATAGACTATGCGCATGTTAAAACCGACTCATTAGTAATGGCGTCTCAAGTATTGGGGAATTTCGAAACCAAAGAGCCCACCCTAAAGAAGTACTTAATGTTGGTAAAGGCAGAGATTGGGAGATTCAGAAGCTTCACCATTGAGTATGTCTCAAGAGTGCACAATGCCGAAGCAGATGAGCTAGCAAAGTTTGGCCTCTCTTCCGGGGAAATAACGTCAGAACTTTTCTATCCGGCTATAGAAGAAGGAGAATTGATGCAAATAGAGCAGCGACCCTCTTGGATGGACCCATTCAAATCATATCTTTCGACAGGGGAATGGCCGCGAGCTTTGAAAGATAGGAGAAGATTTAGGATGAAGGCGGCAAATTACAAGCTTATCTCCGGGGTCCTCTATAGAAAGACTTTTCTCTCCCCAATGGCAAGGTGTGTGGCTGAAGAAGAAGTTCCCACAGTACTCCAAGAGATTCACTCTGGGGAGTGTGGCAGCCATTCAGGGGCTAGAACTTTAGAGAAAAGAATATTGCGACAAGGGTATTTCTGGCCCACGATGAGGCAAGATTCTGAGTTATACGCAAGGAAGTGTGTCCAATGTCAGAAATTTGCTCCTCTACAACTCCAACCCTCGCAACGACTTTTGTCAATTTCCACACCATGGCCTTTTGCGGTATGGGGGATGGATCTCCTCGGACCATTTCCCATGGCAAGTGGGCAGCGACGATTTATTTTAGTCATGATTGATTATTTTAGCAAGTGGATCGAGGCGAAGGCGCTAGCGAAAACTACAACCCAGGTGGTAAAAAATTTTTTATGGGGGGAGATAATATGCAGACACGGCATCCCAATGGCAATAATTACAGATAACGGACCACAATTCAACAATGAAGAAATGAAGAACTTTTGTAAGCAAATCGGCATAGAACTGAGATTTTCATCAGTTCACCATCCAAGGAGTAATGGCCAAGTGGAAGCTGCAAACAAACAGATACATAATTTGCTGAAGAAGAAAGTACAAAATCTGAGAGGGAACTGGGCAGAAGAACTTCCTTCGGTTCTATGGACCCTCAGGACGACCCCTTCCACAGCTACCGGGGAAACCCCTTTCAAGTTGTCTCATGGTTCGGAAGCTCTCATCCCGTAGAATTTGAGGTTCCATCTCCGAGGGTATTATTGGCCAGACAAAGCTGGGAAGATTGGCTTGAAATTAACGATGAGAATGTAAAACTTAGCCTGGATCAAATTGAAGAGCTGCGGGATGAAGCCATCGTCAGACAAGAGGAAGTCAAGCGAAGAATGGCAAGATATTTTGACAAAAATATCAGGGTCAAACATTTCTCAGTGGGTGATCTCGTCCTTAAAAAGGTAGATGCAGCAGCCAGAACTGGCTCCGTAGGCAAACTAAACCCGAATTGGAGTGGACCATTTATCATTAAGAAAGTTCTGAGAAATGGGGCATACCAACTACACACCTTTGACGGAGAAGATGTACCTCATACTTGGAATGGCAATGATCTGAAACGCTTTTATGCTTAAGCGAACTTGTTAATCATTTCTGGCAATTATATTCATAAAGAAATTCTGGCTCCATGGTCTTTTCTATATGGCATAATTATTTTCCTTTGTCTAAAATTCAACAAAAATCACCAAACCAAGAGACATCGCCAAGTCCAGCTTGGATCCCCCCAAGAGTTGTTGTCATTAGCGTAACACCACGATGACCACGTGTTGCGGGGAGATTTCGCACCGTGTAGTGGGGGCTTGCCGACTCTTGCGCGGCGGGTTACTGGATTTTGGATCCCGGCTAGTACCTGACTCCACCACTGCATTTTTGGAGGGGCGGGGAGGTTGACAGCTCTACTAAGCTTCGTGGGATAGCGTGCACCTTGATGGTCTCATTGGGGAAAGCAATGTCACCTGACACCTGCCCATAGATCATCAAGGATCGTACCTTCGAACACTCTTCGGTACTCTCAAGCGGTGCCTGCAGGGAGCTCATGATCTAGTTGATCCATTGAGGAAAGCAATGCATCCCGCATGCACCTGCCCAATTGATCAAATCGGTCTAAATCCCAGGCAAGAGAGCGGTGTGCCCTTTTTTACCAATAAAACTAATATTTTCAACCGCCAACAAAGCAATGCAGCTCCGGCCGCACCTACCCACTTGATTATAAATTACAGGTTATTTCTAATATTGCTGAAGTGCGGACTCCGCTTATTATATCCGCTCAGTCCGCCGATGGTTGATTTCCATAGTTTATAATCCTGTGAGGGAAGCAATGCAGCTCCGGCCGCACCTACCCACTTGATTATAAATTACAGGTTATTTCTAATATTGCTGAAGTGCGGACTCCGCTTATTATATCCGCTCAGTCCGCCGATGGTTGATTTCCATAGTTTATAATCCTGTGAGGGAAGCAATGCAGCTCCGGCCGCACCTACCCACTTGATTATAAATTACAGGTTATTTCTAATATTGCTGAAGTGCGGACTCCGCTTACTATATCCGCTCAGTCCGCCGATGGTAGATTCCGGTAATGATCCTATCAGGGAAGCAATACTGCTCCGGCCGCACCCACCTGCTTGGTTGTGAACTACAAGTCATTTCTGTTATTATTCATTAATGAAGTGCGGACTTCAGTCGTATTATCCGCTCAGTCCGCCGTCCCTTGATTAGGTCATTTCTGATGTTGCTGGCTGAGGCAGTGCGGGTTTCGGTTTTCTAATTCGCCTAGTCCGCAGAATTCATTCGATGCATACAATATACTTAGAAGAAATTCAAGCGTGCATACCTGCGGACGGTAACCCTGGTCCGTCCAGTTCGCTTATACATGATGTTTGGGTTAGCAAATTATAATTCTTTCGATATCTTAGTTCTCGCAAAAACTGGCAAAAGTTCTGAGAAATGCGGGTTGAGAACCGAACTCATCCAAGCCCGCATCAATCGTCTCTTTCCCAAGGAACACATTCCATTCATATTGTAACAAGGTTATGGTAGTAAAATTTCAGCTAGCAATGATATAAGAGCGACCTCTAAAGTATCAGCAAGAAACAAGCAGAAGATCTCAGAAGACATCAAAAGTATCCTTTTTTATATATATCCATTCAAAAATTACATGTCCTGGCGGACTCGCGTAAAGTCCGCCCCTCCCCCCTTACATTAAAGAAAACCAAAAGATTACAATGTGTATATCCCTATTCTATCCTCTGCTTCTTGTCCGCAGGCTTCTCAGGGCTTGACCCATCCACATCCACAATAGGCGAGTAGCCGCCTGAGTCACTATCGCTGCTGTCGTCAGAGCGAGAAGCGGCTGAAGGTTCTGTTCGCGAGCTACTCTCACCAGAGCTGGAGTTAGCGGACTGGTCCGATTGGCCTCCCTGCTGTTGGCTTGAGGCCACTTCCTCGTCAGCAGACTCCTCCTCGTCATCCTCGGCAACTGCTTTTCCCTTATCGGCTTGCTCGAACTCGGCGACTTTATCCTTTAGCTCCGGGAAGAGCTTCAGGAAGGGAATAGAGTCTACCCCGGCCTTCACGTACCCATCGCTGATAACGCGCTCAAGCGCGACCTCGACGCTCTCCCTCACAAAAGGAAACATGGCCTTTTGAAAGTCGGGGTTGGTTACCTCATAAGCGGTCTGCAAAAGTTTTCAAAACATCAGTCCGCGGAAGATAAGCAAAATTAATGGCAGTTAACTAAGCACTCACGGCCTTGTCTTCTTTATATTGGTTAACTTTTGCACCAAGCCGCTTATTCCTCTCTTTCAGCGAATCGCTTTCTTTCCTGTGCCGCGCATTGTCCCTAAGCAGCTCGCGCGTGAGCCTGCCTAAGAAATGATTGGTGACGGCAGCGTTCGCACTGGCCTGCGCAGCGAGAAGAGGGAGGTCATCAGGGGCCACACCTTGCAGATCGCGAAGGTTCTGCTTCCCATACAAAGCGGACAGGGCGACGTGGGCATGGCGAGACGGGCGCGGGCTCCTCCAAGAAGGAAGAGCCGTTGATAGGCGGACATACTTTTTCTTTTCATGCCAGTGGATCATGGGGTTGCCCCTCAGATCCTTCTGCTTCTCGCCGAAGCCCGCAATGTCGAAGCTACCATCAGAAGAATAACCCGCGGCGGGGTCTCCGTCTTCCCTCCTCTTTTTTGCGATTTCTTTTCTCCTTTCCCCTTGCGTAGGAGTCTGTCCGGCAGGCGCAACGGGTAGATTTGCGGGCACCGCCAAGGTCGCTGCAAGAGAGAAAGTTAGCTAAAATTCTTAGGTGGTTGCGGGTACAAACAAAGGTCGCAAGACTTACTCTCTTGGCGGCTAACAGTATATAGCCCAGGCAGCAGCGGGATGTAATAGTCAACATCCAGCCTCGCTCCGTCAAGAAACTTGACGATGGCGGTCTCGGCGTCGTTCAGCCGCACGCTCTTGAAGTCAGCGTCTACGCGCAGCTGCGGACTGGTATGGAGGAACCCCAGGTCGCCTTCGAAGATGAGATACCTAGAGGTCCAGTTGTGGATTTTATTCGGCAAGCCCACAACTTTCATTCCCCTGCAGTAGAAGTAGATGATGCCTTTGTACTCAGGGTCTCCCGTCGGGGTGATGGAGCGAACAGAGAAAATTTTCCTGAAAATCTTCAGGGAAAATTCAACCTTTTCAGCCCGCAGATAGGCGATGAAACTGCAGATCGCAACCATACTGTTCGGGGCAAGCTGGCCCGGAACCACCCCGTAGTGCTCGAAGATCTCCGCAATCTCCCAGAGTAGGGGAAATTTGAACCCACAGTCAAAATGGTCTATTGGAATTGCGAGCTGGGTAGCGGTTGAAAAATTCAGACGTTCGTGGTGATCAGAGAGCCGCGCGAGCACGGGCGAGTCCGCCATGTGAACTCTTAAGAACGCTTCCAGATCAGCTTCGGTTAGTCTACTCCTTTTGTGATCAGCAGCATGGAAGGCGGCTGCGGCTTCAGTGCGTGCGGATACCATGTTTTCAGGCCGCAAGTCTTCAGCTCCCACCGTTTTCTACACAAACGAAGAGTGACAATCCTATTTATATAAAAATCGTCTGACATGACAGCCGTCTATCCGCTCAGATCGCTAAGCTAATCCGCTCAGCTCGCCTCTTCCCTGTTTTCCCTGCAAAACCAGATATTTCTCAAGGCTTTGCGGATTCAAAGCCAATCCGCTCAGCTCGCCTCTTCCCTGTTTTCCCTGCAAAATCAGATATTTCTCAAGGCTTTGCGGATTCAAAGCCAATCCGCTCAGCTCGCCTCTTCCCTGTTTTCCCTGCAAAACCAGATATTTCTCAAGGCTTTGCGGATTCAAAGCCAATCCGCTCAGCTCGCCTCTTCCCTGTTTTCCCTGCAAAATCAGATATTTCTCAAGGCTTTGCGGATTCAAAGCCAATCCGCTCAGCTCGCCTCTTCCCTGTTCTCCCTGCAAATAATTGCGAACTCACAGGAAGCCCACAGGGATTGCAATTTTCTAGTAAACAAGATAAGCAAGCATAAAACGACAGCCCATATAATTTACATTCCGCAACGGGATAATCCAAAAATAATAGTATGCGACGAGCAAAGTATCACAGCACAGATACAATCATACAAGAAAGAGTTTCAGCAACAACATTATACAACAACTTGAAGGATAATGGAAAATAAATGTTTGAGCCTTAACGCCTTCCGCGGTCTCTCTGAGCAGGTCGCACCTCCTCCTCCATTCCAACATGTGCAGCCAGGTCACTTCCTCGCAGGATCTCGCAGTAGAGTTGGGAAACCAGATGGTGCATGTTATTAAAGGTGCGGTGCATATGAGCCATGTCTTTGGCTACCCGCGGAAATGGAATCATTTGAACCGCCAGGGCTGGATCCGCGACCGCCGCGGGCTGTCCGCTTGCCGCAGGGGCCGATCCCTCCCCTACAGCAGGCTGAGGCGCTTGCGATCTCACCCCAGCGGCTTCGCTTACTTGCTTCTTTCCTTCCCTCGCCAAGGCCAAATATTTGCCCCTATAATGGCGGACATCTCCGCTCAGACGATTTTTCTCCTTGTTCGCACTTTCCAATGCGGCTGAAAGGCTGGCGACCTCGCTTTCCAGGATTTTTTCCCGCGCTCTGCTTTTCTTTAGAGCAGTCCGAAGCTCGCATAACTCTTCCTCACTATTCTTCGCTAACAATACACTGTCTTCTTTAGCAGGCAGCTCCTCCTGTGCGAATCTATCAGCAGTCCGCGTCGCGGCCTCTGGCGCATTTGGCGGCGTGGGCACGATCTCGCCAACCTCGATTGAATCAGGCGTGGATTTCTGAACTGCAACAAAGAAAGTGAAGACACCTCAGTATCCAGGCCGCAATGGCTCCAGAAGAAAAAAGAAAAAAGGGAAAAGGTTTTTTATCCACTTTTGGTTATCTTCGCGGCGATCTGGCGACTATCAAGGATAGGTCGCCTCACCCGCTCCGGATCAAAAGCCTCTAGGCGACGCCTCCATTCACGGCGGACTAGTGCTCTTGTCTCGGCCAGCGATCTGCTCGAAGTAACTATGTCATCAGTTTCGGTAAGGATCTTGACTGGCCGCGACTTTCGAGGAGGGGATTTGTACAACCAAGAGCTCTGAAACCGCCTGGTCGCCGGCTGCAACTTACCAGATCGCATCAGCTCGGCAGCAATCTGAAGATCCTCAGTCCGCTTATCCGCCACGAGCTTCTCCGAGGCCGCTTCAACCTTCGCCTTCATTATTGCGAGTTGATCCTCGTTTTTCTTCCTCTCTTCAGCTGGAAAAAAAGAAGAAGGGTCGTCAAGATTTTCTCCTCCAGTTGCGGTATCGGGCTGCAGCACCTCCAGTAGAGAGCGATTTATACTCGCAAGCTGATCGTTATCTATAGAGTCGAGTATCTCAGTGGTTGATAAGCTGAGCGTGGAAGGGGGATCACCTCCTGCGAGCAGAGGATCGGGGGTGACGAGATCATCTTGGACTTCTTTTTCTCGCGGCCTATGCTGCAAGCTCGCAGCTCCAGTCCGCTTGGAGATATTTTTCTCTTTTCGAACTTTCAACTTCTTCTCTACCCGCTCGGCGGCGTTACCATCTCTTTTCCTCTTCTTCTTCTCCTCAGGAGTCTTCTCTAAATCGATGACAACCTGCTTGGGTTCGGGAGCTGAGTTTGGAGCGACAACTTGCTTTTCGATGGAACTGTGGGTCGCGTTCTCAGCGGACTCCTTATCTCGTTCCTCGGCAACCTTCTCTCCCCGCTCCACTATCGTCTCACCAGCAGGAAGCCTCTCCTCGGTCCTTTGCTGCTGGACTTTCGGCGATGAAACTTCCTTTTCCGTTTCTATCCGCAACATGATGGTCCCCGAAGGAGAGCGATGCACCTCCATGCTGGAGGAGTTCGCAGGGTTTTGGTCAGAAACGGAGGGCGGATTCGGTTTCTCCCGTAGAGGACTTGGGGGAGCACTCGCAGTCTTCACAGTATCGCGGACTGGATCCTGCGTCGCCTGGTCCGAACTCTCCCCCTGATGGCGGGCAGGCGCATCTTTTCGATGGCTCGATTTCTTGGGCCGAGAACTCGCTTTCGGCTTCTCACTTGGAGCAGCCATGCTGCCAAAGAACGACCCCAGCCTCGCCATGCCGGACTGGAAAGTCGAGACCGCAAGTGGTGAGTAGCGACCCGTCGCGCAGACAGTTCTGACAGAAGACAGCGCTTCCGGGAGTATTTATAGCACAAATAGCATTAATGATAGTTGCGGGCTCAGCGGTTAAGGAGACATTTTCGGAATTTTCTAAAAACTCAAAAATGTGCGGGGATTATGTTAACCCCAGAATCCGCATCATCTCCAGCCAAGCAATTCACCCCCCTTTCTGCCGGACTCAAGAGTCTCAGTCCGCCCAGGTCGCCGATTTTACACCAGGTGCTCAAGCCGGCGAGCTGCGAGCCAGTTCGCCCAGGTCGCCCAGGTCGCCCTAGGTCTAATTGGCGCTCAAAACGACCAAAGTCCCAGCCCGCAAGCTCAGTCCGCCAGCCTCGCGGACTGCCCGTTCTTTCTCCTCTGTGCCCCGGGCAGTCAGTTATTTTTGCCCTGCCCGTTTGGGCAGGCCCCCAGCCTATAAATAGGGGGAAGTGGTGCACTCAAAGGACGCTAACTCGAGCCCAGGAGCCCACTTGTTAAAGGCTGCGGACTCCAATCTCAGGCGTTCGCGGTCTCGATCCTGCACTACCTCCCTTTTCCCCTCGGTCCGTTAGTAAGCGGTTGCTTGCAGTCCCTTTCTCTCTTCTTCCTTTCTTGCAGGAACTTGAGGGCGCATTTTCTGCATCAACATAGTGAACCAATCCTAATTCAGAAAAATCATTTATCAAAACCTATTAACTTCATCTCTGAAAATGGTAAGAAAAATACTGAACAGGTAGAGAAGGTTAATGAAGTTCTTAAACAGTTAGAACTTAAGAAAACCAATCAGAAAATGAAAACTAAACAACATAACTATGTTCAGCATATTTCATCGAACTCAGAATGACGAAATGGGTATGGTTCGTCGACCTCAGAACGATGAACCCTGAATGCAAATAATAATGTAAACTATTCTTCAAACTGGGATCGACGAAACCAGTATGGTTCATCAACCAGAGATCAACATTTCTGGGGCTCTAAGAATGGATACCTCCATTCTTCAAGCAGAGATCGAAGAACTCAACCCAGATCATCGAGCTCAGGTTGACGAACATACTCAAATTTGTCAAACTCAGTTCAAAACCAGAGTAACCTAAAAACATAGAAAATTCTTTAATCCCTTTAGTCAGTAGGTAATACCTCCTAAAAGGTATCATCCTTTAGGTTATAAGGATCAACCTGAATATTCATTTATTTCAAGTTTCAGTTATGTTAAACAACAAGGACCCAAGGGAATCTAGGTCAAAAACTGCTAATCCTCTTTGCAGGTAGAAGAGAACCCTGTCACTCAAAACAAGTGGTACCTGTACAGTGGTTGCTCAAAACATATGACAGGTTGCAATAAATTCCTAATCAACTATAAAGCCAAGTCTGGACCTAAAGTAATCTTTGGGGACTCAGGCTTTTGACTGATAGAAGGCTATTGAGATTTCAACTATGGAGTTATAACATTAAAGAAGGTGACCAATGTAAATTGTTTTAAGCATAATCTGATATCAGTAAGCCAGCTATGTGATACAGGTTATCAAGTAAGCTTCACTAACTCTTTATGTCTTATTTCTTTAAACAAAACAACTATTTTAACAGGAATTAGACAAGGCACCATCTACTTAATAAATTTTGAATCAGCTAAATATGAAATTTGCTTATTCAATTCTATCAGCATTCAAACTAGCTTATGACAAAAAACCTAGGACATGTAAACCATAAAAATATAGCTAGGTTATCTAAGGACAATCTTGTTAAAGGTTTACCTTCTGGTCCCTATAAGAAGGAAGGCCTTTGTAGGGCTTGTCAACTAGGCAAGCAAACTAAATCTAGTTTCAAATCCATTAATAAGAGTGATTCACCTAGAATTTTGTATTTGCTCCATATGGACCTTTTTGGCCCTATTGCAGTACAAAGTCTAGGAGAAAAGTTTTATACATTAGTTATTGTAGATGATTTCTCCAGATTCACATGGGTTTTCTTTTTGAGAACTAAGTCAGATACTTTTAAGGTTCTCACAGATTTTCTCAAGAACTTACAGTTTGAGTACTCTACTCAAGTTGCATTGATCAGAAGTGATCATGACACTGATTTTGAATCTCTTCTTATGCAAGAGTTCTATGAGAAGGAAGGTAACAGAAATTGTTTCTCAGCTCCAATAACTCCTCAACAAAATGGGGTAGTTGAAAGGAAGAATAGGACACTCATTGAAGCTGCAGGTACATTGCTTGTAGATGCTTACATGTCTCTTTCCTATTGGGAAAAGGCAGTAAGAACAACAAATTATGTCATGAATAGAAGCCTAATACATAAACTAAAGCTTAAGACTCCCTATGAACTTCTAAAAGGAAAGAAACCTATAATAACCTATTTTAAAGTATTTGTATGTATATGCTATATTCACAAAAATGACAAGAAACATCTTAGAAAGTTTGAAGCTAAGGCTGCAATGGGAATTTTTCTAGGATATTCCCAAGTCAGCAAGTTATATAGGGTGCTTAATAAATCAACATTAAAATTTTAGGAATCTATGCATGTGACATTTGATGAATCTAATATGTTTTATAAGGAGAGAGACATCTCTACCAACAATAATCTGCAGGTACAAAATTTGTGTGAGAGCTTGGATGATATAAACCTTACCTCAAGGGTTGAATCACATCCCTCTCCACAAGCTATATAAGAAGCTGAAAGTGAAGAAGAGACTGGGGAAGTAGTTCAATTTTCTCCAAAAGTTGATACAATTCCACAAGAAGAAATAAATCAAATAACTATCACTGAACTAACTCCACCTAATGATCTTGTCACACTTAGGGATCACCCTAAATCTCAAGTAATTAGAGACATATTAGTATGAGAGCAGACAAGGCATCAACTCAACCCTGATGTTATGCTTGCATGTTTTCTCTCTCAAATTGAGCCTCAATCCATATCTGATGAAGAGCAAGATCCAAACTTGATCACTACAATGCAAGAGGAACTCAACCAGTTTGAGAGATGTAAAGTTTGGGACTTAGTTCTAAGGCCTAGGGGCTATCCAGTAATTGGGACTAAGTGGGTATTCAGAAACAAACTTTATGCCAAAGGTGTGATAGTGCGAACAAGACAAGGCTTGTTTCTCAAGGATACAATTAAGAGGAAGGGATTGATTATGATCAAACCTTTTCTCCAATTGCCAGACTTGAAGCTATATGGATTTTCTTAGCTTATGCAGCATTCAAAATGTTTAAAGCCTACCAGATGGATGTGAAAAATGCATTCCTAAATGGAGAACTCAAAGAAGAGGTGTATGTTAAAAAACCTCCAGGTTTTATCTTTCCATCTCATCCCTCTTATGTTTTTAAATTGCATAAGGTTCTCTATGGTTTAAAGCAAGCTCAATGAGCTTTGTATGAGACCTTAGCCATCTTTCTTTTAGAGCATGGTTTTTCAAGAGGCTTAGTAGATAGGACCCTTTTTACAAAGTTGCATCATGATAAAATTCTCATTGTATAAATATATGTGGATGACATAGTTTTTGGTTCTACTTATCACAGTCTGTGCAAAAGATTTTCTGATTAAATGCATTCAAGGTTTTAGATGAGTAGCATGGGTGAGTTATCATATTTCCTTGGTCTCCAAGTGAAACAAACCCCTGATGGGATCTTCATCTCTCAGTCTAAATATGCTAAAGAGCTTATTAAGAAGTTTGGGATGAATGATGCCTAAGCCATGAAAACTCCCATGGCTTCCAATGCTGTTGTAGATGCCTATGAATCTGGAAAACCAGTTGATCAGACAAGATATAGGGCCATTATTGGATCCCTACTGTATTTAACAGCAAGCAGACCATATATTATGTTTGCCACATGTCTTTATGCTAGGTTCCAGGTGAACCCTAAAGAATCTCACCTTATTTTCTTAAAAAGAATTTTAAGATATATAAAAGGTTGTACAGATCTAGGCCTCTGGTATTCAACAGAATCAACATTTGTGTTAACTGGATTTTCTGATGCTGATTATGCTGGATGTAGAGTAGACAGGAAAAGCACCTCAGCAACTTGTCAGTTCCTTGGTGACAGACTTGTATCTTGGGTCTGAAGAAAGCAAACATATGTTTCAACATCCACTGCTGAAGCTGAATATATGGCTGCATGCAGTTGCTGTTCACAGATCTTGTGGATACAAAACAAACTACTGGATTATGGTGTTAACTTAAATAATTCAACTATTCTATGTGATAATACAAGTGCTATTTCAATTGCACAAAATCCAGTATTGCATTCTAGAACCAAGCAAATAGACATTAGACATCACTTTATTAGAGATTGTGTTGACAAATAAAAGAGAGAACTTGAATTTATCTCTACTTATTTGCAAAGAGCAGATATATTCACTAAGCCATTGGACTCATCCAAGCATCTGTTCTTTGTCAATCAGCTTGGTATGATAAATGGTCAGGACTTAATCTAATGCTCTGTCTATGGTCAAAGAATTTTCTCTGTTCGTCGACTTGAGATCGACGAACTGATAATTGTTCTTGAGATTTTTCATCGACCTGAGATCGACGAAATCTCTTGGTGAAGTAATTTTCGTCGAATTGAGATCGACGAACTTACTTCTGAAACATTTTGTTGACCAGAGATCGACGAAATGTCTTCAAAACTTCAAACTGAGTTCGACGAACTGTTTAACTCTAAATTATTTCGTTGACCTTAGAATGAAGAATGTTTTTATTTTTCGTGGACCGGAGTTTGTCATTTCATATTCTGGAAAACCTTATATCTAGGTTTTTTTGACCTCCTTCCCACGCTTTCAGTTCCCTTTGCACTTGATCTTCGTTTTCTCTCTTGCAGGTGTATTTATGGCGATTCCAGCTGGCGCTCTTGGGGCAATGAAGTTTGATATCAGATTCGACGTCGATTTCTACTCCTTCCAACACTCCGATTTAGTATTACTTCATATTCTGCAATTGCTGGAAGACCAGAAATTTAAAAATCTGCTGTCCATTAGAATCAAACTATCCAGCACAGAAATAAGAGAGTGGGTCTTTACTGCGTCTACAACCGAGGACAACACAATGACCGGATTAATAGCGGGTAATGCCAACTCTCTCTCTCTCTCTCCCGCTGTATTAACTGAAATCTTTGGATTAGAGAATTGAGAAGAAGAATTAGAACTCGATAATGAGGAATATGACATGATGTTGAGTCTGATGGGTTACTCTGGCGATAACCCAAATAAACTACTGAAGAAACACCTATCTGCCGAGTACAAATTTCTCACAGATATTGTTGGGAAAGTCTTGCTGGGCAATCACACTACACACGATTATATAACCAGGCATCAATTTCTGGTTATGTGTGCAATGGTAAACAAGAGGCAGGTGAACTAGGCACAGATCATCTTTGATCTCATCAGGAAAAGGAATAGCAAGAAGGAAGTAAACTTTTGAAGGATCTTAGGGATCTTCCTGACAGAAAAGGCTGCTGAATCACTTGTCTCCCACACCACATTCATAAATGCTAGCAAAAGGCTCACATGTGCCTTGTTTGGCAGGTGGGAGAGTACAATCACAATGCCCTCTAAGGCTTCATCCTCATCCACCCCAGCTTCTGAAAGTACAAGGGCTGTTTCAGCCACTTCCCGCCCTTCTGAAGAGATCCCATCCACCATCATTCCATCCAACATTACCCTAGCCACACCTCAATCTCCAGCTCTCCAATCTTTATCTCTGTCAGCAACACAACACACCCCAGCTTCAACTCATCTTCCAGTCTCAACTCCCCTACCTTCATTATCCCGAGTTCATCAATCTCCAACCCATATTTCCTACTCTACACCTTCCCGCTAACATGATACATCCATACCTACACCTCCCCAATCCCCACTTCCATCTCATCTTGCTTATCTCCCCTCCTTCAATTTATTATCATCTCTACTGAACACTCCCTCTCCTCAACATGACTTCCCTATAGACACTCCTAAGCTAGATGCTCCACCTCTCACTCCACCAGCTACTATTATCTCTACCCTTATCCCTATTCAGCCAGACTCTCCTATAACCTCTACCTTTACAATCTTAGATCCCTCCATCCTACAATCACTTCTTCTACTTCTCAAATAACTCCTCCAGACCATCTTAGCAGAGGCAATTTCCCCTCTTGCTGCATCTATTTCAACTCTGTCTTCCCAAGTTCTTGCTCTCACCACTTCTCTCTCTTCAGAAAGGGGCCTTACTTCAGTTATTATTGAACCCAAGCAGGGGGAGATACTTGATAAGGAAGAAGTAGTAGTAGCTTAAGCAGAAGGAGCAGTAGCAACAACAGTAGCAACAGTAGCAACAATAGAAGAAGTAGCAGCAGCAGAAGAACCAGCTGAACAAGACATGGACACAGCAGTAAAAGAAGAAGCAATAGTAGAAAAAACAACAGTTGTACCAGCAACAGGAATAGAAGCTGGTATGGAAACAGACATGGAGTCAAATACTCAAAATGTTTATTGTACAGATATTATAGTATCAAATACTCAAGAGGTTATTCTGCCAGAAATTTTACCTGGAAGGGCCTTTATTATAAATCCCAAAGCAAATCTAGAAGCTTTGTAAAAATTATTTGGATCCTATATTCATTTTACCTTTCCAATTCTATCATCAAGAGAAATAGTGTGCTACACTTCTCCTGTCAGCTCAGAGGTGTTAGATATTGTAAAGAAAAGTTTGACAGCTACTCCAGAAATATTGTCTGCTTAGAGATCTAGCCCACCTGGGCCATCCTATATTATGGATGATAGCCCTCTCCAAATCTGGATGACATTATGGCTCAAGACTTTTCCATGGAAACTGAAGCAGCTCAGGCTAAAATTGTCCCCACTCCAGTAAGTAAAGAAATCCCCAAGGATGTAATAAGCCTGATTAATGATATATATGACAATCCCCAATCTTCTGATGATGATGATGATGACTCTGATGAGGATCCAAAGAGGAAGAAAATTTCTAAGAAAAGAAAAGCTCCGCCTCCTCCTGCTCCAAAACTCAACCCAACAAATGATACTCCCTACTATATTCTGCATAATATAACTCCATATAAGGGTATGCCAACATGGATATGGCTATCCAAAAATGAACAGAAGGAAAGGATGAAAAGAAGCAGATACTCTCCTCCCCCAGCTCATGGATACAGAAGGGATCCTCCTCCTACAGCTGCAGGTGCTTCAGGAACCATCTCTCAAAGCACAGATGCCTTTCCCAAGCCTACATTCACCAAAACCTATCAAAGACAAGGAAGACCTTCTCAATCTTCAAGAGATAGTCAGCACAAACACAGACATCAGCTCTCCTATAGAAGTTCATCCAATGCTCAGCAATTTGCCCCCAAGCAAACATTCTCTCCTCCTTCATCTCCTGGCAAATCAAACAGCTGTGAAAGACCTCCAATTCCAGTCTATGATCCTGAGACTAGCCCAACTACTAGAATGTCTAGATTCCAAGAATCTGTGGTTCTCTCTCAGATAAGGCAAGCCAGAGAAAAGGGTCAGGATCCTTCTCAATTTTCAACAATGTCAAGTTATAGGAAAAAGGAATTTTAAAGATATTAGGTTGGAAAGTTGTTTGATAATGAAAAATATATGCATCTACATCCTGAAGCTGTTGTTCCTTGAACTACTTCTCAAAAGACACTTGGTGATGCAGATATGACAATGACAGTGAAGCAAACACAAGATCCTAACAGAGTAATTATATTTGCTAAACCTTCTGATTCTCCAAATGACATTTAGGTTATTTATTTTCAGTCTCTATTTTTATTGTGAACAATTTGGGTGCATAACTTTATAAAGGTACTGATAGATTATTTACTCTATCAGCTATCTCAATTTTATGCTATGTCTACTTCATTTTGTCCTATAATTTTTTCTCGGTTTCTGTTTGGAGTAACCTCACCCAAATAGAGGGAGATTGTTGGAACACCTAAGTGATTTGGGCTAGGTTTTCTTCTTAGGTTGTGACCCATGTTTTATAGAAGGGTCAAGTGTTATATGTTTATAGAGTCTAGGTCATGTCCTTTGAGTCAACAGTACAAAGGACCAGCCTCCAACACTGCCAAAGAATCAAGACTTAGAGAATTCAAGTTTTAGAAAAAGGAGATCTACGTTCGTCGATCTTCGGTCGACGATAGTCGTGCTCAGCTCGACTAACTCAGAGATAAAATTCTATGAGCTGAGCTCGACAAAATCCGTTCTCAGGTCGACTAACACTTAAACTCTCAGCGCCAAAGATCACTCAGTGCCATAATTGACTCAGCGCCATAATTCACTCAAATCCAAAGCTTACTCAGAGACAAAGATCACTCAACGCTCTCAATGCCATAAATGACTCAACGCTCTCAAACGACTCAACACCAGATGTGATATTATCTCAACGCCGTCAGTTTGACCAAGTTCTAAGGTCGATGAAAGCTAATCTCTGGTCGATGAAAGCTGATCTCAGGTCGATGAAAGCTGATCTCAAATCGACAAACGCTGATCTCAGGTCGACGAAAGCTGTTCTCTGTTCGACGAAAACTGTAAGACATATTGTTATTTATTCTTTCCTTTTCTGTCTCCTTATTTTATATCCTTTATAGGTCGTTAATTCTCTGGATAATCAATGAACTTATATCCTTTGAATCGAGCCGTTACTGGCAGCATTGATTACAAGTATCCTCCATGGAATTAATTGCTTATATCTCAGGACAAACATAGAATAGAATATATGACAGAATACTTGTCGTTTTCATTTCTCGGATTTCGGCTAAGCATTTATTGCAGGATTTTGAATTTGACCTTGAGGCAGTTATCATACTTATTATCTCTCTGCCAGAAACAAGTCAATATAGAAAAACTTTTTGAAATCAACAAGAAGTGCAGTCCATACAGTTCTCAGAAAATCAACTGCTCTCAAAGGAAGAAGAAAAAACAACAATCACAATCAAGAGTCCTTCTTCTTCACCTTCTTTGTTTTCAAGAATCACAAGTGACAAGAATATTCATATCGGTCAAAGGATATCTGAAGAGTTGATTATATCGCAGAAGTTGTACTCACCCTTAGAAAAGCTTCCACTCCTAAAAAATTCAAGATTTCACGAGGAGCTTTAACAACACAATAGAATCCACATAGTCTTCTCATTTTTACTTGAGAAAAGTAGACTTCCATCAATCTCTCTTCCCCACCTCTGTACAGGGTTTTAATTCCCTTCAAAATTATTCTGGTTGCAAGTCTCCTTCCAAAATACTTGGGTTGGTTTTTGAGCACCTGATCAAAAGCTCATTGGTGGCAGTCACCTGTTAAAAACCTGTAGTGGATTCCTACTTAGGGTGGTAGAAGAGTGGGTTTACCCAAGTTTGGGGAACCACTATAAAAATTCTTGTGGTTTCTGTGTGGCTGTGATCTTCCTGTTTGCTTATTCTGTGATCTATTTTGCTGTGTAGCTTAGTTATCTTTTCTCTAGTTCATCTGCTGCACTTGTACACTCATACACCTATATCATAGTAATATATTTTAATAAAGACTTCTTATTTCAGCAAAAATCAAAAAGATTTTAAAAACTCTATTCACCCCCCCCCCCCTCTAGAGTTTTTCAGAGCTTACCTTATCTTTCATTCGGCCTTTGCCGATCTGCTAGACGATATAGTTTTTCTGGCCAGGAATTGCTTAGTCGATCTTGTAGTAGAGCCGAATAAAACAAGTTGATTAAAGTATTAATTTCATTAGGTTATACGTCGGGTTTTTGCTGTTGGACTAGGGTAATTGGTCAAGTTTAGAACAATAGGTTTAAGCTAATTTCTTTTCGTGGTATAACATGTATTTTAAGTATAATTTTCGTTGTATAATTGCTAATCTAATGGAATTTCATACTATTTAACTGTTAGTGCAGGCAAAACCCGTCGAGTTTATGGTAAGTTAATATAAGGAAAATTCGTCGTATAAAAGGGAATAGAATTGGTCAGATATAGATGGAATTTGTCTAAGTAACATTCGTCGCGTATTAGTAGGAGCAAAGTTAAATTCATCAAGTTTTCGATGTAAATTCGTCGGGTAATGCTTGGCATTGTGTTAAGACCAATTCGTTGAGTATTAGGTGTTAAGTCGACAAATATCATCTTGGCATTGAGTAATGTAATAGACTAAGTTAAAATCGTCGAGTAACAGGCGTTGAGTACATCGAGTTTGAGGCTTGGCATTGAGTCGATTAGGTATGGCACAGAGAGCGTTGAGTGATCCTTGATCCTAAGTTAAATTCGTCGAGAAAACTCTACAAATCTGTCGAGTAATGCTAGTGGCATTGAGTGTGTAGCCTTGGCGTTGAGTGACGTTGAGTGTCTGTGAGACTAATTATAAAGCATTGAGTGAACTGAATGCACTCAACATGGCATTGATTGAGATAGCATTGAGTGTAACCATGTTGTTGAGTAGTTTTGGAGTTAAGTCCAAAGCGTTGAGTGGACTCAACGCGACGTTGAGTGGACTCAATGCGGTGTTGTATGAAGGTGTATTAGTTGAGTTATCTTGCTTGGCGTTGAGTGAGTTGAATGTACTCAACGCGGCGTCGAGTTTACTCAACACTTTTCCCTGGACTTAGTATTTTAAGCGGATTCGTCGTGTATCTATTGTATTCGTCGAGTATACTCGACGAATCATCTTGGAATTAGAAATTTCTCGTTGACTTAAGTGGAATTCGTCGGGTTTTGCTTAAAATGATTTTTCTTTGGAATTTTCTTCATTTATGTCAAAGGAGAGTTCTTATGGCTTAGTTGAGATTATAGGTGTTTATGGATGATAAGTGTGGCCTTTTGTTGGTTGTGGATACAGGAACCCCAAATTAGTGGCAAATTATTA
Source organism: Platanthera zijinensis (assembly GCA_039513925.1). Classification (NCBI taxonomy): domain Eukaryota; kingdom Viridiplantae; phylum Streptophyta; class Magnoliopsida; order Asparagales; family Orchidaceae; genus Platanthera; species Platanthera zijinensis. Next base: position 144,424,822 of record CM077093.1, on the reverse strand, counting down.
AACAATACATTGTTTGTGATATTTTTGTATTGTGGGGTTAAGTTGGACAATGTGGCAATCACCACAGTACCTTGTTAATATGTTTGGATTGATGGGTTGAGTTGGATATTGAGGCCACAACCCTAGTGTTCTTTTGAGACTATTGGACTGACTAGTTGTGTTGGACAATGTTGCCACCACCACAGTACTTTCTTGAAATGTTATAGGTTTGTAAGTTTGGGTTGGAATATGTGACCACCGACTCAGAACCATTTCCTCCCATTGTAAATGATTCATATGAGTAGAATTATTAAGTATTTTTCCTTATATTATATAGATATATGTTGCACTGTTCACTCTGGCAAGTATTCCCGAAGCATGGCTTCATTTCGCATTTGGTGCAATTTCCTTACTCTTGGACTTTATAAATTAAATCTTTTATCATTGTCTATATCTATTTTATGGTGTTCTAACAGCTTCCTTGTATTTGGGTTTGTAACCATTATTCCTGTTTGGTTTATTGCAAACTGTTTTATCTTTAATCACCAGTTGTATAATCATGCTGAGGTATTTTTTTCTTGTGAGTGCCTCAAGTTTGGAGCAGTAGCCAGTTCAGCGGCTAAGAGTCATTATATTTGGCTGGTGTTCTGCAGCTGTCTTTTCCTTACCGATTGTGAGGTAGTTGTTTGTTTTCCTTTAGTTCAAACATACATTATTTTTGTGGGTTCGTGTCGGGATGTTGACGCCCATTGGATTTTGTTTAATGTTAAGTACTTGCTAGCTACTAAGTCATTTTTATATGATTCGTTGGTTTTTACCTGCTCTCTAGGAAGGTTTTATGCCTGGTTGCATGTTAGATATTTTAAATTATAAAAGTATTACTTCTATCTCATGCATATCATTTTCTAAAATCTAAGGTCACTATATCTTTTTGAACATACAAACTAATTTCCATACTTATATTAAATCTAGAGTCTTGCATATCATGAGTTGTCTTATATGGATGTTTTTGCTCATGTAGGATGTCAAATAATAAAAACAAACTATTTTCAGTAGCATATAACCATAATTTCACTTGTGGACTAGTTGATCCACTGAGCTAAGGATATGAACATCTAAAACTTAACTTAAAACATGATTATCTCACATCATAACTTGGTAATTTCATAAAATATGTTAGGATTCGTGTTCACCTGAACATCTGTAGTTATCCCCTACACAGCGTGGCATCACATCACATGTTTTCTCTTACTCTGATATACAATTAAATTCGGAGAAAATCCAGGTTGTGACATCCGCTTCCAATAACTTTGCCATATCTATTATCTCTTCCAAGCTTGAGTCCGCAATAAACGAAAGTGCTTGCCCTATGGAATCTGTCATATCTATTATCTTCTCTAGTCTCGAGTCTGCTATAAACAAAGGTGCTTGCCCTAAGGACTCTCGCAAGCCTTTGTAAAACCGTTTTACGTACCCGCGATCGTCCAAACTTTAGGAGATTTATGTATAAAGGTACAAACCTCAGGCCAGGTTGGCTAATCATAGGGTAATGACTGGACATACTTAGTGCGGGTTACATATTTAGGACACCACTTCTTCCGCTAAGTCAGTTTGTCCCCAACCTGACTAATCAAACGGGTGAGGCACCATTGTTCAATGAATTCTTTAGTTCAGGATCATTACAAGCTGACACAATTGTAAGACCCCCCCTCCCGGAACACAAGACACGGCTGAGGGAAGTCTTATTCCCAGAATAGCCGCCTTGCGGTAGCGCCAACACACGGATCGACCTGTAACACAAGATGCCTATTCGGCCGGCTAAAACTAATATCATCATTGCCAACACAATATAAAAATATAAGCAGAAGTCAAAATCCACATAAGTATATAGTCCAAAACAAATACATCAAATAAAAAGAAGCAACCAAGGCTTCTATAATATCAGAGTACATCATGCCAAGAAGGCTACAAAAAGAGTCTTACAAAATCTCACATCAGTCACTGACGACAATGATGGTATCATCACTTCAGGCCTTGTCACCCAAGCATGGCTGCCCCCCTGCAAGACCTGTTGCTGGGTTTCCTCCTAAAAAGCAAGACGTAGCAATTATTTGTCATAAAGACTAAGTGGCTATCACATCCGCTCCCCTGACGACTCTTAGGAACCGGGCGAAGAAAGGAAAAGGGTACTCTCTCTCTCTCTCTCTCTCTCTCTCTCTCTCTTCTCTCTCTCTCTCTCTCTCTCTATATATATATATATATATATATATATATATATATATATATATATATATTTATTATATATATATATATATATATATATATATATATATATATATATATATATATATATATATATATATATATATATATATATATATATATACAAGCAGTCATGTACTGGGGCCCCCGTGCGGGCAACATTCGTCGTGGGTGCTACATTTGTCGATGGGGAGACATTTATCATGAGGGCGACATTTGTCGTGGGGGCGACATTTTTCGTGGGGACATCATTTGTCGTCGGGGTGATATTTTTTGTGGGCGTGACATTCGTCATGGGGGGCGACATTCGTCGCGTGGGCCACATTCGTCGTGAATGACATTTTTCATGGGCACGATATTTTTTGTGGGGGAGACATTTGTCGCGGTGGAGAAATTTGTCGCGGGGATGACATTTGTCGCAGGAGCGATATTTTTCGCGGCAATGACAATTATAGTAGGGGGAAACACTTGTCGTGGCGGTGACATTCTTCGTGGCGACGACATTTGTCGTGGGGGCAACATTTGTCGTGGGGGGCAACATTTGTTATGGGGACATCATTTGTCGTGGTGGAGAAATTGGTCATGGGGGCGACATTGGTTGTGAGTGAAGACATTAGTCGTGGGGTGCAACATTTGTTGTGGGAGGCAATATTGATCGTGGGCGGCGACATAGGTCGTGGGCGGCAATATTGATCGTGTGCGATGACCTTGGTTGTGCACGACGACCTTGATCTTGGGCGGCGACCTTAGTCGTGTGCTGCGACATTGGACATGGGAGGTGAAATTCGTCGGTGGCTGCGATATTCGTCGGTGGCAGTGACATTCGTCGGGGCGGCGATATTGTTTGCGGTCAGCGATATTGGTCGCGGGCGGAGACATTCTTCGCGGGAGGTAAATTTGTCACGGGAACCAACATTGGTCGCGGGTGGCGATAATGGTTGGGGGCGGCAGCATTGTTCACCAGCGATGACATTCATCGCGGCCAATGACATTGGTCGCGGGCGGCGACATTGTTCGCAGGTAGAGATCAATAGGGGGAGATATTGGTCGTGGTCAGCGACATTAATCGTGGGCGGCGTCATTGGTCCTTGGTGGCGTCTGTGGTTGTGGGTGGCGTCATTGATCATAGACGACATCATTGGTCGTGGGTGGTCAATGGAAAAATTGAAATCAAAGAGCTGCTAGAATTAGAGTGGGAGAAGGATCCCATGGCTGCAAACCGTTGTAGAGGGAATAAGTTGCATGTTAGCTTCTTCCAATGATCAAAAATTGTTCAAACTTTGACATGAACACACCAATGAATTTATTCTTCCTGAGCAAAATTCCAGAATGAATAAAAATTAAGGTTAAAATGGAAATTATTAAGATATAACTCGGTGATAGAAAATGTGAAAGAAATGCCTCGTACCTACAATAGGATTATATATCATAGCTACTTCATAGAATCCAAGCTAACTTACACCTAAAATATAGCCGCAAAAACGATGACATACATGTTTTAAAGGATCAAATAATGTTTGTAAGTTCGAATTTGTGGTATCTTGAATTTTAGAGAAGTTTATGAATGAACTTAACTAAACTCATGTTACATCAAATATTTTATATCTGAAAGTTAATGAATGAGAATATTTTATGACATATTTCACATTCATATATAAAAAATTGTCAAATAATAAAGATTATATAGGATCTTTAATGAATTTTTAAATCACTTAGGAATTCTATCAAATAGGTTATACTCATGTGAAAGAAATAAACTTAATAGGCAAAAATGTTGAGACTATGGAGAACATGAGAAATAACCTATGTGGAAAAATGCAAAACTGAGGAAAAAACCAAGTTTGACATGTGTTGATTAAGAATTAATACATTAGAACATCGAATACCTTATTCTATGGTCTGAAAAAATCCTTAAGAGCTAAAATAGTGTACTTGGCCATTCCAAAATAAGATGAAACCAAAAAGTAACTGAGATCAAACAAAAATAAAGTAGGAAAAATAATTTATGTCAAGAGAGGTAGGAGTGAATAGGGGATGAAAGAATACCTGCAATGTTAGAGGCAGAGGTGGAGAGATTTCTCGACGCAGAGATTGTAGTAATATTTGCAATGTTGGAGGCAGGGGTAGAGGTGAAGAAGGAATACTCGATGCAGAGATTTCTGGCATAGAGGTATTGGCAAGAAGATAAAAAAAAAGTAAAAGAAAAAAGAACCTGGAATGTTGGAGGCACGCGAATGATGAAGGTGAGGGGCTTTATTTTCTTTCGATATGCAGCATTAACATGGATGGGAGATGTGGAGGAGTCATGTATGGCGGACGGTGTTGAAATTTTTTAGGAAAAAGTCAAAAAATTGACCTGACACGCCCGTGTCCCATGATCGACACGCCTGTGTCAGTAATTCAATGCCACTCAACACTTTCACTATTCACCTCTCAACGCCACTCAACGACATCATCAACCATAGCGGGACACGCCCGTATATATACTCGCCACGCCCGTGTCAACCACTCAACGATGTCGAGACAGAACACAATCAATGCCATCAACTCGACACTCAACACCTCGACGCCAGCCGACACGCCTGTGTCGATGTCGCCAGTCAATGCCTCCAGCCAGCAAAGATCAAATTAACTTCCTCCACCTAGCTGTCTAGTCACACCCTCCTACACGTCCGTGTCCAAGCTCGACACGTCCGTGTTGGACACTTATCCTTACCCTCTGCTTCCGGAACGATGCTAGCTCGCAAGATTTCTCCTTCCCCAGATAACCTTCATGATACGCCCCCCGTCACGCACGTGACTAGGGCGTGTCACACCTGAAAATTTTGCCTATAAATAAAAGCTTTCTGTAAGCTCACTTATCCACTTTTTTGACCACTTTGCTTAGGGTAGGTGCTGCCCATTTGGCTTCTAATGCTATGTAAGAGAAATTTCTCCCTCCCCCTCTTAGTGTTTGTATTAGCTTTCTTGTTCATACTTTCTTGTAAGCACTTGTATTTTAATAAAATTTGAAATTTTCTTCTCTTTACGTAGTATGAAAAATTCATTTGGAACCGCCCTACCTTAAGTAATTTTTCGTTCTCCTTTTTGTGCTTTTATTTATTCTTTTTAGTTTTATAACTTGTTTAGTTTAGGATTTTTACCACATTTCTAGCAGTTATGCTTGGTATTTATTTTCTCGCTCATTAGATGTTTAGGTTTAAATTTTCCTTTTGTAGTTTTTCTTCTATATTTTCATTCTTATAGCTTTATAAAAACATCTTTCAAAGTGTTTGTTTTTTACTTTCTTTAACTTAGCCTTTTTATTTTCGTAAAAAATTTTCATTCGTTTTAGTTTATTTTCACTTTTTAGTAGTTTTTATAAAAATATAAGAATGAAAATTTCGTCGTTTAAATTTTTCAGCATCTTTGTTTTTCGTATTTTTCAATCGTGTGCGTGCGTGTATGAGTTAGTGTTTTTTTTCCTTTTGTTTCAATTTATGCAGAGTGTGTGCGTGTGAGCATTTATTTCCGCCTACTCGTTAAGATTTAAATGACGTGCTATTATTTCCCACCTACTCGTTTCAGTAGGACTTGTAATTTACCGCTTTAATTTTCTTCCTACTCTTTTGAGTAGGACTTTGCGTGTGTGCGATTTAATTTCCGTAGAGTACGTGTGTGGGTGCATTTATTTCCTCCTACTCATTTTAGTAGGGCTCGCTTTCATTTATTCTCGCCCACTCGTTTGAGTCGGGACTTGTCATTTACTGCTTTCATTTCCTGCCTACTCGTTTGAGTAGGACTTGCACTTTACTACTTTCTTTACAACTTTTCTTTACTTCTTTCCTTTTACTGCTTTCCGTTTTCTGCTTTATTTTATCGCTTTCTTTCCGCTTAAGCCGTGCCCATTCCGATGAGTGGATATCCGCTCTTAGCCCTCAATATCAAAGAACATTGGGACAAAAAATGGCTTTAAATAATTAAAGGTCCTCTTTTTCTCGTTAATTAAAAGTACTTAAGGTTTACCCCGGGTTAATGACACGTAGGACCACATATCAATGTGTGGGCTCTATTTCCTTTGTCCATACGCAGGTGGCCAAGAGGCCGTGCGTATGGTCCAATCACTCTTGGGTAAAGAGGGTTCCTCACTTACCCTCGAGAGAGGAGGCACGTAACTCTACCGGATTGGGTTCCCACCCAATAGCGGGGTTCTTAGCGTAATGCGGGCGTTAAGAGGAATCCTTCATCGGACTAACGTTCGGTCGAATAGTCTTAGCATTCAGGTGAGAGATAGTCCTAGAGATAAGTGAGCTCATTCTTTTGGAACCTCAACGGCCAAGTCTCCGCCTTAATTAATTTGAAATTCAGGATCTCTATTTATTAAAAGTTTATTTTAGTTCGAATTCTATTTGATATCGTTGCGCTATTTCTTTATCGGCATTCCTGCATTTTTTATGTTTTCATTTTCTGCATTTTATATATTTGTATGTCCGCCATTAATTAAATATAAACCAACCAAATATTATCGGTAAAATAATAGTCCTTTAAGGGAAAGAGTAGAAATAGGCAAACCGACCCCGAGAAAAATACGACAACGATATTCCTCACCGGAATATCCTGTACTACACGCGATAGGTGCACTAGCCTCCCTTTCGTTAAAACTCGGTTTCAACCACTTTTTATATAAAATAAATCCGCACGCCCCACCTTTTTTAATAGATAAAACTTCTTTCTTTTTCTTTAATAAACCACTTAAAAAACAACCACCCGGGGCGCCGCGAGTTTTAACCATCAATAATTTAAGAAAAAGATAAAGTAAATATAATTTTATTAATAACAAAATTTAAAATCAACATTTGTAATGGGCAGTGATTAATAGGAAGTGAAGTATGATAGAAATATAGGATGGTTGTTATCATTGTTTGGGGTACCGGTGGGTCTGCTTTTATGAACATGGTTTTTTTAACTTCTTATGAACTTTTTGATTTCCATACAAAAATCAACATATGTTTGTTCTATCCAGTTGCATACAAAAATCAATAGGCTGGTTAGTCTATCTAATTTTAAAATGGATCTAACTTCACAATGCTTACAAAATAGATTTGACTCAAGTCCATTATTAGTTTGCTAATTATTCTTAAGGCTGATTGAAAATCTCAAAACCGCATGTGTCCAAATATTTTTACTATAGCTTGATGGAACTCAGTTCGGGCGGTTAGCCGAACTTGTAACATACCTCAAATAACTACACCCCCAAGGGTGGTCTTATCATGACTAGGTCATGACAAACCCCTAAGAAGCTTAAGAGGCGAAGTGAGACAAGGCATGAGGGGGGAAGTCACCCTGGTATGCCTATAACATAACCTCATCACCAAGCCTAGTGTTTGATCTTAGGGCCTCACCTTGACTGTTTGACCCCACCATAACATCCCTAGTCCTTTAGAAGGTTCATTGGGTCACCACGGAGCCATTGTGGTCAACCCAAAAGGTCAATTTGACCAAGGATAACTCAACCCTAAGATTAGGTCAAATTAGCCTAAGTGGACCTAAGCCCAACTCTCTTTGGCTAAGCCCAATTAGAGCGACCCATTAGATTTAAGAGGCATGTATTTACCTAAATTGCCATTAAAATGCTGGAAATAGTGACAAGGAGAGAGAAAGCCATTTTTCCCTAAATGGAGGAGAGAGAAAGAGAGAGAGAATGTTGGGTCCATTGCCCACAATGTCCTGGATTTGAGTGAAGTCAATATTATCAATTATATACACATGTATGGTAATGACTATGATAAGTTAGGTATCCTAAGTGGCTATGTCAGGTAAACACTTACCTATAGTGTGGGATGTAAGAAATCTGTCTAAGTCCACAGACGTTGAGTTAAGGAACATCACTCAATGCCAGATGACTTATAGCGCTGAGTGTAGCCTATACTGTTAGAGCCTAAGTTGGAATGAGCTAAAATGTGCCAAAGTCCACAGGCACTGAGTGAAGTCAACTCCCTCAATGTCATGCTACTATAAATAGAAAATTGGCTATGGGACAAAGCGTTGAGTGAGGCATATTAACTCAACGCACTCTTCTCTTATGTTGCTGAATAAGCAGAAATATGGTGAAGGAAAAAAGTGATGAGTGGAGGTTACTGACTCAATGTTGTCAACGCCTAGTGAAGACAGAATTTTGTCTAAGGGGTTTGGCTTTGAGTGATGCATACTCACTCAACGCCATGCAGTTGAAAGCTGATAAAGCAAGATTTGCGTTGAGTTGAGCTGAATCACTCAATGCTTAGAATCAGACTTATTATTCTAAGTAGTTTGGCGTTGAGTGAAGGTGACTCAATGCCAAGAGACAGTGAATCTGTCTAAGTATTTCGGCATTGAGTGATGCTTACTCACTCAATGCCTATTCTTTGATGCTCGGTTTTTGCTAAGTCCCCAGGTGCTGACGTCAGTAAAATCGATAAAGTCAACTAAGGTCAAATCAGACACGAGGAAGCTATACTACACGACAAAACTTGCCGTGAAGCTACTGTACGTCTTCTTCTGTTAAAGCAAGTTGCAGCTCAAAGCTGCAGGTGGGGCCCACCGATATCTAAGTGTCGTTGATCAGCAAACTATAAAAGGAAGAGATAGGGCTAAGACAAAGTAAACTTTTAGGGCATACATTATTCAAAAAGGAGAGGAGCCGTCTTCATCTTCTTCGACATTACTGCATATGAAAATCTTGAAACTCTCCAACAAGAAAAGTTCAGTTAGCTGTACAAGTCTCCATCTGGCACAGCAGATTCAGAACCTATTCTGAAGAATGAAAAACCTTCATCCTTTGTCAGGTTCAGTGAGCTATTGAAAACTAAAGATAAAAAGATCTTTAGCCTTCAGCCGTAAGTTTAGAAGTTATCTTTTGAGTTCCTCCAGCAAATCCTTTCCCTACTGTGAGGAGGGTTGGAGAAGAAAGTTTTCTGCTCAAGTGGTTGACACAGAGAAATTTCTCTTTGTCAAAGTTATTTAAACTATTTCTTTTTGTAGGATCCTTCATGATCTGAGCTATAGGACCTTTGGGTCTGAGGTAGGGCAAAATTGCCTGAGCTGTAGGAGAGTGCTACTCTCTGAGGTAGGTGAGTTTTTCTCACTAAGAAGTATGATATCTTTACCTGAACGGTAGGAGAGTGTATCTCTCTGATTTGTAGGAGAAAGCTTGCTCTGAGGTAGGGCAATCCTCCATAGCCTGAGTGGTAGGGCTTAAGTGCCTGAGGTAGGTGATACTTGTATCACTAAGTGTAGGTCTTTGTGGATGAGGTGTAAGTCTTGGAGGAGACTTAGAGATCCTGAGGGTTCTGAGGTGTAAGCTCCTTAGAGCATTGGTTTGGAGAAGTGCCTTCACTAACGAGAAGTTAGTAAGGTGGGAGGAGAGTGGATGTACCTATAATTTTGGGGAACAACTATAAAATACTTGTGTGCTTTTCTATGTTTGCTCTTATTTTCTTTTTTGCAAGTGCTAAGGACAAGCTCTAGACCACTATAAACTGAAATCCTAAATAAATAATCAAGTGATTTAAAAAGACTCTCAAAAGACCTAAGAAGACCTATTCACCCCCCCCCCCTCTAGGTTACAAGCTACCTTGAAATTAAAGGATTTCAAGTGATATCATAGGGAGGTTCCTCAAAAAGATTTTAACAATCTAAGTGATCCTCCAAGGTAGTTGCTGCTAAGTGGTCATGGGCTCATGAGAGAGCCAGAGAGAGCTGAGTTTAATGAAACTCCCCATCTGCATACAGGAGCAGTTTGGAATATGGAAGGAGAGGGTGAGGCTATTATTGGAAGCCTATGATCAAAGAATTTTTGCAACTATTTGAGAGGGACCTAACATTACCACGAAGGTCTCTACTCTGGATTCCAACATCCAGACACCAAAGACACTCTCTGAAATGACCAAAGATGAGGTCACACTAGATGGCCTGGATAAGAGAGCACATAACATAATAGCTTGTGCTATAGATGACTCAACCTTCCTTAACTTGGTTCGCTGCCAGACCTCCAAAGAGATGTGGGACACCCATGTGGTATACATGGACAGTACTGATTTGGTAAGACATGAAATGAAGTATCTTCTCAACCAAGAGTATGAGGGTTTCAGGCAAATCCTAAAGGAGATCGAACATAACTACCTATTATGAAAGATTCTTCAAGATCATAAAAGAGTTGAAGACCTATGGAAGAGTCTTTAATAATTATGAAATGAATGAAAAGTTTCTCAGATCTCTCACTAGAGACTAGGATACTAAGATATATGCCATAAGAGGGATGGCCAAGCTTGCTGACACTCCTCCCCAAATATTGTTTGGGAAGCTGCTCTCCTATGAGATGCAGCTGGCTGCCAGAATGGAGGAGGATGCCTCCAACAAATCACTGGCCAAAGAAATGTCCTTGGCCTTCAAAGCTGAAAGGTCAAGGAAAGGCAAGGAAAGGATTCCTTCTCAACCAAGGACACCAGCTGAGTCAGACAGCTCTGTCTAAGAGGCATCAGAAAGCAGCATGTCTGATGAAGATTTTATAGCCTTTTCCAGACAACTACAGAGGTTTATGAAGAAGTATTGGAAGAAAAAGATTTCTAATTCCACCCATCACAAAAAGAGCCACTCCAAGACTGACAGGTATGGTTCTAAACATAATAAATATAACTCCTTTAAAGTAATTTTCTACTATTGTTGCATGCCTGGGCATGTGATAGCTGACTGCCCAGAGAAGATGAAGGAGACTGAGGAGAAGAAGCAACACCAACAAAAAGGAAAGAAGGAAAAGTCCTTCATGGCCAATAAGGAAAAGAGTTGGACAAACTCATCATCTTCTGAGTCTGAAGAAGAGGAAGCCTATATTGGGCTTGTTGATGCTACTGTTACAGATAAAGTTATTGTAGTAGGAGAAGTCAATCCTCCAGGGAAGATTCGAATCATATCTTCTATGAAACTATCAGACAGTGAGTCAGAGGTGGATGAAGATGTCAACAAATACATAAGGCTGATGGCAATGACATATGAGGAAGGCAACAAGGATCAGCCAGGTCAGAGCAATGTACATCTATCACATAACTCTGCTTATCTATTTGTGTTTGAGACTAGTCCTTACTCAAAAGCCTCTTCACCCTGTGGTGAAGAAGATTCTGGATCTGAAGGAGATGTTAATTAACTGATTGACAAGTATGGAGAACTTTTGAATGCCTTCAAAAAGGTCTATAAGTTGTCTAAGAAGCAAGTTAAAGAGATCTCATCTCTTAAGCTTGCAGTTGCCCAGCAGACTGTAACAACAAATATGCCAGACCAGAAAGCTAAGGAAATTAGCCAATTGAAGTACCTCGTGGACATTCATATAGCCTCCATCAAGCACAAGAACTGTCTCATCAGGGAGCATTAAGATAAGCTTGAGAAGGAGAATAGAATAGTGGCTAGATATTCTAAGCCATGTACTGTTCACCCCTTGATATACTCCTTCTCCTCTCAAAAGGGCAAGAGGGGGTTGGGATTCAAGGGGAGCATAAGAGTTGCTCCTTCCAAAAGGAAGGGCAAAGATCCTGTTCCACCTCAGCCTATTGATTTTAAGCCTCCCATTCTTTTCAGAAAAGTTTTGATACCTTCTAACATGTATGACCAAGAAAGTTCTTATGCTCACTGTGAGAGGGGTTGTTCATCTGGAGTGAACGAAGATGTTTACTATCATGATGAAAGTTTTGGTAGGGTGTGTCCAGTCAAGGCTGCTAATTAGAAATTTCAAATAGCCCAATCTAGACCATTTGTCTTTGGTGCTTCTACACCAACTCTCAAGAATGTTGTTGCAGCCAAGGCTCAGAATCTGACAGCAGGGGTTCTGACAAAGGGGAAGTCTTGGAATCAGGATGATCTGGGCATATTTGAAGCCATCAGAAGCATGCTTTAGGAAAAGAAGCTAGCTGTTGCTGGCACTCAGGGCAGACCAAATCAGCCAGCTATAAGACTTACCTTCAATGAAATTCTGGCTGAAAGAAATAAGAAAAAGGTTGCATCACATCTTCCTCCTATCAAGGTTGCTGTTTATCAAGATGCAGGGCCTTCACAGAAAAAAAGATATAATACTCATGATTGTTGGTGCTATGGTAAGATAGGTCATTTTGCCATTGACTGTTTGCACAATCCCAATGTTGCCAAAGCTAGGGTCAGTCCACTTCTCATAAATTCTACTTGTGGACATGTTCAGTTTCATGTTAACATGCGCATAGGACCCAATAGATTTTGGGGTCCTAAGGTTAAGTAATTTGTATATTGTAGGATAGTTCAAGGAGCCATACCCATACATGGTACTTGGATAGTGGATGTTCTAGGCACCTGACTTGAAAAAGGAGCAACTTGAAGGGTTTTACTCCAACAAAAGATGGAACAAAAGTCATCTTTGGAGGTTCAGATAGAGGTATAACCAGAGGCTATAGTAAGATCACCAATGGCATAGTAACCATCACAAATGTGGCTTATATTGAAGGGTTGCAGCACAAACTTATAAGCATAAGATAGCTTTTTAATCTTGGCTATGTAATTGTATTTCACAAGGTTTAGTGCATAATTAGGTGGTTAAGTGACCAAGAGTTCATCTTGATAAGCACTAGGAGTGGAAATGTTTTGATGGGTTAAAACGAGGTTCTTTTATTTAGTTATGAAGGGATGGTTTTTATTTATAAAAAAAGAAGAAGGTTTTATTTGAAACCGAGTTTTAACGAAAGGGAGGCAAGTGCACCTATCGCGTGTAGTACAGGATACTCCAGTGTGGAATATCGGGGTCGTATTGTTCTCGGGGCCGGCTTAGCTATTTCTACTCTTTCCCTGAAATACCTATTATTCTACCGATAATATTTTAGGTTGTTTAAAAAGAGAAGATGACGTAAAATATAAAGAGTGCATAATAATAAAAGCATAATAATAAAACAGGATAATAAATGCAGAAAAATTAAAGCAAGAAATAAAGTGCAGAAAGTCGATGAAGAACTCAGCGCGACGATATAAAAAAGAGAACTGAACTAAAATAAACTTTTAATAAAAAGAGATCCTAAATTTCAAATTAATTAAGGCGGAGACTTTGCCGTGGAGGTTCCATAGATAAGAGCTCATCTTGGTCTAGGGATATTGCTCACCTGAACGCTAAGCCTATTCGACCGAACGTTAGTCCGACGAAGGATTCCCCTTAACCCACGCATTATGCTAAGAACCCCGCTATTGGGTGGGGAACCAAATCCGGTAGAGTCACGCGCCTCCTCTCTCGAGGGTTTGCGCAGATCTCTCTTTACCCAAGGGTGATAAGTCCATATGCACAGCCTCTTGGCGTTGTATATGGATAACGGAAATAGAGCCCGCCAATTGATCTGCGGTCCTACGCGTCATTAACCCGGGGCAAACCTTAAGAAATTATATTAAACTGAAAAACAGGACCTTTAATTATTTAAAGCTATTTTATTTGTCCCAATGCTCTTCGATATTGAGGGCTAAGGGCGGTTAGCCACTCATCGAAATGAGGACATTTTACGCTAGAAAGCAGTAAAAGAAAGCTGTAAAGAAAGCAATAAAATGAAAGTAGTAAAGGAAAGTAGTAAAGGAAAGCAGAAAATTGCGAGTCCCGGCTCAAGCGAATGGGCAGGAGAAGAAAGCAGTAAATGCGAATCCCGGCTCAGTGAGCGGGGGTAAATTTATCTTATACACGCACGCACTCTACTTAAAAGTAAAACACACTCACGCACACAAAGTTTTCCTACTCAAGTGAGTAGGAAGAAAATGAAAGCAATAAAAAGACAAGTCCCACTCAAACGAGTGGGCGGGAAATGAAAGCAGAGCGCCATTTAACTCTTAACGAGTAGGCAAAAATAGATGCACACACACACACTCTCTATTGAAATAAAAGAAATCTATAAAACTAACTCATACACGCACACACACTTGCAAAAATATAGGAAAAACAAAGTGGCTGAAAAATTAAAACAATGACATTTCTACCACTAGAATGCGGTAAAAATGCGTAAAAAGACAAAATAAAAATTAAACGAGCGAAAAGTTTTGCAAAAAAATGCAAAAGTGAAATGCTCTAAAAATTAATAAGACTGCATTTCTACCCGAGAATGCGGTAGAAATGCATAAAAAGAGAAAAAAAATTAAACGAGCTAAAAGTTAAAGTTAAAACAAAGTTAACGAAAAATTAAAAAAACAACTTTTTAATTCTTATGTTTTTATAAAAACTCCTAAAAAGTGGAAGTAAAGTAAAAAGAACGAAATAGTTTTCGAAAATAAAAAGGCTAAGCTAAAGAAAGTAAAAACAAACACTTTGAAAGAGGATTTTATAAAGCTATAAGAATGAAGATAGTAAAGAAGAAATTCTAAACCTAAACACGTTATGAGTATGAAAATAAAATCGGCGGCGTAACGGCTAGAAATGCGGAAAATTTCCTAAGCTAAGCTAAGTTATAAAACTAAAAAGAAAACATAAAGCATAAAACACAAAAAAGAGGACTAAAAATTACTTAGAGTAGGGTGCTTTCATGAATTTCCATACGATGCAATGGAGAAAAGTCTAACATTTTATTAATAAAAAGTCTATTACAAAGTAAACTAAAGAAAACATCCTAATACAAACTAAGAGAGAGAGAGGGGGGGGGGAGAAATTCTCTTACATAACATTTGGATTACATTTGGGAAGCACCTCCCCTTAGCAATTTGGACCAAAAAAGTGGACAAGAAAAGCTTTCTGAATGCTTTTATTTATAGACAAAAATTCGGGTGTGACACGCCCTAGGTCACGGACGTGACAGGGGGTTTGTCGGACAGAGCCGCGTTTGACTTGCCGAATTTGGCTGGCTGGATTCGTTCTAAAAAGTTTGGGAAGTGACACGTGTCTGTCACGGGCGTGACAGGTGTTAGACACGGGCGTGTCAAGCAGTGGTCGACGATCTTCGAGCGCCGATTGACGATTTAGAAGATTCTGTAAGTTACACATGGCGGTCACGGGCGTAACAGGCTTGGTCACAGGCATGTAGGGGGGCGTGACTTGGACATCTGGCAACTCTGATGTCAGCAGCATCGAGTGTTGAAAAAAGCGTTGAGTGTCGACATCGACACGGGCGTGAAAAGTCTTGGATACGAGCGTGACTGGGGAGTGTCTGGACGGCGTTGAGTGTTGAATAGTAAAATCATTGAGTGTTGACTGGCAGAAGGCATTGAGTGCCTGACACGGGCGTAACAGGGGGTGTCACGGGCGTGACAGGTCAAAAAATTGAATTTTTTTGAAAAATTTCAGAAAACAAAAATAAATTAGATTAGTATAAAATTAACAAAAAAAGAAGTATATTATTAAATAAAACAAACTAAAAAAGACAAAAAGAAACAAAAAATACTTAAATAAAATGCAAAAATATAGGTATATTTACAACTCATCTAAAACCCCCATACTTAAGCTTTTTCTATTTTAGAGCAAAAGTTGGAGATGAACCTATAAGGAATAAAAAAGAATCCTAAATTTAGCTAACGCTTACCTTAATTGTAAGAAAGATCGAAAAAATTTCTGGGGTTTCGGAATCAAATCCTAAATTATGAAAGTGTTATAAATAGAGGAACTGTTTCAAAAAATACTTCTTAACGAGAAAAATAAAAAGCGAAAAATATTTTTGTTAGTTTAACAAAGATGGATTGGAATTATAGAAAAAACTTTATCGAAAAAGAAATTAATAGGAAATAATTCAATTTAAAAATTATGCTCTCAAAAAGATTTAAATTAATTCTAGAATCATGAAAATTAGGCTAAGTGGATTGGCGGTTCTGAAGAGGGCTTTGGTTTTTGAGGCGAGGTAATTTTTTCTCGAACCTCCACATTAATTTTTTTTGAACAATTAGCAAAATGAAATCTTATATTCCTAACATTTTTTTTCTTTCTTTTTTTCTTTTCCTCATAAATACTAATAAACCCAATGTATATATACATAAGTATTGAATTTTATCATCTTACTCCGTAACATATAATCTATTTAATTATTTAGTGGCTATGTTTACGGGACGAAATCTTATCCCCATTGACATAAGATCTTTTAAAGGTGGAAGCGGGAAATCATACCAAGTAAGGCATGAAAAAAAGGTGGAAGAGATTTTTTCTAAAAGAAAACTAGAGTTTAATAAAAAAATTTGAGAGCGACCTCTTTAATTTGAATGTTCCTACATTTCTAAAAACATAAGTAGAAATAATATAAAATCCATAAAAGTTATTTTCTAACATAAAAATGTTCTTTATTTCAAAAAATAAGAAGTGAAATGAGAAACATAAGTTTTCTATAATAAGAAAAAGACAAAAAATTCTTTAAAATCTTAACCCCAGAAATCTAAGTCTATCGAGCTACAATTAAGAAAACGAATAGTAAATAAAGAATTAATTAAAATTCGCTTATAAATAAACTCGAAACGATTATTTTGGAGAGCAAAGAGGTTAAGAAATGAGGTATTCGAATTATTTAATTCAAGATAATTTTTTTTTGGATTTTTATAAGTTTTTCTAGTTGTTTTTTATATTTTGGGGTTATTTTCATTTCTTTTGGAATTTTAAAGGTTATAAAAAAAAATTTGTGTCTTTTTTGAGTTATACAAATTTTTTTGAATTTTTGAATTACGGAAATATTTACAAGAAGAGAGAGAATTTTTACAAGAAAGGAAAGGGAGGAGGAAAAAGACGAGAATATTTAAAAAATATTTTTACAAAGTAAAAAAAAGATCTCCCGCGAACAGACTTTTATTTGTGGTTGGTTTGATGAGTCAAACGTCGCGGAGAGATGTTTCATTTTTTTTTAAAATTTTATTTATTATTATTAAAGCATGAAAATATATTTTTTCTTAAGTTTTTAATTTTTGCAAAATTTTTTTGGGTTTTTGATTTGGTGCAGAAAATAAAGTGCAGAAAATAGGAAACACTCCCATTATTAAGTCTAACATTGTCCGCGAATATTGCACAGGAGTTAAAGAAGCTTCCCAGAAAACGTGTTCGGGAGGTCCGTTAAATTAACACTTGCAAAAGTTAGAAGAAAATAGCAAAAAAATATAATAAAAAAACGAAGAAGTTAAATTCGGCGAAAATGTGCGGGTGATAGGGGGCAAGTGAGTGTGACAGATGTGCGATCCCCTAGAGCTTACAATAGTGAAGCGCGCCGAAATGACAAAATTAATTTTTTTTTGTTTTTTTTTAAAAAAAAATTTTCTTAGTTTTTTGAAAAAAAATAATTTTGTTTTTTTTAGATTTTTAAGTTTATGTTTTTTTTTTTTTTTTTTAGCTTTGATTTTTTTGAAAATAAAATAAAAAAAATAAAATGAAAAGAAATTAAAGGCAAAAATAAAATAAAAAATATGAAAAATATATTATGTTTTTTTTGTTGAATTTTTAATTTTTGATGAAAATAAATTTTTTCATCATATTTTTTTGTGATTTTTAAGTTTTTTAATTTTTTAGTTTTATATGTTTTTAAGTTTTTAGTTTTTTTTAAGTTTTTGATTTTTTAGATTTTTTAGTTTTTAGTTTTTTATTTTTTAAATTTTTAATGTTTTTATTATTAATAATAATTTATTTGTTGTTGTTTTTATTGGCCAAATTTTTGTGTAAAGAAATAAAAGGTAAAATTAATAGTTTTCAGGAATTCAAAATAGTAAATCGAAATTCTCCCCGGCAACGGCGCAAAAAACTTGATGGTTAAAACGAGGTTCTTTTATTTAGTTATGAAGGGAAGGTTTTTATTTATGAAAACAGAAGAAGGTTTTAGTTGAAACCGAGTTTTAACGAAAGGGAGGCAAGTGCACCTATCGCGTGTAGTATAGGATATTCCAGTGTGGAATATCGGGGTCGTATTGTTCTCTGGGCCGGCTTAGCTATTTCTACTCTTTCCCTTAAATACCTATTATTCTACCGATAATATTTTAGGTTGTTTAAAAAGAAAAGATGACCTAAAAATATAAAATGTGCATAATTATAAAAGCATAATAATAAAAAAGGAAAATAAATGCAGAAAAATTAAAGCAAGAAATAAAGTGCAGAAAGCCGATGAAAAACTCAGCGCGACGATATCAAAAAGAGAACTGAACTAAAATAAATTTTTAATAAAAAGAGATCCTAAATTTCAAATTAATTAAGGCGGAGACTAGGCCGTGGAGGTTCCATGGATATGAGCTCACCTTGGTCTAGGGATATTGCTCACGTGAATGCTAAGGCTATTCGACCGAACGTTAGTCCGACGAAGGATTCCCCTTAACCCCACATTACGCTAAGAACCCCACTATTGGGTGTGGAACCCAATCTGGTAGGGTCACGCGCCTCCTCTCTCGAGGGTTTGCACGGAGCTCTCTTTACCCAAGGGTGATCGGTCCATACGCACAGCCTCTCGGCGTTGCGTATGGATAATGGAAATAGAGCCTGCACATCGATAAGCAGTCCTATGCGTCGTTAACCCGGGGCAAACCTTAAGAAATTTAATTAAACAAAAAAACAGGACCTTTAATTATTTAAAGCTATTTTATCTGTCTCAATGCTCTTCGATATTGAGGGCTAAGGGAGGTTAGCCACTCATCAGAATGGGGACACTTATGCTAGAAAGCGATAAAAGAAAGCTGTAAAGAAAGTAGTAAAATGAAAGAAGTAAAGGAAAGCAGTAAAGGAAACAGAAAATTGCAAGTCCCGGCTCAAGCGAATGGGCGGGAGAAGAAAGCAGTAAATGCGAATCCCGGCTCCAATGAGTGGGTGGGGGTAAATTTATCTCATACACGCATGCACTCTACTTAAAAGTAAAACACACCCACGCACACAAAGTTTTCCTACTCAAGTGAGTAGGAAGAAAATGAAAGCAATAAAAAGACAAGTCCCACTCAAACGAGTGGGCGGGAAATGAAAGCAGAGCGTCATTTAACTCTTAACGAGTAGGCGGAAATAGATGCGCACACGCACACACTCTACTGAAATAAAAGAAAGCTATAAAACTAACTCATACATGCACGCACACTTGCAAAAAATAGGAAAAACAAATTGGCAGAAAAATTATAACAACGATATTTATACCGCTAGAATGTGGTAGAAATGCATAAAAAGACAAAATAAAAATTAAACGAGCGAAAAGTTTTGCAAATAAACGCAAAATAGAAATGCTCTAAAAATTAAAACGACTACATTTCTACCGCTAGAATGCGGTAGAAATGCATAAAAAGAGAAAATATAAATTAAACGAGCTAAAAGTTAAAGTTAAAACAAAGTTAATGAAAAATTAAAATAACAACTTTTTCGTTCTTATGTTTTTATAAAAACTCCTAAAAAGTGAAAATAAAGTAAAAAGAACGAAAAAGTTTTACGAAAATAAAAAGGCTAAGCTAAAGAAAGTAAAAACAAACACTTTGAAAGAGGATTTTGTAAAGCTATAAGAATGAAGATAGTAAAGAAGAAATTCTAAACCTAAAAAAGTTATGAGTATGAAAATAAAATCGGCGGCGTAACGGCTAGAAATGCGGAAAATTTCCTAAGCTAAGCTAAGTTATAAAACTAAAAAGAAAACATAAAACATAAAACACAAAAAGAGAACTAAAAATTTCTTAGAGTAGGGTGCTTTCATGAATTTCCATACGATCCAACGGAGAAAAGTCTAACATTTTATTAATAAAAAGTCTATCACAAAGTAAACTAAAGCAAACATCCTAATACAAACGAAGAGAGAGAGCGGGGGGGGGGGGGGGGAATGCTCTTACATAACATTTGGATTACATTTGGGCAGCACCTCCCCTTAGCAATTTGGACCAAAAAAGTGGACAAGAAAAGCTTTTTGAAAGCTTTTATTTATAGACAAAAATTCGGGTGTGACACGCCCTAGGTCACAGGCGTGACAGGGGGCGTGTCGGACAGAGCCGTATTTGACTTGGCAAATTTAGCTGTCTGGATTCGTTCTGGAAAGTTCGGGAAGTGACACGTGTTTGTCACGGGCGTGACAGGTGTCAGACACGGGCGTGTCAAGCAGTGGTCGACGATCTTCGAGCGCCAATCGACAATCTGGAAGTTCTAGAAGTGACACGTGGCGGTCACGAGCGTAACAGGCTTGGTCACGGGCATGTCGGGGGCGTGACTTGGACAGCTGGCAGCTTCGATGTCGGCAGCATCGAGTGTTGAAAAAAGCATTGAGTTTCGACATCGACACGGGCGTGACGGGTCTTGGACACGGGCGTGACTGGGGCGTGTCTTGACGGCGTTGAGTGTTGAACAGTAAAATCATTGAGTGTCGACTAGCGGAAGCCCTTGAGTGCCTGACACGGGCGTGACGGGGGGTGTCACGGGCGTGACAGGTCAAAAAATTGAATTTTTCTGAAAAATTTCAGAAAACAAAAATAAATTAAGTTAGTATAAAATTTACAAAAAAAGAAGTATATTATTAAATAAAACAAACTAAAAAAGACAAAAAGAAACAAAAATGTCTTAAATAAAATGCAAAAATATAGGTATATTTACAACTCATCATGTTTATTGCTTGAACTTTATATGTCTAGACACAGATTCTCCTATCTGTTTGGTGGCAAATGAGAAAGTCTCCTACTGTGTCTATTGGCACAAGAGACTAGCCCATTTGAATTACAAGACTATTGGCAAGCTCTTTAGTCAAGAGCTAGTTAGGAATGGCCCCAATGTTAAATGCTCTAAGGAGGCCATTTGCTCTGCTTGCCAAAAGGGTAAGCATACCAAAGTCTCCTTCAAGGGTATTCAGACCAAAGACTCTGTGAAGTGCTTATACCTCTTGCACCAGGACTTATTTGGTCAAATGCCAATTCACAGTTTTGGTAGGAAAGTCTACACCCTTGTGGTAGTTGATGACAATTGAAAGTTTACATGGGTGTTATTTCTTAAAAAGAAGGATGAAACCCTTAATGACTTTATGAGGTTTGTCAAGAAAATTTAGAATGAGCTTGGTTGTTCTGTGGTCAAAATATTAAGTGACCATGGGACAGAATTCAAGTCTGAACATGACAAAGTTTTTTGAAGAGCATGAGATTCATCAAGAATTCTCTTCTCCTAGAACACCCAAGCAAAATAGGATAGTTGAGAGGAAAAATCGGACTCTCATAGAGACTGTTAGAACACTGTTAAGTGACACATCTCTCCCAGAATATTTCTGGGCTGAGGTAGTAAATACTGCATTTCATGTCCTCAATAGAGCCTCTATCACCAAAGGCCATAAGAAGACTCCCATTGAGATCTTGAAGGGCATAAAACCAAATCTGTTCTAACTAAAAATCATTGGTAGTAAATGCTTTATGCTTCACAATGGCAATTCCTATGTGACTAAGTTTGCTGTAAAATCCTATGATGGAATATTTGTTGGGTACAACAATCATAGCAAAGACTATAGGATCTACAGCTTGAAAAGCCAAGTTGTAGAAGAATAAGTTCATGTAGTCTTTGATGAGTCTACCATGATTAATAATGGACTGTCTAGTTCCTCTTATAGTACAGCAGGTACAGAACAGATGATGGATAAGCTGACCATCAAGGAATTATCACCAATCATCCAAGATGATATGGATACTCCAGAAGATCTACCTGGCACACTAGGAGTGGTTGAAGATAAATAACAAGATGCCCCTACTGCTTAAAGAAGACTTCCACCTGCATTCAGACATATGAGAGATCATCTAGCACAAAAGATCATTGGTGAGGCAAGTAATGGAGTAATGACAAGGAGCAAAAGTCAGAACACAGTCATGTATTCAAGCTTTTTATCCTAAGTGGAGCCCAAGAAGTTTGAAGAGTCCAACATAGACCAGCATTGGATTGGAGCTATGCAGGAGGAATTGAACCAATTCAAGAGGTGTAGGGTCTGGAAGCTGGTTCCCAGACCTCACTGTCATAATATCATTGGAGTCAAGTGGATCTACAGAAACAAGCTTGATGAAAATGGAATTATAATTAAGAACAAGGCCAGACTAGTAGCTAAGGGGTACATTCAAAAAGAAGGGATTGATTTTGATCAAACCTTTCCCCTATAGCAAGATTGGAGGCCATCAGGTTATTCCTTGCATATGCAGCACACAAGTGATTCAAGGTCTACCGAATGGATGTGAAGTCAGCCTTCCTAAATGGTGACTTAAAAGAAGAAGTCTATGTTGAACAGCCTCCAGGTATTATAGTTCCTAATTCACTTGATTTTTTTTATAGACTTAGGAAAGCTCTATATGGGCTGAAGGAAGGCCCTAGAGCATGGTATGAGACATTGTCTAGTTTCCTCATTGAGAACAAATTCTCAATGGGGAAAATAGACAAGACCCTATTCCTAAGGGAATTTAAGGGTAAGATCATCCAAGTCTAGATCTATGTAGTTTACATCATCTTTGGATCTACTAATGACAACCTCTGCAAAAAGTTTGCTAAACTCATGCAGGGGAAGTTTGAAATGAGCAGTATGGGTGAACTTAAGTTCTTCTTGGTCCTCCAAGTAAGACAGACTAATGATGGCTTTTCCATATCCAAGTCTAAGTCCACTAGGGAGTTAATCAAGAAATTTGGCATGGAGAATTCCTCCACCAAAAGAACTCCCATGGGGTCAAGTATGCATGTAGGCAAAAGATGAAGTAGGGAAACCAGTTGATGAAACTTTGTATTGAGGGATAATTGGCTCCCTTCTATATCTGACTGCAAGTAGGCCAGCCATCATGTATGCTAAATGTGTTTGTGCTTGGTATCAGGCTTGCCCTAAAGAATCTCACAACTCTGCAGCTAATAGAATCTTGAGGTACCTTAAGGGCACTCTAGATCTTTGCCTTTAGTTCCCTAGGAATGGGGAGTTTGAACTAAGTGGCTATTCAGATGAAGATTTTGAAGGCTGCAAAGAGGATGGGAAGGGCACATTTGTCACCTATCAGTTCTTGGGAGGGAGACTTGTATCTTAGAGCAGCAAGAAACAAACCAGTATTGCAATATCAACTGCAGAGTCAAAGTACATCTCAACAGGAAGCTGTTGTGCTCAGTTGTTGTGGATCCAACACCACCTTTGGAAGTGAGGTGTTAGATCTAGAATACTCTAGAGGGGCGGGGGGGGGGGGTGAATAGAGTTTCCTTAAAAACTATTTGAACTTTTGCAGTAAATAAAAATTGCAGAATGAAAACTAATTAAGCAAAACAGAGCAGTCCTAACTAGCACAGCCACAACAAGAACAAAATGAAAATGGTAACCAGACAACATAAGAACTTATAGTTGTTCCCCAACATGGGTACATCCACTCGTATACTACCCTGGTAGGAATCCACTCAGGTTTTTGATCAGGTGCATGACACCAATGAGCTTTTGATCAGGTGCTCAAAAACACCCCCCAGTCTTTTGGAATGAGTCTTGTGAACAGCACCCCCAAGAGATGATTTTGTCTTCTCTTTCTCAAGTTTACAACTGAGAAGACTCAAGTGGATATGTGTTTTTGGCAAACAGCTCCCCCTGAGATATAGAATGATTCAGGAAAAATGGAGCTTTGCTTCATGGTGATAGGCCTTAAGTTCTTCAGCCTTGACAAGAAGATGTTCAGGAACTTCTTGACAGATATATTCTTTGAAGTCCTTTGAAGTGTCCTAGAGGATTGAAGGAAGAAGACTCTTGATATTGATTTGGTGTTCTTCTTCAGATAGCTAATCTTCCTCTTGTCTGGAGCTTGTATGTATTCTATTTCTCTTTCTGTGTATCTGAATGCTGTCAAGAAAGAGATGCAGAGAAATCATTGTTGCAAGTCGATGGTGTTCTTCTCTTCCTGGCTTATTTTTTATGTGTCTGTCTGTATCAGTTGTGTATCAAGGAAGAGGAAGAATCCATCTTTTATATTTTCCATGTAAAAGTCCTTTTGAATTTCGAAATCCTTCCTGCATTCAATGTTGACGGCCTGAGAATATTTTGCATTGATTGATTTCCCCAACTGTCCCTTTGAAAAACGGCAGGCAATAACCTTGATGAAAACCATAATTAATGCTCTGTCTAACGGTAATATTCATAGAATATTTGATCATTAATTATTCAGGAATTATTGCAATATAATAGGAATAGAGGAGTTAAAATAACCAAGTCTGGGTTCGTCGACCTGAGTCCACAGTTCATCGAGCTGAGAATTACTGTTCTTCTATCTGAGATCCAAGATCGTCAACCTGAGTTTGATTCTGGACTTAGAATATTTGAGATGTTCTCTAGCGTTGAGTGTTGAAGCATATGATCTAGAATTAGTCGACCAGAGACCTGAGAACTGAGTTCGTCGAGCTGAGATCCAAGATCATCGACCTGAGATCGACGAACGCAGACCTCATTTTCTAAGTCTTGATATTTCTCTAAGTCTTGAGTCTTTGACAGTGTTGAAGGCTGGTCTATGGCATTGTTGACTTTAAGGACTTGACTTAGACTCTAGGACATAACCATGACCCTAGATATACATGTTGGGACATATCATCCTAACTTTATGAACCTAGCCCAAATCTAATTAGGGATCCAACAATCTCCCCCTATTTGGGTGAGGTCACTAATTACAGACTAAATGATAAAAAGAAATGTAAAAAGAAAGAAAAACATATATCTGGCAGAGAATGAAATAATATATGCAACAGATATATTTATACACAGTAAGCTTTGTATCATAAGAACATAGTTTTTCAAAAATAATACCATAAACCCAGCAGTTTAGATTTAATTTCTTCTGCTTCTTTTCCTTTGGCTTCTCTTCTTTGCTTTTATCCCCAGGCTTAGTGAAAATGATCTCCTTGTTGGGAATGGCAGCTTATTTCTTTGACATGTACAAATATGATGCTCCAATCATAGTCAGGGTAGAAGTTCAGGGTACAATAGCCTCTTGATGTAATGCCATGTATTCTACTAAATTAAACACTTTCTTACTGACTTGAAGTGTATCCAGTTCTCTTTCTCTATATGATGGCATAGTTGTAAACCTTGATGGATATTCATCTTCATCCATAGACTTCTTTATTTGTGACAGAGCAATCAACTCCCAGAGCCTTACCATTCTAAAATTGGGATCAACATCCTGACTAACAGATGACTGATCATCTTGTGGAGGTAGCAGGGTAACAGGCTTGAATTGTGTGGATTGTGCTTGGAAACTTATCACTTTTTGGCTTTCATCACTTTGAGTGTATAGGGACATTGGAGGAGCAGCCTCATTATATTTTCCTTTGGGCTTATAGGACTCTGTGTGCCTTCTGCATTGGTGTTGTGGATCTTGCTGTTTGGGCGGTGAGAATTATGGTTTTTGATAAACTACTTCCTTTAGTTCCTCTGTAGAACTTATATTCCTTTGCTGGCTGCCTCCTTGGGAATGATGTCTAGATAACCTTTCCTGCCTTTGATATGTTCTGCTGAAAGATATAGGCTTGGAAGATACATCTGAACTTTGAGAAGTAGTTCCTGAGGCACCAACAACAAGAGGAGGAGGAGAAGGACCTCTCTTAAATTTCTGTGGAGGAGGAGAGTATCTTCTGCTCTTCTTCCTTTCCTTCTATTCATTTTTTGATAGCCACATCCATGCTGGCATACACTTGTATGGAGTTATATTCTGCAAGATGTAGTAGGGTGTGTCATTTGCTATATTTAGTTTTGGTGCAGGAGGTGGAGGAGCTTTTCTCTTCTTGGAAACTTTATTCCTCTTTGGATCCACATCAGAATCATCATCATCATCATCTGATTGCTATAGATTGTCATACTGTGCATCAATCTCTCTTATTATGTCATCAGGAATTGCTGACTTTTCTGTCTTGGAAGGAACTGGAGGAGAAGCTGGAGAACTATATACATCAGTGCATTCATCATCTGATTTATTTTCTTCCTCAATATCATTTATGACCAGTGCATCTATATCAGGCATTGGAGAATCATCCATAACAAAAACTGGTGCAATAGGGGATGAGATGGTGGTGGAATCCACTCTAGGAGGAGACTCTGGAGATGCATAAGTGTCCTTGAGACAAATTGGTGTTGTATAAGGAATTATAGCCATGGACGGCTTAGTGCTGTCTGCTAGTACATCTGCTACAATAAATTATTCTTGTACATCTACTGTTACATCTGATAATGTTTCCATGTCAGTTTCAACTAACTCTACTACTCCTGCTGCTTCTGCTTTTACTGTGTCCATATCCTTTTCAATTTATTCTGCTGCTTCTGTTACAACTGTGTTCATATCCTTTTCAACTAATTCTGCTTGCACTACTGCTTCTGCTACAACTGATGCTGCTTCTTCATCAAGTATCTCCCCCTGCCTGGTTTTAGTAGGAACCGAAGACAGGCCCCCAACTAAAGAGGGAGTAGTAGTGAAAGCAGATATTTGTGAAGCTAGAGAGGAGATGGAGGCAGCAAGAAGAGAGATAGCCTCTGGTATGAGTGATTTTTGAAGGGGTGTGAGGAGGGTAATCAGTGGAGAGACAATGGAAGGGTCCAAGAGGGGGGAGGTAGATGTTGTGACAGGGCTTGGTTGAGTGGAGGTGGTATTTGTTGGTGGAGTTAGAGGTTGAGGTGGAGGTGGGAGTTGAGTGTCTTGGTGAGAGTTATTTGGAGGAGATTGGAGTGGTGAGGGTACTGATTTGTCAGGCTGGGGGGATGGAGTATTTGATGGAATGTTTGTTGGAGAGGAATGAATTGGGAATGTTGGAGGTGTATAAGTAGGGACTGTAATGTTAGTGGAAGGTGGGGTTGGTTGACTTGCTGGTTGGGATGGAATTTGGGAGGCTTGAGGTGGTGGAGGTGTGGAAGGGATCTCTTCAGTTGGGTGGGAAGTGGCAGGAACAACCCTGGTACTTTCAGAAGGTCTGGGGGAGGAGGAGGTGGCCATGGTCAGCTTTGTGATTGTCCTCTCCCACTTGCTAAAAAGAGCACATGTGAGTCTCTTGCTAGCATTGATGAATATGGTTGGGGAGACCAGTGATTCAGCAGCCTTCTCCTTGAGGAATATCCTTAGAATTCTTCTAAATCAGACCTCTTTCTTGGTGTTCTTCTTTTTAATAAGATCAAATAAGATCTTAGCCGAGTCCACTGCCTTCTTATTGACTATAGCACACATAACCAGGAACTGATGCCTGGTGATGTAGTCAGGGGTTGTGTGCTTCCCCAGCAGCACCTTGCCCATAATGTCTGCGAGAAACTTATATTCTGCAGACATGTGTTTCTTAAGTTGTTTATTGGGGGTTTGTCCGAAATAACCCATCATGCTTAGCATCATATCAAATTCCTCAGATCGATTTCTAATTCTTCATCACCATTATTCAAACCAAAAAATTCTTTTAAAACAGC
The DNA here is from genome assembly GCA_039513925.1 of Platanthera zijinensis. NCBI lineage: Eukaryota > Viridiplantae > Streptophyta > Magnoliopsida > Asparagales > Orchidaceae > Platanthera > Platanthera zijinensis. The sequence goes on along the minus strand of CM077093.1, from coordinate 144,397,295 downwards.
ATGGGTGAGAGAAACAGTATTACCCGCTATTATTCCAGTCATCGTGTTGTCCTCTGTGGCAGATGTGTAGACCCATTCTCTGATTTCTGTTCCTCATATCTTGATTCTGGTGGACAGCAGAGCCTTCAACTATTGGTCTCAAGTAGTTGCAAAATGTTCAAGAAAATGGGATCGGAGTATTGGAAGGATTCAAAATCCAGGTCGAATCTAGTATCAAACTTCATCGAAAAAAGATTGCCTGCTGGAATCTCCATGAGAGCACCTGCAAGAGAAAACGAGGATCAAGTGCAAGGGAACTGAAAGCGTGGGACGGAGGTCGAAGAAAACCTAAATATAAGATTTTCCAGAATATGAATTGACAGACTTCGTACCACGAAAAAGAAATAGTTCTTCGATCTGAGGTCGACGAAATAATTTGGAGTTAAACAATTCGTCGATCTTAGTCTGAAGGGTTGAAGACATTTTGTCGAGCTCCGTTCGACGAAAGTTTTCTGAAGTAGGTTCGTCGATCTCAGGTCGACGAAACTAACTTTACTAACAGGGAGTTCGTCGATCTCAAGTCGACGAAAGGTGAATACTTCTTCAAGTATAGAAAGATACTAAACTAAGTCTTCTCCATTGATCATTCCAAGCTTATTTACAAAGAAGAAGTGATTTCTTTCATCCAGGGGCTTGGTGAAAATATCAGCTTTTTGCAAATAAGTGTAGATATAGACAAGTTTAATTTTGTTTGTGTTTACACACTCTCTAATGAAATTATGCCTAATATCTATATGTTTAGTCCTACTGTGATGGACTGGATTTTGTACTATAGCTATAGCACTTATGTTATCACGTATGAGAGTTGAATTATTTAAGTTGAAGCCATAGTCCAGGAGTTGGTTTTGGATCCACAACATCTGGGAATAGCAACTGCCAGCTGTAATGTATTCTGCTTCAGTAGTTGAGAAAGGCAAAGATGACTGCTTTTTACAAAACCAGGACACTAATCTCATACAAAGGAACTGGCAGGTTCCTGAGGTACTCTTTCTGTCCCCCCTACATCCAGCAAAGTAAGCATCTGAGTATCCAATTAAATCAAATTCTGACTCAGTGGGATACCAGACTCCTAGAGTAGGACAACTCTTTATATATCTTAAAATAATTTTTAGAAAAACTAGGTGAGATTCTTTAGGGTTCACCTTAAACATAGCACAAAGACATGTGGCAAACATGATATCAGGTTTGCTAGCTGTAAGATATAATAGGGACCCAACAATGCCCCTATATAAATTCTGATCCATAGGTTTCCCAAGTGCATCAGAGTCAATTACAACATTGGTAGCCATTGGTGTTTTCTTTGCTGAGGCATCAGCCATTCCAAACTTTTTGATAAGCTCTTTAGCATATTTAGCTTGGGAGATGAAGATTCCATCAGGCCAAGGAAGTAGGTGAGCTCACCCATGCTACTCATTTCAAATTTTGAATGCATGAGGTAAGAGAATCTCTTGCATAATTTGGAATCAATAGAACCAAATATGATGTCATCCACATAAATTTGTACTAACAATGTTTGGTCTTTATGATGTCTATTGAATAATATTTTATCTACTATGCCTCTAATGAACTTATGCTCTATCAGAAAGCTAGCTAGGGTCTCATACAAAGCTCTTGGATCTTGCTTTAAACCATAAAGAGCTTTATGCAATTTGAAGACAAAAGAGGGATGAGTTGGAGAGATGAAATTTGGAGCTTGTTCAGCATAAACCTCTTCCTTTAGCTCACCATTAAGAAAAACACTCTTCATATCCATCTGATATACTTTGAACTTCTTATAGGCAGCATAGGCAAGGAAAATTCTGATTGCCTCTAATTGTAAGACCCCCATTTTTTTTTCTTTTTCGACACCGGGGTGTTAGGCCCAGAACCGCCGCCTTGCGGTGATACCTTCTCACCCGGGAAGGTCGTCACTACAAGACGCCAATTCTGCCGGCCAAATCGATCTCTACTGTAACATAAGTATAAAAGCAAGTCCACAGAAATAACATATATAGAAAAATAAACTCCACGAAGTGAGTGTCCACAGATAGTACATATAATGAAAATCTCGGGCTTATGCCCGGTACATCAAGTCCTCACTACAAATCACTCATCGCGGAAGCAAACTAATACAACTATTAGTGTTCGGGACTCATAGTCCCTGCTGTTTGGACTCCGGTACTAGACTGTCCGATCTCCAAGCGTGCCGACCTCCGGGGCTGCTCCTCCATGCTGGGCTCCGTGGTCCCCTAAATGATGTGGTTCGAAAACCGTTAGTCTAAAAGACTTAGTCCTATCATCCCCCACCCCTTCCCCTATGGATCCTAAGCACCGAGCGGGGAGAAGGAATGGAAAGGACATGAAGGTGGAGAATGTAAAATTGCAGATGGCAGCGAAACTAAACTAACAGTGTTAAGTGTGATAATAATTATACAATATCTAAATAAGTAACCTTAACTTATGTGAAAACACATAAGCTAAGGGATCTCTTGCAGGGCTCCTATCGTTTAAAAAGTCCCATACCGATTTATACGATAGGGTGTCGGTTTTACTAGCAGGCATAACATATAAATAATACTGAAAGAGAACCTTGACTTATAAGCACGCTCACAGGAACTTATAGGCCAAGGGGTCGTTTTGCAAGGCCTAATGTATAGAGCGTCCCATACCGCTTATACATTAGGTGTCAGGTTATATATAATGGTTATGCTATGAAATGCAAATATGCTATGATGTGAACATGCAAGTGCAACTCACCCACTCGACTCTATGTACACAGACCTTTAGTTCCCCCTTTCGGAGCCGTTACCTCCCAGGATACCTCCGTAGTGGCAGACGGAAGCGGTGGGTTGGGCCTCGCCCACCTCAAAACCAGCATTTGCACTACCGGTCTGACATATCGTATGCCTCAATGCATGGTGCACTAAGCGGACGCCTGCGTACTCTTGCCGGCTAGCGCACCGGACTTCTATTGGCAAAGTGTAAAACCACACTTGCCGAGTCAACGATATTGGTGTCGGTGCAACGAACTCCCCAATATTGAAGACCCACCACCTTATACCTTTTATGCACATGCAATAGTTATGAGTCCAACATATAACCGAGCCGAATCCTCCCGGACTATCCCGTCAGTCATAATCAACCACCGAGCTGAAAACTCCCCGGACTAACCCGTCCGTCATAATCTACAACCGAGCCGAAGCTCCCCGGACTATCCCGTCCGTCATAACCAACAACTGAGCCAAATCTCACCGGACTAACCCGTCCGTCCTAAACTACAACCGAGCCGATGCTCATCGGGCTACCATGCCCATTACCTTAACCACTGGGCTTATTGCCCGAGTAACCCAAACTATCTCTCGGGACACAGGGGTGTGAGAGTGTGAAATCCTAAGTTTACTACCTACTCCTCAATTTACTTTATGCCTACAACTTAGGTGTTACCCATTTCATTTTCATATTATAGTAAACTATACCTAATGTGATTTTGACCTTCTACTCTATGGGGAAGACGATCTTTCGTCGATCCCAAACACCACCGTACCTTTTAGTCAAATCAATCTCTGGCTCATCCAACCCTGAGTGATGAACTCATTCCTATAACCACTAATTTTTGACTTATGTGCCTAACTTGTACTCCAGATTATTTCTGTAGATTTACTATATGCAAACCCCCAAGGTTTAATGTTATGTAAAATGGGAAGTATATCAAGTAATCATCCATTACTCCTATGATAATTAGTGGAGGTCCATTATGAACTTTATTGCCCAAATCCAGAGTTTTACAATTTTCCTATTTATCTAGGAATTTATTTAAATATTTATAGTGGCCCAAGTCTCCAAGATTGAGCTGAAGGTACCAAGTTTTGACAATATAAAATCTCCCCAGATTTATGTTATACTTAATATAATCATTTAACCTAAGATACAAAATCTCTTACTTTTTCAGCAAGGTTCAGGCCACTTATTTTTATTTAATTGATATATTGCAATAATTCATAAAAATAATAAACAGGGCAATATTATTTCTGAAAATTAAAGGATAATTCTAACATGATTGCAAGGGCCCATAAATGCTCTGGGTCAAATATCATCAGTGATTAAGGAGTGATAAGCTTCAAACAAATTAATATACAGTTTTCCAAAATTGCTAAATGCAGACCACCATGTCAAACTTCATGTAAAATAGGAGGTACATCAAATAACTATCCAATACTCTTATAATAATTAATGGAGGTCTATTATGACCTTTAAGCCCTAAATCCAGAGATCCAAAATTTTCCTTATTTATTTAATAATTTATTGAATTATTCTATTGACTAATATTTCCAATAATGAACATGAAGTACAATTTTCAGTCAAGATATCATTCTACAACTTTTATATGTTATTCAAAATAAGGATATAACTCATCTTCCAAAATATCTAAATTTTTCAGTAAGGTTTTATCCCCAAATCATTATTTCATTTTAATCCTTAAAAATTCATTTAAAGAAATATAAAATACTATATGGCTTCCAAAAATTCAGAGAAAATTCAAGTATGAATCTAAATGCATTTAAATGGTTTGGGCTAAATTTCATAATTTATTTATCAGTATATGGACTAAATTAAATTATTGAATAATTCCATCATTTAGCAAGCTTGTGAAGTAAGTACCTCAAATAAGTATCCGAAACTTTTCATAAAATTTATATAAGCCTATAATAATTCAAAACATCTTCTGCCAAATTTTCATGACCTCCCAAGGGTCAGAGGGACCATAATAATTATTTTATTAAGTTGAGTCATCCCTTTTGTTTCAAATGAAGTACCATAAATATTATCCCAAAATCCCCAAATAAATTACCAGAGACTAATAACATCCTTTTTACCATCATACCAAAATTTCACCTCATTTGGAATAGTTTAACTAGCCAATTCTAACCCTACAAAGTTTGTGCCCTAAACTAGGGTTAGGGTTTTGTGGGTCCCAAACTTTCCAAAACACCCTAATATTTTTACCAGAGGGGTATAGTTACCCTAAAACCATCCCTACAAAGTTTCATAGTCATACAAGGTGTTTTGGCCATATGCTCTTCACAAGGTACAAAAGCCCTTCCTTAGGGTTTGCCCTAGGATCTTGGGCCAAATCAACTCCAATGCCCCCAAGTTTTCATTGGGAGGTGTATAAAGTCATGCCAAGTCAGTGTCCCAAATTTGAACCTCTGTTGAGGTTAATTGGACACTATAAGCCAAAATTACATTTTGGACCAAAATGCCCTTCTTAGGGCAAGGCTAGGGTTTGCTTGATTCCTATTAAAATCAACTCCAAACTTAATGAAATTTTAACCAGAGGTCTATATGGACATCATATACATCCCATCAAAATTTGGATGAATTTGGACTTCATTTGACCCATAATTTAATTCACCATAGCATAATTAAATTATTTACAAAACTATAGGAAACTTATTATCAAAAATTCCCATTTTTGGGCAGGGTTTAGATATATGGTAGGGTGACTCCCTGAAGAAATTTCAGCCAATTTGGACCAAGGATGAAGGGTGGGCACTTAGTTTAATTACTGCCTAGTCATTTGTATAGACCCCACCAAAATGAGTGCCCTGGTCAAACCAGTCACCCAAATTGGTTCAAACCAATTTTGTATAACAATAGACTCAAGGGGATACATTTTTGGTGTTGACCATTTTCTCTAATAATGGCTCTAAATATTTTTAATAATTTAAACAAATAAATACAAATTCTGTGACAGGTAATGAAATGATTCAAATATTTATACTATAGTTTAATATCCTTATTTGCACGAATCTTGGCGCAATCCTGGACGGCATCCCGTCATCGTCCCCGCGTGCCAACGGGCAGGATTGCTCCTTCCTGGGCCAACTTCCAGCGGCTGCCGCAGGCGCTCCGGCCACCTCCTCGGCCTGCCACCGCCGTCGACACCTTCGTGGTGGTCGGGGCTACCTCCAGGCGGCAGCACGGCTGCCGGGGGGCACTATTTCGGCGAACCCTACAAGCTCAAATCCATGGAAAACCAGGATTTTTTTGAAATGGATCGGGCTCAATTAAGCCCGAACCTTGGACCTAAGGGTTGCTATGATTTATCCATGGAAGAAGGAGTGGAGGAGGACCTGTGGTGGCGGCTGTAGCCGTGCTGATCGCCGGATTGGCATGGTGGTGGCCGGTGGTGGTCGGATTGTTCAAAAATATAGAAAACTTGCTGGCTCCTTCAGGAAAATGGTGGGAATTACTCCTTGGAGTCCAATGGAGCTTTTAAAAGGGAGAGGGGAGGTGTTAGGTAGTTGAATTGCCCTATGCCATTTTTGGCCTAAGTCAACAATGGCGGCTTGGTTGGTAGGGGGGTGGAGGTTGCTCTAACCAGTCCACAATGGCTACTGCACTCCCCCTTGTCCTTCTGAAGTTAATGGGGAGGTTGGGGAGGGGGGAGGAGGAGCACAAAGTCCTCCTTCCTTCTTCTTCCTTCTCTTTCTCTCTCCTCCATGGATGACTTTCTCTCTCCTAGTCACCAAGCTTGAATTTTGGCTCCTACATGTCCCATGGCAGCCCACAAGTTCATTTGGTCACTTAAGTCATGGTTAGCCCAATTGAAATGGGCTTGAGCTTGAGTTAGCCCATTTGGGCTAACTTGACCCAAAGTTAGACTAGGGCCCACTTAGGTTAATTTGGTCCTTGAGATTTCTTTAATGGGTCCTTGGTGACCCATTAACCTCTCACTAGGCCTATGAGGGTAGGGGTGGGGTCCATTTGGCTAAGGGACTGCAATTGACCCTTGTGTAAGTCAATTTGACCTATTTAGGGTTAGAGTTGACTTTGGTCAACTTAGCTCTTTTGACTACCCTCCATGGGTCCTTAGTGACCCATTGACCCCTACCTAGGGTTATGGAGGTATGGGTGGGGTATATTTGGCTAATAGACTGCAATGGACCCTTGTGTAGGTCAATTTGACCTAGCTAGGGTTATAGTTGACTTTGGTCAACTTAGCTCCTTCGACTACCCTCCATGGGTCCTTTGTGACCCATTGACCCCCTTTTAGGGTTATAAGGGTATGGGTGGGGTCTTGGAGTCTTGGTGAAGCCCCATGATCACCTTTAACCAAGGTTTAGAAATCTGCTAAGTGCAGACTGTTGCTGTATAGACCTGGGCGGACAGGCGGCTAAGACTGGCGGTTTGGTAGCCGGGCGGTCAGCCCGGCTAATCTCTGTGTGTTGCTGTATAGACCTTGGCGGACAGGCGGCTAAGACTGGCGGTTTGGTAGCCGGGCGGTCTGCCGACTAATCTCTGGGATCTCAGTGGTCGGCTGCGTGTTCTCTGATGGTGACCGGGCGGTTAGTGCCTACTAACCGCACGGTTAGGCGGTCTCCTGGGCGGATTGACGGTTAGCTTTGTAGATGATGTTTTTGTGTATTTAGTCCCACATTGGGTATTTGTATTCTCTCCCATCTCCTCCATTCTATATAAGGGAGGCTATACCTTTGTAATACTCAGTTTTTTGGATAATAAAAATTGCATTACTCCACTTTCCGGTTTCTATATTTCTATTCGCACATGGTATCAGAGGACTCGATCTAGTCCTCCTGATTGCGTTTTCTTCTGTCCGTGCGACCTCTGCCTACTCGCCGCGGCCTGTCTTTCAGCTCGCGCGAGCTCTCTTCTCCCGTGGATTCTTCTATCCTCCTCTTCTGTTCGCGCGGTCTGTCTGCTAGCCGCCCGACTTCTCTCCCTCTGTTTGGTTCTGTGGCTTGGTCGTGGCTTCTCTGGCCGCTGGTGTCTGCCATCGTGACCGCTGCAGATCTTTTTCTCTCTATCCGCGCGGCTTCTTCTTCTTCTTCCCGCCCGGTTTCCCTTATTAACCGTGCGACTTCTCTTCTTGTGCTTCGCAGCTTGGTCGTGGCATTGCTTGCAGCTGGTCTAATTGTGACCGCTGCGAACTCTTCCTTCCTTTGCTCGCCCGATCTCTCCTCTTAACCGCGCGACCTCTCTTCCAGGATGACCAATTCTGATGGCTCCACCTCGTCTACTGTCGTTGTCCCACCGCCTCCTCCTCCTCCTCCTGCTTCCGGGAATCTTGGCACCGTCTCTAAGCTTCTGGGGCCCAATTATCCCGACTGGAGTGTCTCATTCACTTTTCTTCTCCGCTCTCAGCGCAAGCGTCATCATCTTACCGATGACCCTCCGTCTGCGGACTCTGCCCAGTTTACTGACTGGGATGCGAATGATGCGCTGGTTCGTAATTGGCTGGCGAACAGCCTGTCCGATGAATGTCTTCCTGTCATCCGTCACGATGAGACGGTAAAACAAGCTTGGAATCACTTGGCCGCTCTCTACTCCACGGGGGGACAAACATCTCGCATCTATACTCTCTATGCGGATCTCTTTGCTCGCCAGTCCATGTCCCCTCCTGCAGCTTACCAAGAAGTCCAAGCCCTTGGAGCTGAGATTCTACAAAATCGTCCTCTCTCGGCAGATGTGGCCACTCAGCTGAAGCACTTCCAGGAACTCCTAGTGGTCTGTTACCTTCTGCGGCTTCCGGACTCATACGATATGATCCGACAGCAAATTCTTGGAGAGGCTGAGTCTCCTACCCTGGATGCTACTGCTGCCCGCATTGCTGTTGTTACCTCTTTGATCCAACGCCCCTTGCTTGCCGCTCCTCCGGCTCCGGATGCCTATGCCCACCAGGCTCATCGTGGTGGATTTAGTGGTCGTGGTAACCACTCTGGCGGGCGTGGCCCTTCTCGCTACCTCTGTACTCATTGTGGCCTCCCAGGACACTTGGTTGACCGCTGCTGGACAAAGCATCCGCATCTTCGTCCCGTTGGTGATACTCCTACTTCTTCCAAGCCATCTGCCTCCGTGGCCACGACTTCAGGTAGTGCCCACGTGGTTACCCAAGGTAAATGGCTAATCGACTCTGGCGCCACTAATCATATGACGGGCAATCCTCAGTGCTTTTCTCTCCTAGAAACACATGATCGGTTGCCCCCTGTTCTCGTTGCGGATGGTTCTCCCTCTCCGGTGCATGGAACGGGCATGGTTCAAGTTACTCCGTCCCTTCGCCTGGCGGATACTCTTTATGTGCCCAAGTTTCCGTGCAATTTATTGTCGGTTACTTCTCTTTGCAAGCAACTTCAGTGTTCGGTAACATTTACTCCTTCTTCTTGTTCGTTTCAGGACCCGGACTCCAAGCGGACGATTGCTACTGGGACTGAGAGGGGCGGTCTCTACTTCCTTGATAATGTATCTGCTCTTACCGTTTTCTCTCTCGCTTCTACAGATCTTCTTCAGTGGCACCTTCGCCCGGGGCATCCTCCCTCGCGTCTCATCCACCAACTGTTTCCTCACCTACCTCAGCAGGACTCTCCTATCAACTGTGATGCCTGTCAACTGGGCAAGCATCACCGTTCCCCCTTTCCTCCTAAGAAAGGTCGTGTCTCTTCCAAGTCGTTCGACCTTATTCACTCTGATGTTTGGGGACCTTCCCCTACCCTCACCATCAGGCGTGGAAGTTCCTATTTTGTAACCTTTATTGATGATTATTCTCGCTGTACGTGGGTGTATCTATTAAAGGATCGCTCCGAACTTTTTTTCTGTATGGACGTCATTTTATTATATGATTAGAAATCAATTTGATGCTTCTGTCAAAATTTTTCGCTCTGATAATGCAAAAGAGTATCTGAGTAGTGATTTCGCTTCTTTCTGTACGCAACATGGCATCATTCATCAAACTAGCTGCGTCTATACCTCCCAGCAAAATGGGGTGGCGGAACGTAAAAACCGTCACCTCCTCGATGTCGCTCGCACTCTCATGACGCAGATGTAGGTTCCTCGTAGCTATTGGGGCTACGCGGTCCTCCTCTCCTGCTACCTCATCAATCACATTCCCTCTACCATCCTCAAAGGCAAAACCCCTTTTTCCATCCTCTATCCCTCCAAGGACCCCTTTCCCTTACCACTCCGCATTTTTGGGTGCACTGCCTTTGTTCTTAGCCCTGCCGCAACTCGCGACAAATTGTCCCCTCGTGCTACGAAGTGTATCTTTTTGGGTTACTCCACAACTCAAAAAGGTTACTGCTGCTTTGACCCTGTTCATCACAAGCAGTTCGTCTCGGCGGATGTGACATTCTTTGAGAATGCCGCCTACTTCTCTTCTGATCTCCCACAGGTCGATGGATCGAACCTCCCTCTTTCTCCTACCGACTCGACCTCTCCACCCATTCTCTCCACCACATCCACTCCTCTTGAGCTTCCTCCATCACCACCTCCACCAGCCGCTCCTTCTCTTGATCATGATCCTTCTCCCTCGTCCCCTCAGCCGTCTCTCTCTTCTCCCGGGCCAGCTATCTCCGCCACGGATGCACCGGCGACTGAGGAACTCGCGGACCTGGAGCTGCCCATTGCCCTTCGCAAAGGGGTTCGGACGTGCACCCAGCACTCGCTGGCAGCTGTTATTTCTTATGATCGGCTAACACCTTCTCGCAGGGACTTCGCCCTAGCCATCTCCGCGACTACCACACCTCGCACCTACCAGGAAGCCCTTGATATTCCTCACTGGAAGGCTGCCATGGATGACGAGATTGCTACTCTCTCTGACCGGGGCACTTGGACCCTTGTGCCTCCTCCTTTTGGCACGGATGTGGTTGGTTGTCGCTGGGTGTTTGTCGTCAAGTTCCGTCCTGATGGCAGTGTGGACCGGTACAAAGCCCGTCTTGTTGCAAAAGGGTTTACTCAGACCTATGGTGTTGATTACTTTGACACGTTCTCGCCAGTTGCTTGCCTCAGCACCATTCGGGTCCTTTTATCGGTGGCGGTCAATAAGGATTGGCCTATTTCGCAGTTGGACGTCAAGAATGCCTTCCTCTATGGTGACCTTCACGAGGACGTCTACATGGAGCAACCTCCTGGGTATGTTGCTCAGGGGGAGACTCAAGTATGCCGGTTGAAGAAGGCCATCTATGGCCTAAAGCAAAGTCCCACGGCGTGGTTCGATAAGTTCAGTAGCATCGTTGGGGCTATCGGTTTCACCAGGAGTTCGGCTGATCACTCCTTGTTCATTCACAAGACATCTTCGGGTCTGGTTGTGCTAGCTGTTTACGTGGACGATATTCTTCTTACTGGCGACGATCAAGCTGGTGTAGCCTTGACGAAGGTCCATCTCCGCCAACACCTAGTCACGAAGGATATGGGCTCTCCAAAATACTTCTTGGGAATTGAAATCTCTCGGAAACCGGGTTCCTTGGTTCTCTCCCAACGGAAGTATGCTCTTGATTTGTTGAAAGAGGCAGGATTGACGGGTGCTAAACCTGCCCGTTGTCCCATGGCTCCTGGAGAGGACAAGACATGGACAGACGAATCACCACCTCTATTGGATACTACGAGGTATCGACGTCTTGTTGGCAAACTCATCTACCTTACGGTGACCAGACCAGACATCTCCTATGCAGTGGGAAAGGTCAGCCAGTTTATGCAGTCGCCTAGGGAATGTCATCTTCAATCCGCTCTAAGGATATGGAGTATGTGAAGTCCGCACCTGGGAAAGGTCTTCTCTTTCAGAAAAACGGTCACCTAAGAGTCGAAGCGTACTCCGACGCTAGCTATGCGGACGACAAAGGGATCGCAAGTCGACTTCGGATTTTGCACGTTTGTTGGAGGAAACTTGGTTAGCTGGAAGAGCAAGAAGCAGTCAGTCGTATCCAGGTCTAGTACGGAAGTAGAATATCGTAGCATGGCATCAACCACGTGTGAGTTAAAATGGTTGCGGGCTCTCATGCTAGATCTAGGAGAGGTCTACAACTATCGACTTCCCATGTTCTGTGACAATAAAGCTGCGATCTACATTTCTAAAAATCCGGTCTTCCATGAGCGAACAAAGCATATAGAGGTTGATTGTCACTTCATTCGAGAAGAAGTGTTGAAGAACCAGATTTGCACTCCGTTTGTTACCTCGGAGAAAGAGCTGGCAGATATATTCACAAAACCTGTGTCCGCCTCTTTCTTCCACATTTGCAGCAAGCTAGGCATGATTGACATCTATGCTCCAGCTTGAGGGGGAGTGTTGCTGTATAGACCTGGGCGGACAGGCGGCTAAGACTGGCGGTTTGGTAGCCGGGCGGTCAGCCCGGCTAATCTCTGTGTGTTGCTGTATAGACCTTGGCGGACAGGCGGCTAAGACTGGCGGTTTGGTAGCCGGGCGGTCTGCCGGTTAATCTCTGGGATCTCGGTGGTCGGCTGCGTGTTCTCTGATGGTGACCGGGCGGTTAGTGCCTACTAACCGCACGGTTAGGCGGTCTCCTGGGCGGATTGGCGGTTAGCTTTGTAGATGATGTTTTTGTGTATTTAGTCCCACATTGGGTATTTGTATTCTCTCCCATCTCCTCCATTCTATATAAGGGAGGCTATACCTTTGTAATACTCAGTTTTTTGGATAATAAAAATTGCATTACTCCACTTTCCGGTTTCTATATTTTTATTCGCACACAGACCATAGTGGCCCTATCCAAACCACCAGGTCCACTTGACCCCTTTCTTGGGCTTCCTAGGGTTTTGCAATGACAAAACCACTCTTAGGGGTCTAGTTGGAAATGGGATATTACAAATCCCAATAAACAAAACAAAGATTTCGTCCCCGAAATCAAGGTTAAGCCTACGGGGACTCCTATCGGGAAGGAAGAAGCTTGTAACATCCCATGAGAGTTGAAAGGTTTACTTCACGACACCATGTTTGATTATATGAGGTTTTACTCTTGATAGTCAAATTTAAGACCAAATCCCCCAATTGGCAAAGTCTAGACCCCAATAAACAAAAGTTTAGCCCATATCCTTGAAATTTCAGTTCTACTAGTTTAAAATAGGAAGGTAAATTGAACATCTTGAGTGGTTGTGAGGAATACCTGACTGAAGAGTTCCGGGTATCTTTGTCGCATCAAGTCCTGGGGCTCCCATGTGTGCTCCTCTCTTCCGTGATTTCTCCACAGGACCTTGACTAACGGAACCTTCTTGTGTCGTAAAACTCGTACCCCCTTGTCGTCAATCCGGACTGGTTCTAGGTGACCTGACCGATCAGATGCTATCGGTCCATCTATGGTTGTAACGTGCTGCTCTGGGCGTAGTAGAGCTCTCCTAAGAGAGGATATATGGAATACGTCGTGCAGACTCGCCAGCTCCGGTGGCAGCTCCAGCCTGTATGCCAAGGGACCGATCCGCTCCTGGATCCTATAAGGCCCCATGTATCTTGGACTAAGCTTCTTCTTCTGTCCGCGTACCCGAGTAACTCCATGCATTGGTCGGATCTTCAAGAACACCTGATCTCCCACCTGAAATTCGACCTGACGGTGCCGAGCGTCGTAATACTTAGCCTGCCGGCTCTGTGCTTCCAGTATCCTGTCCCGTATCAATCTTACCTGAGCCTCAATGTCCTCGACGAACTCCGAATCCAACGCCTTAGGGTCCTCGTCCTGTATCCATGACAGAGGAGTCCTGCACTTTCCTCCATACAACGCCTCATAAGGAGCAATTTTTATACTGGATTGGTAGTTGTTATTATACGAGAACTCGATCAGTAGTAATAACTTCTCCCATGGTTCACCGCGATCTAATATGCAGAGTCGTAGTAAGTCCTCCAGAGTCCGGTTGGTCCGTTCTGTCTGTCCATCCGTCTGGGGATGAAAAGCCGTACTGAAGGTTAGTCGAGTGCATAAGTAAGTTTGCACTGACCTCCACTCCCTGGATGTAAATCGTCCATCTCGGTCTGACACAATCGACTTGGGTATGCCATGATAGCGGACGAATTGCTCCATAAACTTTCGGACTAACATGCCCACCGAGTCATCCTTCCTGATTGGAATAAACCTTGCTACCTTCGTCAGCCGGTCGACGATCACCCATGTCGAATCATTCCCTGTCCTTGATCGAGGAAGTCCGTGTATAAAGTCCATGGCGATATCATCGAACTTCCACTCTAGTACTGGGAGTGGCTGTAATAATCCTGCGGGGTTTCTGCATTCCGCCTTCACTAACTGGCATGCCTTGCAATGGGTCACGTTGTAGGTGATATCCTTCTTCATGCCGGGCCAGAACATAGTCTTCTTTAGATCTGCAGTCATCTTCGTAATCCCCGGGTGTACCGAATATCGACTGCAATGAGCCTCCATCATGATATCCTCCCGGACCTGGCCTCCCTCTGGTATGTAGACCTGTCCTCTAAAGCATACTAAGTCATCCCTCAGTGTGTAATCTCCCGCAGTGCCTGCTTCTAAGGCCCGGAATATTGGCTCTAGCTGGGTATCCTGTCTCTGTCCATCCTTGACCCATTCTCGTATGTCATCCGTGGCGATTAATGACGACAGATATTCTCGGTATAACTCAGGGTGATCCTCAGACACCAGGGATATTTGCATCTTATCAAACATCTGTATTAACTCCAAGGCCATCAATGGTGTTCCTATTCTGGTGTTTGCGGTCTTTCGGCTCAGTGCATCTGCTACCACATTCGCCTTTCCCGGGTGGTAGTGCATCTCATACTGGTATTCTGCCAAAAATTCCACCCATCGTCTCTGTCTGATGTTCAGCTCTTTTTGCGTGTCCACATACCTCAAATTTTTATGGTCGGAGTATATGTCGCAGTGGACACCGTATAGATAGTGACGCCAGACTTTTAGTGCAAAGATGACAGCTCCCATCTCTAAGTCATGGACTGGGTAATTTTGCTCGTGCTTCTTCAGCTGCCGAGAAGTGTAAGCTATCACATGGCCATTCTGCATAAGCACTGCACCCATGCCCTGCTAGGAGGCATTGGTGTAGACCAGAAATCCTTCTTTCCCTGAAGGGAGAGCAAGTATAGGGGCCGAAGTGAGTTGCCCCTTTAGCTCTTGAAAGGCCGCCTCACACTGTGGGGTCCAAATAAAGGGCACCTCCTTCCTTGTCAGAGATGTGAGTGGAAGGGCGATACGAGAGAATCCCTCTACGAACTTCCGGTAGTAATCGGCGAGTCCTAGGAAACTTCGTACATCTGTGGCCGTCTTCAACTGTGGCCAGTCCCGGACTGCTTGGATCTTGGCCGGGTCCACTGCCAACCCAGCACCACTGATGATATGGCCTAGGAAGGCCACCTCCTTCAACCAAAACTGGCATTTACTGATCTTCGCATAGAGCTTGTGCTCCCGTAGTCTCTCCAGAGTCAGCGTCAGATGCCGAGTGTGCTCCTCTTCCGTCCTAGAGTAGATCAGGATGTCGTCTATGAATACTATGACGAACACATCCAAATAGGCCTCAAAAACACTGTTCATGAGTCTCATGAATGCCGACGGAGCATTTGTGAGCCCGAAGGGCATCACTGTAAACTCATATAGCCTATATCTGCTACTGAAAGCAGTCTTTGGAATGTCCTCCTCCTGGATTCGTAACTAGTAGTAGCCCGACCTTATATCAAATTTGGAAAAGAAATGCGCACCTTATAGCTGGTCAAACATCTCATCTATCCTTGGTTGTGGATATGTATTTCGGACTGTCAATCGGTTTAGTGCTCGGTAGACGATGCACAGTCTCAGAGTTCCGTCTTTCTTTTTAACGAACAAGACCGGGGCTCCCCAAGGCGAAGAGCTCGGTCGGACAAATCCAGCCTCCACCAGTTCCTGGAGTTGGCTTCGAAACTCTGTCAACTCTTTCGGGGCCGTCATATCTTCGCCGCCACAGGCGCATCATATCTTCGCCGCCATCGCCGCGTCATATCTTCGCCATAGTTTATGCATGTTTTTACTATATTTTAGTTCTCATATATAGATTATATATGTTTATAAATTTTATTCCAATCATAGGATAAAATTTATAAATTTATAAATCTTTTAAGTGTTATTTAATTTCAGATTTTGGACTGCGTTTAGCATTTGGATGGTTGGTTTTATTTGTTTGATGATGGGGTGGAGATTGAGTGGGTGTATATTATATATAGAGGGGTTAGGGTTAAGATTAGAGCATGCTGAAATTAAGAAGAAAAAGAGAGTCGATGGCTGCCCCTTGAGTTTGGCGTGAAGCCTCTCCTACCCGACGCCCCTTGAAGAATCGCCCAAGCCGCCGCCCCTCTTGGTGCTGCCCCGCTGTCCGGTGACCTCCTCCCTCCTCCGGTGTGACTCCAAAGAAGGTGGATAGCGTCCTCCGTCCGTGCGACTCCGACGGATCCGGTGGAAGTGTGACTCTTCCACTAGTTATCTTTGTGTGCTCATCTCTTAGGTTGTTGGTAATCTCTTCCCTTACATCTTGTGTGATCCTTCCTTATGTTTTGTGAGATTAATGGTGGAATTATGGCTGATTTTCTATCCTAAAGATTGAAGTTTATTTGCAGAGAAAAATCTGATTTAAATCTATTCATTTCCAAACTTTCTGATAGATCTTTGAAGGGGTAGGTTCTTTTGGACACTTGCAAATCCGGGTTGGTTAAGCCTAGGATTTCAAGTGGCTCAAATGGATTTGGTATACCTTTATGTTGATTTGATTGGGGCTGATTTCGGACTTCGTTCGAATCGTTATTTTAGTCCGGATTATCTCCTTTGTGGTTGTGAACGTTGCATAGTGACCGACGCAAGTTAGAGAGGCTAGGATCACATTTGTTTGCGTTGTGTGACATAAAAATATTTCGTATTATAACCCCTAAAAGTGCACGCCATGTGTTTGTGTTATTGTCCAAACCGGGTGAGCGTCGTTGTAAGACCCCCTTTTTTTTTCTTTTTCAAACCCGGGGTCTTAGGCCCAGAACCGCCGCTTTGCGGTGACACCTTCACGTCCTGAAGGGTCATCACCACAAGGCGCCGATTCCGGCGGCCATTTCGATCACAGAAGAGTTGCACAAAAACTGAAGTAAGAACAATGCAGTCCACAATAGTAATATCACATATATATATAATAAAGCTCCACGAAGGGAGTGTCCACAGAAACATCAGAGTACTATAAATACGGGCTTATGCCGGTACAAAATGTCCTCACTACAAGTCTCTCATGCGGAAGCGAAATAGAATCTACTCAAGGTCGAGACTCACGGTCCCGGCTGTGTGAACTCCGGAGCTAGACTGCCCCATCTCTAGGCGCACCGATCTCTGGGGCTGCTCCTCCATGCTGGGCTCCACGATCCCCTAAATGATGCGGTTCGAAAACCGTTAGTCATAAAGACTAAGCCCTATCATCCCCTACCCCTTCCCCCATGGCTCCTAGGTACCGAGCGGGGAGGAAGAAAGGGAAGAACATGATGGTAGAGATTAAACATGAAAACAGATGGCAGCGGGAATTAATTCTAGCAAGTTGTGTTAGGTGAGCAGTTAATAAATTGTTATAATAGGTCTCGCAGTAAGAAAAGCAATTATATGAATTTAAACCTTCACTTATGCGAGAACACATAAGCTAAAGGGATCTTTTGCAAGGCTCCCATCGTATAGAGTGTCATAACACCTATACGTTGGGGTGTCGGTTATCAAACAGCAATGGTTGTTATATATTGAAGTTAACCTTTGATTTATAAACTTGCCCACACAAGCTTATAGACCAAGGGGTCGTTTTGCAGGCCCTAATGTATAAGCGTCCCATACCACTTATACTTTAGGTGTCAGGGTTAAATGAATCGATTATGCTATGACATGCTAGTGGGTATGATGAAACATGCAGTGCAACTCACACACCCGACTCTGTGCACACAGACCTTTAGTTCCCCCTTTCGGAGCCGTTACCTCCCAGGATACCTCTGTAGTCTGTTTGTGGACTAATGCACAACCTTATATCCATAAATCAGTTATGTGATGAAAGGTTTCAGGTATCATTTAATAAAACTTCCTTTTATTATTACTTCTATAGATAACCAAGTAGGTTTAACTTGTACTATAGTAGGAAATATCTATATAGTTAATTTTACGTCTGCTAAAACTGAAATATGCATGTTAAATCAAACCAGTAATAATAATGATCTTTGGCATATGAGATTAGGACATGTAAACCTGAAAAACATTTTAAAACTTTCTGTGGACAACCTTGTTAGAGGATTGCCTTCTTGCCCCTACAAGATGGAAAGCCTTTGCAGAGCTTGTCAATTAGGCAATCAAACTAAAAATTGTTTTAAGTCACTTAGAAGAGAGAGTCTCCTAGGTATACTATACTTGCTCCATATGGATCTTTTTGGAACCATTGATGTACAGAGCCTAGGAGGGAAGTCTTAAACCTTAGTAATTGTTGATGACTTATCAAGGTTCACTTGGGTGTTCTTCTTGAGAAACAAGTCAGATAACTTTAAGGTTCTTACAGAATTTCTTAAGAGCATAAAGATTTAGTACTCTACTCCAGTTGCATTGATCAGAGGTGACCATGAAACTGAGTTGAGTCTCTTACCATGCAGAATCTGTGAGAATGAAGGTATCAGACATTGCTTCTCTGCTCCTAGAAACTCTCAACAAAATGGGGTAACTGAAGGAAAAAACAGAACACTCATTGAAGCTACAGGCACATTACTTGCAGATGCTCACTTGCCCCTATCCTTTTGGGCAGAGGCTGTGAGCACTACAAACTATGTACTGAATAAAAGTTTGATTCATAAGCTTAAGGGAAAGACCCCGTATGAACTACTAAAAGGGAAGACACTTAAAGTAGATTATTTTAGAGTCTTTGGTTGCATTTGTTACATTCATAAAGACAACAAGAAATATATTAGAAAGTTTGAAGGCAAGGCTGAAGTTGGAATTTTTATTGGATATTCCCAAGTAAGCAAGGCTTATAGGGTATATAATAAATCAACAATGTAAATTAAAGAGTCTAATCATATTTCATTTGATGAGACTAACATGTTTTACAATGAGAAGATTGCTTCTACCAGTGACAATTTGTAGGAACAAAATCTGTGTGAGATGTTTGATGAGTTGACCCTCACCATTTAGGCTGTTACACATTCCTCTCCACAAGTGGCTGAAGAAAGTGAAGATGATGACACTGAGATCAGTGAAAAGCAAACTACAGCTATAATTCCACTAGAGGAATTAGGTTCCTAAGCTATTTCTCAACCAGCTCCTCCTACTGAAATAGTCACACTTAGAGATCACCTTGTATATCAAGTGATTGGAGACATCTCAGTGGGTGTGCAGACATGGCATCAACTCCACCAGGGCATGATGCATGTCTGCTGCTTGATATCTCAAACTAATCCCCAATCAATTAAAGATGTTGAGCAAGATCCACACTAGATCATTGCATTGCAAGAGGAGCTCAACCAGTTTGAGAGATGAAAAGTTGGGATTTAGTTCAAAGACCCAAAGACTACCCAGTCATTGGAACTAAATGGGTATTTAGAAACAAGCTAGATGCTCAATGTACTATCATAAGGAACAAAGCCAGATTAGTTGCTCTAGGATACAGATAAGAGGAAGGCATAAACTATTACCAAATATTTGCCCCTATTGCAAGGTTGGAAGCAATAAGGATATTCTTAGCCTATGCAGCCTATAAGAAGTTCATAGTATACTAAATGGATGTCAAGAGTGCATTCCTTAATAGTGAACTCAAAGAAGAGGTCTATGTAGAATAACCACAAGGTTTTATTTCTTCATCTTACCCCTCTCATGTTTTTAAATTGTATAAAGCTCTCTATGGTCTAAAGCATGCTCCAAGAGCTTGGTATGAAACATTTGCTAGGTTTCTCTTAGAGCATAAATTTTCTTGAGGCATAGTAGATAGGACTTTATTTATCATCATCATAATAAAATCTTGTTAGTTCAAATATATGTAGATGACTTTATATTTGGTTCTACTGATTCCAAACTATGCAAAAGGTTCTCTGACCTTATGCATTCCAAGTTTGAAATGAGTAGCATGGGTGAACTCTCTTCTTCCTTGGTCTCCAAGTGAAGTAGTCCCATGATGGCATCTTCATATCCCAATCCAAGTATGTAAAGAGAGCTGATCAAAAGGTTTGGGATGGCTGATTCTTCAGCTAAGAAAACACCAATGGATGCCAATGTTGTGGTTGATTCTCATGAACATGGGAATACTTTTGATCAGATATTATATAGGGCCATTGTTGGGTCCCTGTTATATCTCACAGCAAGTAGGCCAGATATTATGTTTGTTACTTGTCTTTGTGTTAGGTTCAAGGTGAACCCTAAAGAATCTCACCTTCTTTTCTTGAAAAGAATTTTGAGATATATAAAGAGTTGCCCTAATTTAGGACTCGGTATCCAATTGAGTCAGAATTTGAGTTGACTTGATACTCAGATGCTGACTTTACTGGATGTAGATTGGACAGGAAGAGCATATCCGGGATATGCAAGTTCCTTGGTTCTAGACTTATGTCCTTGTTTTTGCAAAAAGCAAACATTTGTATTTTTATCAACAGCAGAAGCTGAGTACATAGCAGCTGATAGTTGTTGTTCACAGATGCTGTGGATTCAAAACCAACTCCTAGACTATTATTTCAACTTAAATTATTCAAACTCTACTTTGTGATAATATAAGTGGAATTTCTATTGCACAGAATACAGTGCATCATAGTAGAACTAAGCATATAGAAATAATCATCATTTCTTTTGAGAGTGTTTGGATAAAAAGAAAATTAATCTTGTCTACATCGACACTGATTTGCAAAGAGAAGACATCTTCACCAAACCATTGGATGAGAGGAACCATCTGTTCTTTCTGAATCAGCTTGGTATGATCAATGGAGAAGCATTAATTTAATTTTTGTTTATGGTCGAAGAATTTGCAACATTCGTCGAATGGGGATCGACAAACTTTGAATAGTTCTTGAGTTAGTTCATCGAACTGAGATCGACGAACTCTCTGTGTGTAAAGTTTTATTCGTCAAAGGCTAAATGGCAACGGTGGGGTGAGCAACGGGCTGGTGGACCCTACCACCCGCTCCATCTGCTCGGTTAAAATTACTAAAGTTTTATGTGGGACTTGCCGAGGTTTTGAGATCGAGTCTAGGCCATGGCTAAAAGGACTAAATGCTCACGAGATTGCCGCCCTGGGGGTGGTGGTGGGGTCGAGGACTGGACTGGGTTCGGACTGGCTACGCTGAGTAAGTGCCCCTGAGAGCACGGGGTGTACGGCCGTGTGAGCGTGCACCTGTGTTTGATGCTTATTCGCTATGTTGCTTGCTTTGCTAACAAGTGCAGGGAAGAAGCATTGTCACCCCCGGTTTGGGGGCAGAATCGTTATAATTTTGTCAGCTTTAGCGACCGTTATTCTTGTTTGCCACTGTTGCGGTTATTTGTGCTTGCAGGTGCTGCAGAGCCGAGTGGCAAATAGCGGGCCAAAGCCCAAGTTGCTAAGCCAGCCCTCGAAGGCCTTGTTTGTTTACTTATTTAAATCATGTGTGGGCCGGCCTGCGAGCCGTAGTTTGTAAGACACTGTTTAATTATTGTAAACTCTTATAGGCCATAAGGCCAATGCTGGTGTATTAAACATTCCTATTTGTTTGTGTAGTGGACATTCTTTCTTGGCAGGGTTCTTATTCCTTGCAACCTTAATAAATTGCTTCTGCTAGATGCTCTGTGTAGGATTTTTTGATTGGTTGAATGGCATTAATAATTACCAATCGGTCTATCCGTTGTATATGGCGTCGGGCCCCGGACGGACCTACTATTATATGCTATGTGACGGATAGGGGTGTTATAATTTGGTATCAGACAACCGTTTCGGTCAAGCTTAAATGAATTCGTGGATGAATTCACTTTAAGTGGGTGGTGAGCACATGTGTGTGCGTCATCATTATAATATGAAAATAACCCATGAATGTCCACTTAGAATCAAAATACACATGTTTGAGGAACCTGCGTGTTCCTATAATTGTATTTTGCAATGTTGTTTGGTCGCTTATCGGTGTTTTGTACGACTATAGGTGTCCGGGAGTGGCGTGTGGCAGCCTGAACGCACACTTTCTGAGAAAGTACTGCACCAAGCGACGTGCCTGAGGCCCTACTTCTTTGGAAAACCATAAGAAGGTTGGTTGAAGCGGTGTTTCGCTGTGACCAATGCACAACATGGAAGAAATGTGAAACCCGATGTCCTTGAAATGGCCCCAACACTGGCGGTATGTTGTAGCAAAGTGCATTTGGATGTCCATTAAGGCAGTAGATGAGCATGATTGTGGTGCAGGAGCGCATTCAGTTAACGTATACTTGCAGACGTTCCTTATGATATGGCGCTACCCAGGCTTTGAATGGAAAGCAAGCAATCTATAGTTGATAGATTTTATAATGGTCTGCGCAGCGAGTTCCGTATCCTACTGCTAGGACCAAAGCTATTGGGATTCTAAGCTTTTGTGGAATTGGCAGAGCTTTGGAAGTGGAGTTGGGTAAAACTCACCAAATACAAGTGAATAAGTACCACCCTGCAGATCCTATAAGGACTGCCTACAAAAACGCTGAGGAAAGAGGCTAGATCATCTACTAGCCAGTCACTTATAATTGTTATACTTGTGGTAAGAAAGGGCACTTTTCCAGAGATTGTTGGGAGGGTGCTCAGAAGACAATGAAACCTATGGTAGGAGCAGTTGAGACTCTAGTGCAAGGTGATAGAGAAAAATGTATTCTCCAATCTATACTCGATTAAGGCAATTGTACCTATCGAAATATAGCATAGGATATGAAAATATCAAGGTCGTATAAAAACTCGGGCCGGCAAGTACAATTACTCACAACGAATCGATTATTCTACCAAATGATTAATGAGTTTTGAAAATTAAATAGACTAAACTTAATTAAAAAGAAATAAAATATTGCGAAAAGAGTGCTCGATCAACGATTCACTTTGAAATAAATAACGTTATAATTTAGTTTAACAATTGTAAATCTATTAAGACTGTGACGGATCCGATATTAGGAAGTAATCTCGCTAGAGCATTAAATCCCCTAACTTATAGACTTTTGACCGAAATCTCTTTACAAGTCAAAATGGCCTAAAGTCGCATTATCGAAGTGACCGCACTATTGGATTTGACTCCAATCCGAGGATTTACGTCATCCTATCTCTAAGGGTGCGTTCAACTCCTTCCTTCCTTGAGTGATCTTTCATATTCATGAGCCTCTCGGCTACTCAAATACGAGATCGGAATCTACTACCGTATACTAAAATACGGAGTCGATACGAGATATTTCAAGGAAGGATCAAAAATAGAAAACTACAAAGGAAAACATAAAAATAAAGATACGTTATTATATCGCAAAGATCATCACGATCGGGCACAAAAATTATTTAGCTACGCATGATTGAGAAGGAGATGAGAATAAGAGAAAGAAAATTTATTCATTGCATAATAAAAGAGATACAAAAATAATAATACTAAAAAAAGACAAGATAAAATTGCACTAAAGAAGACTATTACAAAAGAAGAAAACTTGCACTTGAACTAGCTATCCCTACCAAACTACTTAACTTCAACAAGAGGGGGAGGGGCTCCTTTTATAGATGAAGGGGAAGGTTCTAGATGGGGGAGACCAAGGGTGGGCCGGCATGTAGGTGTGGGGGCTGCTACACATTGAACCTACAAGAGAAAACAAACATTAATTCATTAATTGTTAAATATATAACATATTATAACATATGATATTATACTAATAACATATTATAATTATAACAAAACATATTATAAATAACATAAATAACATATAATAACAAAACACAATAAGAACTATTATAAAATATCATAAACTAAATAACATAACATACAAACATGAACATAACATAAAATAGTTATTAAAACATAATAACATGTTATAAAACATAAAATATAAACCATAAAACTAAACATAAATAACATAACAAATTATAACAAACACGAACCATAAAACTAAACATACAAACATGACATAACATATAAAACATAAAATAGAATAGAAAGACATTAAATAAGAAATAAAACAATAAGATAAATATACTAAAAACATATAATTAAACAAGAAATTTTGCATATTAAACTATACCAAAAACGATGACTAAAACTAGTCATCAAACTCCCCCATGCTTAGGCTTTTGTTATTCCAGAGCAAAAGTAAGAGAAATATTTATAAGGCATTATGAAATTTTTCAATCAAACTAAAAATTTATTAACATCAAAATTTAGCCAAAACAAAATTTGGGGTTTAAGAATCAAGTCCTAAATTATGAAATTAAAGTGAAAAGAGAGAAACATTTAGCCAAAATTCTCTAATAAATTAACTAGCATTCAAAATGGAGTAAAGTGCAAACAAGGTTAGATTGGAATTATAAAAACCATGACTTAAAAGAAACTTAAGGAAGAAGACAACCTACTACTTATGCTCTCCACATATTTTAATTCAAAAACTAAGACAATGATATTGGCTAAGGGGGGTTTTAGGGCGGAATTAACATGAAGAGTTCTTTGATTGGAGGTGATCATCATTTTTTCTTCACACCCCACACATATTTTTTTTAAAATAATATATATGTAATACTAGGAAATGATAGACTAACATCCTATCACTTCCCCCGACATATATGAACTTTTTAATTCCTCTCTTCATTTTATTTTTGGGTTGCATATTTTACATAGGAATAAGGAACTAAAATCTCCTTATTCCCATGACATATGATCTAACAAATAAAAGAAAAAAAATAATTGGGTAGGATAAGGGTAAAACAAGATTTTTTAGAAGATAAACTAAAATACTAGAGAGCAACTACTAGTAGAATGAGATTTCCTAAGAATCTAAAAGCATGAAGTAATAATAATTGGAATCCAAAATTGTTTAGCCAAATTACTACAAAATTGAAACTATTTAAAATAAAAGAGAAAAAAGTGCTAAATAAATTACTCTAATCAAATTAAACATAAGATTTTCCTCAAAACAAAATCACTAAAAGTTAAATTTAACTAAACATGATGAAATAAAAATTAGCAAATAAAAATGCTTATAAACAAACTCAAGCTAAATTTCTGAAAATAACAAAAAGCTAAGCATGAGGTTTATTATATTTTTTTGATTTTTCTGACATTTTTCATTTTTTTTGGGTTTTGAAATATGATCTTTTTTTGGAATTTTTGATTTTTCTATTTTTTTTTGGTTTTGATAAGGCTTAAATAAAAGCATTACTAAAAAGAACTTAATAAAACTATAGTAAACATTTTTTTTTTAAAATAGTTTTTTTTTTGAAAAGTAAGAAAAAGAAATAAAATAACTAAACCTCCCCCATGCTTAAACCTTTCATTGCCCTCAATGAAAAATAAAAATAAGAAAGAAAAAGGAAGAAGAAAGGGGATGGGGGATACAATAAAGTAAAAAAATAGAAAACGACTTCCCCGGAGTCGTAAGGCCGAATACAGATGTCGCTCCCCCATGCTTGAGCTGGACACCGGCTCGGGCCTAAGGAAGAGATGAAGTGAAGGAGCCAAACGAACCACCGGGGTTTTTATTCCTGCAAAACAAAACAAAAAAAGAAAAAGAAAGAAAGAAAAAGGATAAGCAAGGGGTGCCTCCCAAGAGCGCTCTCTGTTTAACGTCGGTTGAGCCCGACGTTATTTGTTAGCTAAATAGAAAATAAAAAATAAAGTGAAGAGGTAACTCCCTAAGTATGCGCTTAGGAGGGTAAACTAAAAAAAAAGAAAAATTGAAGAATCGCACCGATATGCGGTGGAATCTTCAAGGGAGTGATGCCTAAAAATGAACGGACAGAGTTATAGAAGAACTCTGCCGTATGTAAAATGGGAAAGAATGGATCGTCAAAACAAGGAGAATAAAAAGAAGAAGAAATAGAAAGAGGAATAAAAGAAGTAGAAAAAGAATTTTCATCAAAGGAAATTTCACAAGGAGAAGGAGAGTCTTGTGAAATTTCGGGAGAAGAAAGTGAAGAAAGAACTAAAGTAGAGTTATCTAAAATAAAAGAAGAAGAAAAAAAAGATTTGCTAAAAAGAGAAAAATTAGGAACAGTTGAATTTGAAAGTGTAATAGAATCACCAACGTCTTCAGATGGAGAAATAAGAGACGTCTCGTCATCCTCAATGGGTAAGAAGCACACCGGAATATCCATAGAGGCGTCTTCCAAAGGAGGAAGGAAACAATCCGTGATATCCGAATAGTTATCCTCCTCGAGAGGAACAAGACAAGCCGGGATATCCAGTGACTCATTACATGAAGAAATTGGAGGAGACGGAGAAGAAGACGAAGAAAAAGATGCGGCCTCACGAGAAAGACTATCCACAATGGTCTTGAAATGCGAACTAATATTATCAATAGAAGTTTGTAATTCAAGATACCCATTATCGAGAGAATTAAAATTAAAAGTAGGAGGCGCGACGCTTTGTGGGGCAAAATCATAAGAAAAATACGGGTTTCCCGCCTCCCAAGTTGGATAAAAATTGGAGTAAGGGTCAAATTGGCCATTTTGACCTTCCCCAGAAAAATTAAAATCAAAAGAGGGAGGGGTTCCCGAAAGACATTCAGAATAGAAGTGGTCGGGCGACCCGCAAGAAGCGCAAAAATACGACGATTCCATAAAAAAAAATAAACTGCTACGAAAAAGAAAAAGAAAAACTAATTTTTTTGATTTGTTTTTTTTTAGATATATATATATATATTTTAAAATAGGGTTTTTTTAATGGATTGGCTCTTGAACTTCCCGAGGACTACCCGGTGAAGGGTTCGCCCGGTACTAGGTAAAATGGTGGCGCTTAAAGCCCCTTACCCTTTTCGAGAGATTTTAGGTTGGGTAGAATTTAGATGAGGTGGGTGGATAATAATAATAATAATAATAATAATTATTATTATTATTATTTTGTTTTTTTTAGTAGAAGTACTAAACTCGGTGCTTTCGTAATATTGCCAAAAATGTCCCCGGCAACGGCGCCAAAACTTGATAGAGAAAAACGTATTCTCCAATCTATACTCGATTTAGGCAAGTGTACCTATCGAAATATAGCATAGGATATGAAAAATATCAAGGTCGTATAAAAACTCGGGGCAGGCAAGTACTATTACTCACAACGAATCGATTATTCTACCAAACGATTAATGAGTTTTGAAAATTAAGATAGACTAAACTTAATTAAAAGAGAAATAAAATATTGCGAAAAGAGTGCTCGATCGACGATTCACTTTGAAATAAAATAACGAAATAATTTAGTTTAACAATTATAAATCTATTAAGACCGTGACGGATCCGATATTAGGAAGTAATCTCGCTAGAGCATTAAATCCCCTAACTTATAGACGTTTTGACCGAAATCTCTTTACAAGTCAAAATGGCCTAAAGTCGCATTATCGAAGTGACCCGCACTATTGGATTTGACTCCAATCCGGAGGATTTACGTCATCCTATCTCTAGGGGTGCGTTCAACTCCTTCCTTCCTTGAGTGATCTTTCATATTCACGAGCCTCTCGGCTACTCAAATACAAGATCGGAATCTACTACCGTATACTAGAAATAGGGAGTCGATACGAGATATTTCAAGGAAGGATCAAAAATAGAAAACTACAAAGGAAAACATAAAAATAAAGATACGTTATTATATCGCAAAGATCATCGCGATCGGGCACAAAAATTATTAAGCTACGCATGATTGAGAAGGAGATGAGAATAAGAGAAAAAGAAAATATATTCATTGCATAATAAAAGAGATACAAAAATAATAATACTAAAAAAGACAAGATAAAATTGCACTAAAGAAGACTATTACAACAATGAAGAAAACTTTCACTTGAACTAGCTATCCCTACCAAACTACTTAACTTCAACAAGAGGGGAGGGGCTCCTTTTATAGATGAAGGGGAAGGTTCTAGATGGGGGAGACCAAGGGGTGGCCGGCCATGTAGGTGGGCTGCTACACATTGAACCTACAAGAGAAAAACAAAACATTAATTCTATTGTTAAATATATAACATATTATAACATATGATATTATACTAAATAACATATTATAATTATAACAAAACATATTATAAATAACATAAATAACATATTATAACAAAACACAAATAAGAAATATTATAAAATATCACAAAACTAAATAACATAACATACAAACATGAACATAACATAAAATAGTTATTAAAACATAAATAACATGTTATAAAACATAAAATATAAACCATAAAACAAAACATAAATAACATAACAAATTATAACAAAACACGAACCATAAAACTAAACATACAAACATGACATAACATATAAAACATAAAATAGAAATAGAAAAGACATTAAATAAGAAATAAAACAAAATAAGCATAAATATACTAAAAACATATAATTAAACAAGAAATTTTGCATATTAAACTATACCAAAAACGATGACTAAAACTAGTCATCAAAAGGACATGATGTTCAATATGCCAACCTCAAAATCTGGGTATCGTAGGTGGTTCAAGAAGGCTAGGAGGTCGGGTCTAGTCCCTTCCTTTAGCATATCCGGAGCAACTACAGCCCAAACCCCGGATGTATGCTTTGTCTGGAGAAAGCCGGGACACTATGCCCGGGAATGTCGAAGTGGACGCCCAATGTCCGAAAAGAAGCAGGGGGAAATATCTGAGGAGAAAGGAAAGGCGGTGGCGTCCACCGCATCACTGTTTACTCCGGCCTAATCGGGAGTGGACATCCTTGGACAACAGGAGGCCATGTGGCCTACCGTCGGGATGTCAGGTATGTTTTTCTTGTTAGCAAACTAGCTTCTTTTACCGGATACCTTATGCGTGTAATCTTCGAACTGGAGGTTCTAGGCTTTGTTTGGATTGTTGGTAATCCGACGAGAGCATTGTTTGATCCGGGAGCTTCACACTCCTTTTGTCCGAAGGATTTATATCGTGCGTCGGAGTACCTTCTTCGAGGGTAAAGTAAAAATTGGATATGTAGTTGCCTAGTGGTTGTTCAATGCGTGCGAAGAGAGAGTTTGTGTCGTAAAGGTACGGGTTGGGGGTCAGGAGTTCGACTCGCAAGCGTCGTTACCTCCACCATGGGAGGCTTCAAAGCCTAAGCCTACAATGGATAGTTTATTGGGTGTATCCGAATATCCTGATGTGTTTCCCTGATCGTCTCCCTAGAGCCCCACCATAGCGAGAGATCGATTTCATGTTTGAGCTAGTGCTAGGTGCCAAACCGGTGCCACGCTCTCCATATTGGCTAACGCCTAAGGTGAAGTCGGATCTAAAGGATCAACTGGAAGAGTTGATGGATCAAGGTTATGCACGTCCAAGTTCGTCGCCATGGAGCGCGTCGGTCCTCGTTGTTAAGAAGAAGTACGGAAGGTTGCGACTCGGTATCGATTATGGGAAACTGAACAAGGTAATGGAAAAGAGCAAGTACGGGATCCCAAGGGTTGATGACCTTTTGATCAGTTGGTCGGGTCATCGGTATACATAAATGTGGACCTTAAGTCCGGTTACCATCAGCTGAGGTTAAGGGAAAGCGATGCCCCAAAGACATTGTTCTGCGCAAGGTATGGACATTTTGAGTTTACCGTCGTGCCGTTCGGGCCAACTAATGTGCCATCAGTGTTCATGGATTTGATAAACAGATTGTTCAGGACGTACCTAGTCCATTTTGTGGTCATCTTTATTGACGACGTATTGTTGTGCTCACAGAGCAGGAGAATCACTTCAAGCATCTGCTTTCGGTGGTGGGAACGCTAAAGAGGAACCAACTCTATGCCTAGTTCTCCAAACGCGAGTTTTGGGGTTATCTTATGTAGAGTCCCTCAGTCGTAAAGTTTCTAGAGTGGGTGCTGTAGTGGATCCAGCGAAGATAGTTATGATACCTGAGTGGCCTGTGTTACGTTCGGAAGCGAAAGACCAGAGTTCTCTGGGGCTAACCGGCTACTACAGTCGCTTCGTAAAGAACTTCTCTTGGATGGGGCTACCTCTCACAAAGTTGCCAAGGAAGGATTAGAAGTTCTTATGGACGCAGGAGTGCATGCAAGCATTTAAGGAGTTGAGGAATCGGTTGACCACGACGCCAGTGCTAAGATCGCAGTGGGACGAGGGCTTCGATCCTTATAGTGATGCCTCAGGTAGTTGTTTGGGATGCATGCGGATGTAGCATGGAAGTGTTAGAGCGTATGGTTTGAGTCAGCTCTAAGTGCACGAAAGGAATTATCTGGTTCACGACTTGGAGTTGGCAGTCGCGATATTTGCGCTTAAGCTATGGAGACACTACTTGTACGGTGTAAGGGTTAGTATTTATACCGACCACAAGAGCCTGAAGTACCTGTTGGATCAGAAGGATCTCAACATGAGGCAGCGGAGGTGTATGGAGCTCCTTGGGGATGACACGTCCAAGATTCACTATGTACCCGAGAAGGGCAATGCAGTTGCGGATGAGTTGAGTCGCAGGGCTCCTTCCCAAGCCAACTGGTTGGCGGTTCATGATGGGAGGCTAGTTCAGGAGTTGGAGGTGTTGGAGATCTGTTGTGTGGACAAGCAGACTACCGCTAAAGCATTATTGAACTGGACGGAAGTCTAGTATGACCTGGCTGATCGCGTTCAGTTGAGGATGGGCTGTTAAGGAAAGACCATCGTTTATGCGTCGCAAGCAGGGAAAATCTACTGGCTGAGTTGAGGTACGAGGCTCATAATATAATGTACTCAAACCACCCAGGAGCACAAAGATGTACTGGGACCTGAAAAAGCTGTTTTGGTGGCCAGGGCTCAAGAAGGATGTGGCACTGTTTGTTGCAAAGTGTCAAAAGTGCGCCTTGGTAAAGGCAGAGTGCCAAAAGCCTGGAGGATTCTTGAAATCTTTGCCTATTCCGGAGTAGAAGTTTGACCGGACCTTATGCATGGCTTGCAAAGGTCACAGTAGGGAAACGACGCCATGCGGGTGATCGTGGTTTGGTTAACAAAATTGTCGCACTTCATTCCGTATAGGAAGGATGATCTGGTGGACTAACTAGCAAAGTTTTTTTATGGATAACATAGTTAGACTGCACGGTGTGCCCTTCAATATCGTGAGCGATCGAGATGGGCGTTTTACGTACAATGATGGGAAGTTGGTGCAGCAAATGCTGGGGTCTAAGTGTAGTT
Source organism: Platanthera zijinensis (assembly GCA_039513925.1). NCBI lineage: Eukaryota > Viridiplantae > Streptophyta > Magnoliopsida > Asparagales > Orchidaceae > Platanthera > Platanthera zijinensis. Next base: position 144,366,267 of record CM077093.1, on the reverse strand, counting down.
TAGAACAGTCTTACATCTGCAGACGGATGGGCAGACCGAGAGGGTCAACAAGATGTGAGGACATGCTTCGCATGTGCTTTCTGGACTTCGGGAAGAAGTGGGAAGGCCATCTGTTTTTGGTGGAGTTTGCGTACAAAAATAGCTACCAAGCGAGTGTACAAATAGCGCCCTTCGAGTCTCTATATGGTAGAAAGTGTCGCACGCCGTTGTCGTGGATAGAAACGGGTAAGGAAAGGTTGTACAAAAAGTAGGAGGTGGAGAGTGCCACTTCGTTTGTACGAACCATTCGAGAGCGGTTGTTGATCGCTCAAGATAGATAATCTAAATACTTTAACGCCATGCATCGGAGTGTGGAATTCATAGTTAGCATATTGGAAACTATAGCCGTTCAAGGATGTCTCACGGGAGCGATGCTTAAAGAAGCTGAGCCCGAGATACCTTGGATCGTTTGAGATACTTCAGTGGATCGGTGAAGCGGCATATCGCCTAAGGATATCAATGGAGTTGAGTAGTCTACTCGATGTATTCCACATAGCAATGATGCGGAAGGCGGTGCAAGAGCCTTCGAACTTGATCACGGGTGATCAAGTACCGCTGGACAAAGGGTTGACGATAAGAGTCAAGACCATTCGTATTGAATACTTTGAGATTAAGAGACTCCGTAGCTAAGAGATTCGGATGGTCAAGGTCCGTTGGGATAATTGCGGTCGTGAGGAGCTCTCTTGGGAACGGGAGCAAACCATGCTGCAGGAGTACCCAGAGTTATTTCACTCAGGTAACACTTTTGGTTTTGCTTATCTTTCCTTTGGTAATTTCGCGGACGAAATTCTTTTAAGAGGGAGATAGTTGTAACGCCCCAAAACTCAAAAGAGTAACGGATGGCATTTTGAGCCAAATCTGGGGTTTGGTGGAGGTGACACGGCCTGGGACACGGGTGTATCCAAGGGCGTGTCGTGCTCGGTTTCAGCGTTGGTCACGTGGTCGAAGATTTTGGAGTCAACGATCGTCGGGGGGAGGGGGGGGGTGAACACGGCCTGGGACACGGGCGTGTCCCAGGGCGGGTCAGTCACTTAGAGCCTTACACTCAACGATCATTTAGTGAGGGGCGGACGGCCTAAGCCCAGGCTTGTTTGGGTCTGACACGGGCGTGTGCAATTCGACACGGGCGTGTCGAATGCTCGTGTCCTCCTCAGGTCGTTTGGCGTTTTGTGCTAAGGAAGTTACACGGCCTAGGACACGGGTGTGTCCCAGGGCATGTCTAGCACACGGCATGTGACACGGGCGTGTCAAATGGCCGTGTGGTGCTCAGATTGTTTTGGACCTGTGTCATTGGGGGAACAAGCCCAGCAACATGGGCGTGTACTGGCTGACACGGGCGTGTCAAGCCTGACACGGGCGTGTCGGGTGCCGGAGTTCTTTTTGGGGCGTGTCGGTTTCGATGGAGAATGGGTGACATGGCCCTGAACACGGCCGTGTTGCAACCCGTGTTCGTCCCAGGATCTATAATTTTGGGCTGAATCGTGGTCGTCCGTTTCCTTAGTTTGGGATCCGACGGCTGGGGGGCTGTTCCTGGTGGGTTATATCCGGGAATAGGGCTTGGAAACCCTCATTCAATTTGAGTTTTCTCTTTCTAAAAGCTAGAGAGAAGGGAGAGCAAGGAGGAAGAAGAAGGAGGTCAACTCCGGCTGCCGGTGGAGCTTCAGAGCTTCGATTCTCGATACGAGTCCAGATCTGCGAAGGCGAGGCCGATACGGTGCTTTCCATCCGACTGGATCGTCATGGAACTGAGGAGGAACACTAGGGTAATGATTGTCATCCTGAGCATGTGAAAGCTCTTCTTCCTTTGCATTGGAAAACCCTTCACGCGCGAGTGTGCGGCGAGTTTGCGGTATTCCTTGGGGTAGATATGTAAAGTCCCCATTGTTAGAGTCCGGAATCGTAGTACATATATATGCATGATGTGTGAAGCCTACCCAGACATGTTGGTCTGGATCAGTGATGTTTTGCTATGCATGGTTGGCCGAAGAAGACTCCGTGCCTTTGTATTATTTTCGGGCTTCTAGATGGTAGATTAAAACAGGGAGTCTTGGGGATTAACCCAAGGGTGCACCCGAAAATCTGGGCGGAAGCGAATTTCTGTCATATCGGTGGTCTGGGAGCCAACCGGGTACATAGCGGGGCTATGTTTCATGTTTGAACGATAGTTGGGACTAGGGAATCTTAGCCCGCATCAAATGCCAAATGGCAACGGCGGGGTAAGCAACGGGCTGGTGGACCCCTACCCGCTCCATCTGCTCGGTTAAAGTGACCTAAAGTTTTACGTGGGACTTGTCGAGGTTTGGAGATCGAGTCTAGGATACGACTGAAAGTACTAAATGCTCACGATATTGCTGCCCTGAGGGTGGTGATGGGGTCGAGGACCGGAATTGGTTCGGACTGGCTACGCCGAGTAAGTGCCCTTAGACCACGGGGTGTACGGCCGTTTGAGCGTACACCTGTGATGTGATGCTTATTCGCTATGTTGCTTGCTTTGCTAACATGTGCAGGGAAGAAGCTTTGCCTCCCTGGTTTGGGGGCGGAATCGTTATAATTTGGTTAGCTTTAGCTGACCATTATTCATGTTTGCCACTGTTGCGGTGATTTGTGCTTGCAGGTGCTGCGGAGCCAAGCGGCAAATAGCGGGCCAAAGCCCAAGTTGCTGAGCCGGCCCTCGAAGGTCTTGTTTGTTTACTTATTTAAATCATGTGTGTCCGGACTGCGAGCCGAAGATTGTAAGACACTATTTAATTATTGTAAACTCTTGTAAGGCCATAAGGCCAGTGCTGGTGTATTAAACATTCCTATTTGTTTGAGTAGTGGACATTCATGTTTGGCATGGTTCTTTATTCCTTGCAACCTTAATAAATTGCTTTCGCTAGATGCTCTGTGTAGGATGTTTTGATTGGTTGAATGGCATGAATAAGTAACCAACCGGTCTGTCCGTAGTATATTGCGTCAGGCCCCGGCCGGACCTACTGATATATGCTATGTGACGGATAGGGGTGTTACATAATGCTAATAAAACAAATGCAGGTCGCCGTCACCGCGTCGCTTGGGTGGATTACTATGGAGAGTTGTATGGATGATGGACGAAACAGCGAGGGTCGCAATCACCTCATCGCAATGCACACTCCTAGCAAGTGCTAGAACGGCTCGATCACAACAAGCACAGGAAAAACTGAAGCTTAACAACACAAGCAATGATTAAGACATAACAATATATTGACATGCTAAAACATTAAGCAAAACATAGTTCTCAAGAAACAATCCCACTATCATAAGTTCAGAATGAAGTAACCACAGGAAGAGGTTGATAAATACAACCGAGCGCACGAAGACTTTCCGAGATTTACGGTCGGATTCAAGTGTTGTCAATCCTTGTCCGAGCTCGGTCTTCGGATGTCATCCGGGCTCCTGAAGCGATGTCACCTCCTCCCTATAACCTGTCTTCTTCGTGTTTGATCGCTGGGCTAGTTCTGAACGAAGAACTCCATAAGTGCAGCAAAAATGAGCTCAGATGGTACCTTGGAGGTTGGAGAAGATGAAGGTGGCCAGAGACACAACTATTGCAAGCTTTCCGAGGAGAAATGGTGGTCGGATCAACTCTCAAAGGAGGAGAGAGAACCTAGCTGCTAGAGGCGAGTTTTCCTGCTCGGAGGAGCGGAAATGGCGGGGGGAGCGGAGCTGGATCCTTGAAAAGAGGAAATCTACAACTTAAATAAAAAAGTCAGAAAAAATGGTCACGCACGGTTGGCGCACGACCGTGCGCAAACCGTGCGATATTAACTTTCAGACTAGGCCCGAGGAAGGAGATGCGTTGACCCGTGCATTTTACACACGCACGGGCGAGTCCGCCCGTGCATGAAGGAAATTGCATGGGTAACCACAAAATGCAGAAATTGCAAGAAAGCAGGTGAAACCGTGAATTTAACTTGCGCACGGGCACTGCTGCCCGTACGTGAACAAATCGCATGATCAACCACAGAATGAAGCAGGCAGGGAAGCTACAGGAAAACTGTGCGTTTCCTTCTCGCATGGGTTTGTAGAAACCGTGTGTGAACAAATCACACGGGCAGTAACTGATGTCCCCGGCACTGCAGTGTAAGACGCACGATTGCCAACAGACCGTTCGCGAATAAATTTGCATGACCGTGCATTTCACATAGGGAATGGAAAATAAACTTTGGGCATCGCGACCACCTGCAAAGCAATAAAACATATTGTAATACCAGCTCCCAGAACCAAGAAGCAAACAATCAACAGCAAGAAAGAGGCATGGGGAGCACCATGTGCTTGCCCCTAACAAAGGAATGTACAATTGCACACCCACGGGCCAAAATAGTGCACAAAGCGATCAATGACCGAACGATGCAAATATAACCGATATCCGGTCAAAATACAGTGCATGATTGAGAAAACAAGACCATATGAGTCTAAAAAACACAATAAAAATCGGACTCATCAGCGCTCGACGAACGTTGAGCCAGCGCACGACGAAGAACGTTGAGCCGGTGCTCGACGAGGAACTTCGAGCCGGCGCTCGACGAGGACCGTCGAGCCGGCGCTCGACAAGGAGCGTCGAGCCGCCTCTCGATAAGGAGCGTCGAGCCAGCGCTCGACGAGGAGCGTCGAGCCGGCGCTCGACGAAGAAAGTCGAGCCGGCGCTCGACGACGAACGTCGAGCCGGCGCTCTATGATAAACTTCGAGCCAGCGCTCGACGACGAACGTCGCTCGAACAACATCGCCACTCGACGATCGTCGAGCCGTAGCTCGACGAACGTCGAGCCGGCGCCCGACGAACGTCGAGCCGGCATCGAGCCGGCGCCTGACGAACGTCGAGCAGGCGCCCGAAGAACGTCGAGCCGACGCCCGACGTAAGTCGAGCTGCCGCCCGACAAATGTCGAGCCGCCACCCGACGAACGTCGAGCCAGGAGAGCCACCGCTCGACAAACGTTGAGCCGGTACAGCCTCCGCCCGACAAACGTCGGGCCGGGACAGCCGACGCCCGACGAATGTCGAGCCGGGACAGTCGCCGCTCGACGAATGTCGAGCCAGGAATCCCGCCGCTCGAGGAATGTTGAGCCGGGACAGTCTTCGCTCGACGAATGTCGAGCCGGGACAGCCGCTGCTCGACATATGTCGAGCCGTGACAGCAGCCTCTCTACGAACGTCGAGCCGTGACAGCCGCTGGGACAGCAACATATCGATGAACGTCGAGTCGGAAAAGTCGACGCTCGACGAACGTCGAGCTGGGACAGCCGGTCTCGACGAACATCGATCTAGTTCTCGACGAACATCGAGCAATGCTCGACAAATGTAATTCTCCTGTAGCACTTCTTTCCACAACGGTTGATCAGCGTTCGACGAATGTTGAGCAGCGTTCGATGAATGTAATGCTGCTTCTGTATTTCTATCGATAATTATCGACCAGCATTCGACGAATGCTGAACAGTGTTCGACAAATGCTGAGCAGCATTCGATGAATGCCTCAACATTGGATTATTTGCTCGAGCCCGACGAAAGCCGAATGTGGTTTTGAGTAACAGCGGCCGATAAGCTATGGGTTGACTTTGTAACTCAAAATGGTGACTGTTACTTTATGATAAGAAAGGAACGTGTCGCTGGGGTTTACCCGAGGCCACTTGTACGGAGGGGTGGGAGGAGGAACTTATTAGGTCCCTCTCACTCTCTCTCTTCATTTCCTCCCAGTTTTTGAGTAAAGAACTCACGGCTTGAGCGAAGGTTTGGGTGGATCTTGGTGGAGGTTCTAAAGGAGATTTCCTCAGCGGAAGCAGGATTCAGGGATAGAGCCGCATAGGGTAAAGTGAGGCGGTCATTTCCCTCTACGTAGAAAAGCTCTGTCATGGCTCCGAAGAGAACTCCAAGGGTAACAACCTTCCTTCTTGGACATGTGGAGTCCTTATTTTGGCATGTGCATGGAATCACCCTCCAACAGGTGGAGAATCGAGGGAGTTCCTCTAGGTTGGTTCCTGTAATCCCCAATAAGTCTTGCATATCGATTCGGAAGTGTGTAGTATGGAATAGACAAGCTGTGTGAAGCCCAGCCGGATGGGTTGGTTTGGATTGGTGAAGCTTTTTTTGCGCATCTGAGAAGACTCTATTTATAAACGAGTAGTTTGTGGAGTCGATGGGTTGTGCTTATGAAGTTGAGTAACAGGAAGCACTAGAGTAGTGTTCCAGGAAAACACCCTAGGAATTCATGTGTTGTATTCTATGGAAAGACTAGTGTTTCTTGCACTGCAGGATGCTGCAGTGTTTGGGTTGAGTTTGAGCGCAGAAAGAGAACTTATGTTTGCCCCGCCAAGCGATCATGACGAATGCTGACACTAACTCCCTTCTTGATTGTGAAGCCAGTCTTTGGAGTACTGTGTGGCTATTGTGAGCTGCGAGATCTTAAAGTCCATCGAGCCGAACGGATTAGGGGAAGCCGACTCGCGTTAGTCTAGACATTGAACCTGCGATTTGAGCAACGGGCAAGGGCTGAACCGTATCGGCATTATGGTTATCTAACTTGAGTGACTAAGTTATTGGCGTTCGTTAGGATCACATAATGAGAGTCTTGGGTTGTATGCCATCATGACTGAAGTCTTCGGTCGTGGGCCGTGGATAATGAATGCTCAATGTTTACCATTAGGTCTGGACCATTGAACGATGGTGGGACCCTGGTTTTCCGCTACACCGAAAATGTGCCCTGAGTGCACGGAGCATCGTGTCGTGTGGCCAACATTTGTGATATATTGAATTGTGCGTGAGTGCACGTTCTGTGATATATCTGCTTGTGAAAACGCTATGCGTGCAGGGAAGGAATACCACTGCCCCGGAAGATGGGTAGGGTAGTTATAAATTGGTTAGTTGAATGCTGACCGTTGCCTTGTTTGCCACTATTGTGATGGACTATCCTCATACAGGTACTGGAGAGCCGAACGGGATCGGGAAATAGCGGTCTAAATCCCATGCTGCTGCTATGCTGGCCCTTGAATGCCAAATCAAGAATTTTACCATTTTCATGTGTGGCCGGCCTGCGTGTCGATGTTTGAAATCCATACTAGTTAAATGTAACTGTAAGGACTTAATGCCATAACTTTTGTGTATTTATAAGTGACATTCCTATGCTTTATATATGTAGATTGTATTATACATATTATGGACATTCAAATGACTTTGAGTTCAAGTAACCTTAAAGCTTATGTTAGCATGCTCTATGTTAGGATGCGAGTAGTCTATTATATTAACCTGTAATCCTGTTGTCTGTTTGTGGAATATGGTGTGGGGCCCCAACCGGACCCTCTATTATATTCCTTGTAACTAGTGGAGGTGTTACATTTTGTAAAGGAAAAGAGGCTTGCGTCTCCATCGTCCAGTGCGGTTCTGTGGGTTTGCGGGGAAATAGATCCAACCACCGTCATCGTGTTCTTCCTCCACTCATCTTTGTGGACGTATTTCTTGGGAATTGGGTAATGAATTCTAAACCTCCGCTTGTGTGATTGTTCTGTATTATTGTGAGATTTGGTGGATTATGAGGGTAGTGTTTAGTCTGGATTTATATTGAATTTAGTGTGATAATAAAATCAGAATTGCAAATGTTTATTTATCTGGATATTTTCGTATAACTTAGATCAGGTAGATTTCATGAGCGCCTGTAGAGATCGGGTTCATTATGCTAGATTCCTCCTTGAGTTCAAGAGATTTGGCCTACCTCGTATTAATTAATTTTGTATTGATTTTGGACTTTGTTGAAATCGCTATTTTACTCTGGATCTTCTCTTATTGGGATTGTGAATGCTTGTGGATATGAATAATTTGATTAGCTAATTGTCTGGATCGTGTAGGTCCAATTCGCTTGAGCGATCATTGGTATATAGCCTGTGTTTAATCTTTAAAAGGGGTAGCGACCCTTTGCGTTGTGCGTTGTAAAAGTTTGTGCCACTAATTGGTTGAGTTCAACAGTAGCATATTTAGAGAGATATTACACACAACATATCCTGTTTAATTGTCTGAACCAAAGAAAGCATAGTATATATCCCGTAAGAACCATTGGCCTGCATCACAGCTGGCTATCAGCGCCATCAGTTGTGGATTCCAGCTTTCCAGCAACAAGTTTGAATTCAATTGACTTTTATTGACTTTTGTTGACATCAGCATCTGTGGACTTAGCCAAATTTTCAGATTCAAACTAGGCATTGAAAGCGTTGAGTGAACTAGCTTCACTCAACACATCTAGACTTAGCGAAAATCTCTACACCATAGGGCGTTGAGTACGTTGAGTGAACTGGCTTCACTCAACACATCAGGACTTAGCAAAATTCTCTGCACCATTAGGCATTGAGGGCGTTGAGTGAACATGCTTCACTCAATGCCCCTAGATAAAGACAATTCCTTTGCCTTGCTTAGGCATTGAGAACGTTGAGTGAATGACCTTCACTCAACACATTTTGACATGGCCAAACTTTCTACGTTGCCAACCATTGAGTGCATTGAGTGAGCCATCATCTCTCAACGGCCCTGGACTTAACCGCTTCACTGATTATCTATCTTCGTGCTGAGGCGTTGAGTGAACTAGCTTCACTCAATGCTTCCGTACTTACAAGAAATTCTGAAATTTGCCAGCTCGCTGAGGCGTTGAGTGCGTTGAGTGAACTAGCTTCACTCAATGCCTTTGGACTTAGAAAGATTTTTCTGCCTATCTTCAATAAGCTTTGACTGACCATATCTCTGTCAATGCTTTCCTCTTTGGGTGTTGAGTGAGCTGACCTCACTCCACACATCTGGACTTAGTCAATTTTTTTGTCTCCTTCTTTGTCTTTGATAGAATTAGCCTGACTCAACGCTTTTGCTCAACTGGTATTGAGAGGACTATCTTCACTCAATGCTAGTGGACTTAGCCATATTATTGTCTTTGCAACCTGCTGGGATTTGACTATCTCGTCTTTACTCAACGCTTTTGCTATCTAACATTGAGTGAAATGGCTTCACTCAATGACTGTGGACTTAGCTGCAATATTGTCTCTGCAACCTGCGAGGCTTTCACTATCATGTCTTTACTCAATGCTTTTGTTGTCTAGCGATGAGTGAACCGCCTTCACTCAATGCCTGTGTACCTATGCGATTTTCAGCCTTTCCAGTATCCTTCATTTATATATGGCGTTGAGTTAACTGGATTCACTCAATGCCTATGGACTTAGATAGATTTTTGTCTCTCCACTCCTCCACCATGTGACCACCTGTCACAACCACATGGAATAAGTGTCTAACCTGCATGCATGAACTTAAACATTCATCAAATACAACTATGTGTATATCATTGAATTGTTTGACTTCTACCAATCTGGGATATTGTGAGCAATGGACCCATCAAGTTAATATTGAAAATTTAGGTGATGTGTAAATTACGTGTTTGTGCGTTCTAACTCTTTTTACTTATATACTATGATTAGGGCAATCGTACCTATCGAGTAATAGTACGGTATTTTTTTAATATTATGTTTTTATTTTTCCTCTATGAAAGTCTTTGTTTTCAAGGACCCTATCAACCTAGAGGGGGGAGGGTGAATAGGTTCTTTGGTTTTTTATTAGTATTATTAATATAGTGTGTAGTTAGTTAGTAGATTAAAGTTTTTAAGACAAACCACAGGCACACACAGAATTTATAGTGGTTCCCCAGATTATGGGTACATTCACCCTCCTCCAACCTTTCTAACTTCAAGTTAGACAAGTCACTTCTCCAAAAACTCAGATCCAAAGAGCTTAAACCTCAGATCCCGCAGGATCTCTCAGTCTCCTCCAAGACTTATAACTCAAGAACAAAGCCCTACCTCAGAGCAAACATACTCCTACATCTCTGTGATCAAATGGTCACCTACATCAGACTTGAACTCAAGTCCTACAGCTCAGGCAATGGAGGATAGCCCTACCTCAGAGAGAATGACTCTCCTATAGCTCAGGCACAAGGCTCTACCGCATATACAAATCTGGATCCTACACTCAGACCCAAAGGTCCTACACTCAGAGAGTATGACTCTCCTACATCCCAGGCAAACTACCCAACCTTAGGTTCAAAAGCCCTATAACTTAGATCCAAAAGGATCCTACCTCAGACCAAGAGGTCCAAAACTCAGACCCAAACAGTAAATCCTATACTCAGGCAAATCTGCCCTACCTCTGCCACAAAAGCCTTAAAAATCAGATCCAAACGGATCCTACAGAAATGAAATTGATTTGTGTTAATTTGACATAGAGATATTTCTTTGTATTAGCTTCCTAAGATGAGTTCTCTCAGCCCAAACTATCTTCACAGCAATAGAAAGGTGATCTTCAGTAATTAGCTTCCTCTGCTGGAAGTATCTCAGAAATATGCTTCTGAACTTGCTGTAGAAGACTAAAGACTTGACTGATCTTGAGTGATTCAAATACCTATCTTAAACCTTCAGAAAACTGAAGGCTCTTCTTCTCTTTCTTTATCAGAAGCTAATCTGAACTTGTTGTAGCAGAAGAAATTACTGTAGTTATCTTGATTGAAGTTTTAGTTTAGTTGGATCGACTTCAAGCTTTTAGCTTGACAACAATGGCGAATAAGATGGAGTCCAGCCACAACTTTATGAAAAGAATGAAACCCTAAAAGTTAAGTTTTTCCATATGAAGCTGTCCCTTTTATCTTCCGCCGATTAACGCCTCCAAGAAGCAGTGGGAACCACCTGTATTTAACAACTATAAATTGATTTACGGAAGATGTACATTAGAGTGTTGGAGATATTTGTCTTGTTCTATAGCTTTCCCGCAACTTATTTGAACTCTGTTGACTTTTGTTGACTTTGGCTGACGTCATCAGTTATGGACTTAACCAATTTCTCAGATCAACACCATGCGTTGAGTGCATTGAGTGAATAAGCTTCACTGAACACCAAATCCCTTAGTCAACATTCTGAACAATTCTGCATCATAGGCATTGAGAGGGTTGATTGAGCCTTCCTCACTCAACGCCTCTGGACTTAGTCAATTCTTCACCTGCCTGAAGGCATTGAGTTAGCTGGCCTCACTCAATGCTTTTTACCTTTTCCTGACTTCTTTATTAGGCATTGAGTTAACTGACTTCACTCAACACTTCTGGAATTTAACGATTCCTGTCTTCTTCTTAGACTTTGACTACAACACCATGACTCAACGCTTTTGCTGTCTAGCATTGAGTGCTTCTAGTGAAGCTTCATCACTCAATGCTTTTCTACTTGGCCGCTTTCTCTCATCTTAGGCTTTATCATAACACGATGCCTTCTGCTTTATCGTCAAATGAGCTGTGTTCTCTTGATGCTTCTGGACTTAGTTGAATATTCAGCACGCCAATACTAAGGCTTTAACAGATTCAGTTATACTCGACGATGGCGTTGAGTAAACTTCCCTTACTCAACTCTTGTGGACTTGGCCGTAGAATTGCTTGGCATACTTCATGACTTTGACTGTACACAACTAACTAAGCTCTTTATGGCATCTAGCATTGAGTGAACTGGCTTCACTCAATTCCTGCGGACTTAGGCAATCTCCAGCCTATCCAGCATCCTCCCTTGCGCCTGGCGTTGATTGAACTGGCTTCACTCACGCCTGTGGATTTAGATAGATTTATGTCTCTCTACATCTTTACTTTGTGACCACCTATCACATCACTTAGAATAACTGTCCTATCAATGTTATAAGGACTAACCTGCATGCATGAACTTGAACATATATTTAATACAACTTTGAGTATATAATTGACATGTTTGACTTCTACAAACCAGTATGGGACATTGTGGGTAATGGACCCAACAATATCCCCCTATTTAAAGAAGTCAAAAAACTCAATCAAAATCATGAGTCGATTTCATACACTAATATATACAACAATAAAACATAACTTGGAGAACTTATAACAAGAGAACAAGTTAGAGTTACCACACTTTCCTTGCCTATAGGGTGATCATCATCACACCTTCTCCCCTGAAGTGCTGCTACCTGGACTTGATCATTTTGATAATTTCCTTCACATTGATCTGATACTACTTATATCCTTCTCATTTGTATCTTCTCTCCCCCTTTTTGACTTCTGTTAATAGTATTGGAGGCTCTGATTAGCTCCCTCTTTTTGAGTACAGATAAGTAACTCTTGCAGCAGTTGAACTACTTGAGAATGCTGGAGGTTTGCTGCTCCTTCTTTACAGGATATTTCTTGAATCTACCTCTATATGTGCTTGACTTGCTCCCCCTTAACTGAAGCATCCTCTATCGTACTTCCTTATAGATAGTTTAGTCTATTTCAGACTAGATAGCCATTGAACCACTTGATAGACTTTATTCCAATGAAGGTATACCACTTGAAAAATCTTCATCCCACTTAAGTACTTTTCCAACTGCAAGATACAGTAAAACCTGCAATAAAGAAACAACATGAGGAGCAGTAGAAGCTATACCAGGTTCAATAAAACCAACTCAAATCTGAAGGTGTTGAACTATACTTCATCTAGTGGCTTAGTGAAGATTTCAGCCGCTTTCTTGTTTGTAGGGAAAAACTCAAGGTTGAAATCTTCACATTCCATATGCTTCCGAATGAAATTATATCTAATCTCAATATGCTTAGTTCTAATGTGTGAGACAAGATTCCTATCAATTGAGAAAGCACTAGTTGAATAGCAATATAAGGGACTTCTACTTATCTAGAGGTCATAATCATGGAGCTGATGTTGGATCCAGAGCAATTGAGCACAACACCTACCTAATGAGATGCACTGTGACTCTGTAGTTGAGATTGCAACCCTTATTTTCTTCTTGATGCTCCAAGACATTAGTTTTTCTCCCAAGAGCTGACAGAACTAGAAGTGTTATTCCTGTCCTCTTTGCAGCCTGCAAAATCTACATCTGAATAGCCTATTTGTTCAAACTCCCCATTTCTTGGGTACCATAGGCCAAGATCTAGTGTGCCTTTAAGATACCTAAAAAACCTCTTTGTAGCAAAGTAGTGAGATCTTTAGGGAAAGCCTGATACCTAGCACAAACACATGCAGCCTACATAATGTTAGTCCTAATCTCAATAAGATATAGAAGGGATCCAATTATCCCTTTACACAAAGTTTCATCAACAAGTTTTTCTGCTTCATCTTTGCCTATAGGCATAATTTACCCCATGAGAGTTTTCATGGTGGAGGCATTCTCCATAATAAACTTTTTGATCAACTCTCTAGTAAACTTTGACTAAGATATGGACAAGCCATCATCAGTCTGTCTTACTTGGAGTCCCACGAAGAACTTAAGTTCACCCATACTGCTCATCTTCAACTCCCATTACATAAGTTTGGCAAAATTCCTGCAAAGGTTGTCATCAATAGATCCAAAGATAATATCATCTACATATAACTGGAATAGGATGATCTTATGCCTAGATTCCCTTAGGAATAGGGTCTTGTCTATCTTCTCCCTTAATAATTTGTTCTAAATGAGTAAGCTAGACAATGTCTCATACCATGCTCCAGGGGCTTTCTTCAGCCCATATAGAGTTTTCCTTAGTCTATAAACAAGAATCAGGTCAGTTAGGAACAATAAAACCTAAAGTCTGCTCAACATAGACTTCTTATTTTAAGTCACCATTCAGTAAGGTTGACTTCACATCCATCTTGTAGCCTTAAATCCCTTATGTGCAGCATCTACAAGGAACAACCTGATGGCTTCCAATCTTGTTAAAAGGGCAATGGTTTGATCAAAGTAAATACCTTCTTCTTGTTTGTACCCCTTAGGTACTAGTCTTCCTTTGTTATTGATTATAATGCCATTTTCATCAAGTTTATTCCTGTAAATCCACTTGACTCCAATAACATTATTTCCTTATTGTTTGGAAACTAGCTTATAGACATTGCACCTTTTAAACTGGTTCAGTTCCTCTTGCATTGCTACAATTCAGAACTAATCTATGTTGTCTTCTTCAAATTTCATGCGATCAACCTATTATTGGAAACATGCATACTTTCCTATATTCAGGCTCTTGCTTCTTGTCACGGCTCCTTGGTGTGCATCACAAATTATCTAGTATATTAGATGGTCTCTTAGATGCCCGACTGCAGGAAGCAATCTTCTTTTAGCTTCTGCATCAGTAGCAACTTCTTGCTTATCTTCATCCACTTCAAGTGATCCTGGTACTTCTTCTGGAATGACCATTCCCTCAGCTTTTTCTTAGACTTTTGGAGCAGCTTATTTAATAGTCAGCTGGTCCATCATCTGATCTGTACCTGCAGTACTAGAAGAGGAGCTTAACAACTCACTGTTAATCATTGTAGACTCATAAAAGACTACATACACAGACTCTTCTACAACTTGTGTTTTAAAGTTATAGATCTTATAGGCTTTACTATGATATCTGTACCCAACAAAAATCCCATCAAAAGACTTGGCAGCAAACTTTGTCACATAGGACTTTCCATTATGAAGAACATAGCACTTACTACAAAATATTCTGAGATAGCTAGAAGTGGAACTTGCTACAAAAGATCTCTCAGTCCTCTCTAAGACTTACAACTCAGGCACAATGCCCTACCTCAAAGAAAACTTGCTCCTATAATTCAGTGATCAATTAATCACCTACCTCAGACTTGAACTCAAGTCCTGCTGCTCAGGCTATAGAGGATAGCCCTACCTCAGAGATAATGACTCTCCTACAGCTCATGCACAAGGCCCTACCACAGATCCAAATCTTGATCCTACACTCAATCCCAATGGTCTTATACTCAGAGAGTATGACTCTCTTTTCGCTTAGGCAAACTCCTCAACCTGAGGCTCAAAAGTCCTACATCTCAGATCCAAAAGGATCCTAGCACAGACCCAAAGGTCCTACAGTTAGATCCAAACACTGGATCCTACACTCAAGCAAATCTGCCCTACCAGCAAATCTGCCCTACAGTAATGGCGAAGAAGATGGAGTCCAGCCGAAACTTTGTGAAAAGAATGAAACCCTAATATTAAGTTCTTCCTTCTGAAGCTGTCCCTTTTATCTTCTGTCGATTAACTGCTCCAAGAAGTAGTGGGATTACCTGCAGTTGACATCCGCAAATAGCTTTAATGGAAGAGGACGTACAGTAGAGTGTTGGAACTTTTTGTCTTGTTCTATAACTTTCCCGCAACTTTTTTGAACTCTGTTGACTTTTGTTTACTTTGGCTGACGTCATAAGTTATGGACTTAGCTAATTTCTCAGATCCACTCTATGCGTTGACTATGTCTAGTGAACAAGCTTCACCCCATTCTGAAACCCTTAGTTTACTTTCTGAACCATTTTACAACTTAGGCATTAAGAGCGTTGAGTGAGCCTTCCTCACTCAATGCCTCTGGACTTACTCAATTCTTCACCTGTCTGAAGGCGTTGAGTGAGCTGGCCACACTCAATGCTTTTTTTCGTTGTCGATCTTCTTTATTAGGCATTAAGTGAACAGGCTTCACTTAATTCTTCTTGACTTATTCAATTCATTTCTCCTTCTTAGGCTTTGACTGCAGCATTATGACTCAGCGCTTTTGCTGTCTGGCATTGAGAGCGTCGAGTGAAGCTTTATCACTCAACGCTTTTGTACTTGGCCATTTTATATCATCTTAGGCTTTATCATAACACGATACCTTTTACTGTGTCTTCTATTGAGATGTATTCACTCGATGCTTTTGGACTTAGTTGAATATTCAGCACGCTAATACTAAGGCTTTTACAGATTCCGCTATACTCGATTATGGCGTTGAGTGAACTGACCTCATTCAACGCCTATGGACTTTGATGTAGAATTGCATTGCTGACTTCATGACTTTGACTGTACATAACTAACTCAGTGCTTTATGGCATCTAGCGTCTACTGAACTAGCTTGCCTAATGCCTGAAGACTTAGGCAATTTCAGGCCTATCCAGCATCC
Source organism: Platanthera zijinensis (assembly GCA_039513925.1). NCBI lineage: Eukaryota > Viridiplantae > Streptophyta > Magnoliopsida > Asparagales > Orchidaceae > Platanthera > Platanthera zijinensis. Next base: position 144,350,307 of record CM077093.1, on the reverse strand, counting down.
TCCCTTGCATATGGCATTGAGTGATCTGGCTTCACTCAATGACTGTGGACTTAGACAGATTTCTGTCTCTCCGCATCTTTACTTTGTGACCACCTGTCACAACACTTGGAATACCTGTCCTATCAACGTTACAAAGACTAACCTACATGCATGAACTTGAACATACATTAAATACAACTTTGTGTATAACATTGACATGTTTGACATCTATAAATCTGACTTCTACAAGTCTGGGACATTGTGGGCAATGGACCCAACAAATGGATTTGTGTCGAGAACTATACTTTAAGGAGTAGAACTATTATTTCATCGAAAAGAGTTCAATATTTTTAAAAGTGAAAACAAATGTAATACTTAGGGTTTTGAGAAAAATGAGGTAGAGAGCCCTTGATTTTGACTTACTTTAGAACATTATTTTTAAATAAGAAAAACACTACTTTTCTATTAATTTACTAGACCATTAAGGTTCCTTAAATATGAGTGCACTTCTATCGAGGATACATCCACTTGTGATTACGTACTTTGACTAAACTTTTATATCTAATCAAAAATACTTTAATACATGTTTTATGTTATAAAACCCGCTATTGGCCTTCTACTGATCTTCGAAGGTCAACACGACAAGCTTGTCACAACCCGCATTTTCTCTGAATTTAGGAATTATCAGAGTATGAGAAAACACGCATCATGATGCCACGTCGAGCAGGGGATAACTGCAGACGCTCAGGCAAAACCATCTACTTTACTTTATGAATGAAATTCATGAGTTCAATGATTAGAAAATAAGTTATATTTTAGGGTCCGTATCCCTCAGCTCGGTGGATCACCTCATCCACATTTAAAACTATACTTATGCGCTGCGAAAAAGTACTTTATTCAGGTTTGACATCCTAAGAAGTGCATAAGAGACCCAAGAGGACCACTTATGCTATGCAAGACTACATTTAATTTATATTATATATAAGAAAACGATCTTTATACGTTGTTTGGAAAATAGTCATTTAGTTTTATAAAACATGCTGATCATGCGATATACTTATAATAATAATTGTAGTTTTAAAATAACTAGCAACCTAGCATAAATCCTCCCCAGAGCAAGTAGACTATCTCCAGAAAATGGTAGCAGCAAAAGTAATGTATCTAGTACAAAGGTAAAAACTACCAGTGGGCGCCAACAACCTAACACGAACCCACTGGCACATATGTATGTCTGTAAGAAAAGTACAGAAAAACTACCTCACTTACAAAGTAATAGGATCTCCAAAGTCCAAGAGACCACCAGCAACACCATCGCAACTTAGCCACCAAACTGTCTACTGCTCAGAACCTGAGGCATTCAAAAGAAGAAAGAATACCTCAGAAAGCAAAACAAGGAAAAACTGCATGAAAGTGTCAACCAGGGGATAAATGAAAGAGGAAAACACATAGCAGTAAAAGTCACAATTGCCCAATGCAAAACAAAAAGAAATCCACCACGTGCAAGGAAACAACATCAACCCTGCCCAGAAACTACATCCTGCAGAGTATACTATGCTACCAAGAGCCCAAAGTGCTGCAATATACCAAGTAAGAAACATCTAACACCCTAAGCTGTGGGAGGTGGTAGTAGCAAAAACAAACAACATGGATCCGGGTTGGAGGCAAACTCAGTCCCCCAACCACCATTTCCAAGCCAACAAGCTCAAGGGTCTACATGTGAAAACACTAGGGACCTTCTACCCCCTTGCCCAGCCCGTACCTAGTGCAAGATAGAAGAAAAGGGTGGCCTCGGCTAAATTACAAAAAACCTCCCCCATAAAGAGCTTTAAACCACCACTACTATCCACGACCCACGATTTGGCCTTTAGGAATGAAAAACATGGCCGACAAGGAAACTCAAAACATGACCAAGGAATTCACTCGGGAGCAAAAATCAAGGTAGGGAAAAAGGTGTTGAAATGACTCAACACAGCTTGGCGTTGAGTGGGACCCACTCAACGCCTACCTAGACCTTGGCGTTGAGTGAGCTATCCTCGCTCAGCGCCAGAACAAGCATGACGTTGAGTGAAGTTTACTCACTCAACGCCTCCTGCAAGAACAACTCTAGCGTTGAGTGAGCTAGCCTCACTCAATGCCAAAACAGTCATGGCGTTGAGTGAGGTTCACTCACTCAACGCCTAATGCAAGAATACTCTGGTGTTGAGTGAGCTAACCTCACTCAACGCCAAAACAGCCATGGTGTTGTGTGAGGTACACTCACTCAACGCCCTGATACTTAACAAACAACAGAGAAAGTGGCGTTGAGTGAGCTGGCCTCACTCAACGCTAAAACAGCAATGACATTGAGTGAAGCTCACTAACTCAATGCCCTTACACTTAGCCGCAAAAGAGAACTACGGCGTTGAGTTAGTCCACCTCACTCAACACCAAAACAGCAATGGTGCTGAGTGAGGTTCACTCACTCAACTCCCTGGCACTTAGCTGTAACAAGGCAATTCTACGGTGTTGAGTGAACTTACCTCACTCAATGCCAAAATAGCAATAGCATTCAGTGAGGTCGTCTCACTCAACGCCAGAAGTTCTGGCCGCGAAGAAGGGCTGTGGCATTGAGTGAGTCTACCACACTCAACGCTAAAGCAGAAATGGCGTTGAGTGAGGTCAACTCTCTCAACGCCATGGGACTTGGCCGCAAACTTGCCATCGACGTTGAGTGAGGCCACCTACACTCAATGCCAAACCAGGAATGGCATTTAGTGAGTTAAACTCACTCAATGCCAAAGTAATTATACTCAAAAATGGATATGGAGTTGAGTGAGCAACCCTCACTCAACGCCAAAGTACTTGGCTGCACAGAAGCGACAGCGTTGAGTGAGTCCACCTCACTCAATGCCAAAACCGAAATGGCGTTGAGTGAGGTCGACTCACTCAATGCCAAAACACTTAGCTTCTCAAGAAAACCACGGCATTGAGTTACCTTGCCTCACTCAACGCCAAAACGGAAATGGCGTTGAGTGAGGTCGACTCACTCAACGCAAAAGTACTTAGCCGCTAGCAGGGGCTGTGGCGTTGAGTGAGTCCACCTCACTCAACGCCATAGTACTTAGCAAAAAATTCTTACATGCTATAGCTGCAGCGTTGAGTGTATGCACCACACTAAATGCCAAACCGGCAAAGGATTTGAGTGTGTGCACCACACTCAACGCCGGCCAGACAGAAACCAAAAAGGCTCTATCCAACAAACAAAGCAGGCACCCACTTCTCTCTCTCTCTCGACTTCACCCGCAAGCCACCAAATAGACAGCAATCTGGAGTTTACTGATGGCATTACGCCGGCGGGTTGAGAATGAACAGCACAGAGAAGGGGGCTCATAGGAGAATCTAAGCCCTAAATTCAGCAAGAAAAATAGAACATGCTTGTCTTCTACCCTAGGGCTAATCGGGAATTTTCAGAATTTCAAGAAAACAACAATGGCAAGGGCAAGAACACCACTTGCCTCGATTTCCGGTGAAGCTTGGATGGCTTTCCCTCCTCTTTACTTGGCACTAGCAGCAGCAGCACCTAAAAGCATACTCTCGTACATTAATGACGGGAAACCTCAAGACCTAAATCCCCAAATTTCCTAAAACTCCACGAAAATCTAATTTCTTACTGTCAAAATGTAGATCTGAGCGAGACCAAGACAACGCCGCTTTCGAAATCGAAATCCGTCCACGAACACTCCCGAAATCACCGTCCGAAGGCTAGGGCAGCCCGACGTTTCCGCCTCTTTTTTCCGCGAATAGGAACAGCGGTTTTCTTTTGGTCTCGGGAAGAAGGAGGAAGGAGAAGTGGCCCGCCACTTCGTAATAAAGCTTTTATATAAGCTTTAAACGCATTGATTCAGCAAAATCGAATCCCAACCGCCGGCTCCCATATTAAATTAAGAGAATTCTAATAGTCTTTACTAATGGAACACCCAAAATGGCACGAAAACCGAACTACCTCGGAATTCGACGAAATTCGCACCGTAGATAAATACCCACGCTACGAACACAACGACAAAGTCGAAATTAACTTTCAAAGAACAGAACTCGAGTTATACTCACCTAAAGCCAAAACACAAGCATCCCCCCAAGAGGCCACACCGGGTCACCCAAAATGACTCGGCTTGCTAGGGAGACCTTGCCCATATGCTACAAAATCGGCCACTAAGTTCTAAGGAGCTAAACCACACTCCACAAATGGCACAAGCCACGAAAACGCGTCACCGTAACGCCAAATGAGAATAAAATAGTCGTAGAAATAAAATCATCGGCGTTACAGTAACTCCCCCTTAAAGGAAGTTTCGTCCCGAAACTTTACGCACAACACTTCTACCAAAGAAGGAAAAAGTAACAAACAGGAGTTACAAGAAGGAAAACATACCGATCAAAATAGGGGAAACAGGTGAGGGTAAGCTTCCCTCATGGCTGACTCTAGCTCTCAAATCGCGCTCTCCAAATCCTGATTCCTCCAAAGAACTTTCACCATTGGAATGGAGTTCTTTCGCAGCACCCATTCCTGAGTATCCAAAATACGGACCGACACTTCAATAAAAGAGAGGTTGGGCTCCAACTGGGGCGCAACGTCCAAGACTTTCCACTGCTGCGCACACACTTCCGTAATTGGCTTACATGGAAAACATTATGAACACCTGGGAAGTTTGCTGGCAATTCCAATCTATAAGCTGACACGCCAATCCACTCCAAAATCTTAAATGGGCTCACATACCTCGGGTCCAATTTCTGATTCTTACCAAACCCTTTAGACCCACCATCAGGGAAACCTTAAGAAATACAAGGTCCCCTACAGAAAACTCCAAGGCAGACCATCGCTGATTGGCGTTCTTCTCGTATCTCTCCTGAGCTATACGAAGCTTCTCACGAATATGCTTCACTGCGACTTCCATCTCCTCCAGAGTATCTGGACCGAACAAAGGCCTCTCACCAGGCTCAGCCCAAAACAACGGAGTTCTGCAGCGCCTCCCATACAAGGCTTCAAAAGGAGCCATCTACAAGCTTTCCTGATAACTGTTGTTGTATGCAAATTCCATAAGTCGCAGCCGCTCATCCCACGCTCCACCATGGTCTAAAATGTAGCATCGGATATTATCCTCAACTATCTGGTTCACCCGCTCCGTTTACCCATTTGTCTGTAGGTGGTAAGAAGTAGAATACCTCAGATCCGTACCCAAATCCTCATGCAGACTCTGCCAAAAATGAGATGTAAACCGGGAGTCTCGATCAGAAATGATACTCACAGGCACACCATGCAGTCGGATGACTTCATTCAAGTACAACTCCGTTATCTTCTTCATCGGGTAATCAATGTTATATGGCACGAAGTGAGCACACTTCATCAGTCTATCCACTATGACCCAGATAGAATCAAATCCCCTCGGGGATTTCGGTAAGCCCGTGATGAAATCCATAGATATACTTTCCCACTTCGAAGTCGGGATCTCTAACGAAGTCAACTTGCCACCAGGCCTTCCATGATCGGCCTTGAAACGCTTGCAAGTGTTGCACTCCGCAACAAAACATACTATATAACCTTTCATGTCATACCACAAGGCAATTTGCTTTAAGTCACGATACCTCTTCGTAGATCCTGGATGGTAGGCAACGCTGGATCCATGAGCCTCTCTGCAAATCATACCTCTAATGTCCCCAACGGCGGGGATGCAAAATCTGCCGCGGTATTTCAAAGTGCCCGCAACATCGATAGCAAAGTCTGGCAACTCCACCTTCTCGGTCCCTGTGAATAAGTGCAGAAGATCCGCACGGTCCTTCTGGTGTAGTCTGGTCAAAGAAATCCAAGACGGCTCTGCTCCTGATAAACTACTCTGCAAGCAACAGCATCCCACTGATATAACCATAAGGAGAAACTCCTCCACTAAATGATCGGCGGTGAGATTAAAGATCTTTCCCGTCTTTCGTCTCAAGGCGCCGGCCACTACATTGGCCTTGCCTGGATGATACTGGAACTCTACGTCATAATCGACCACATACTCTATCCACCGCCGCTGGCGCAGATTCAACTCCTTCTGTGTGAACATGTACTTCAGGATCTTATGGTCAGTGAAGATCTTGAACTGAGCCCCATAAAGTAGGTGTCTCCACAGCTTCAACGCAAAAACAACCGCTGCGAACTCGAGGTCATGCGTAGGATAATTCTTCTCATGATTCTTCAGTTGCCTTGACCCATAGGCAATCACTTTTCCAATCTGCATTAACACACAACCCAGACCTACATGCGAAGAATCCACGCAAAATCATAATCCACCCCTTCAGTAGGCAGGGTCAGAACGGGAGCAGTGCACAATTTCCTCTTTAACTCCAGGAAGGCTTCTTCGCACCTCTCGCTCCAAACAAAATCCATGTTCTTCTGAGTCAGCTTGGTCAAAGGTGCAGCTAGGGAAGAGAAACCCTCCACGAACCTCTTGTATTATCCAGCCAACCCTAGGAAACTCCTGATCTCCATAGGCATATTCGTCCTACTCCAATCCATCACTGCTGCGATCTTTTCTAGGTCGACCGAGATCCCATCCTTATTCACCACGTGGCCTAGAAATGAAACCTGAGGAAACCAAAATTCACACTTGCTCAGTTTGGCGAATAAGTTGTGGTTCCTTAACTCTGATAGAACCAAGCGCAAATGCTGCTCATGCTCCTCAGTATTGCGAGAATAAACCAACACGTCATCGATGAAGACCACCACGAACTTGTCCAGGTAATCCTTGAACACCCGTTTCATCATATCCATGAAGGCTTATGGTGTGTTGGTCAAACCAAACGACATCACCAAGAACTAAAAATGTCCATGTCTTGATCTAAACGCAGTCCGTGGAATATCTGCCTCACGGATCCTGAGCTGATGATAGCCTGAACGAAGATCGATCATGGAGAACACCGTGCTACCGCGCAACTGGTCAAATAAGTCATTGATCCTCAGCAGTGGGTACCTGTTCTTATTTGTTACTTTGTTCAACTCCCTATAGTCGATGCAAAGCCGCATTGACCCATCTTTCTTCTTCACAAATAGCAAAGGAGCACCCCAAGGCGACAAACTCTGCCTGATAAATCCTTTTGCCAACAACTCATCAAACTGAACTCTCAACACCTCTAACTCGTGAGGGGCCATCCGGTACGGCGCCTTAGAAATAGGACGCGTACCCGGCTCCAGATCAATCACAAACTCAACATCTCGCTCGGGAGGAAGACCAGGAAGATTATCCCGAAAAACATCGGCGAAACCACGAACAACTGGAATCTCCTCCAAGCATGGTACACTAACAGCGGTCCCAACCACCGAGACCAAACAAGCAAAACAATCCGAAAGAAACAGCTTTTGGGCACATACCGCAGAGGTGACAGGAGAATCCTGGCATAGATCAGCATACACGCTTCCGGGCTGACCGTCGTCCCTGATGAAGTCCAAGCACTTCCCTTTGCACTGAATGACTACATCATACCTAGACAGCCAGTCCATGCCCAAAATAACATCGAAGTCCTCCAGATCAATCATCTTCAGGTCTGCCTTCGCAAGGAAGTCCCCCAACAAAACAGTGCAATCTAACATGCCCAAATCCGACAACACAGATTCACCAGAGGGAACTTGACACGAAAGGTATCCCGAACTCGATCTAAAGTCAACCGATGTCGCTCCACAAAGGCTCTAGCCATGAACAAGTAGGGAGCGCCGGAGTCAAACAGAACACGCGCCCAGCGGTTCTTCACCTTAAATTTCCTTATAGTAGCATATAAAACTAAGGAACTACCACAACAATACTTCAAACATTCTAGCAAAACATGAACAAAACCTTCAGTCTGGAAAGACAACTAACCTTAGATGACCTGAGTCGAAGCTTGAGCCTCCTCGGAAGAGATCACGTTCAGCTTTCCCTTGCCCTTGTCCACACGCTGAGGTGGAGGTAATGCCTGTAGTGGAACTGCATGAAGAGCAGGCTGGACCTGAGGACACCTAGCCTTGATGTGTCCCTTCTGCCCACACTGAAAGCAGACCTTATCCTTGGACCAGCACTGGGCAGCATCATGCCCGGGTCACTTGCAAACAGAACAAGAGACATCTCTCCTAGGAGCACCCTGAATCGCATGAACCTGCTCCTTCCTCTGAGTTGCTGCCCTCTTGAAACATCTCTCAACAGGGTGGCCTGACTGGCCACAGAAACTGCACACCACTTTTCTCTTCTTTCCGGAGCCGCACCGGGTACCTGGGGTTTCTTCTCCTCCACAGACTTCCTCTTGTCCTTCCTCATTTCCTGGCCTATGCTCTTCGCGGTCTCAATAGCCTCCACCTTTAGTGCAGCCTCCACTAATCCTACATAAGTCTATGACCCATAAGCACTAGTGAACTGCTGCACCTCGCTCCTCAAACCACCGAGAAATCACTTAACTCGATCAGCCTCAATGCTGACCAATCTAGGGGAAAAATGGCTCAACTTTCTGAACTCTATCTCATACTCACCCATCGTGAGTTGCCTTTGCTTCAGATGGAGAAAGTCGTTTATGAGGCGGTCAGGCTCGACCGAGGGTAAGAACTTCCTCAACATCATCTCCTTGAACAACTCCCAAGAGCATCCAGCTACCATGCTCTCCTTCTCTCTCAGCCACCAACTCTTAGCCAAACCTTTAAGCTGATAGGCGGCTATCATCACCCTCTGATCATCTGCAATCCCTGAGTACGAGAACAACTCCTCTATGGAGATCAGCCAGTCGTCTATCACCATGAAATCTGCCTTCCCGTCTTAAGTGGGAGGGCTCAGCCTCTGAAACTGCGAGATGAAGGCCATCTCTTCTGGCACCACCACTGGAGGTCTTAAGGGTGCAGGAGGAGGAGGGACAGCTAACCGCCGTGCAGGACCTTGCACTCCCTGAGTCTGACCTGCCACAACTGCCACTAGGGACTGAATCTGGGCTTGCATCTCTACCATCTGTCTTCTCATGGAATCGTTAGTCTGCCGCAGGCTCTCGATCACCGCGTCATTCTGAGCTCCAGATGACTCACCCTAAGATAGGGGAGTCGATCGAGTTACAGGACGTCTCGCCATCCTAAAATCATAACAACACTAGTTAGATCCTAATACAATGGCTAGAACCAACTACAAGTACAGATAATACATATCTAGATATAAACTTAAAGCTGCTAAACTTGCTCTGGGAGTTTATCTTTTTTTATAAAAATTGATGTTATGTCCTAACCTAAGATGGTTAACAACCACCATACTACTTCATGTGCCTAGATCGGGAATGCAAGACTTTATATTACTTTTGACTTGAAAGCTTATGTGTGTACATATGTCATCCTGCCAGTCTTTAGCTTGGCACATTGTGCTTATGCAATGTTATGTTATGCATGTTTGTGCTATGCATTCTAAAAAGGCCCCAATACATGTTATGAGCGGCGTACACATGAAAATGTTATGCATCTCATACTACATAACATTCTCATGCAACGAAAAAGAAAACGAGCTAGTCATAGCCATGTGGTGAGGTTATGCATTCCATACTACATAACCCTCACATGTTGCTCCTATGGTGGATCCATATACGAACACATATTATTCATCCCATACTACATAATATGCCCCGTATACTTCATGTTATGCTATGAGTGTAGTGTTCGTGCTTTTGCCAAGATGTGCTGATGACATATCGGTGTGTGAATGATATGATACTGAACTACTAAAGCAATCAAAGGAAGGTTGCTCGACTAACTTGTCAAGCAACCTCCCTCTGATACCAACTGTCACAACCCGCATTTTCTCCGAATTTATGAATTATCAGAGTATGAGAAAACACGCGTCATGATGCCACGTCGAGCAGGGGATAACTGTTGATGCTCAGGAAAAATCATCTGCTTTACTTTATGAAAGAAATTCATGAGTTCAATTTTTAGAAAATAAGTTATATTTTAGGGGCCGTATCCCTTGGCTCGGTGGATCACCTAGTCCACAGTTAAAACTATACTTATGCGCTGCGGAAAAGTACTTTATTAAGGTTTGACATCCAAAGAAGTGCATAAGAGCCCCAAGAGGACCACTTATGCTATGCAAGACTACATTTAATTTATATTATATATAAGAAAACGATCTTATACGTTGTTTTGGAAAATAGTGATTTAGTTTTATAAAACATGTTGATCATGCGATATACTTATAATAATAATTGTAGTTTTAAAATAACTAGCAACCTAGCATAAATCCTCCCCAGAGCAAGTAGACTATCTCCAGAAAATGGTAGCAGCAAAAGTAATGTATCTAATACAAAGGTTAAAAACTACAAGTGGGTGCCAACAATCTACACGAACCCACTGGCACATATGTATGTCTGTAAGAAAAGTACAGAAAAAACTACCTCACTAACAAAGCAACAGGATTTCTCCAAAGTCCAAGAGACCACCCCAGAACACCACCGCAAACCTAGCTACCAAGACTGGCTATTGCTCAAAACCTGAGGCATTCAAAAGAAGAAAGAATACCTCAGCAAGCAAAACAAGGAAAAACTGCATGAAAGTGTCAACCAGGCGATAAATGAAAGAGGAAAACACAAAGCAGTAAAAGTCACAATTGCCCAATGTAAGACAAAAAGAAATGCACCACGTGCGAGGAAACAACATCAACAACCCTGCCTAGAACTACATCCTGCAGAGTCTACTAGGCTACCAAGAGCCCAAAGTGCTGCAATCTACCAAGGAAGAAACATCTAACACCCTAAGCTGTGGGAGGTGGTAGTAGCAAAAACAAACAACATGGATCCGGGTTGGAGGCAAACTCAGTCCCCCAACCACCATTTCCAAGCTAACAAGCTCAAGGGTGTACATGTGAAAACACTAGGGACCTTCCACCCCCTTGCCCAACCCGTACCTGGTGCAAGATAGAAGAAAGGGTGGCCACGGCTAAATTACACAACACCTCCCCCATGAAGAGCTTCAAACCACCACTACTAACCACGACCCACGATTCGGCCTTTAGGGAAGATAAACATGGCCGACAAGGAAACTCAAAACATGAACAAGGAATTCACTCGGGAGCAAAAATCAAGGTAGGGAAAAAGGTGTTGAAATGACTCAACACGGCTTAGAGTTGAGTGGGACCCATTCAATGCCTACCTAGACCTTGGCGTTGAGTGAGCTAGCCTTACTCAGTGCCAGAACAAGCATGGCGTTGAGTGAAGTTTACTCACTCAACGCCTCCTGCAAGAACAACTCTGGCGTTGAGTGAGCTAGCCTCACTCAACGCCAAAACAGGCATGACATTGAGTGAGGTTCACTCACTCAAACGCCTCCCACAAGAATACTCTGGTGTTGAGTGAGCTAACCTCACTTAATGCCAAAAAAGCCATGGCGTTGAGTGAGGTACACTCACTCAATGCCCTGGTACTTTACCACAAATAAAGAAAGTGGCGTTGAGTGAGCTGGCCTCACTTAATGCCAAAACAGCAATGGCGTTGAGTGAAGCTCACTCACTCAACGCCCTTACACTTAGCCACAAAAGAGAACTATGGTGTTGAGTGAGTCCACCTCACTGAACGCAAAAACAACAATGGCGTTGAGTGAGGTTCACTTACTCAACGCCCTGGCACTTAGCCGCAACAAGGCAATTCTACGACAGTGAGTTAGCTGACCTCACTCAACGCAAAAATAGCAATGGCATTGAGTGAGGTCGTCTGACTCAATGCCAGAAGTTCTGGCCGTGAAAAAGGGCTGTGGCGTTGTGTGAGTCTACATCACTCAACGCCAAAGCAGAAATGGCATTGAGTGAGGTCAACTCTCTCAACGCCATGGGACTTGGCCGCAAACTTGCCATCGGCGTTGAGTGAGGCCACCTCACTCAACGCACAAACCAGGAATGGCATTGAGTGAGGTCAACTCACTCAACGCCAAAGTACATAGCCTCAGAAAAGGCTATGGTATTGAGTGAGCACACCTCACTCAACGCCAAAGTACTTGGCTGTACAGAAGTGACGGCGTTGAGTGAGTCCACCTCACTCAATGCCAAAACTTAAATGGCGTTGAGTGAGGTCGACTCACTCAATTCCAAAACACTTAGCTTGTCAGGAAAACCGGGCGTTGAGTGAGCTTGCCTCACTCAATGCCAAAACGGAAATGGCATTGAGTGAGGTCGACTCACTCAGCGCCAAAGTACTTAGCCACTAGCAGGGTTGTGGCGTTGAGTGAGTCCACCTCACTCAACGCCCAAGTACTTAGCAAAAAAATTCTAACTGGCTACAGCTGTGGCGTTGAGTGTATGCACCACACTCAACGCCAAACCCGCAAAGGCTTTGAGTGTGTGCACCACACTCAACACCGGCCAGACAGAAACCAAAAAGGCTCTATCCAACAAACACAGCAGGGACCCCCTTCTCTCTCTCTCTTGGCTTCACCCGCAAGCCACCAACCAGACAACAATCTGGAGTTTACTGATGGCATTATGCCGGCGGGTTGAGCACCAACATCACAGAGAAGGGGGCTCATAGGAGAATCTAAGCCCTAAATTCAACAAGAAAAAGAGAACATGCTTGGCTTCTACCATAGGGCTAACCTGGAATTTTCAGAATTTCAAGAAAACAACAATGGCAAGGGCAAGAACACCACTTGCCTCGATTTCCGGCGAAGCTTGGATGGCTTTCCCTCCTCTTTACTTGGCACTAGCAGCAGCAGCCCTAAAAGCATACTCCTGTACATTAATGGCGGAAAACCTCAAGACCCCAAATCTCCTAAAACTCCGCAAAAATTGAATTTCTTACCGTCGAAACCTAGATCTAAGCGAGAGGAATACATCGCCGCTTTCGGAATCGAAATCCTTCCACGAACACTCCCAGAATCACCGTATTAAGGCTAGGGCAGCCCGTCGTTTCCGCCTCTATTTTCCGCGAACAGGTGCGGCGGTTTTCTTTTGGTCTCGGGAAGAAGGAGGAAGGAGAAGTGGGCCCCCACTTCTTAATAAAGCTTTTATATAAGCTTTAAATGCATCAGTTCAGCAAAACCGAATCCCAACCGCTGGCTCCCTTATTAAATTAAGAGAATTCTAATAGTCTTTACTAATGGCACACCCAAAATGGCACGAAAACCGAACTACCTCGGAATTTGACGAAATTCGAACCGTAGCTAAATACCGCTCTACGAACACAACTGCGAAGCCGAAATTAACTTTCGACGAGAGAACTTGAGTTATACCCACCTAAAGCCAAACATAAGAATCCCCCAAGAGGCGACACCGGGTCACCCAAAATGACTCGGCTTGCTAGGGAGACCTTGCCCATAGGCTACAAATAGGCCACTAAGTTCTAAGGAGCTAAACCACACTCCACAAATGGCACAAGCCATGAAAACGTGTCACCGTAACGCCAAATGAGAATAAAATTGTCGCAGAAAAAATCTGGGGTGTTATAAAGCTTACGTTCATCTCTTTCGAGAGTGAGGCGCAGTTTCTCTTTACGCGAGAGTAATCAATTCTTGGTATGTCTTAAGTTTTTATTAATTTAGAAAATAGGGTATTAAATTGCAGAATTAATATCCTTCTCCAAAATTCTTATCCTAATCGTGTTCTAAAAAGTTCTTAGCCTCTCCTCGGGATGGGGGTGGTAGTAGAAA